>CM024564.1:37828847-39041250 GCA_014182515.1 Eucalyptus microcorys
GTGCTTTTTACTATAAAAATAGTCATACTTAGCCACACATGATGGATATAACGTACGCACTAATCATCACATTCAAAGGATTGGAATGCTCTCTATTGACTCACACACCTACAAAAGATTGTCATCCACCTACGAACTGCAAACGCACGCCGTTTCTGTGATTTCCTTTACTTCCATAATTTTTGTAACTCCAAAAACAAACGTGTATCCCGCAATAACTGCCTCTTTATTCATGACGTAGAAAATATTACTCAACCTAAATGACGGAAACTAAAGAACGTGAAAGGTGAAAGGTAAAGTACGAAGATTGAAAGTGAAGGAAATCGAAAGGAAAGTTCTGGAATCAAAGGAAATCAAAAGAAAATTAGAGCGATGACCACTAAAATTAAAATGAAAGTGCAGACACAGAAAAAGAAATCACTCAGAAACTTCACCGAAATTGAAATATAAAAAGTTACAAGCCCATTGATGCTAAATTGCAAACATTGAAATGAAAGCTACACTGTCATTTCTCAATGCACATAAGAATAACAGACTCTAAATCTAAAACTGAAATTGAAAGACATTAGTTCAACATAGGAAATGCTCCGGAAGGAAATTTGGCGAAGTTTTGGCATAGCTTGAGGGACCCCTCTTTTCTGAGTTCTTTTATTTATACCCTGGGATTTCGTTTGACGATTATTGGAAATCATGTGTGATCCCCCTCTCTAATTGCTCCACATTTCCACGATTTTAGTAACTTCCAAGATAATGATTGTGTCCCCGCAATAAATTGCCGTTTTATTCATGAATTAATCTAATTTTGCAACCACTCCAGCTCTTAGCTCAAACAAGTCGAGGTACCATTTCCTTAATTTGATCGAAATCGTAACCAAAAACACCTTAGATCGACATGAGGTCACACAATCTTCAGACTAAATTAAACCAGATAAGCTCCAATTCGAAGTCGGGCTTAGTAAGACTTGATGCTTCAAACTTCTCTCTGTTTTCTCAACTCAGAGATAATTAAATCACTCTGCAGTATCCCGGACAGAAATTTTCACCACCAACGGAAGCTAAAGAATACTGCTGTAAAAATTCCTAAAAGAGGTAGTGTTGAAAATGTAAGAGCACCAATGAGAGTAATATGTTGAGAACTATCATTTACATTTCTGCTTTTACCATCTCATTATCTTACTGCATTTCATCATATTTCCTCCAATGAAATGGTTTCATCATTTTGATGGCATGCATCATGTGATTGATAAAGCTATTTTTGATATTTAAAGTGAGCCGAACGACAATGACCCAGTTAGTCTTGGTCATCTTTACCTTTTCACTGGTGAAGGTTCACACGTTATTAATTCATATCGAAAATTTCTCATTCAGTTCTAGCCCCACAGACCCATCTTTTTCTTTGGAGTCTTTTCTTTTTTGGTCTTACCAATCTCTCACTATTGCGTACCATAAGTGCACAGCATTGCTACACATAAAAATTAGAAGAATTAGAAATTTGTGCAGCCTATTATAGAATTAATTACAAAATCCCATCCCCCAAGTTAATCTTTACATCCTCAGTCTAACGTCTTTACATTTGGTTGTCATATTACTTCAAGGAAAGAAGTTACAAAAAAAAGCCAAATTAATCTCACTGTGACACATTTAATCCAAACTTGTATCTATGTGACATATTTACCTTTTCTCAAAGTTCCATTAGATGATTTTTCAATCAAACCAACATCATTTCTTTTCTCACTTAAGTCTCGTGTGCGTCATGTTAACATCATTTACTTTTCAGCATATATGTAGGTAGAACTTTAACCGTTCTCATTGACGGAATTTTGATGGACGGTAAATGTATCACACAGTTAAGAGTTTGGGATTTTAAGTGTTACAAAAAAAAAATGTCTAGAGTATATGTGTCACAGTGGACATAATTAGACTTTTTTATTTTTTTGTGTGTGGCTTTTGCCCTAAAAACAACTAGCAACACGTTTACTGAGTTGAAGATATCCATATGTAAGAGAAATGGAGATAAAATCATCCATAGAGCATGTGACAAGAGAGAGCTAACTCATGGCAAGATAATCCCATATAATTTGGAAAAGATGATAAAGTTTTGTGGACCATAAAGCCATTGTTGTCACACCTTCTAAATTCTGTTACATATCTTTCCTCCTTGGCGCATAGTGTCTTGTTGTTACCCTTTAGTGACGCCTAACCCCCTATTGAAGCCACAATCTTTATTTTAAAATTTGTAATGATGTTGTGCATATATGAAGTCGACATATCAAGATGAACATTCCTAGTATCCCAAGTATATTTGTTGCTCATGGCGTCCATACTATTGTTACTGGATTAGGATTGAATTGATGAATGCTTGTTGAAAGGTGCCCCAAAAGCTTTTTAATTCTCTTGCAGGCTTACTTCTTGCTGTCATCTTTCTTTCCTTTTTCCTACATCCCATTTTGTTTGTGGTCCTAGATATTGTCTTGATCAACATGCTAGTCCCTCGTGAATTCTATTGCATCAATTTAATGTATAACATCAAAGCACTTGGTTAACGAGGACACTAAGTTTCGATGAGATAGGACTTGCCTATCGCTTTGACGATTGTTTGTTTGTTATACTTTATCTTGTTATTTTATCATCATTAGCCAGTACTTTTGTTTTATAATCTTATAGGTGAAAATTAACAATATCTTTCAAGAATGTCATGACTTCTCATTTTAATTATATTTATTTGAACCATAATGCTAGGAAAACTAGTCTTTTAATGACAAGCTTGTTTAGTACTCAATAGACCAAAAACGATCTAGAGGTTCTTTATTTGGTTGATTGAATCAATAAGAAGCTTTCATTTTTATTGTTGCGCTCATTTTCGTTTTGCTTAACTAATAATGAAACACCCCCCAAAAAAAAAGAACTTGTTAGATCCTATAACCTATAATAAGGTAGGTTCCAAGTTTTGATAGGTTGGTTTCAGGTTCTTAAAAATGAAGAACCATACCCAAATATAGGTTCTAGGTGGAACTTGTAAGGAACTTGGAACCACTCACCTCTATTACTAAGGGGGTTGACCACTCATCCCCACCCCCCCCCTCTCTCTATCTGGCTTGCTTGCACATGGTTGTGGCTGACAAATCCATTCCAGTTCTCTATAACATTGGAATTGTTTTCTATCTTTTGGTAAAATGTATGAATTTTTTTTTTCATGTTGAACTAAATGTTAATTGCTTACTTTGCCAATTTATGCGAATAATGTCAGCTTTACATGTTATAGTGACAACACGTCGAAATCAAAAGGGACCCAAAGTATCCTCCCGTTTTTTTGACAATGTTAAGTTTAAGACTTGGCTGTATATGGGATGCGTGGTGATTTTGTTGGGATTTTTAGGGGTGGCTGGCTCATTTTTTGTTCTCCACCTGAAGACATTATCTGATTTCTGTACTGTATGGTGATTTTTCTTTCATTTATTTCTTGTGTTTGGGTTTAAAGAACTTTGGAATGCCAAATGAGTCTTCATGGGGCCTGATATTCAATATATTGGAGAAAAAAAAACTGTGTGAGAGCATCTAGTGTTGCTAGAGTTTGTTTGTTGGTAAAAATAAGTGTTGATTTATTTATTATTGGTAAAGTTATCACCTAATGGACCCAATTCTATACTTTTAGCAACTTCGAATTTCACATTGTGTTTCACACGGCAAAATCGAGAAGCAAACCAAAATTAAGGACTACAATAGCACACCACCCTCACTCACTCTCTCTCTCTTTTTTAAGATTTAATGAACCTTTTTTGACCATCATAATTAAAAAAAAAAAAGAACGCATGACCCTTTATATGCACCGACTCCTCATGCTCACATGCCTCGTCCCTCTCTCCCTTTGCTATCCTCCAAATCTCTCTCTCTCTCTCTCTCTCTCTCTCCCTCCTTCACCGGTGTCTACTTGCTAATGCAGAACGTTAGATGGGAAATGTACAAGTTAATTTGATTTTAAACTGAGGCGGCCAAGTTTTAAGGTATCGGTACTCATTTGCCTAATTCATTTCCAATATCTCAGCTCATTTCTTAGCCAGGCCACCCCACTCTAACCTCATTTTCTTTTCAGGAAAAAGAGATATCTGGAAATTAATAAACTTCCTACCTATGGCAAACTCAGAGGCTGGAACCAGTAATGATGCTACAACAGCATCTGGAAGTGAGTACCAAGTGTTCTTGAGTTTCAGAGGGCCTGACACTCGTCATGGATTCACAGACTTCCTCTATCACGACTTGTCAGATGCCGGAGTCCGTGTATTTAGAGATGATGATGAACTTCGCGTTGGAGAAATAATCAGTGACAACCTGCTAAGTGCTATCAATAACTCCATAATTTACATACCCATCTTCTCTCAGACTTATGCTTCTAGTAAATGGTGCCTTTGGGAGCTTGTGCGTATAGTGGACAACGTGTCTAAATCAGAGGACGAAAAGTGTATCTTTCCCATTTTTCTCGACATGGGACCAAATGATGTTAAACTTAAAACGCCGATATATAGCAATGCTTTATTGGAACATGAGAGGAAGTTTCCCAACGAAGTCAAGGCATGGAGAGCGGCTCTTGCAGCAGTAGGTAAAATCAAGGGATTGAACGTGACATCAAGGTAAAACTCTTTTAAGATCCCTACAAATTTCTTCTTCTGTTGATTTTTTTTTTTTTTTGTTATTTTAGAGTACACAACGTTGGCCTGTCAAATGATTCTTTTATTTCGACCAAAAGAAAAACATGATTCTTTTATTCTTTTTTTTTTTTTGGTTAAAGGGAACGTAGTGAAAACTGCCCCGCACTCATTCAACTCTACATCCTCTGCTTTTAACACCTTCCCTGAAATATTCCCCCGTGATGTCAATAGCTTCAATGACATGGACCTCCATATTCCTTTTAACTATATTTTCCACTTCACTGTCTCGTAAGACTAGGAAATATTCAAGAGCATCTCTTTGCATTTATTATTTGGGATGATTACCAAAATCAAGTTCAGATTATGCATTCATATCAGTTTCCATTTCCCATTAACGGGGAAAAGGCAGGAAAAAAAAAAAAAATCAGAAACGGCATCCGGTGCTGACTTTGTTTTACACATTTCCATGTGCTTCTCAAGAAAAACACCAAATATACGAGAAAATTCAGATTCGATGAAGAAAAATCATGTTTGAATATTCAGTAGAAGCAAGAGCATTTTGAGATAAAGGATGACAGGACTGTCATCTCGGGGACTCGAGCTCTGCGGAGCTCATGGGAGGTCCAAATCGAGGCTGGCAACCTTGATCTGGACCAGGCCGGAGGCTGTCAACGTCTGATATGAGGTCGGCGGCCACACGGGCCTTCGAGGGGTGTAGCTGCGCGAACAGAGGGGTGAGAGAGAGAGAGAGGGGGGGAAGGGACGCGGTGTAGGGTGTTTTGGAAGTTCGGAAGGGAGTGGTGAGGATCCTTTTTGTTGAGATTAAGTTAGGGCAACATATGCAATTTCAAAAGAAAACGTAAAAATTGGGTATCCGATTTGCATATTGTCAAAATATGGAGATGATAGTTGAAGTGCGTGGAAAATGGTTTTAGGGATTTATTATTATTTCCCTTTCGACCTTTCTTACGGGTTGTACCAGGTAAACTAAAAAGCCTTGAAATATTAATCACCCATCTAATCTAATCCAAAGTAATAAAAGGTGGAGATGAATAATGGGCCACATGGCTCGAACAATGAACTATTTGATGAGTTGGGAGCCAACGTCGCAGTGTCGTGGCCCCGCTTCATTTAAATCTTGTTTTGGGGGGTCATCGCGTGGCCTTTATATTAACAACTTAATATGCTTACTATAATTCATCAATAACAACACATAATTCGGCTGTTCAATTGATAAATTTAGATCTAACACATATTTTATATTAACAAACCAACTGAATGCTTTTATAGCATGCGGGCGCCCCATTAGCTTCTCCAAAGTAAATGAGCTGTTTTTGCATAATGTCTTAAGAGTGGGCAAGCTTTTGGGGTTACGTCTGTGATCAACATGCCGCTCTAGAATTCCAGATTTTTAACCAAAAGATGGAATTATTGGATAGCAAACAGACAGGGCCTCTTCATTTTGTTTTGATATTGACAAAGAAGTCCACCTTAGATAGGTTAATTACGAATCTATGACTCATGCTTAGGTCTATGACTAGGTAAGATGCACACGTTAAGTCAACATAAAAATTTTGGGCTTTTTTTTTCGGATTGTATTTTTTCTCGACTTACGATTCTCCCATTGCGATAGCTGAAATTTTTTCCAGGCCTAGCTAAATGCTAAAATTTTGCTTATGCACGATTCGGTAGACACTTGGTAACTGTAGCCATCGTGTGTAAGTCAATACTATTGTCTTTAGAAATTTACATAATCATAGATGAAAAACATATCAAGTGAGTTATTCTAATTTAGCCTATAAGTTATTATTTGTACTTAATTACCGTTTCGAGGTACTTCGTACCTTTTCAAGTTAAGATTTCAACAATCCCACATATGGTGCGTGGGTATGAAATTAATCTAGTAACTAAAGAATGCACTTTTATGCCCTGCAGCCAAGCAGCGATTGTCAAATTAGTTGTTAAAGAGGTTTTGAAGAAGCTGAAGATAAAACAAAAATCAGTGACTGAATATTTAGTTGGAATTGATGATCGGATAAAAAGAGTTGACAAAGTTTTTAGATGACAGTCACGATGATGTGCGGCTCATTGGAATTTATGGAATGGGTGGCATCGGTAAAACAACTATTGCCAAGGTTGTCTTTAATAAATTATGTTCCCACTTTGGGAAGTGTTGTAGCTTTCTTGACGACGTTCGTGAAAGGTCGAATAAGGAGGGCATAGTCTTGTTGCAGAAGCAATTACTAGTTGACATTGGTGGTTCTGGAACTGTAGGAGATATCAACAATAGTGAAGAAGGAATCAGGAGGATTAGAGAAACACTCAGAATAAGAAGGTCCTGGTAGTTTTGGATGACGTTGATAAGAAAGAGCTCATTAATAATCTAATAGAAAATTCCAAATTATATCCAAGATCTAGGATAATTGTTACAACAAGAAACACTTCTGTTCTAGAAGTTGAGGGATTTAAGGGTGAAACTCAACAGTATGAGATGTTAAAGCTGGATGCCGATTTTGCATTTCAGCTTTTTGGTTGGCATGCCTTTAGTGGAGACTTTCCTTCGGATGATTATCGCCGGCTTTCAAGTGACATTGTCTCAACTACAGGAGAGCTTCCACTAGCTATTCAAGTGATAGGTTCATTGCTCAAGGGGAAACGCCAAGAAATTTGGGAAGAGACATTGGAAAAGGTAAGGAATGATCCTGCGAAAGAGATTCTAGAGAAGTTAAGGATTAGCTATGATGATCTAGAAGAACATCAAAAACAAATTTTTCTTGATATAGCGTGCTTCTTTGTCAACGAGAATAAGACCGATGCAATTTACATGTGGACCGATTGTGAATTTTATCCCAAGGGAGGAATTGAAGTCCTTACCGATAGGTGCTTGATAAAGATATTGGACAATGATAAGTTCTGGATGCACAATCAACTTATAGCACTGGGAAGGCAAATTGTCCGTGAAAACAGTCCAAATGACCCTGAAAAACATAGTAGGTTGTGGATTGCAAAAGAGGTCCTTCAAATCATAGGAACCAAAGAGGTAAGTTAGAAACGTCTCATTTTCAAATAAAAGTCGTATATTCTAGGATTGGGGATTCTTTTTTTTTTTTTTCTTTTGTTTAGGATCAATTTTTTTCCTACCCATTTGAGTTGTAAAACATAGTGGTTAGAAGTTGACAAACTTCTTGGCATCATTGCAAATTTCACTTGCAGAAAAAGCGCAAGGTTCAAGCGCTTGAGATATCTACGTGTGGTTCCCCCATAGAGATTAGTAATGAAGACTTTAAAAGGTTGCCGAACCTAAGATTCCTCGATTTAAAAAGGGGAACTTATGTTGGGGACTTTGCAAAGTGTCATTCAAATTTGAGATGGTTTTCTTGGAGTAATCCTTGTTTTTGGAAGAATTATTCGATGGACAGAGTCGATTTCTATTTTACGGCAAGCAATTTGTATTTGGATAAACTTGTTGTTTTTAAACTTCACGGCCTTGACTTCGAGGATGATTCAAAAGCATGGGACTTGATCAAGGTAAATTACATGTTTTAAATTCTAGTCTCATAGTTCCCTTGTGTACACTACAATGGTTCTTTAACTTGACATGTCATTCATTTTTACAGAGAGCAGAAAATTTGAAAGTTCTATCTATTACTTGGTGTTCTGGCATAACGACAATCCCAAACATCTCTAGATGCTTGGCTTTAGAGAGATTGACTCTTGCTCGATGCTCTGATCTAAAGAGAATTGAAAGCTTCATTGGAGATCTACAATCATTGATTGAGTTAAAGATTATAGATTGCTCGAATTTAATTGATTTGCCAAAAGAAGTGGGGGCACTGGTGAAGCTCGAGTGTTTCTCCTTGCAGCATTGTCAAAGGTTGAGAGAACTTCCAGACTCACTTGGGAATTTGACCTCATTGACAGAGTTAGACTTGTCAGGCACTCACGTTGGCATACTTCCAAATTCCATTGGAATTTGACCTCATTGACTTCACCAATATTTAATTCCTTTTGGCCAAATATCCTCCTTCCCTTTCTTCACACAATATCCGCCCTTTTAAAGTTGCCATTTTTTTGTTGCACCCTAATTTCTGAGGTGGATGATTTATTTCTGCTGTTTCTGGTGTCGGACATTTGCGGTTCCTAAAGCAATCTTTTCCCCCTCTTTGTGGCTCCCATTTTTGTGTTGTGCTTTAATTACTTAGGCTGCATGTTTTTTTTTGCTATCTTCATCATTCATCTCTACTTGCCTTTTAGTGTTGTAATAGTGCCGAGTAAACTCAATGAATCATTCTTTTAATAATAATCTTCAAAATTACTTATATAGACAAAGTTAGATAATCAAAAGACTTTTCTTCTGTAATTTTGATGCCTAGAAATTTGTGTAATTTGCCTAGAAATTTCTAGAAATTATCGACTTTTCTTCGGTAATTTGCCCCAAATAGACAAAGGCCTAGAAATTTGCCCCAACCGAAGTTGGGGATGAAAGACTTTTCTTCGGTAAGTACTGAAGATTTGCATTATCTTAATTGTGCAGTCCTTAAAACTCTTGTTGAATTTCAACGTGGTCTAGGTGAAGAGGGACAAGAATGTGAGATTGACCGGAAGTACCCACAAAAACAGGCCGAGAGTGGGACGGGATGTGCTTCAAACCCGGGAAGGTATCCTACGGAAAGAGGGAGAGGAAGGGTAGAGCTTTAAGTTCAGAAACGGTGAAGGTTTGAGCTTGGGTAGAGGCAGCTTCTACTTTAGGGAGGGCACGGCATCAAACTCGGGAAGGGACATAGCTTCAAGTTCACAAAAGTAGCACCACTTCGAGCTTAGAGGACAAGTTCAACCACGAAAAGGGGCACAACTTTGACTTCGGGAAGGGGCATGGCGTTGAGTCTAGGAATGGGGTAGGGTTCAAGTTCAAGAACGGACACAACTAAAATGGGCACAACTTCAAATCCAAGAAGGGCATAACTTCAAGTTCGCGAAGCAGTGCAGAGTTTGAGTATAGGAAGGGCGAGGTTCAACTTTAGGAGGCCGCAGCGGTGAGTCTAGGAATGGGCATGACTTTGAGTTTAGGACGGGTAGGGGTTCGAGTCAAGTGACACAATTAAAATGGGCACCGCTTCAATTCCAGGAAGGGGCATAACTTCAAGTTCACAAGCCACGTCTTTGAGTACGGGAAGGGCGAGTTCAACTTCGGGGAAGGACACAGGCAAGTTCAAGAAGGGGCAAAACTTTGAGTTAGGAAGGGTGCGACTAAAATGGGCACATAAGATCAGGACGAACAAAGTTAAGCTCAGCCGAGGCTGAGCCTCAAGCATCAAAGGTCATTAGAAGAACAATAAGGCAGCATGAACAAGCACGAAGCAAGCAGAAGATCTAAGGTAATGCATATTTAGTAGATGTGCGTTCTTTGTTCTTTATTGATAACACCCACAGGCAATGCACGGTTACAAACTCCACCTTTTTGGAGAGTTTCGAGACCAATATGTGTAGTAAGAACTCTATTTTCCTACATTTCTCTTAAGAGACCCAAACCAACGAATGGTGACAGGACGCGGATCATCTGTCTCCTTCCATGTGCAAATCTGCTGTCTCCATTTCTGTTATAGGTGTTCCTGGTTTCTTCTTTTCTGACCTCTTCCCTAGTTTTTATTTCCATTCTGTTAAGTAGGCTTACTCTATTCTTCTTGCCACCAACTTTGTATGGTGATGTTGGAGTCTTCTCTCTAGTTTTAATCCAACCGCATGAGGATGGTTGGATCTTTTGGGGTTTTCCATATGTCATAATATAAGTTATTTAAATAATTTCTTCGTGATTTATACATCCTTGTTTTAATCTATGTAGAAAATTTTACTTTCTTTTGTTATTTCTACGTACCATTCTTCTTGCAAACATCTCTTTTTCTTGCGGTGTAGTTTTCTGCAGACCATTTTCTTTGGTTTTCATTTTTCTTTTGAAAGGAAATATTCTTTTTTAAGGTTTTGCGGTTTTATTTTAAAGGAATGGCTAATAAGTTTATTTGGAAATCTGAAAACATAAGCGGGGTACATTTACTAGGATGAATAGTCGTAAAATGCTTTTTCACAACAGATTAGGATCAATCTTATAAGTAGGACATTCTACTTGTTCTTTTTTTTTTTTTTTTTTTTTAAATTCCATTGCAAATTATTCACTCAATCTTTTTTTTTCTAGGATAAGTGAGGCGATCTAGAAGGTACTTCGTATGAAATTTTTGTCCGAACTGTTTCTTTATTTAACTACTCCTATGTTCAATTTTATCAATCTACTTTTAAATATGATCATTTTGACTAACACCCACGAACTCCCTTTCGGGTCTTTAAAACCTTCAATTTATACTCCTTGCTACATGTACTCTCTCCGTCGTGATTCTCTCTGTCAAACGTCATCCTAAAAAATCCTACTGCTTACTTGGACGATAGAATGCAAGACAAGCTGACGTGGCGCCGTGAAAAAAACGACGTCGGTATGGCGGCTAACGTGGACTACGAGGGCGCCGTTTTGCGCTCTCTCGGTTGCTGAAGTCAATTTGGGGCAAATTTCTAGGGTTCGTGGTTCGTGTGTCTCCTCTCTCTCGAGGTTCCTTGGCAAATCCGTGGCTTTTTAACCAAGATTATGAGTTCACATTGTTCCAAATCCTGGGTTGTTTCTACTGTCTGGTGTTTTTCTGATTTTGGGTTTCGCCCCTTTTCTTACTCTTTGGTTATGTCATTACCACAGTTTGTGCATTCTTGCCTCTTCAAGATTCCCGTAAGATTTTTGGCTTCGTCTCCAGTACTTCGTAACCCCTCAAAATTGCGTTTCTTACGCCTGCCACATGAGGTTCTTTATCTTACGTGCTCATTGGAAGAGACGGATTATATTTTGCATCACTCAATTTTGTCAGCTCTTTAATTTTCTCATATCTTTGGTGCACCAAAATCTTTCCACTCTTCTGTAATTTGATCAGGATTATATACTGATAAGATTTGATAATTCAGTGCGAATGTAGTAGTTGAATGTACCTCTGGAAGCCTGGGGCTGAGATACTGCTGGTATGAACTTGGTGCTCTCATCGTTGTTCAGAGCTCTGACAGCCCACCATACTTGGATTTAATGGGCTTACTCAATTTGTTTGTTGGAATCATTTTGCTGAGGGCATTGTTCTTGTTGCGCTGCATATGCTTTTGAATGCCAGGGCAAAAGGATTACAATAGATCAAGGCCCCTGAGCTACAGAGGAGCAGATGTCTCTGTCTTGGCTTTCTCTTTAGTTTTTGAGCTAGCTACGAGTATACTTAAAACGGTCTCACTTCCAAATTGTTGTTCCATAATTTAGTTGCTGATGATATTATGTTGGCCAGTGGAAGGAGGTTCCATCGCTGGAGGTGATGGTTTGTCGATAATCTGCAAATAGATTTGGGGTTGATAAGTTAGTCCATTGTCATTTAAAATGGTTGCTTGTATTCGCTAGTTGAGTATAGGACCAGTTCACTGTTATGTGCCGTTCACTGTGGGTGCCGTGCATCATTGAATTTGAATTTGTTGTGCTTTGTCTGAAGGCCTCTGTCTCACATATTTTCTAATGTTTCCGATAAATCAACCTGATTTCCTATGTGTTATGCTCTGTGTTGTTGAACTTGAATTTTCTGTTGAGTGAAGTGTGCACGACTGGAATTTAAATTGCTTGCTTGTATTGGACAGCTTGTTGATTGCAATTTTTTCACACGGATTGATCCTAAGTCCTTAGTACATGACAGAGAAGTGATGTTGGATTGATCAATGAAAAGGTTGGAAAATATGGAAGTCAGTTGAAAGTATCTGAGGAAAAAGTCACATTCTCAAAATGCAGCTACAAAGGAGTACGCAACAAATCAACAAGATGCAAGTGGAAGTGTCTCAACTAGAAGCGAAGGAAAAGGGACCTAGTTGTCTTGAGAGGCTTGATGTGCACAATGCTGATGTTGAAGTTGGAGAAAAAGACACCACTCATGTTGCCTTAGATTGGCAACAAGGTTGGATTGGGGATGGTCGTGCTGTTGTCTATCTTTTGCTTCTAGGTAGTGTAAGAGCAGGGTAGATGCTAGGCAAGACCAATGTTATGATGCTGGACTAAGTTCAACTTTTTGAATGTATTGGCGAGTCAAGTTCAACTGTGATCAATTTTCTGCAGTGAAAAATATCTTGTTCTGTATACTGAATATTTATGTCACATTCCTGTAGTAATACTGTCATGTTATCATGTCGCACAGACTGAAAAGATAAAAGGATTTAGGTTCTTAAGCTTTTAATAAATATGGTGGTCCTGATTGGAAGGAGAGGGATTTGGTTGAAGATGAAGAAAAAAGAAACAGAACATGCATTTACAAACAGAACAACCATCACCAGTTATATGCTTCAAATGAGATCTAAAACTTCTCTTCATTTAGAACTTGGATGATTACAATAGAAAAAACCAACTGGACAAGTTGGTATATGGTTCAGAATACAGAAAGGAGGAAATTACTATCAACTTAAACAATTGTAACAGAGAAAACCCAACTGAACATTAGCTACCAAGTTGGTGTAAGGTTCAGACAACAGAATAAAGAGGAAATTGCAACCAACTCTAATGAGCACATCACGGAGCCATCACAGGCATATAACGAGTCCATCCTTCTCATCTCTGTGCTACAAAGAGATTATAAAATAACAAAGAAGATTAAAGCATCAGCATACTCCATCTTGGACTCATCAGTAAGAGCATATGACAAGAACCGGTACTCCCAAATACTTGCAAACAAATATTATCTCGGAATCAATTAACTTTACTCAGTGAAATCTACGGAAAAAGCTGGACCAGATAACTGTAAATTGTAAAACCAAAAACAAGTTATGCTGATAAAGGAAGCATCTGCAGGAATTCTCAAGAGTCCAATAGGATCTGTATTTTAAAATTTGTGCGTCTTCAACCAGGCCACCAAGTAATTTGCAATGGTTTCAATGACAGTACTGACAAGTTGAAGTCTAGCAACCTAGAATAATTTGCTAATAGTACAAGAGTTGAACTTACTAGGAAGTTTATCAAGCAAAGGCTTACAATCCACCCCTGAAACCTCTCTTGAAACAAGGGGAACAACCGAGTATCTTATAGGAAGTTCGCCTGTCTTAAAATGAGATGAATCGAGTAAATCTCACTGCAAATCATCAGGATACCACCTGTAAATAGAACAGTGTTAGATGGATTGAGTTTAAGTCCGGATAGAGTTTGAAATCTATCCAAAAAGAGAGCACAGCCTCCAAAGATTGCTTGTCACTATTTAAAAGAAAGAGCAAATCATCAACAAAGGCCTAATGAGTAAGGGGAGTTCTTTTCACATGAAGGATGGAATTCAAATGCACCAGAAGCAGTAGCAACATCAAACAATCTAGGAAAGGAGCTCCATGGTGATAACAGAATAAATATGGTGACATAGGATCACCCAACGAAGGCCTTTTCCCCCATATGATTCGGAGTAGAGAATGTCAAAGGCTTCTGGTCGAAGGTGATGGAAAAACATAAGGCTCCTCATCAGGTTACAGAAAAAACATAAGCAAAGATAATGGACGTGAAAATTGTAGATATCTGTCAGAAGCCCACCAGAGGAATGATATAAATGACATAAATGGTCCCTAAATATTGGTCCAATTAAGCAGTAATGTAAATAATGTGGTCAAATTGCTTCATGGGTGCTTAGCAGTTAGGATCCATTTTGGATTAGGATCAGAAAATTTGTGTTGCTTCCACTATTGTGAAATCAGAATTATTGGTGCTACGAAGTACATGAGTGAGATCATTCACTGTGGCATGGTGATTGGTCAACTCCTTTTGCTGTCACGCTGTTTCCAGCTTGAGGCTGTTATTGAAGCTGAAAAGGAAGCTGCTTGGGATCTGATGAAAGTAAAGAGGAAAAAGACAGGGCATTGTTAGCTCTGACGAAGAAAAAGGCACGTGAAGATTTATTGAAACAAGTGGATGCATGGTTTCTTAATGTTGAGCAACTGGTAAATCTCTACTTCTGTGTATCGCTTCTTCAGCAAAAGGGTAGCTTCATTTTTTCTAATCTATCCAGTTTGTGGCCTCTGATATGCTGTCAACTTTATAATGGTCATGGGTCTTGCCATTTGTAATGAGTTGTGTGTTCAGTTGGCAGATATTGAACTCGCAAGCAAGCAGAGGGCCGTCTTTGAGAGCCTAAGGTCAGGGACCAAAGCAATCAAAGCTTTTCAAAGCGAAATCAACTTAGATGATGTTCAAAAGCTAATGGATGACTCTGCCAAAGCAAAAGCTTATCAGATGTGGGCCAATCTTAATTTTGTCTCTCTCTTTTGCTTTCCCATGAATGTCATGATAGTTTTCTTTAAACCCGTATAAGAGCTGTCACAGTTAAAGAGATTTTATCTGAATAACAGTCTCTTGTCACAGTTTACAACGCTCTGATTGTCATGTCAGAAACAAATTAAATTTAGTTGTTATGAAACAGAGCAGGGCAAGTTTTCCATATTTTTTATTTCTCTCTGTCAGATAATAGCCAAGTTCTAATTGCTTCCCTTGTATAGGAGTGCTTAACATACGTTAATTTTAATGAGATGGAGTGAAAGAGTATTTACTGGTAGTGTGAAGCTTGAAGTGCACAGGCTTATGTGGTGACTAGGTCTTTGGTGGTATGTTGGCTTTTGCAAGGTGTCAGGGGTGGACTTTGCAATGAGCTTTAGAGATTGTTATTTGCTCCACCTGTTGAGATGGTTAATTTTAAGAGATGTCTTTCCTTACGTCCATAGGCGTATGGTTCTTTTCTTTGGCTGGATATGGCCTTGCTATGCTTAGTAATATTCTTACAGAGTTATATACATTTGCTTGAGTTTAGCTGTGTCCTCCAACGTGTTGCAAACATGTCAGATAACAGCAGCGTTGAACCTCTTTTTCATCAATGCATAATTTTCTGGTGCTTTTTTCTACCTTTGGGAATCTTTTTCCCAAACAGAAAAATGGAACTTGAGATGGATTACTAAAAAGATTTTCTCTTAACATTTACAAAATTAATGCGATCTTGGGAGAGAAATTATCAGCAGAAGATGAAGAGGAGATTCTTGCAGAATTCGAGGCTTTGGAATCACGGTACTTTTGGTTCCCACTTGAGGCATCTATGATTTGTCAATTAATAATCTCATGGGGATAAAATATGATTTTCTTCTTGATATCTATTTATCTGTTATAACCAATTCCAAGTTCCAACTCTTGATTGTTTGAGTGTCGAGCAATAGACTGAATCAAAAGCCATAAGTAGAAGTAGGAAGTAATAAGGACAGGGTAGCGAAATGAGTGTTGTTTGTAATGTCATGTAGTGTATAATAGCGCTAGTACTTGAAAGAAGCATTTGGTGACATTACTTGGAACTTCTGTCCAACACTTAATGTAGCAGTATTTGCTTGTCATTTGGGTTTTTGAAATCTAAGTTTGGCTCGACCATCAATGAATTCTTTGCCAGGGTCTGCCTTGTCACTTATACTTTGATTTGGAATTCCATAAGAGGGAAAATGCTGATAAAATGGAGACGAGATGGATGATCTTCTGATATTGGTTGTCTTGGAGGTGTTGCTTGACAAGTACGCAATCCAAGGAAACCAAGAATGGGTAGTGAAGCTCGATTCTTCAACTGAAGGTAGGCTGACTTTGTATCTCGCTACTCCTATTAACTTCCATTGCATCAGTAGTCACGGGTGGTGTATGCAATACATAGTCACATACTATGAGCTTCAGCTTTATGCCGTTGGATATCTTTACATAAATTTGTGTAGACACCCCATCAAGTGAAAGGCCGTCTTGTTCTTTTCATGGTGCCTTCCAGCTACAAATTTCCATTGTTCTTCTTGAGACCTTTCACATTTGATGCGAGAGAACTGTGTTAAGTTTATTGAAGAAAAGCAGCCTTAAATGAGGTCTCTGACACTTGTGTGGTCCATCTTTGTTTGAGTAGTGACTTACCTTAACATTTCATTTTTGAGGAATATTGCACTTAAAAGCAGTTATGAAGGTGGAAATTGAAAAATGTTGTAACTTTGAATGATGCACCTCTTTTGGAAGTCGAGACAATTGATTTCATGGATGGGATTGTCGGGGAACATATTGCATGTCATGCTTGTCTTAGATCAAGCTATTTAGGCAACATTATTCAATTGATATTTTCCATTTCGGGGACAAGTTTAGTATGATACTTCTTTTGAATGAGCATCAAGCATTGGCGCTGCATGCCCAGATGCTTACCTTGCTGCGATGATTTTCATTTTTCCCCTCTTTGAAGCCAATTATCCTACCTCGAGTCACAATTTGTAGGCATAATGTCAGAGAGAAGGGGCAGCTGAAGACTGGTTAAAATTTCACAGTGCTGCGTCACTGGAAAGTACTGGTTGAGTGATGTTAATGGCCCAGCTAAGATGATTTATGCAAAGTACACTAGAACTATGTGTCAGATTTGAAGTGAATTTGAGATTCAGGCAGGGAAGAATCTGCGACTTGATGAGTCAGCATGTGCGTTATGATTACTACATCTGCCTATCAATAAAACACTGGGAATATCTCGTGTTATACCTTTTTTCCCTTGTATATGTTAAATCTTTCCAGGGAATATGACAAGTTTACTGTGATGTCAATAACAGCACTGCTTGTATGCAGAAAAATTTTCTTGTCATTTGATACCAAAGACTGCTTTTAAGGACAACTCCCATGTGGGTGCATTAATTTCGGAGGTATGCTCTGACGAGAAGCTTTAGTTATTGTGTGGTAGAGACAATCGCAAATTCAATTATTCTGTGTAAATATTATTATTGTGCCTTCCAAGTTAGCCACCTGTTTTGAGATAGCTTACCCATCTCTCAAGATTAACATATATCTTTGATGCCTGCATACTTCACTTTACAGCCATTCTCACAACTTTACTGAACTATTGGAACTATGTGTGTGTGGGCATTTTCTTTTGTTTATTATTATTATTTTTTTTTTTTTTTGGGGGTGGGGTTGGGGGTGGGGTTCTGGTTGATATGTTCATGCATGCACACCTTTTTGGAGAAATATAACATTGCATGCAACCATGATGTTCTTATGATGAATTGACAGGTATGTTCGCGGATTTCTAGTGCAAGGGAGACAGACAGAAGATATGAAAAGTTGTTCGTCGAGAAAGATTCCAGCACATTGACAGGTCAGATATTTGTGGAATCTGCTGTCTATTTAAGGAATCGATGCTTTTCTCTGGCTCTATCATCCAAGGCAGGCAAGAGTTCTGTCCTTCTGCTGATTGGGCATTTCAAATGCAAGGACATGGTATGTTACTCCTTGTAATTGAGGTCTAGAGACTCATGAGGCATCTTTGGAACATGGGTGTGATGAACTGTTCCTAGTTCACTCAAAATGTTCCTCAAAACTACCAGCAGAGGGTTCTTTTATGCCTTTGTATCATTTGAGAAAGTTAGATTAACACATGAGAAAATGTGCCTGTGCAGTGTGCACACAGAGAAGAGAATTTATTGTGATAGTGCTTGAAATAGTGATGACTCTATCCCATTTGCTCTTTAAAGGTTCATGTGCTCATTGACACTCAAAATGCGCCTACTCTCTCCTGACAGTGTGAGGAAGACATGATCATGGCTCTTTGATCTGCATTGTGGATTTTGATTGTCAGAAGATCCTAGTCTGCAAATGGAGTTGGATTGTGGAAAGAAACTTCAGTTCGATACAGAGGTAGTTACAAATTTGAATTAGTTCTTGTATCGGGTCCCTTTATGAACTATATTCATATGATTTGCTGTACTTATTATTATCAGCAAAAATATTAGTTGTCTTGAGTTGGTGGAGCTAATTTCAGGAAACATCTTTGCATGGGTAGACTAGTGTGCTAGAACTCTGTGTGGTGTCTCATGTGATGGACTTTTTCTCCCTTGCGCAGGTTAATATTGATTTGGGAAGATAACGTCTTGCTTCACAAGAACTTAATTTCAACTCTTTTGTTAGTGATAGTACAGTGAATTACTTAACTGGAAAGTCGCCTTTCCCAATGTTGGATAAATTCATAGAATCTGTGGCCTCCATTGGAACTGAATCAGGTGATTGCTATAGTTTTATTTTCAGATAAACAGAGTGATGAAACATTTCAATTGCTTCATAGTGCATAGAATTCTACCTGAGACTGTGTAGGATATTAAAGTTGCTAACCTTACCTGAAAGAATTTTAACGGGACTGATATGTCCTATTTGAAAAGAAACTATTGATTGGCACTTTCCCCTTTCATGCGGAGTAGCGTCAAGAAAATGATCTGGTTTTAAAGGACAATCGTTTCTTCTCCTTTTCTCATGTAATGGTGATGAGTCTGTCACAGTATAGTTAAAATTCAAAGCTGGTACTGGTTCTCAGAGCATGAACTCATGGTTTCTAGCATGTCAAAGAACAGGTTCTGTGTGCGGATAAGCAGAGAGCATAGAGCATTTGCGGAATATGCTATTTCTTTTCAATGGGAAATTTCTTGTGTTGAACCGTGCTCTTTAAGTCTACCTTTAGTAGAGACCAGCTTTTTTTTTTTCCTCAATTTGACTGGCCTAGTTATCTAGTTGCGGACCTGATCCGGGCTGTATATTATCAGAAATGTCACAATCTTGATTGCAAAGGTACAAAAAATATCTGCCCAACATTTATCCATTTTTTTTCTTTTATGTGTGAAAATGAAGGTAAAGTGAGCTTAGTAATAGGCCAGGTTACCGCTCTCTGCTGCGTCTGGTCCTGGAGGATACTGTGCCTGATTTATCAGCATTCTTTGATTCTAGCAAATCCTCCTGATATAACTAATAACGTGGTTGACATTGATGAAAACACGACAAATTGCTCCCCTATGGATGCTTGGTGGCTTGAAGCCATAAGAGTGGCATATACTGTAGAAAACCAACAGGCCATGGAGTATGAGCACAAGGCAAGGCAAGTCATCCACTTTACTTATCTATGCAAATATTTTAGGATCTTTCGACAGGTCATGGAAGACGAGGACTGGCGGGTGGATTTAGAAATTAATGCACCTCAGGGTGAGCTCTGAGCTTGAGTTCGACCATTCGAACAGCTCAGAGTTGCAATTATTTGGGAGGAAAGTCGATCCGGCTTAGTTCTTCAGCTTGCAGACTTGAACAAGGGTAGCGTGTCATGGATCCTTTCAATTCAATCGCATCAGAAAAAGAGCATCAGACTGAAAGTAATCGCTGTGAAGATTTGGTTATTAACCAAAGTGCTCTGAGCTCCAATGTTTGGTTTGAAAATTACTTTTGCTTAGCAGACAGTAGTCCTTCAGAAGAGGCATGTTATTCAAGACAAAACATTAGGCCGCGAATCCATTCCAACTGCTCACGGATGGCAAGTGTGTTATTTTATGGAAAATTCTTAGTTTATTAGGCCACGAAAGTTGGAACTTGAAGATTTTTCATTTCAGAAACCTCTCTGTTCTCGCTCGCTACCTCGGGTTCACTTCACGCGACGATCATTGATCTGAGAATAGGCTCTTACTATTCAAGTATTTCCATTATGTGCCATATTTAATTAGATGCCTTGATGCTTTTATCATGGCACTAATTTTAGGTACAAAGCAAAGTTCTCCAATTAGTGGTACATTATCACCCTGGCACCTCACGAATTTGTTCTTCCTTTGGGGTTCATGGCTACAATAACTTTTTTGTATACACTCATGCAGGGTGCTGCATCTGTTACAAGGATAGCACCCAGTCCAATGCCAAAAACATTTTAAGGATAGGTAGAATGTATCCTAATGGAAGCAACATGTATCGAACTGTGACCTAATTCCTTTGTACATATACCATTAATTGCGACTTAGGTGTTCCTAGTACATAGGGCCCAATAGTGAAACGAGACACTAGACAACATAAATTATGGCCTAAGAACAGGCGTTCACAAATATGAGGAGCGGTAATAACTCAGTCAAGACATCATACCCTAATCCAACGAGGAACAATAATAGAAGTGGTAAGATGAGTGGCACCGTAGAAAAATGAGTATAACGAGAATCGCAATTCACAATACGAGTAAAACTCACCAACATGCACAAAAGTACAACGTACTCAAAGCGCATAGAGATAAACTCCAATCGTATTCTCAAAGTTCAATGAGGCTTTGAAACTTTGTTTCTTCAATGAAATCAGACTCAAAATATTGCTCTTTCAAGAAAGATTCTCGCACTAAAGTGGCCACGGCAGGGTGCCCTGAGGGGACTTTCAGCTTGTTATTGGTGTGAAACTGGACTGCAGCTCGTAGTCTACCTAAGCTTAGCTAATCTGGTGCATCAACATTTTATATTAATTCTCTAAAAAAAAAATACTAAATGCTATCATGCTATTATAAAAATTAGGGATAATTACATAAATGGTTTATAAACTTAGTCTTAATATAAAAAAATATGATCCCTGAACTTTAAATTTATTTAATGTGATTCTTGAAACACAATGCCCTGATTTCTCTATGAAGTCAAGGAGTGTTGACCTTGCCCACATAGGTGCAATTAATAGATGAAACTTGAATGACTTTGCATAAAGTATGACAATTAGTTGTCTACCAAGTTCTTCGTCAAATCATTGGCTTTTCTCAACCTGAAAAAAGAAAAACTCGTTAGAGAGTGGTAATAATAGCAAATAAATTAAAAAGAATATCAACAGAAATGAAACAAAGAAATAAGTGCAAAATCTTCATAATTGACTAATCAATTAAGGGTTGGATGATTTGTAGAACAATACATTTGAGGTAGTTCGTTGGTTGTTTAATGATAATAGTAGGATTCAAATATAAAGAAAAACAATGTTGACGGAATTTTTATCCTATACATGGAGTGGAGTCCAATAAATTTAATGTGGTAGCGCAATGTGTTTAGTTTTAAAAAGAAGAAAAAAATGCAAATCACGTGGTAAACATACTATCCAAAAGCAAACATAATCTAAATTGCTATTGAATAATTAGATAAATGTGTCGATTCAATCATACTATTTAAAGAAGAGGTGTCTACATTTGGGTTCGAGTGTATCTCACCCTCGAGTAGTGCCCTCCTTAGCTCTATGACCTTGTCCGATGACAGCACCCTTCTTAGCCCCTCCACATCCCCCTGCTGCACCCCCGCCATCGGTGTCCCCACCTGGCTGTTGTTCCGCGTGTGATACATTGCTGGTCCTGTGCATGGAGGCACTAAAAAGGATGGTAACTGAGGGAAGGGCACTCAGCGTCGGTAAAATAAACTAAGAGATGACTTGTACCATATTGAAAATATGTCAGTGTACACATGGATTAAATTTGGCATTAATTCTTGACTATTATTATTTTTGTTTATTAATGTCGAATATATAATTATAAAATAATCATTATGTCTTATTGAAACAGCTTAGAGTTGTGATTATTTTTTTATTATTTAATTTCAAATTTATTATTTTGCCTAACGGTTATTCGGTGCTCTTACAATCTTTGAAAGGTTGAGTGTATTCGAACATAGCTTCTTACCCTTTGGAAGGTTATGTCTATTTAGACATAACTTCTTCATCTTTGAAAGATTGGATCCGTTCTAATATATTTATTGAACATTATTATTGAATACTTTTCATAACTTTCGATTCTCCTTTTTAAGATATATAGTCACTATTTTCAATCGTTTCCCTTTGGGAGTTCATTGAAAAATACCAGAATTGCTTTATAGTATTCTTATTAAAGGCTTTGTTGTATTTTGGAAGATTTTTGCCAATAACCATTAGCAACATTGTAGGTAGAGGTGTGTAAGAGAACTAGGAACTGCCTAGAACCAGACCAGGCTAGCCCAAAATCGACATTTCCCATGGGAACTAATATGGTTTTTGGTTCCAATTTACTAGAATCGATGAGTACCAATTTGGTTTCCGGTTCCAGGTTGCCTATTCGAACCGGACCGGTGTCTGTAGTTTCTCTATCAACTTTTTCTTTGTTCTAATGATCCATTTACTTACTTTCTCGGTCAAAATAAAATAAAGAAACAAAGAGTATGGATGAGACTAATTGGAAATATCCATAAATGTTGTGTTGCTTTGTCCTCATGATATAAAATTAAGAGTCAATGGCTCGTTTTAAAAATATAATTAGGTCTCTCCTTAGCTATCCCCATGATTAAATTATGTTGACGTGAAAAAGATGGATCAAGCGATTAACATTGTGAATTCTATGGAGTTAGTACTTCTAACTTAGAGTCTAATTCTCAATATGTTCCTAGTGTTGGGAAACCCTAAGAGAACTACACCATGACTTTCAAAGAAATTAAGTTCCTAACTAATGAGTATTGTTGATTTATTCCGCCCTATAGTTTTCAATCCTTAATCAAAATCCATAGCTCGCAATTCAACCCAAATTTAAGGCCAAACAAGCTTTAGTGCTCTACGTAAACACTAGGTTCATCATGATATTAATTGATGAATGCAATTTTGTAGGGATCATGAACTAGTTCCATGGACCTACTTGGGAATCAGATTAGACTGGACTGGCGGTCCAATTTTTAGGTGGATCCATGGAACCAACGAGCAATTCTTGATTTCAAATTTTTAAATCCTGTCCTTAATAGGCGGCTCCTAGTTCTAAGGTAGGAACTGCCCACCTAGACCATGCTCACCCTTAGTTGTTGGGCAAATAATTCCATAAAAAAAGTGTTATCACGCCTTAAAGTTTGATTCCATTATTCTTTCCCAAAAATTTTTTCCCCAACATCCGGTGCATGTTGAGTGTGGGGAACATCAACCGAGAGAAAAGACAAAAAGAAAGAAAGAAAGAAAGAAAATTAAAAAAAAAAAAAATCAAGATAATTTATAAAATTTCTCACATTGACATCATTTTGAGTAGAATCCTACATGTCATATTGATGGTCTTGACATAAGACGGCGTGCATTGACTAAAACTCCACGTCAAGTTTTTCCAATTTGATTGGGCTAAATAAATAACATTAGAAAATCGTTAAAAGATTCAAGACTACACGAGTCAAATTGAAAAATTTATAACTGAATTAGTATTCGTACATTAGGTTTATGACTTTCTGGGTAATTTATCCTAGAGAAGCATACCTTCATGCAATATATTCTATTTTAAAAATAAAGTAACACTCTATCTTCTTTTTCTTTTTGTCAAATAGAAATACCATTTCATTCATTCAAAAGCTATACATGAGCGAAGTTGATAAGAATCAATACATAATAAGTCCCAAAGAGGTAGGGGTTGCCTAGACATCTAATTGGAGGGGAGGTTCCTCTTCAGTTGGTTTTGGCAATCCAGTCGGCGATTTGGTTAGCTTCCCGTGGGCAATAGGCTAGAGAAACACCTTCTAATTGGGCTAGTACGCACTGCATTCCTCAAAGAGACATCTCAAAGCCCATGGGCTCAAACTCGGTTCAACAGTGAATCTAATGGTAGATTAATTGTCTGACAGAACATTCACGTGCACCACAGATTCGTCCATCTGCTCATACGGGTCCCGTAGCCAGAGCAATGCTTCCTTCACCGTTAGGGCTTCGATTTCGAGTGGAGAAGAATTTCATATGAATATATGCCAGGTGTAAAAAGATTTATTTTGTTAAGGATTTTGCAATAAATGCATCTACTACTATTTCAAATTTCATAACAAAAGTTCTATTAGATACTTAATAAAGGCTTCTCTTCTTTATTCTCTCCCCATGTGACATTTTCTTGCTCTCTAATTTTTCTTTCCACGTCCTTTAACCTATCTTTTTTTTTTTTTTCCTTTTTCAATTTTCTGCACAGAGCTCACGTTTGCCTCTTCCTTCGGCCCGCGAAACGAGTCAAAGAAGCTCAATGAAGGTTACCAATTTTCAAACCACCTGAGAGTACAGAATTCTCCAGAAATCTGTTGGCATTTTGCCACGTTGGAGGCAGATTAATTGATTAACAGGTCAAATCCAGCCATGGCTTTCTCTTCGTCCCAAGTGCACTTCACTCGAAGTCCAAGCACAAAAAACACGGTTTTGATATAGCAAAAACCTATGAAGCCCGGACACGTCGCCGGAGCTTCCGTGTCGTGTCCGAAGCTCCGGCGACGTGTCCGAGGGAGAGGGATCGCTGAAGAAGACGGAGGGTGGAGGCAAGACCGGGGAGTAGAGGCAACGCCGCGACGGCGAGGGAGGGCCAGAGGAAGAGCAGGCGATCCAGAGGGCAGGGCCGCGATTGCGACGCTGCGATGGGGGCCGACGGCGAGGTTTCAAAGATGTTCGAGTTTTCATTGATCTGCTCGGATATCTTCTGGTACTCCTCGTCCACTTCATCCGCGAACTGATCGAGGTCAGGCTCTTGCACGCCGGAGACGGAGTCGGGCCAGAGGTATCGTCGCCCTTGATTCTGCGACCCCCTTCTCCCCCAACGTGAGAGCGTGCGAAGGGAGAAGAAAACAGCTTTGGGGGGATTGATTGGTGGGCGGCGGGAGAGCACGTGGTGGCGTGGGTTGGGGATGATTGATGGGGGCGGGGCAGGTAGCAGGTGGTGTCGTCGGTGGGAGGGGAGAGAGAGAGAGAGAGTAGGGAAGAAACCGAAAGTTGGGAGAAAATATTGGAGAAAAGATTGGGTGCCTGGATTTTGGGGTGGTGTGGGGGATTGGAGAGAGAGAAATGGGGGAGGGCGAATAATTTTTGGGGATGAGCGTATAGAGAAAAAAAAAAAGAGAGGGGAAAATAATTTTGGTAGGTTTTTGAGGGGAATAACTTTTGAGCGGTAAAGTTATTTTTGTTATAAAATTAAATAAATTAGTTAAAAAATGATTTTAAAAAATGAAAATATTGAATGTTAAATAATAATAAATTTTGATGATTATAAAAGATCATAAACTTATTTAAATAAAGTTGATTATATTTTTTTGTTAGTCATTAGTTTTATCCATAATTTTTGTTAAAGTTAAAAATATGTTCTCAAATATGGTTAAGCATTAATTATTAATATATCTTTCAAATTTTCTCTGAATATATCTATTATTATTATTAGTGCAAATTCATTATAAGTTCTTGTTATTTATTTATATATTTGTGAATTTGAATCAAATTAATTAAAACTAAAAATATTTATTCAATAATAACGTGTTAACGTGTGAATTTTATTTTGAGAAATGACGTATTGGCGTGTCGTGTTGTGTCGCGTGTTCGTGTCTCCGTGTCCGTGCTATTTAGGCAAAAACTACAATTATTCGAGCTCATGGAGGCTTCTTTTGCTTGTCGTCGTCAGTGTCAAATCCAGATTCTAAATATCTTTGGACTAGTGCGTCTCCTTTGCAAAGTGAGTTCCAGCTGTTCTTGTTCTAATTATTTTATTTTGGGCGTAAATATATATATATATATATATATTAGGATTAATATCACTAAAAAATCAAAATTGATATATATATATATATATATATAATAAATTTATTTCAAGTTAATTTTTTAATCATAAAAAATCTCAAATCGGTACATTTATAACAATTTTATCTCAAATTAATTTTTAAACACAAAAACCCTAAACTGATATATCTGTAATAAATTTACTCTAAGTTAAATTTTTGACAACCAAAAACCCCTTGTGATAAAGCCAAAAATCCAAAATTGATACATTTGTGATAGATACACTATTCGTTAAATTAGATTAATATAACGAAAAATCACAAAACTAATGTATATATGACAAACGGAGGGTAATTTCCCAAATTAAGTATCTTTCGTCAACTATCACGTATCATCCAACTCAAAATTTAATAATAAAATTGAATGAAAACTAACAAAGGGTAAATTTGTCATAGATGTACCAATTTAAAGTTTAAAATTAGTTTGTCATAAATTTATTATAAGTTTACCAGTTTATGATTTTTGTGGTCAAAAAATTAGTTTAAGATAAATTTATTATAAGTATATATGTTTCAGATTTTTCATGATTAAAAAATTAATTTGAAGTAAATCTATTATATACGTATCGATTTAAAATTTTTCGTAATATTAATTATGAATGTTAAGTTAAATTTTTGCACGGAAAATAATGGGTTCCGTGCGGATCTCACCCCCATCAGATCTAAAGCTCGACCGGGCCTTAGCCACGGTAAATACTTGCTCCTTGCTGGTCGGTATTGCTTTCAGTCATCGCCCTTGTAACGGGTTATCCATCACGTGACATGGTTCATCGAATTTGTGGTTCATCTTTTATCATTTCGTATATAGTGGGTTCGTCCAACTTCTTCTAAACCTAATGGATACGTGGTCCATTCCTCCACCATTTGTCTACCTCCTCCATTTTTACGTGGGGTCATCCATAATGATGCAATAGATTTGGCCGATCCATACTTTTAAAAGCTCGATTATTAAATGACAATCTCAGTGTCATCATTCAATAATTGAATGATACACTATTGAGGATTGATTCTGACATCTATTCTCTGTTATTGCATAGACATATCCAAATCACATGCCTATGTCGGTGTAGGCTTGTAGCATCACATCCACGAGCCATGCATGTCATTTGGCTTTGCATTAAGTGACCTTGACTTGCTCCCGCTATCACCCACGCTCATGAAAATGTAAAAGAAGCTCAAGCAATTTGCCGAATATCATTAACTCAGGATGCGAAGAAGGAGCAAGCTTCTTGCAAGAATCGACTTCCCCTGCAAAAAGGCAAAACGAATTCAGAGAACCAAAGATATAGAATTGGTCTTGCAATAAATGAACTTCCGCGAGACGCAGAGAGCAACACCAGTTGCACAACGGATGGGTCTACTTTTTATGTTATTGTTATCACCGGCATCGCTGCCGCTACTAAGTTACGTGTTCAAAAACGTCTTATAAACTAAATTTTTATGTTACATGTTAAAAAATTGCTTGTCAAAATAGTTAACTTTTTTAGATTTTATTTTGCGTTTGTATTGATACTACCAAATGATTCATTTCAAGATCACCCGTTAATCTAAAGTCTTATGTTTTATCAAAAATAAACTCGATTGCACATTATTATTCTTGATGAGAAATTATTATACATGATAGTAGTATATATACTAAATAGAATTTTGGTACGGAAATAATGATGAGTTCCATGTGAATCTTGCTCCACCTCAACTGACATTTAGGCGCGTTTAGTAACATTTATGTTCAAAAATTGTTCTGGGATGTTCCTAGAATAATTTTTGAATGTAAGAACGCGTTTAGTTTAGCTTATATAATTTTTTTAATTTTTTTTAATATTTTTATTTTATTTTTCCTTATTTCTTATTTCTTATTTTTTCTTTTTTCCTTTTGGCCGGTTCTTGGCCTCGCCCGCCGCCACGGTGAGGCTCACCGAGCCCTAGCAAGGCCGAGCCTCGCCTTGGCTAGACGAGCTCGAACTCACCCAAATCAGCGAGGCCAAGAAAATATAAAAATTCAAAAAAATTCAAAAAATTTAAAATATTATTAAAATATTATTAAAAATTGTCAACGTTAGCGCCGGCAATCCTATGTGGCACCGCCGGCGTCCACATCAGCATTTTCTAGCCAAAATTGGCCGGATGGACTAAATCAGCAAAAAGTGAAAATGTTTAAGACTCAATTAGCAAAGTTAAAATGTTTATGACTGAATTAGCAAAAGTGCAATATGTTTAGGACTTTTTAGACAATTTTCTCGAATAAAAACACCACAAATGTCGTCACTTTTGTATAGAGCTAACTTGAGTGCCATAACTTTTTTTGGACCACTTGGGTGTTATAACTTCTAAAAACATTCACTTAAGTGTCATAATTTTTAATTGATCACTTGAGCGATATAACTTTTAATGGCATTTACTTAAGTGTTGGAAATCCAACATGACACGACATTTGTTGCGAACGTTTTTAAAGTTATGAGGCACTCAAATAATCGATTGAAAATTTATATGACGATTAAGATAAGTGTATTAAAAGTCTTAAAATTTGTCGAGAAAGTGTAATTGAATCCTAAAATTTTCAAAAAATTCAATCAAATTATAAAACTTGTCAAATTGGGACAATCAACTCTATCCGTTAACTCCATCCATACATCTTTCTCTTAATTTCGTTAGTATATTCTTGGTAAAGTAGTGTATCTGGTTTGCCAAGACTCTTCGTGTTGTAGAATTTTGTGTCCCGGTTCTTGAAAGTAGTCATTTATTTATTTTGTAGATGGGCATGTACCTCCTATGAGTGTATGGTGATGTCTGATCGAACAGATATTGAACAAGACAAAGAATGAATGTGTGATCACTGGCGTCGATAGCAAGAAATATCAAATTCAGTTGACTTACCTAACCTGATATATAGCTAAAGTTCATCTCCATCGTTAATCACGTGAGCTTTATGATGGGACCACGTAATAAATGATCAAGATATAATCATCTACATCATCTATAAATCACTGAAAGAGACTGCAGCTTGTCCGTCCTTCACCTCCATCTCTGTGAGAGAGAGAGAGAGAGAGAGAGAGAGAGAGAGAGAGAGAGAGATTGATTAGCAAGCATCGAAGGTGATGAAGAACGGCCGAGGCGTTCTGGCGACCTGTAAGTTGGCAAAGGCAATGATAGTGTCATAAATGAGGTGGCAATAGAACACCTTGCTCGAGGAAGAAGAATGGAGAAAAGGGAAAAAAGAGAAAAAAGAGAAAAACAAAGGAAAAAGATGAATAAGTAAAGTTGTCTTATCAAAGTTAGCTGAAAATTTAATATGTAACTTACCCTCTTAATGGCAGATGATTCTAATCAATAAAAAATTCATTATTGACGATGTCACTGTTGGCAATATAATCGGGTCGGAATCACATAAAATATCTATAACTATCAATAATATTATAGCAGTTTGAGTGAGGTCATTGAGCCCATGCAGGGCATATTGGTTGGCTTTTAAGTGACGACTTTGTAAATGGTATTACAAAGGCGGATAGGCTGGAATTGGTTAGCATTTTCAAGCCCTAGACATTTAAATAGCAAGGGAAAACTTGCAAGTGATTTTGAAAGAGACCGACAATGATCTCTTTCTGTCCATTCCCCATTTTCACCAGTCTAAAAATGATATTGTCTTAGGGGGTGGAAGAAAAAGAGAGACAGAAGCGAAGTTTAGTTGGTGAAAGCTTTTTTTAAGCGTTATTCTCTCTTGTTGAAATATCTCACGTTATTTAATTAGGAGATTTATGTACTCTTTATATACATGTATTCTCCTTCCGTCTATTAGTTTAAACTTTTCAATTGGACTTCATGACATGGCATTGGAGCCACTTTCTAACCCAGTTTATTTTGCATGTGGATCCACCAGCTCAAGTTTTTTTTTTTTGGATTTTCTAATCTCTCTTTTATTTATCTATTTATTTATTTATTTGGGTCTTTTCCTTAAGGAATCCCTCTTAGGGGGAAAATTGGCAGATAGATGTTCAAGTATATTGTTAAAATACTTGGCCTGTGCTTGGCGACTCCTTAGCTCTGATTCAGTGTTCGATGCAATATTGGATCGAGATTATAAAATTGGCTGCCAGATATATGATCCCTAGGGAGATCAGCGATATCCATACTACCCTGGATATGAATCTTCAGATGAATATTTAAATAGGTTGATTCGCTTATGGCCATGAAAGGGTTCGGTGAGCTACCTTTCAATTATTATTCATGGACGTTGCAAAATACTATTCAAAGTTGACATGATACCTACTTGCTAAGAAATTATAGACTGCACCTCACAAGACGAGATAACGTATTTCAAATGTATGTCGTATGTCTGCGAGACATTGTTCAAATAGAAATGAAACAATGACATAAGAATGTTTATATCTCAATTGACAAAAGTTAAACATTTAGGACTTTCGTGGTACTTAACTCATATCTGAAATCTTAGAAGTGAGCTGGTTTAGTCGTTAGCGAGTTAAATGAAAGCATCAATAATACTAGGAGTATTAAAAGTTTTATTTCAAATTTATTGAAAGATGTAATTTGACAACATTTAATGTGTAAATTGTAATTTGACAACATTTAATTTGACACCATCTTCATAGAAGTATTTCGTTTAAAGTTCGAGACCTTATCCCAGCAACGATCTTTCTGATGCAAGAAGCCTCTATTTAAGGTCATCGTCCCACTAAGCATCAACCAACTCTTCACTCCAATTCTCCACCACCACCACCACCATGCAAGCCTCTCAACCTCTTCCTCCACCCCATTTAAGGTACTTGCGAGACGAGGACATGCCGCAAGCATTCAAGGACTTGTTCTCCTCTCTCCCTTTAGAAGAAGACTGGATCACCGCCTCTTTCCGCTTGTACCAGGGCTTCTGGCTCTCCTCTCGGCTCTCCAATGGCATCCTCACTTGCCAAAACCACTTTCAAGCTCACCCCTCTGATATCCTCCTCGTCACTAGTCCAAAATCCGGCACCACCTGGCTAAAGGCCATCCTCTTCGCTCTTTTGAACCGTGCCAAGTACTCTGACTCCGACTCACAACGACGCCACCCTCTCCTAACCCAAAACTCCCATGACCTCGTGCCCTTCTTGGAGCTCAATCTCTATCTCGGCCAAGAAAATCCCGATCTCACTGCTATAGCATCCCCTAGGCTCTTTGCCACCCACATGCCGTATTCCTTGCTTCCACAGTCAGTGAGGGACTCCAACTGCAAGCTGGTTTACCTGTGTAGGAACCCCAAGGACACCTTCGTCTCAATGTGGCACTTTGCCAATCGGATGAGGCCGGAAGAGAAGGGCCAGATTCCGATCCAGGAGGGCCTCGACAAGTTTTGTCTAGGGGTGAGCGTTTGTGGGCCTTATTGGGACCATGTGTTGGGTTACCACAAGGCGAGCTTGGATATGCCCGAGAAGGTGTTGTTCATGATGTACGAACAGATGAAAGTGGACCCGCATGTTCATGTGAGGAGGTTGGCCGATTTCTTGGGGTGTCCATTCAGTAAAGAAGAACTGAGAGACGGGACAGTGGAGGGAATATTGAAGATGTGTAGCTTCGACAATATGAGCGCATTGGAGGTGAATAAGTGTGGGAAGTTGTGGACAGGGGCAGAGACCAAGTGGTTCTTCAGGGAGGCGAGGTTGGAGATTGGGTGAATTACATGAGTTCTGAGATGGGAGAGAGAATTGACGGTGTCATGGAAGAGAAGTTGCATGGTTCTGGTTTGAAGCTCTGAGAGTTCGGTTTCATAGAAAAAGTATCTGCAGGCCATTGAAGAAGCATTGTATTTCTCATGCTATAGGATGAAAGGTCTTCAGTGGCAATGTCGGTCGTGGCTTGGTCTCCATAGAGGGATGCTCCAAGGTTGTGATTCTAGTCTGCATGATTTGGCCAACACGTAGTTGTCTAATAAAAAGCTGCCATCCTTCTCCCTGGGAGCTTATGGATTTATCTTCTGTCGTTCTTTTCATTTCTTTTTTAATTTTTGCTGATTGAAGCATCGGGGCATGTGGTCTTCTATAAGTGCTGTAGTTCAGTGAACATTCTAGTTCATATTTCGATGTCCTCAGACAAATTGAGTTGCTAAACCAAGGATTTTTGTGTCTTGGAGAAAAAAAAATCTCTATTTGTTTTCCTTCCAAGCCCTTAAAAGAGAAAAAAAGTTAATGATAAAGAAGAAAGCAGCCATAAATAATTAACACACCCAGACCAAGCCTATACGATTTGGCTAGTGCACGTATGGTATGGAGTAAACCTGTCAAATGGGTGGTTCATGTCAAATATGATGGATCAAAAATGGCCCAACCTAAAATTGACTTAATTTGTCGAGACCTTCTAAGAGGTGAACCATCAAAGGAAAGCTAATGAATAACTAAGCAAATGCTTAGAGTAGACTTTCTTAAGTCCATACAAATTCCAACTTTGTAGTTTCAATCTAATCAATTAAACATGCAAATAAATTCATTTTGGAGTAGCCACTAATGTATTACAAAATTAATTAGAAACTCAAGTATCATGTGAAGAAATATTTTACTTTTATGAATTAGAGATTTATGGATAGGGGGACTTGATCACACTAGATAAATCTAGAGTCCTTTTGCTACCTTTTTTCTCCTTATCTCAAAAAAGATTTGCAAGCAATCTTGGTAAATCACCAACGCTCAACAATCAAATGCTGCAAATAAATAACGAAATAATTTGAAAAACCTTGATGCGCTAAGCAGATCAAAAGCAAAGCTCCATTATCGTCCAATGCAAAAAGCATTCTGCAAGATGTTGACTACAAAATAGACAATGATGAAAGTATGCAATGCTAATTAATTATTTTTTGGGGATTTTTCTTGTTAACAACTAAGCATGACTCAGATCAAATGCTATGACTATATGAGTTTCAATCTACCATGCATTAATGAACTATATAGAATTCTAAAATGTAAAAATAATCCCATTATTAATAATTCTAATGATAAAGATATAACCTATGTGCAATTCTAAGAACATGATTTAGTTTAACTATAAATTAACCCTATTAATTAAACTACATGAGATATTTTTGTATTTTCATTTTTCTTAGAAATAAAACACTAAACTCTAGGGCACTAACATGACCAAATGACTTTTATTAAAAGATGACCCAGCAATGCAATCTAATTATTGGTATTTTTTAGGAGAGACAGATCTAGAAGTAATAAGTGTCCTAGCTATGGCAAACTCAGAGGCGGGAACGAGGAGCGATGCTGCACAAGCATTAGAAGGTGAGTGCCATGTGCTCCTGAGCATTAGGAGATTGAACCTCGAAGTCAAAGTGGTAAAGCGGAAGGATGAATGAAGAAGCCAACGACGTCTCTGCGTCAAATCTTGAGTACTGCCCGACAATCATACGATGGACTTACACTTGTGAATGTGCGACGGCATTTGGTGCTCAGTAGGTGTTTGTGAATATTCCTAGTGAACTATGGAAGTGAATACCGGTAGGATGGTCAGCCTAAACACTGCAACTACAGATCATGGAAAGGCAAGATGCTTGATTTTCTTTATTGCCAGGAAATGCATGGTCCCATAGAGAGTGACAAGACTATTAAGCCTGATTACACTGATCAACTATGGTAGTTGCTAAATAGGCGATGTGCAGCTTTCACTTGATAATGGTTGGATAGCAATGTTTGTCGCCATGTGGAGAATGAAACTTCATCAAAAAAACTACGGAAGAAACTAGAAGAGTCGTATGAGAGGAAATCAGCATTTATTAAATCAAGAAGCTTGTCCCTTTGAAATATCAAGAGGGGCACTCCAATGGCGGATCACTTGAATGAGTTGTGAAGCATGATAAATGAACTTGTTACTGTGGAGATGGCGTTTGATGATGAGCTACAAGTATTGTTCCTCCTAAGTGTGGTTCCAGATAGTTATGGTATATCGGTGACAAATCTTATATGTCAGCACCGAATGGAAAAATCAAGTTGGATGCAGCGAAATCTAGGTTGCTTGAGTACGAGACTCTGGAAGAAAAGTGTGGACTCCCCTTAACCACATCTAGCCTTAGAGCATAGAGGAAGGAATAAATCTCGAGACTCCTACAATTGTGATAGATGCAAGGCATAAAATTGTAATATTTGTGGTAAGCCTGGTCACATGAAGAAAGATTATTGATCCTTAAGAGGAAGAAGAACGTAAAAGTAGACGCCAAGCAAGACAAGAATGACATAACAGCGGTAACTCGTTGGTTCCGCTGAAGAGCTGTTTCTTTTTTCTACTTGTGATGATCATTGAGTTGTTGTTGCAAACCAGTAGTTTGAAAAGAGAGTCAAAATGCATATTTGAAATATGCCATGGATTGGGTCATAGGTAGCGGTACCTCATGTCATGCATCCCATTTGTTGATATCTTTCTAAAGATGGGTAATTAGGACTTTGCAAAAAATTGTGGGGATGGGTGATTTTGTCTTCAAAGTAGCTTGGGCAACAAACTGATGCTCAAGCATGTGAGGCATATTCCACACCTTCGTTTGAACTTGAGTTTCACCAGAAGATTAGATGATAGACGAATTGGAAAGTTGGTTCAAGTGTTGGAATTAGAAACTTGTCAGGAAATCGCTCATTCTAGCAAGGAGGGGGAAGTGATGTGCTCTTTTCTGCATACGAGCTGAGGTGTGCAAGGACCAAGTTCATGTCATGGGGGAAGGATCGATACCTGATCTATGGCATATGAGACTCGACCGTATGAGCAAGAAAAGCTTCCTAACTTGCAAAGAAGGAAAATTACTATGTTAGTCAAAAGTCACGAGTAATAGGATCTCCAACTTTACTAGAAAATAAGAAAACAAGCTACTATTTGAGGAAAATTACAAGTAGAAAAAGAAAGGTACGATGAGTGGAGCAGAAAAATCACAATAGCTATAAAATTATCATCATTGGAAGAACGTTACAATGTGCAACTGAAAATTAGGATCAATCATAAATAAAAGAAAGAAACTTGCACATTTTACGTGGAAATAATTATAATAGTCACTAATGAATCATAATGTATATGGAAGTTGCTCTGAAGAAACAAAACTGCAGCAACTTCAATGACTGTAAGTATTTCATTGTTCGCAAGTAATGTGCCATTTGGAATCATATAATTTTTGTTGATAATCAATGAAAAATCAATTGACTTGTTTACTTATTTAGTTAGATGTTTCTGAGGTGATGGTAAATTTGGTTACGTCACTTCAACGTTAGGTTTGAGTGCCAATCTTATACTCTGTGACCGTAGCTCTGTATGAATGCTGTTAAATTGCTAGCTTGTCGCAGAAAAGTGGCATCGGTGCCTACCTGCTAATAAATGGAGTCTCTGACGTGAACAAAAAAATGTTGCTTCATAGATCGAACCGTCCAATAGCTTTCAGAGCCAAACAAAATAGTCATTCAGATTATCCGGTTCACTTGCTGTTGCTTCTATTAGGTTGTGCGGATGGATAACAGAGGTAAAATTGCCCCCTAGGGCATATATATGAAAATTGTCTAATGGGTGTATAAGTACACGTGTTCTTTCATGGGTCTTTCCTCGTCCGGACGTTTTCGAAAATATTTTTGCCAAAGAATTTTTTTATTTTTTTATTTTTATTTTGGAGGATAATTTCTGCCGAAGTTGTCCCACTGGAAAATATTTTGCGATGATAACTTCACTGGTGAAGAAGGAAGTCTAATCGTCATGGCGTTTTTGCTTTCTTTTTCGGGCTCCCAAAGGCATTAACATCTCGAGTACCTCTCCAATTCCTTCGATCGGAAACAAAACATGTCGGCGTGATTCGCATTACTTTCCTCCGTGCAGCGGTCACTGAACTATAGCGACGAACATGGAGGTCCACTTGATTTTCCAAAGCATTCGGAGTTGAATTTGTACGCCTATCGCACGCAACGTAAAAACCAACGCTTTCAATCTTCTGCCACTACCTCCATTTGCCTTTAGGTACTTGAATGACCACCTTTTTATTACCGGGGATTGGTTTGTTGTTATGTTCCACACCAACTGTTTGTCGAAATTCCTGAGTCGCTTCATTCTCGAAAACCCCATTTTTTGTTGCTCTTTCTGGGTCCCAGTTTTCGCCAACAGACCTTTGTTTCGATCTCTTTGAAGCATTGTCTTTTGCCCCCTTTTTTTGGGGGGTGGGTGTGTTTGGAGTTTTACATCCAATATGTCGAGAGTGTCCTGTAGGAGAACAACTATGGCGGGCGATTATATCTCCATGGAAAGTAACAAGTTTTGTTTTTTGGTCGAAAATAAGGCCATTCATTCATTCACCAAGAAAAACCAGAACATAACATAGAAAAGCTTCTGACAAAGGATATTCCAAAGAGGCCCCGGTGGTACTAAAATGACCACCTTCTTATTACCGGAGATTTTATATATATGTTCCACCCCAATTGTTTGTTGAAAATTCCTGATTATCTTCGTTCTCAAAAACCCAGTTTGTGTTGCTCTTTCAGGGTCCCAGATTTCACCAACAGACCTTTGTTTCAATCTCTTTGAAGCATTGTCTTGTGATATCTCTTGGCTTTTATATTAGGGTCTTTACGTCCAATATGTTGAGAGTGTCCTATAGGAGAACAACTATGGCAAGCGATGATATCTCCATGGTAAGTAGCAAGTTGAAACGTCGGAAGATGGACAGAGATGACGAACGTGATGCAATTAGTAATCTGCCAGACTCGGTGCTCCTCCATGTACTGTGCTTCCTGCCCACAAGAGACAGCTATGAGGACTGTGATGGTCCCGAGGTTCTGTTACCTCTGGACTTCTACCCGCCACTTATCTTTCGATCACCGTGCTTACCATAACTGCAAGGAGGAGGACTCTGCTTTTGAAGTGATAACAGATTTGCAAATTTTACCGACCATGTGTTAACTCTGCACAAGAGCCCCACAATCGAACCGTTCTGTCTTAGTTTATACTATGTGGCTAAGGTGGACCCCTCTGATCCTGAATATGAGGATTATGTAACTACAGAGAGAAGAAGGTCGAACAAACTCGATACATGGATTCGTTCTGCAGCAAGAAAAAAGGTTAAGTTCCTCAATGTGGACTTCTTACGGTGTGCTAGGGAGTTCCCACATAATCTTTACGTGTTGCCCAGCATTGTTCTTAGGTGTAGCTGCTTAGTAGAGCTGAAGCTGGCTTTCTGCAAGGTCCGACCAGTGGTGGGATGGGTCCAACTCCAACTAAGGTTGCTTAGAAAATTGTTTATGAAGAAAATTGACTTACCTGACAACAAAATGGCTGACGTACTATCTGGTAGCCTGTTGCTGAAACAATTGTCTCTCAAAGATTGTTATGGCCTCCACGAGCCCAAATTCTGTCATGGCCCATCTATTGAAGAGTTAAATTTAAATGAATGCCGCGGTTTGAATAAGCCTGATCTTACACGATCAGATATAAAACATTTAACAATTGATCACTGTGGGCATCTGGAGCTAGTTTGTCCTAATGTGAAGATTCTGGATATTGCTGGGTGTCTAGATTATGTCAAGGTGACTGATATGTTATCACTGGTTGATACATCCCTCTGCCTCAGTGATTATAAAATATATCCGCCTGGAGAATATTGTGAGTTCAGACTGCTGCTGGAAAAGCTCAGCCGTAGTACTTATTTTATGCCACGCGATTGGTGCATACTGGTATGGTTTCTCTGCTGTTGCTCTGACCTATTTTGTCTTGCTTTGAGGTACTTGTGAATGATTTGGGTTCTGATCCTTCAGGAAAGGAGTATTACCATTTGTTTGATACAATATTCTCACATTTCAACTGTCCTAAATTTGTAGAATGGAAGTTGGGTAAACTGATTTTGGATGGGTCTTACTTGAAATGGACAGTGGCTGTGCCGTTTCTCTGCTTTGGCTTCTTTGTTCTGTTGCTTTGCTTCAGTTCATCGGGTAATGTCCCAGATGAAGAGTAAAAGAAAAATATTATTTACTCAGGCTGGGTTCTTTTATTTACGCCAACCTAAACTTTTATAAGGTGGCCTTCCTTGCATCTGCTGGCCTATGAACTTGAAGCAATTGCAAAATATTATCATCCACAACCCACTCATGTAACCGAAAACTACAGTTTATTAGGTGTCTGTCTTCCTTGTGTCCCCGTCTGTTTTCAATTTTAATGTGACATCTATCACTATTTTAAATGTGCATGTCCATGCTCTTGTGATTTGTCTTTCTAATATTCTACATAATCTGGTGAATTTCCTGACAAGACTCTGAATTCAACAGTATCATACTAATTCATTTCAGTCAGTCCATACATACACATGCTCTTGAGCATCCACAATGTATGTCCTGTACTAATTCTCATTTAATGTTGGTCCAATTAATTCTTTTTAAATTAGGTATTAACTATGTGGGAGTTGACAAATCAGCGATGCCCATCTTTTGCTTGGAAACATGTGACACTACAAATGCTTCTGAGAAAGCGGTACGTCCCTGGCATTTGTAGCATGTTGAAGTGATCATCTATTCCTCAATTGGTGAACTATTGATTGAGCAAGCTAGGTGTTGCCATTAAATTGCTCATGAAACATTTCCTCTTTTTATTAGTTGCCTTAGTTCTTATTTTGGCATTTGTGCAATTTAATTAATTTAGGCTTTGAGTATGAACCGTGGACCATATAACCTAATTAGCAATTACACCATAGTGGTTGTACATATATGAGAAATGATTGGTTGATAATCTTTAATCTACTGTGAGAATAATAATTTGTTATTGGTTAATTTTATGGGATTGCAGCCAACTGTTCTAAACACTTAAGCTGTTAAATGAAGACGTGATTTGATATTTTAATTATACTAATACTCCCTCTCACGCTTAATCTGGCCTTTTGGACTTATTTAATTAGGAAGGTAAGTGGGGCCTGAAAAGATTTGAACTAAAGGCGCGGTTTAATATTTTAATTATGTTAATATTCCTCCTCACGCTTAATCTAGTCTTTTGGACATATTGAATTGGGAAGGCAAATGGGGCTTGGGAAAATTTGAACTCAACACATCCAGTTCTAATATCATGTGAAAATTTGATGGGAACACAACTGATTATTCTAAAAACATAAGTTGTTAGATGAATGCTTAATTTAATATTTTAATTATGTTAACAAACATTTCATGCTCGATAGTAAGTGAGATTTTGTGAGACTATTGTCAACTATTTAAAAGTTTAAACTATTAGAGGAATATGTATTTTAATATTTTAATATTCTAATAATATAGAGCCTGTTGGTCAAAGAGAACCCATCAAGATTGAATTTGTTTTCCTAGTTGGACGTCAAGAAAGAAATGACTTGGTCATTATTCTGGACAAGTAGTAAATTGCCATGCATGGCTTGAGAGGTCAAACACGTATTCAAATTCAATTTATACGGACAATTTCTTCTCGTAAAATTTTGATAAGGAAAAGTGAACTTAATCGGTTTGCTAAACATCATCTTTCTAACTTGGAATCAGAAATGGGGTTTAGGAGATGACTATCAATGGCCAGTAGCTAAATATCGAACACTTCTGCTAGAATTGGAAGGATAAAACCAACTTCCTAAGAAAAAGGTGGTGTGAAAGTTTGTATACAAAAAAATAACAAACTCTTTGTTATCGATAAATGATGGGACATGATCGGTTAATCAAGAGTGATACAAGCAGATATTTGAAGGACACGAGTTAATCGACACCTACATCAAAGGGTAATCGACAATGAGCAGGGAATGACCGACGAATACCATGGCTTAGCTACAAGGCAAAGGAGTGGTAAGTCGTCACGAATTTTACCATGTATTGGGCAAAGAGAATATACAAAAGTGCACGTTTAACTAAAATGCCGAATGACGGTACAAGCATCAAGTGGTAGTTATCTTAGTGAGATGGAAAATTATAATTGCTCATGGATATAGGTTATTCATGTGTAGAAATAGAGCCCAAAATATTGGAGAACGCAGTCGTAGTGATTAGTGGGGGTAGTAACCATTTATATGTAACCATTACTTCATAGATTATAAATAAATATCCATTATATGTATTGTAGTATCTCTTTCAACGCCCTAACATCAAGTCAATTAAGGTTATTCGTTTGTTCACTACAAATTCCTTTTGTTCTTCGTGCATTTAATTTTTCCGCACCTTAAATTCACTCATTTTTCATTTACTTTAAAATTTCAGGTCTAGCAATTCCTTGTTCAAGATCGACACGAAACCCATTTAAAAAAAAGAAAAAAGAAAACAAGATCAATTTTTCGATGAAAGATATTTCGCTTCTTGGGTAAATTCCCATTCTCGGTGAAACAGGAAGTATTGCCTTTTATTGTCTAGGAGTATGGGCCCGTTTGGTTTGGCTTTTGGGGAATGCATTTGCCAAAATGCAAATACCTTTGGGTGAATGGGGTTTTACGAAATGCAAATATCGTTTGGTAAAATTTGCATTGAAATACAATTTTGGCCAAAATATTGTTTGGTAAAACTTGCATTTGTAAATAACTTTTATTAAATTAAAAAATCAAAAAAATATTTGTATTATTTTTTTGAAGTCCGGCCACCGGACCGCCGAATCCGGCGGTCGGATGGCCGGGTGCAACCCCGGCCGGGCGCGACCTCGGCGATCGTCGCCCGGGGTCGCGCGACCCAGGCGACGTTCACCGGGTCGCGCCCGCCCTGTGAGTCGCCCGGGGTCGCGCGACCCAGATGTCACCTAAGGTCCGGCGACGGTCGCCGGGGTCGGGCGACCCTCAGGCGGCGGTCGCCGGCGCGCGCGACCCATTGGCCGGTGGTCGTCGGCCTCCGGTCAGCTTTTTCGCAGTGGTGTGCGGTGATTTTGAAGAAGATGAATAGTACCGAATTTGCATTCCGGAGATGCAACTTTCCAAAGTACTTTCGGAGTTGCATTGGGTTAAAGGCTTTTAGAACCACTTGGAGATGCAATTGCATCTCGTCAAAGTCGCCCAAAAAACCGAATCAAACACGTTTGCATTTGGCTAAGGGACTTTAGAGCCTAAAGGGGCTTTCCAAATGCTCAACCAAACAGGGCCTATGAACTCTCGCTGGGGGATTTTAACGCTCAGTTTGATTTTGATGAAAATATCTGGATATAGGTGGATTGGGTCGGAAATGCCTGTCGCTGTGTTCAGTGTGCGGGGTATGCTTTAATGGGGAACGCTGGCGATCCATTGATTGAAGGACATTCTCGTGGAATGCATATATGCTGCGGTTGATTCTGTTTTGCCCGTTCCGGGCTCTTGCCGTGGCATTTGTTCATCGATACGATCAGAATCGGCCGCGAGAGAGAGGAAAGGATTTAGAAGCAAATGGCGGGAGGGAAGCTCCATGCATGGAGGTCCTACAATGTGTGCTCTCAGGCCAGGATCATCAGGACAGAGGCGTGATGAGGCAGCAGACATTCAGCTTTGCACCGAGAAAGTATGGGCAATGTTGGCTGTTGTTTTTCGCTACAGTTAGATTTTCTGGGCTGACAGATAAAATTTATTTCCATGTCTTCGTGGATGAGATGGGTTATTGCCATCAAAGAATCCCACTAAGGCTGCTGTTGAGGAAGCACAATTCGTCGAGTTTTAACCGGCTTTCTATTGCTATAGGACTGAAGCTGAATATTTAGTGCTTGTCCCGGCGGATGCTGATTGGGTTTCCGCTGGTAACTTCTCAGCTCGGTTCAATAACAATTAGAGCATGCGAGTTCAGCCAATGGCGAGGGGTGCATATTTCTCCGGTGGTGTTCTATGGGTCTCCGGTGCCTCCAAAAAGACCATCTAGTTTGCTGCGATTGCTGGATGTGATATAGGTTGATTTTGTATGCAATGAGTTGATTTTCATGCGTAGAATGGACTTTAGAAAGAAAGCATCTCTCCACGTGATTTGTCAATTAATAATCTCATGGGGATGGTTTACGATTTTCTTCTTGATATCTATTTATCTGTTATAGCCAATTCCAAGTTCCAACTCTTGATTGTTTGAGTGTCGAGCCATAGACTGAATCAAAAGCCATAAGTAGAAGTAGGGAGTAATAAGGACAGGGTGGCGAAATGAGTGTTGTTTGTAATGTCATGTAGTGTATAATAGCGCTAGCACTTGAAAGAAGCATTTGGTGGCATTACTTGGAACTTCTGTCTAACACTTAATGTAACAGTATTTGCTTGTCATTTGGGTTTTCGAAATCTAAGTTTGGCTCGACCATCAACGAATGTTTTGCCATGGTCTGCCTTGTCACTTATACTTTGATTTGGAGTTCCATAAAAGGGAAAATGCTGATAAAATGGAGACGAGATGGATAATCTTCTGATATTGGTTGTCTTGGAGGTGTTGCTTGACAAGTAATTAATCTGAGGAAACCAAGAATGGGTAGTGAAGCTAGATTCTTCAACTGAAGGTAGGCTGACTTTGTATCTTGCTACTTCTATTAACTATCATTGCATCAGTAGTCAAGGATGGTGTATGCAATACACACTCACATACTATGAGCTTCATCTTTATGCCGTCAGATATCTTGACATAAATTTGTGTAGACACCTCATCAAGTGAAAGGCCGTCTTGTTCTTTTTCACGGTGCCTTCCAGCTACAAATTTCCATTGTTCTTCGTGAGATCTTTCACATTTGATGCGAGAGAACTGTGTTAGGTTTGTTGAAGAAAAGCAGCTTTAAATGAGGTCTCTGATACGTGTGTGATCCATCTTTGTTTGAGTGGTGACTTACTTTAACATTTCATTTTTGAGGAATATTGCACTTAAAAGCAGTTACGAAGATGGAAATAAAAAAAAATGTTATAACTTTGAATGATGCACCTCTTTTGGAAGTCGAGACAACTTTGATTTCATGGATAGGATTGACCGGGAACATATTGCATGTTGTGCTTATCTTAGATTGAGCTATTTAGGCAACATTATTCAATTGATCTTTTCCAAATACTTCTTTTGAATGAGCATCAAGTATTGGAGCTGCATTGCACACTACCTAGATGTTTTCCTTGCCGCGGTGATTTTCCCTTTTTCCCCTCTTTGAAGCCAATTATCCTACCTTGAGTCAAAATTTCTCGGCGTAATGTCAGAGAGAAGGGGCAGCTGAAGACTGCTTCACAGTGCTGGGTCACTGGAAAGTACTGGTTGAGTGATGTTAATGGCACAGCTAAGATGATTTATGCATAGTACACCAGACTGTGTCAGATTTGTAGTGAATTTGAGATTCAGGCAGGGAAGAATCTGCGACTTGATAAGTCAGCATGTGCATTATGATTACTCCATTTTCCTATTAATAAACACTAGGAATATCTTGTGTTATACGTTTTTTTCCCTTGTCTATGTTAAATCTTTCCATGGGATATAACGAGTTTACTGTGATGTCAATAACAGCACTGCTTGTAAGCATAAAAGTTTTCTCGTCATTTGATACCAAAGACTGCTTTTAAGGACAACTCCTATGCGGGTGCATTAATTTTGGAGGTGTGCTCTGACAAGAAGCTTTAGTTATTGTGTGGTAGAGACAATTCCAAATTCAATTATTCTGTGCATTAATAGAAATTGACAACCGATTTAATATGAAAGAACAACAATCCGTGTACTGGGCTGTCATCCATCAATTTTTGGTTTCGCGTACGTCCATCTCATGCCATCTCAACCATTGGAGATTGGGTGCTATGGCAGTGTCCATGGAAGGAAAATGACGAGTACGAAACATAGGAAGAAGGACAAGGATGAGATTGGGGAATTTGCCAACCAAAATGTTGTCGTCTGGTCGAGTTGCCAAAGGTGCAAAAGATTGCCAAAGGTGCAAAAGAGTGGAACATGATGAGAGATCCTGCAAAGCTACAAGTGAGGTTGAGGATCAAAGTGACCTTTCTTCTGTAAACACTGAAGATTTGCATAGTCTTAATTGTGCAGTCCTTAAAGCTTATGTGGAATTGCAACGTGGTCCAGGTGAAGAGGGATAGAACTCTGACGATTACTTGCAAGAACAAGCAAAGGAAGTGAGACCAGATGTGCCTAAAATCCTTGAAGGGATCCTACGGAAAGAGGCAGAGCAAGGGGTACAACTTCAAGTTCAAGAAATAGCGAAGCTTCAAGGTCGGGTAGGGACGCAGCTTCTACTTCAGGAAAAAGGCGGGCCATCAAATTTAGGAAGGAGCATACTTTAATTTCACGAAGTAACGCGGCTTTGAGTTCGGGGACGGACAAAGGTTCAAGCTCGGCGAAAACAGTAATGCAAACTCGAACAAGCAATGTAGCAAGCAGAAGATCTGAGATCTAAGCTAGTACAACATCTAAGTAAATACGAACGTTATTTGGTTGCCACGGGCAATGCAGAGTTCCATACTCTGCTTTCCGGGGGAGTCTCAAGACTAACATGTCAAGGTAAAATTCTATTTTTCTACTTTTTTTCTTAAGGAGACTCGAAATTAATAAGTGGTTATCTGGGTCACGGATCAGTTGCTTCCTTCCATGGGTCAATCTACTTGTCTTCAAGAAAGGGAAGCTGACCCGTGTCTCCATAGTTTTCATTCTGAGATTGAAGTGGTGACCTCTTCTGTGGTGAGCCTAACCTTGTGGATCTAGACTGAAAATTTTTGTACGTGAACTCTTTTACTAACTGTTCATTATTTCTTCGATTCCTTTTCTTTATTTTTTCAATGAAAATGCGTGTACTGGTGACTTGAAAAATAGAGGACCATCACCTGCTCTTGAATTCCATTTCTTGGTCACCTCCAATCAAATTTAGTTCCTTGTTCCAAAAGCATAATCTCTTTGATTTATGATCCAACATGCACTAAAATTAAGTTTTATAAATGGAACACCAAATTGAATATAAAAACTAATGAAAAAAATTTAGATTAGATAATATTATTACCAAAATAATAAGTGCACCGGAAACTTAGTAGAAGGACAAGCACTATATGAATAAATTTCGTCGAACCCTACCTTGTCAACGTATTTATTGCACAAGTCGTAGGCATCTTGCTCACTCTTGAACACCACGGCAACCGTACTTTTACATGACTTAGAAATTTAAAAGGGTCAAATCAGCCCAGTTGAATCACATTTCCAAAAATATCAATGAAAAATGAGAGACGAATCAAGAACTTATACTCGTACATACTCATCCAAATGAAGTCGAGCAAAGAAGTCGCCTTTCCTTCGGCTGCTGCTCCATGAAGCCTCACATCCATTTTCACTCTGAAACGAATCCGAGCTTCCATAATTCCGTTTTGCTTTTAGCATTTGGCTTTAAGATGGCCGCGGAAGTCATCCCCTTGTGAATCAAACATCAACATCCTCATGAGGAACCATCTTTTTGTGGAAATTTGAAAAATTCTATAAATTTATTGACCAAGTCATCAGCACAAAAAAATAATATGAAATGATTTCGGCCCAATTGAATGTGGTTTTGATTGATGTACATCATGTGTACCGACGTGCTGTTACAATTGAAAATACATACGTTTAAATGCTATGTATGTACTGATTTTTATGCCGCTTGTGGCTTGGTATTGATGTATAAGCTTCTACAATGCATATAATATATCTTTTAGCCCAATGTTATGGTCTGTTATTGGTAACAATACCGAGTGTGTTTAAAAGTTACGTCCATGCTGATTGATATGCGGTTTGTGGCTTGGTTTCTAGTTCTGACATCGGTTGTGTGTACTTATAAGCATGAGAATTAGTTGTATAAGGTTTCGGAGCAGATAAATCGATGTTATTTTGTCTACTACCGTCCTTCGTCCTTGGCTAATAGCCCTGTCCATGCTCTCCGAGGATCGGGCCTTCACATGAATTTTGAACTATCGAGGCCGGGTCCATTTAATAGACAGTCTCAATTTGGGTTGGCCCAGAGAAAACACCATTTTGACCCTATCCACTAGCCTTGAATCATCTTCTACGTGTCATTCAATTCAGGTCTCTATTTTAATTTCTGTATTCGTTGGGTAAATAGGAGCCAGCGGCCACCATCGAGCCACATCTCAGTCGAATCGAGCATGCTCTGTCAAATGACAATATCCAGTACATATACAACATATTCTCACTTTCTCCGACATAAGGAAGAGAAACAATATTCTTTATATTCCACCAAGTGTCGTTATATGGAGAAACGAATGATGAACATAGATAATTTGTGATATATATATCTAATATTATGATCATTTATCTCCAGGAAAATTCCAAATAAGAACTTGAAATGCGTTCATTTTCTCCGGGAAAACTCCCTATTAGTTCCAAAATGCAAAATGATGGAATTTATATTAGTATTATAAATTAAATAAATAGCTAACATTAAAAGATAGCAGTACATGAAGTACATCAAATTATCTAAAAGAGTAGATTATTGTAATTAGAGTGAATATAAGATGAAGGATTAAGTTCACTAAAATAATTTCAACGAGGTCCAGGAGGAGAGGGGTGGGACCATGGAGACTGACTGAGTACCTGCAAAACAAGCAGAGGAAGTGTGACATCATGTGCTTCAAACCAGGAAGGGATCCTGCTGAAAGAGGCAGAGGAAGATGAATAGTTTCAAGTTCAAGAAACGGCAAAGCTTTGAGGTTGGGTAGAGACGCGGCTTCTACTTTAGGGAAGGGCACGGCATCAAACTTAGGAAGGGACATAGCTTCAAGTTCACGAAGCAATGCAACTTCGAGTTCAGGAAGGGCCAAAGGTTCAACTTCTGGAAAAAGGCACAATATTGAGTTCAGGAAGGGGCATGACTTTTGATTTAGGTAGGGGTTCAAGTTGAAGAATGGACACAACTAAAATGGGCATAGTTTCAAGTCTAGAAAAGGGCATAACTTCAAGTTCACCAAGCAGCGTGACTTCGAGTGCGGAAGGGTCAGAGATTATTCAACTTCAGGAAAGGGCACGACTGTGAGTTCAGGAAGGGGCATGACTCTGAGTTTTGGAATGGGTGGGAGTTCAAGTTCAAGAAAGGACACAACTAAAATGGGCACAACTTCAAGTCCAAGAAGGGGCATAACTTCAAGTTCACAAAGCAGTGCAAGTTTGAGTACAGGAAGGAGCAGAGGTTCAACTTTAGGAAAGGGCACAATGGCGAGTTCAGGAAGGGCCAAAACTGAGTTCAGGAAGGGGTGCGACTAAACTGGACACAAATTTAAGATTAGGGACGGACAAAGGTTCAAGTTCCGCCTAGCCTCAGATTCGAGACCAATATGTCATAGTAGAACTCTATTTTCCTTGAACAACCTCTCTTTGTCTTGCAGCATATTTTTCTGCAGATCTTTTTTTTGGTTTTCATTTTCTTTTGAAATGATCTTCTTTCAAGGTTTTGCGGTCTATTTTAAAGGAAGTGCTAATAAGTTCATTTACATTTGCTACGATGAATAGTCGTGGATGCTATTTTCAAGTAATGTAGGATCAATCTTATAAGTAGGACATATCTCTTGTCCTTCTGTTTTCATAATTCCAATGCAAAATATTCACTTACTTTTTCTTTTTTTTTTGGGATAAATGAACGTGATGATCTAGAAGGTACTTTATATGAAATTTTTGTCTGAATTATTTCTTTATTTAACTCTTCTAAGTTCAATTTCATCGATCTACTTTTATTAAACTTAATTTATATTTCTCAATCTTCACATTTACTAGAAAAAAATATCATTAAAAATTTTAAAATATGTTCATTGTGACTTCAACACTCTCAAACTTCCTTTTGGATCTTTTAAAATGCCAAATTTATACTCACTTGATACATGTACTCTCCGTCATAATTGTGTCAAAGATCATCCTAAAAAATCCTACTGCTTTCGCGGACGACAGAATGCAAGAGAAGTTCATGTGGCGCCGAGAAAACAATGACGTCGGTATGGTGGCTGACGTGGACTACAACGGCGCCGTTTTGCGCTTTCTCGGTTGCTGAAGTCAATTTGGGGCAAATTTCTAGGGTTTGTGGTTCGTGTTTGCTCTTTCTCTCTCTCTCTCTCTCTCTCTCTCTCTCTCTCGGTTCCTTGCCGAATCCATGGCTGTTTAACCAATATATATCTCAATTGAGCTTCGATTCAACTTGGGCGACTGATTGCGAGTTCACATCGTTCCAAATCCGTGGTCGTTTCTACTGTCTGGTGTTTTTCTGATTATGGTTTTGCCCCCTCTTCGTGCTCTCTGGTTAAGTCATTACCAAAGTTTGTGCATTTTTGCCTCTCCAAGATTCCCGTGAAGAGTTTTTTGCTTCATGGCCAGCACTTTATAACCCCTCAAAAATTGCGTTTCTTACTCCTGCAACATGAGGTTCTTTCTCTTACATGCTCATTGGAAGAGATGGATAATATATTGCATTACTTGATTTTGTCAACTCTTTAATTTTCTTATATCTTTGGTGCGTCTACATCTTGCCAGCATTCTGTAATTTGATCAGGATTATATAGAGATAAGACTTGATAATTTAGTGCAAATGTGGTAGTTGAATGTACCACTGGGAACTTGGGACTAAGATATTGCTGCTATGAACTCCGTGCTCTCATTGTTGTTTAGAGCTCTGAAAGGCCACTCTACTTGCATTAATGGGCTTATTTGATTTGTTCGTCAGAATCATTTTGTTGAGCGCATTGTTCTTGTTGCGCTGCATATGCTTTTGAATGCCAGGGTAAGAAGATAACAATATATTATGACCCCTGAACTACAGAGGAACGGATGGTTGTCTTGGATTTCTCTTTAGTTATTTGAGCTAACTACGAGTCACTTTGTTATTTCCATAAGTTTCTGTTGCACTAGGCAATGGTTAAGTTTTTAGATTCTGATGATCATATGTTGGCCAGTGGAATGAGGTTCTATCGTTGGAGGTGATGGTTTGTCAACTTTCTGCAATAGATTAGGGATAGATGAGCTAATACATTGTGATTTAAAATGGTTGCTTGTAATGGCCAGTTGAGCATAGGACCAGTTCACCGTCATGTATTGTTCATGGTGGGTGGCTAGCTTAGCATTATGTGCTATGTATTGGCCAGTTTAGTGTTAGATAAGGATATGGTTGCTTTGCTATGTGCTGTGCATTGTTGAATTTAATTTGCTGTGCTGTGTTTGAAGGCCTCTGTTTCACATAATTTCTAGTGTTTTTATTAAATCAGCCTGTTTGTTGTATGTTCTGCTGTGCATCGTTTAATTTGAAGTTCCTGTCCAAAAGCATGCACTGCTGGAATTTGAGTTGATTGCTTATATCGAGTAGGTTAATGATTGCAGTTTTTTTCAAATGGATTGATCCTAAGTCCTCATTTCATGGCGGAGAAGTGATTTTGGATTGATCAATGAAAAGAAAGCACTGGTAAATAGAATTGGAAGGGTGGAAATTAGTTGAAAGTAACTGAGGAGAAAGTCCACATTCTTAAAATGCAGCTAGAAAAGAGTAAGCAACAGGACAACAAGATACAAGTAGAAGTGTCTCCACTGGAAACAAAGGTAAAAATCTATTTTGGAAGCAAATGGAAAATAGTCTATTTGAGAGGGATAGTTGTATTGAAAGGATTGATGTGCCAACCCTGATGTTGAAGTTGGACCCAAAAAAAAATTGTTTTGATTAACAACAATGTTATATTAGGGATGGTTGTGTTGTTTCTCCATCTTTTTTGCTTTTTGGTAGTGTAAGTGGAGGATAGATGTGAGGCAAGACCAATGTTATGATGCAAAAAAAGTGAAATTGTGTTAAACTGTATTAGCAAATCCAAGTTCAACTGTGTTCAATGCATTAGCGAATCCACATTCAACTGTGTTCAATTGTATGTTGAGAAAGATGGCATGTTCCCTATATTGCATATTCATTTCAAATTCCTATAGTAATACTGTCATATTATCATGTCGCACAGACTGAAAAGGTAAAGGATTTAGGTCCTTAAGCTTTTAATAACTAAGGTCGTCCTAATTGGAAGGGGAGGGACTTGCTTGGAGATGAAGAAAATATGAAACAGAGCCACCATGCATCCACAAATAGAAAAACTATTGCCAATTATATGCTTCCCATGAGGTCTAAAAACCTCTCTTCACTTAAAACTTGGATGATTACAATAGGAAAAACCAAGTGGACAAGTTGGTACGTGGTTCATAAAACAAGAATGAGAGGAAATCACAACCAACTTAAAGGTGACAACAGAAAGACACCAAGTGGACATTAGCTACAAAGATGGTATATGGTTTAGACAACAGAAAAAAAGAGGAAACTTACAACCAATTCAAATCATCTCCATCACAGAACAACCATCATAGCCGTATGTCGTTGTTCCATTAGTCTTTGTAGTGGCTTCCATACAAGTCGTTCCTTCTTATCTCTATGCTACAAAGAGATTAAAAGAAGATCAGCATGCTCCATCTTGGAATCATTGGTAAGACCATTTCACAAGAATCAATACTCCGAAATACTTGCAAACCAATATCATGTCGGAACTGAGTAACTTTACATAGTGAATTCCTTGGAAAAAGCTTCATCAGATAACTGTGATTTAAAAGAAGTATCTGTGAATTCTCAGAGTCCAAAAGCACTTGTTTTTATTTTTTTAACTTTTAAGTTTTTCACTAGGCCACCCAATAATTTGCAATTTTGTCCAAAATTAATTGGAAGGGTTATATTGATAAATTGTTAAAAGTATTATGACTAAATTTTGCCATAATGAAAAATATATAATTGAATTAGCCTCCATATAATAGGTTTTCATTTTTTTAAATATAATTATCCCATTATAAAGTCAAATCCTCCAAAAACCATTCATTTCATGCGGAAGTTGAGGGGTTTTTTTTTTCCCCTCTATCTTCTTTTTATTGGGGGGCCAAAATGGAAGTTAAAATTGTCAAGAGCTCTTTATGTGGGATTAGATTTGATTCCAATCTTGGGCTTGCATAGTATAAGATGCATCGGGCCCTAATAATATGTTGAAGCACGTCATGCGTCCATAATTCAGCATACATTCAAATAACCATTTAAATATGGCCAATTTAGTTTTAAATATTTAGACAATTAGCTAATGTAGTCCATCTGGCCAACTTTTGCCGGAAATAATTGCCATGGTCGTCAAGCATCCTAAACAGCACGGCTGACTCCCAACTGACACTAACGTGGATAGTTTGAGCAATTTTCAAATATTATATCTTAATTTTTTTTCCTTTTTTTTTCCATATATCTTCTTTAATTTTTATTTTTTAAATGAGGTCGTGGACATCAGGCGAGAACATTGCGGCCTTCACCCAAGCCCTTGCCAAGATCTAGGCTAGGGCTCTAGGCCCTCGTTTAGGGTTGGTTGGCAACCTCGCCCGCCCGAAATTAGAGGGAAAAAAATGAAAGAAAAAGAAGAAAAATTTTCAAAAAAGTTCAAAAGATTGCAAAACTTTACCACGTTAGTGCCAATCGTCCTATGTATTGGCCGTGTCACGTAGGACAACTGGTGTTGAATAGACCGCCATGTTAACGATTTTTGACAAAAAATTGCTGAAATAACTAAATTGGCAAATCATCAAAAAGTATAGGACTCAATTGACACGATCTTTTGATAAAAAAAAATTGGCACAATTGAAATGTTTATGACTAAATTGGCTACCGTACAATAGATTCAAGATTTTTTGGACAATTATTCCAATGAAAATTTGGCACGGGTTTTTTTTTTTTTTTTTTTTTGGGTTGGTGTTATGGCACAATTTGAGCGTCCCCTCTTTCTATATATACTCTCAGTATTTCCATTAACGATCATTGCAACTCATGTGTGATCCTCACTCTAATTGCTCCACATTTTGATGATTTTCTCTATTCCCACGATTTAAGTTACTCCTAAGGTAATCGCATGTTATGCAATAACTGCCCCTTCATTCAAGATTCAATCTATTATGCAATTATTCCAGCGCTTAACTCAAACAGGGTGAAGTACCCTTTCCTTACTAAAATCGAAATGGCCAGCAACACACCTCATTTCAAACTGGATAAGCTCTAGATTGAAGTTGGGCCTATTATAATTGGATTCCTTCACTGATAGTTGAAATTTCTCCTCAATATCTGGGCCACAAATGTTCACCACCAATTGAACTAAACAATAATGTTGTGAAAATCTCTAAAAAGGTAGTACTGAAAAAGAAAAAGAAAAAGAGTACCAGTGAGAGCTATATAATAAGAACTGTAATTTTCATCTCTCATTTTACTGGTACTTTATCTTACTACGTTTCTTATCATGCATCCTTAGAGAAATTATTTCATCATTTTGATGTCGTGCATCCCATGATTGATAAAACTACTTTTGACCTTTAAAGTGAGCCAATCAACAAAGACCAAGTTAGTCTTGGTCATTCTCACTTTTTGCTAGCGAGGGTTCACACATTATTAGTTCATAATGAAAATTGTTAAAAACTAGCCTTTTCATTTATCTACTTTTACTAATATTTTATCTTGCTGCATTTCATATCATGTTTCCACCGCTAAAGTTGTTTCATGATGTTGATGTTGTGCATCATGCATTTTGATAGAGCTATTTTTGGTCTTAAAGTGAACCGACCAATAAAGACCAAGATTAGTCTTGGTCATTTTCACTTTTTTGCTAGTGAGGGTTCACACATTGCTCGTTCATATTGAAAAATGTTGACAGATATCATTTTCATTTCTTTACTTTACTAGCACTTTATCTTACTACATTTCATATCATATTCAGATCGTTGAAATTGTTTCATCATTCTAATGGCGTGCATCACACGATTGATAAAGCTACTTTTGATTTTTAAAGTGAGCCGACCGACAAAGACCAAGTTCGTCTTGGTCGTCTTCACTTTTTTGCTGGTACACATTATTTGTTCATATTGAAAAATGTTGACAACTATCATTTTCATGTATTTGCTTTACTAACACTTCATCTTACTACATTTCATATCACATTTCCACCGATGCAACCGTATTATCATTTTGATGGCATGCATCACGCGATTGATAAAGCTACTTTTGATCTTTAAAATGAGCTGATCGACAAAGACCAAGTTAGTCTTGGTTATCTTCACTTTTTAGCTGGCAAATTCGCACACTATTGGTTCTTATTGAAAACGTCCACTCAGAAAACACCCACTCAGTTCCAGCCCCACAGTCATAGACTTAGACCCATCTTTTTCTTTAGAGAGAGAGAGAGAGACTTTTCTTTTTGGGTCTCACTCAATCTCTATTTTATTGTGTACGGTGGGTGTACAGTGTTGCCATGCACATAAAATATGAGAAAAGTAGAAATTTGCCCCCCAATATAGACATAATTATAGATCCCATCCGCCCACTTTACTCTTTACATCCTAACTCTCACATCTTTGCGTTTGTCTGTCATAGTGACCACCAGCAATACGTTCATCGACTTCAAAGATAAAGTAGTAAATAGAGCATGTGACTGAGAGAGTGCTAACCATCTCATAATAGTGACAATATAATTTGGTAGAGATTATAAGTTCTCTAACAATAAAGTCATTGTTATTACGCATCTAAACACTATTTACACATCTTTCCTCCTCAGTCGTATAGTGTTTTGTCATGTAGATTAGAATTGATTTTCTAGATAAAGTTGCATGATAGAATAGTTTTTAAAATGCATGTAGTATCTAGGTTAGATAATATTTTTTGGATTGAATTGCATGATGAGATAATTTTCTAGATTAAGATAGGATTCAAATTAGTCTATTCCTAACTTAAAATAGATAATGTCTCACTTTAGTTAGATTTTGATTTTTAGCAATTTTTAATTACGAATTTCTTAAAAAAGCACAAAAAAAAAATCATGCCCATATAGAATTAGGTTCATGAAATGCATGTCATTTAGTGATTGTTGCTTGGTCAATTTAATTAGAAATTGTCCGTCATTAAAATTATGTCATTAGGTTAATTTAGATTGCACATTTAATTATGCAACAATTTTAATTTCGAATTTCAAAAAAAAAAAAGAAAAGAAAAAAAAGAAAACTTAGAGTTAGGGCATTCTTTGCACGTCATTGCATACTAGGGTAGGATTGCATGTTTAATTTTCTACTTAGTTATAGTTTTAGATAATTTTCTCTAGGATAGGTTGCATGCTTATTAAGGAAAACACAAAAAATATAGTACTTATGTCATATAGTTTAGGTCATATCATTTCATCTAGATTAGTAGCATGCATTGCATAAAGCTGCCTATCAATGTGATTGTGTATTAATTAGAAATAATATCTAGGACCGTTGATGTGAATTCTGATCTAACGAATTGAAAAAAGAATTTCCATAGTGATTTTACCTATTTAACTCACCAATTTCGTGTGGAGATTTGTCAAGATGGACAATTCATTGGAGTGATATCTAATGCTTAAGAATGCGAAATGAGATGTGTCAGGATGATGAAAGGCAAGCCTTATCCTATACACCGTCCCCTACCTATACATTTGTGAGATGAGTGTAAAAGTTCCATATCCACAAGGTAAAGAGTTCTCTCGCAAAAGGTACGATGACCGAAATGATGAGGGGCATTCATTTCTCTATTCCAAGCACCACACATGATCCATTACTTAACCCTTTTGAGTCCCATACACTTGTGGAGATTCTTTTCAAATTACCCCTATCAAGATCACCCCACATTGGGGCAAATTGAAGGGTAAGATGGCATCATGAGATGAGGAAAATGGAAAGAAATTTTCTTGCTTTCACTTGCATCAATCTCCAAGTCGTGTTATTACATTGAATTCATGTGGTAATTTAAGTGCCTTAGGATGATGAAGAAGATTTTTTTCTCTATCATACATACTTATATCATTTGCATAGCCCACTTGAGCCTGCAATTTCATTTCTTTAAATCCAGTTGGTGATCATCCCCCACATGGGGGCAAGGCAAAAAGCTGTTGTTCAAACAGTATGGTCTGGAGTGGTGACAGAAGACAAAGACCTCCCAAAAGTCCAAATGTTAAAAGCACCATATGGTCATTCAAAATATAACCAAGGGGAATGAAAAAGCAGTGTGCTTGGTAAAAGCAAGGTCAATGCCCATGAAAAAAGAAGTGAAGAAAAAATGAATGAGAACTAGGGGCATGAAAAAGCGGTGTGCCTAGTAAAAGTAAGGCTGATGTCCATAGATAAAAAAAGAGAGTCAAGATAAGGACTATCGGTTGTAAAAAAGTTGTATTTCCAGTGGAGTAATACTCAAAGAGTTAAAATGCTAAGTTTTTACAATCAATGGGGTGCCTTGTGAGGACAATCCCTAATGGTGAAAAAGAAAATTGGTGGCAATGCTAAGATGATCATCAACTCTCATCCTTTACACATATTTTGAGTCTAATGATCCTTTCGTTTCTCAACCCATGAACTCAGCCTACGTTACGTCCCTTACAAAATCTCTTCAGATTATGGCACTTGAACTAACATGGGAGCTCATATGTTTATAAGTATCGCTCGAAGAAGTGCAAGCAAGATTATTTCTTTCTCATTTTGCAGGGTTCTTGACTTGTAAACCCGGAGATGATTACAGAATTCTTCTTTTAATTGCCTTGACTCAAAAAGTCCCTTTGTTAAGCCGTTGACTAAGCCCACATTACGGTCCTTATTAAAAACCTCTCAAATTGGTAATGTCATACTACTTGCGAGAATACTCAAACCCTTGTTGGTATGATAATAGTGAGATTGATTGATTCTCATAAAATAGTCCTCTTAAATGAGAGTGAGTGAAAAGATAATTTTGGAATAGATTAGGATTGATTTTTTTTTTTTTTTTTTTTTATAGATAGACTCTTAAATAATGTTTGCATATATTGATAATCTCATTTTTCTTTTAAAAGAATAGTTTTCTAAGATATGATAGGGTTTAAGTCAAATAAATCCCTAAAACATATTAGAAAATTATTCCTTTTTAGATAGTTTAATTAGTTTTTTTATTACGAACTTTAATAAAAAAAATACAAAATATTAGGTGCATGTCAATTAGTTTGCATGTTAGGCTCATTTAATTAGAAATAGCTTGTTAGTAAAATTAGGTCATGTAGTTAAAGTGCATGTTTTAATTTCGAGATAAAAAGAAACCAAAAAAAAATTGTTTGCTTTGTGCATTTAATTATTTTGATGAAATTTGTTTGATTCATTATGTGTTTAGTAATGATTGTGCACCCGTGTGATCACCCTATTGTATGATAGTGATTTAGGTTAAAACCAATCCAAACTGCCTGCAAAAATATTTTTTGAAAATAAAAAAAATGGTACCGAAAGGGTATTAGAGAATTCTAGTATAATCAAATCCCCATACCCAAAGTCTCTAGTTCGTAGGAGTAAAATGATTCTTCCGTTATTTTACTTAGGTGTCTAATCGGCCTACCGTAAATTGATTAGTGGCGATTCCTAAATAAAATCCATTTAAAAAAACTTGAACCTGAGTCGTGAATTGATAGGGGCTTGAGAGAGCCCGAGCTAAGTTTAAAACTTAGTAGTCCATTAGCCTAAACTTTAAGTGGTGCACCCGAAATTTAGGTTGCGACAAATTGTTATCTAGGTAAAGAGAAATGTATCAATTTTTTAAAAAAAAAAGAAGAAGAAGAAAACCCAAAAAGGAAAGTTAGTATGGATGCATATAGATGTTTGGGGCCTAGCCAATGTCCATTGCCTAGAAACTCACACTACTACATCACCGTCATTGACGACTTCACAAGGAAGGGATGAGTTTATTTTTTGAAAAATAAATTTGATGAGTTTGCTACTTTTAATTAGTGAAAATTCGAAGTGAAGAACAAAACCATTCTAAAGATTAAATATCTAATTCCACCAATGTTGTTACCCACAATAGCATAAAGTTCAAGGATTTTGTGCATAGAATGGAACTAGAATAACAAGAACAACTCCCAATAGACCACGGCAAAGCGCACTTGCTAAGAGGACGAACAAGATCTAAATGAGTATGCAAGAAGTATAATTAGAAAGCAAACAAAAGTTGGTAAACAATAAGAAAAGTTGGCAATTAAAACAAATTGGCGAAAAGAATTAGTAATTATAAAAGTATTTATTATTTATACCGACAAATTACTAGAAAATCAAGTGACTAGCAGTTTTTCTCGATCAAAAGTCTTTTTTATATGTTTGCCAATTCTTTGAAAAATTTACCAGCACGGATGGACAATCCCTTTTTCGAGAACGGACCAATGGAATCCTCGTCGATTAGGTCCATTTTATAAGACCCTACGTAGGTGCTCTTTTTTTCTATCCTTCAAGATTGGTTGCCACTTTCTATTTTATTATATCAATGTGCTTCTTTTTATGGCTAGTGTGAAAAAAATGTTTTGAAGAGTTCAAATTTCATCTTCCCCTGATTTACTATCCTAGTACTCAATATGGAACCAGCAAACTAGTAATCAAAGTTCTTATAACACTGGCCAACGCAGCTGAGATCAGGAACGGCGGCGAACGGCGGCGACGGAACAGTAGCTTGATCGTCTCCAGCCCCCTCAACCGATTCTTTTTATCTTCTCGAACCGAAATCTGTTAATCTCTCAGTGACATCACGTGCTCCTCCCGTGCCGTTACAGAGAATCTCTCGTCTCCAGCTACGCAACATCTTCTAGAACATTCTTCAAGGTTTTACTTCCGTCACGTCTCCCTTCTATCCGTCACACGAAAATCCCTCTCACCCGCACATCTTCCAACCGTGTTATCCTTTTTTTTTTTTTAATAAAATTCCTCATCTCATGCTCTGTTATCGTACAAAAAAATGCATTTGATTTAATATGACTTTTGAGTTTCCTAGATTTTTGCCAATTGTTATGCATGCCTGGCTTTTAAGTCAAACTAAAGTCTCACTTGATTTCCCCTCGAAACATTGAAGAAAAATTATTTGCGTTTCACTACAGAAAAAAAAAGAGGGAAATTCGCCTTTTCACTTAAAACCAAAACACTGGATCGGTAATTGTCAATTAGGAGGGTGCACTAACGGATAAAATAAAAATCACGTGGACTATTTCCCTCTTGAATCATGATTGTTATGACAAAATCAATACTTTGGTTCTCAATATCTTTGGTTCCTTAGATAGTAAATGCTTAGTAAATGCTTTGCTGTCAAATAAATGATGTAGTGATATGATCGAGGGACAATGTAGTGACTTCCTAACTAGTTTTGAAAGCAAGGTCTTGAGCTAATTATGCATGACGGAAGCCTATGAGATGGCAAATACGCCCTGACAGATTAGAACACTACCGACAAAGCTTCCAGTGACAAAGTTCCAACTATTAGAAAAGAATTTCGATGTCAAATGAATAGAAACCCTGTGTTCCAACACTAATTTATCGATTTCTTGGTCCTAAGTTATAAATGAAACTGATGAGAGTATACCATTTGAAAGTAATGTTTTAATATCAGGTTGCCAATGAGTAAGAGCCACATTGGAGAAAACATGGATGCACCCTCGAAATAATAGTATTAAAAAACCAATTACAAATTTTTTGACACGTATTCTTAAATATAAAGATAGATACATGCCCTAATGATACCTTTTCTTATGAATAGCTTTCACTGGACCTCGAAGATGGTTGGGTATTGTTTGCACAAAAATAAACTATGACAAATAGAGAGTAAAATCTCAAATTTTACCAGTCAATTGTCGCGTGTCATTTAATTTAATAATTTGACAGTTAAATTTAACGAAAACTAATAGGGGATAAATTTGTCAAATGTGTACCCATTTAGGATTTTTAGTGGTCAAAAAATTAGTTTGGAGTAAATTTATAACAGGTATACCGGTTTGGAATTTTTAAAGGTATTAACATATTCCCACTGTAGGATTTTTTTTCATCGGACACCCTCACAAGAGTTGTTTAACAAAATAGATAGAAGAGAGTAGAAAGAAACGCCAAAGGACAATCATTACTAGTTCAATAATCGATCATGACAAAAGCTAACAACTGTGAAGCTTTAACTAATTTTTTTTTATTAATTAAAGGAAAAGTCCTACCAAAATAAGGGAATCAAATATTATATTAAGATATGGCAGACAAACCTGTAAAACTCATCCTTTACTTTTATTTTTTTTGGTGGAAAAAACTGATCCTTTATTCAAAAGCAAATCTGATAAAGATTCTAGATTTCCATTCCACGCCAAGGAATGAGGGGTCTCATTTTCGCTCGGTTTGCGTGTGGAATTCTGCTCAATGAATCACTAATGGATTTGCACGGAAGAAGTCGGATAGATTGATGCCTGTGTGAAGGAGAACAAGGCAAACTCTGCCCATCGTTTTCGCTTTAAGATAGTTGGACCGATTCTCCGCGAAACTGACATTTTTTTTCGTTGAAGAACATTGCGAAAATCTTCAAGCCACAATGTTGAATTGTTGATTTGGTGTTCCTGTGTTTTCTAAGGCGACTATTTTACTCGTCTTGCGTGCACTTTAAGTTGTTTCATGGATCGAAATCTCGTGTACTTTGTTATTTTTTTGAACAGGAAATCTCATGTACTTGATCTGTAAGGACTCCGACAAATATGAATCTCCTGTTAGGTTTCGATGCAACGCTGCTCACTCGTCTTGTAGCTGAGAAATCAATGGGCAGAGGCTTATGAAAGTGAATGCAATATACTGAATAAGAAGCAGATGGAATAGCTACTAGCGTGTATTTTACATGACAGATCATATGAAGACCTCACGCAAAATCAAGATCTAGAGATATAAATGCCTTATTTCACGCATTTTGACTTGTCTATCAGTGATACGATAGACACCAAGTCTTGGCGTGCTACGGCTCATTAGGCAACACCAACAGAGGGCGGACGTTTGAGTTTTTGCAAATGTCTCGACACATACTAAGTGATACAGCAGACTGCTATTAAGGCGGCCGCTGTTTTAGCCCGTTAATTCAATGATCATGTCCAGGAAACCCCAAAAACTTAGCTGTTTTCAAAAAGTGCAGTGAGTAAGCTATGGGGTTTCCTCACGTGTTGTTGCCATAAAAACATCGTTGTAAAGCAAGAGAAACGAGGGTGGTCGCTGTGGAGATCTAAGGTCATTGTGAATAAAGCAGAAAACTAGAAAAAGAACATGTCTCGAGCAAAAATAATTAAATAAATTGAATTACGAGGGAGGCTACCTGTTTCTTTTTTTCCCCCTAATAACCAATATTGATTGGATGATATCTAAGGTCATTGCCGCATGATATCTCAGGAAAAACATGTCAATAGCGGGACGCAGATGTTCCTAATTCCATGTTTTTGTTCACCTCATTTGACTTGCAAAGGCAAGTATTTAAAAACAAAATAATAATTTACTTAACTAGAGACCAGAAAACGAAGACCTTGACTATCTCCACCGCAGATGAACAGTATAGCCGATTCGCAAGATTACCACTCCACGTCGCCAAACTGATCGAGTGCTTCTGTTTGTCGCATTGCTTGATTAAGAAGGTAGCTAGGATGGTAATAAATGATATAGTCATTAACATCAATCAAAAGTCAAGTCGATTGACTTCTATACCAAGCTACTGGCTGCGTAGAGCGTGAAGAGGGAAAATATGACCCGACAATATACGAGGACATACAAGGTTTTAAGTGATGATAGGGTATTGTTTGTCGAGAAACGTTAGTTAGAAATAATTAGTTGTCTCAGAAAATCATCAACCGTATTATAGCCAGGGCTAATCAACATGTAACAATTGTGAAAGCAGCTCTCTTCTCATCTAGGTTGCATCGACATGTGACACGGACACGCGACACGACACGTCGACACGTCATTTCTCAAAAATAGAAAATTCCGACACGTTGAGACACGTTGTATTTTTTATTTTTATTTTTAATTAATTTGATTCAAATTTATAAATAAGTAATTAATTAAAAAAAGAACCTATAATGAATTTACACTAATCATTCAACATACAGTACTTTTATTTTTGAAATTATCTTTTAATTTCATTTAATAATCTTTTCGATTAAATAAAAAGTCCCCTTGGGGGCTCTACTCCCAAATCCCCCTCCCACGCCCAAACTCCCTTTTTTCCCTCGTCTCTTTCCTTACTCCTAAATTTTTTTCACTTTTTTTCCATCCCCCACCACCTATTAGCCTGTCACTTCCCCCTCCCTCCAACACGTCAAGTCTTTTTTTTTTTATTCTTTTATTTTCTTTCTCAAAACCCTAGTAGTGCTTTCTTCTCCTCCTCCTTGCCGACGAAGACTCGATCAAGAAAAGCATCAACATTCGCCGAAGGAGCGGAAAAGGGAGTAACCCAGAAAATTTTTTAGTGAAAAGGGATCGGAAAAGAAGGTGGCTCACGTTGAATACGGTGAAAGCGACTTCCCGGGGATGGGACGCGCCGTCCCTGTGCATCGAGAGGCTGCACATCTTCGCGAACTCCTCCTCCTCCTCCTCCCCCTTGTCGTCGTCGCCGCCGCCGCCACTCGACGACACTGCCCTCCCCCACGTGCGTCTCCCTCGTGAAGTTCCTCTTCACGGCCCTCGCCTTAGTCTCTACTCTTTTTCTAGCCGTCTCTCGCCGTCGCGGGCTTGCCTTCGCTCGGCCTTGTCTCTGCTCCCTCCCCTCACCTCCAGCCTCCATTGTCTTTGGAGACGTGTGTTGAAACGTGTTGACAAAAGTTGACCACATACCGACAAATTTGACACGCAGTCAACACTTGTCCGAGCGTGTCGACGTGTCTAACACGCTCCGACACGTATCAGACACGACACGGAAGCACATGTAACGTGTCCGTGCACCATAGCTTCTCATTAGGAATCCAGAAAAGGGAAAACAATAGACATCGAAACCATATTGCTGATGGTTTTCCACGACTCGAGAACCTAATATGAATTGCAGAATTCTCCTGGATGTCCATAGCGTGCCGTTATGATGTCCTGTCCAATGTCGACAATTCATCCGCGTCCCCAACTTCTACCTTCCCCGGTCAGTCCAGCCTTTCTCAAGCCTTATAAATACCTCCCATGCGAAGCTTAGTCTCCAAGTAATCGAGCCGCAGCCACCGTCTCATTTCCAAGTTAATCCCCATGAGGGCGTCAAAAACTCTATGCTTAGGGTGTCTACTCTTCCTCATCAGCATTCTCCAGTGTAAAGCTTGGGCCCAGTACACTTTTGTGGTAAGTTCGAATGAGTGCTCTACCGACATTTCCACATTGTCATATGCATGCAAACAATGGTTGGACCGCGTTGCTCAAGTGTGTGAGATATTACAGGTCGAAGAAACGCCATACAAGAGATTATGCAGCACGAAGAACATTCTGACTGTGAATGGGCAATTTCCTGGGCCGACTCTATACGTGCACAAAGGCAATACCATCATTGTTGATGTCTATAACAAGGCTAAATACAACATTACCGTTCACTGGTATAAATAGTGTTTCTCAGCTTTTACATTATGAAGCGTCGTCTTGAATATAATTCTATAATTAGCATCTGAGTATATTAGTTGCGGTTGTTAGATAAAAGTGACCTTTTATATGAGTAATTTATGTGTCTTCCTTGTCATCAGGACAATCCTCGAATTTAGAGTATATAGGCACTCAAAAGTCATCAGGCATAGCCCACCCCTTTTCAAACCATATGAAGAGCATGTCCTTTTTAGTAGATTTCTTTGTACTTTACTAGCTTTTTTCAACTACTTTTTGTTACCTTGTTCTAATAGATATGGTTCTTGAGAACAAAATCTCAGCATCATCCCATGGCTGCTTAAAATTTGTCCTAATTGAATGGCGGATGATTTTACTATAGGCACGGTGTGAAACAACCAAGATATCCGTGGTCCGATGGACCAGAGTATGTAACCCAATGCCCAATACAGCCAGGAGCTAAGTTTAGTCAGAAGGTGATATTCTCCACAGAAGAAGGGACCTTATGGTGGCATGCTCACAGTGCCTCGTCAAGAGCTACTGTGCATGGAGCCATCGTTATTTACCCAAAAAAAGATTCAAGCTATCCTTTTCCGAAACCTGATGCTGAAGTACCTATTATATTAGGTAATTCACAAATCTGGTTGAGTAATTAACATGTGCTAGTTGGCTAATACATTTTCATAAAAAGTATAGTGCCTTCAAACATAATTGATCTTTGATCATTCAAAATTTTCAAACATAACGATATATGTGCAGGAGAATGGTGGAAGAAACCGATAATGAAGGTCTATCATGAAATGCTCAGAACCGGAGGAGATCCAAATGTTTCAGATGCTTATACTATCAATGGTCAACCTGGAGATCTTTACCCATGCTCAATGCAAGGTCTAAGACGCCATGTCTAAACTCTTCTTCTTTTTCTCATTGTTCTTCCACTCCCTACATGGTTTTTGACAAATCATCAAGTAAAGGCAATAAGGTTGCCTAGTGTGATAGAAATTAATGGTAAAATTTAACTACACCTAATACACTTATTGTTTTTTATTTTCACATATAATTGTCTAGATACTTGCTGGCTTTGTAAGAGATTCCCATAGTCTTTAATGCATGCGTACACCGACATGTAAGGATTTGACCCTGCATCTTCTTGCTTTCGAAAGCCATATAACATTCCAGGAGCTGTTGCCGTCCTCCTATTATCATTTTCTGTTCTTTAATATGAAAAATGTCGGTCTCATTTCTGATGCAGACCCAACTACCACCAAAGGCTGTTGAACAATAAATTATATTAATTGTGCCATAAATTCAATCATTGTTGGTTTACCATGCTCAGATGGATTGTTGCCCAAATGAAATATTCTAACGGTGGGACTTTGTGCTTAAACTATCTTTGGCTTATACATTAAGTATCGTATCTTCTCTACAGTTTTTCTTCCGTATGTTTGTAATTAGGTAAGGCCTAATTTTGTTTCAGATACTTTCAAACTAAGGGTTGAGCAAGGCATGACATATTTGCTGCGAATAATCAACGCGGCGATGCAAGACCTCCTCTTCTTCTCCATTGCCAATCACAGCCTCACCGTCGTCGCAACGGACGCGAGCTACACTAAGCCCCTAACGAGAGATATCATCACAATATCTCCCGGTCAAACCATCGACGTCCTCCTTAAAGCCAACCGAAACCCCGACCACTACTATATGGCTGCTAGGGTTTACTCTAGCGCTCTCGGTGTGGCTTACGATAACACAACCACCACGGCCGTGGTGGAATACTCTGGAAAGTACACTCCAACCTCGCCACCTCCTTTGCCGCAACTTCCTTATTACAATGACACCTCCGCGTCGGTCAATTTCACTGGCAGCCTCCGAAGCTTAGCAAACGAGGAGCACCCCATCGATGTCCCCAAGAATATAACCAACCATTTCATCTTCACGATCTCCGTTAACTCATTCCCGTGTCCAAACAATTCCTGCGCTGGCCCCAACGGGACCCGTCTCGCGGCAAGCGTGAACAACATAAGTTTCGTGAACCCCTCGATTGACATCCTCCAAGCTTATTATTACAGCATCAATGGTGTGTTCGGAACCCGGCTCCCCAACTTCCCACCATACGTCTTCAATTTCACCGCCGATGACTTGCCGCTGGACCTGGAGACACCAAAGCGCGGGACGGAGGTGAAGGTATTGAAGTATAACTCGACCGTGGAACTCGTTTTCCAGGGGACGAACTTGGAGGCCGGGACCGATCACCCAATGCATCTGCATGGATATAGCTTTTATGTCGTTGGTTGGGGACTTGGGAACTTTGACATCAAGGAGGATCCTTTAAACTATAATCTAGTGGATCCACCTTTGCAGAACACCATTGCGGTGCCGAAGAACGGATGGGCTGCGATCAGATTTAGGGCGGACAATCCTGGTGAGTTTGAACTAATGTTTGACTTAGATGCTGTAATTGTGTTAATATCTATTGGTATTATCTTGGCACTATATTCTTTTCCGTGCTTGTGTCTTTTAACCTATGCTTAAATTTAATGTCATACAAAGTCATTTATACAGATATCTACTGCGTAGATAGAAAATTACTGATACTGATTGTGACAAAAATGGGCAGGAGTGTGGTTCATGCACTGTCACATAGAGCGGCACCAGACTTGGGGCATGGACACAACGTTCATCGTGAGGAATGGAGTTCCCCTGAACACCCACTTGCTGTCGCCACCACCGGACATGCCGCCTTGTTGAATCCCCTTCGCTTTCTGTCCATTTCGGGGGAGACCTGATGAAGACACTTATCGTCGCCGACGATTCACATTTGATTTTTTTGTGCTTCCATATAGTTTCGCTAATATGCCATCACAATAACCTTCACGTGATGGTATCGATTTGGATGCCAATACGCCCCGCGGTAGAACTAGTCTTTTCTTGCATAAGATGGTCATTTATTTATCCATTTATTAGGATCCAGTCTCACCTCTCTATCTCTTTCGCAATGTTATTACATGAAGTGTGTTGGAAGAAAGTTGGCAGAAGATGAATTACATGTTTCCGATGCGCAATCAACAATTTACTCCGGAATGATCGTTGAATTGTAGATGAATCACAAACAAAAATACTCCACATTGGTTTGAATGCAATCACGAGGAAAGTATTCAATTTCCACAGCATAAATGCCAATTGTTTTTATCAAGGAGAAATGGAACATTCTTTTTCTTTTGATGGAAAGAGGAAAAGAAAAGAGAGGAATTTTTGAATGTACGTTCTGCTAACCTCCTCAATGGTTGTCTTAAGGAGTCTTTTATATGACTCATTCACACCCTTTCAAATGGTGTCTTTTCTTCATAGCATATTAAGACGAAATGGTGCGTTCTCATCGCATCCCATCATGGACGTATTAATAAAATACTACATCTCCCACTTGAATATAATGGGCTTGATAGCACTCTATCAAGAATATAAGGTATTTAACATTCATCAACTTTATAAAATAATTCATACTGGCAAGTAAGCCGTGTGATCAGTAAGTACACTTGCACTTGTGAGCTCAAATTATGCACCTATTAGGGATGACATAATGGCTACAATCCTAAAATGAAATAAACAATTGATGTCTCATAGTGCCCTAGACATATTTTGTTACATCAATCCAAGTATACCTATCCCTTAAAGGCTATACTTGACTATTCTAAAAAAAAACACCATGTATTTACAATTATATCCGCAATCACAGAATGCGATATAATTGATTGATTGGTAAATACATGTGATAGATGTAAAACAACAATAGTTTTCCTTCTTACTCATGTCTCTCTCTATTTCAGAACAACTGTTTTCCTAGACACATCCCATAAAGCCATATCTATTCATGATCGCCGGTAACATGTTAAAGTAGCAACATTGATCTTTCACTTCGAAAACATAGTCAGAAGTAATATATGGCACAAAACGAGATAAAGTATAAATTACCTCAAGGGTTCACACAATGAGTAAATAGGGATAATTTTACTTACCTTCCATTGTCGGTCGAACAATGCACATGTAGTATGAATTACATGCTATAGTGGATTTATCTTTCTATAAGAGCATGTGTCATTTATTAAATATATCTACTATATGGATCTTAGCCTAAACATAGTCACGTACTTCTCACGTACTCATGTTTAGCTTGAGTGCTATATCAGCTTGTTTTCTATAGCACTCAATTAAGTACTCACATCCGGCATCTATCAGGCATACATGATTGTGGGAGCTATCATGATTGGTCTTATTATAAACAAATTAAAGATCTCATTTTGACTTCAATCAAGGCGACATATTATTTTATGTACTAAACTTGCTCTTTAGCATTTATTTGTATATAATGTCTCATCTCAACATGCTAACTATAACACTTGAGGTGATTGCTCGTGTGAAGTGAGCCAATCATTACCTACTGACATACTTTTCAATAATATATGTGTGTATGTGCTAGTCTTATAATGGATTTGTACTTATTGATAAAACATCAAATCACTAATAAATAAACAAGTACAATACATATATCCACATATACATAAACCAATTATCCTCTACAATAACACATATCACATTCTATGCAATTCTAGTGACATCCTATGGGTCAAGAATATGTCTCTAGGAATAGCTTTCGTAAATGGAGCAGCAACCATTCTATTAGTTGAAATGTATTGTAGGATCACTTCTTTCTGTGCTATAATATCTCTAATGAAGCTGTTCTTTATGTCAATGTGCTTCACCCTTCTATAATACTTGGGATATTTTACATAGGCAATGGTTGCTTGACTATCGTAATAAACTATTATTGGTCTTGGAACTTCAATGACAGTGACTAAATTTTCCAAGAAACGTTTTAGCCATACTACTTCTTGCACTGCGGTAGAACATGTAATAAATTCTGCCTCCATAGTAGACAATGCCGTGCATGTCTGTTTCTTACTATTCCAAGAAATTGCACTTCCATTGAGCAAGAACGCATATCTAGAAGTCGATTTACGCTCATCCAGGTCTCCACCCCAATCAGCATCTAAATAGCCTAATAGGCGTAAATCATTTCCTTGATAACAAAGTTGATAGTCCATGGTACCTTTCAAGTATTTCAGGATCCTCTTCACTACTTTCTAGTGTGCTTGACTGGAATTTAATTGATATCAACTCACAAATCCCACGACATAACATATGTTGGGTCGAGTATACATCATAGCATACATCAAACTTTCGACCGCACTAGCGTAAGGAACAGTTTCCATTACTTTAATTTTTTTCTAGAGTCTTAGGACACATCTCAGTACTTAGGCCTTCACCTTACATGACAGGGGTATCAATGGAATTACAGTGCTTCATATTGAAACGTTCAAGAATCTTCATAATATAAGACTCTTGTGATAAAGTAAGGAGTTTCCGTGATCGATTCCATTTGATCTTAACTCCTAATATATAAGTAACTTCTCCCATGTCATTCATTTCAAAATTGGAGGACAATAATTCTTTTATGGCGATAACCAAAACCTTGTCATTTCCAGTTACTAGAATATCGTCCACATAAAGTGATAAAATCACAAATTTATCTTCGGACTGCTTGACATATACACAGTGATCTTCTTCGATCATTGTGAAATCCAAAGTTGTTATGGCTCGATGAAAATGAAGATATCACTGTCTAGATGATTGCTTAAGGCTATATATTGAGCAATGAAGTTTGCAAACTTTATGCTTTTGACCTTTAGTTATGAAACCTATTGGTTGTTTCATATAGATTTCCTTATCTAGTTATCTATTGAGAAATACCATCTTTACATCCATTTGATGTAATTCAAGGTCCAAATGTGTAACGATGCCTAGGATAAGGCGTATTGAGGCAAACCTTACAATTGGTGAAAATGTTTCCTCATAGTCTATACCCTCTTGTTGAGTATAACATTTCGCCACAAGACGAGCTTTATACTTTTCAATGGATCCATCCGCCCTTCACTTAATCTTAAAGACCCATTTGTTTCCAATGGCCTTACGATGAGAGAGCCTCTTGAACAGTCTTAGGCTTAGCATCGTTTTTCTGAGCAATCATAAATGCTTCCTATTCAATCTTCAAACGACGACGGAAAATACTTTTACGATTACTTTTACGCAATTGAATTTCTCTTGAATTCAATTCGTCAGATGATGCAACACTCCCACTAGATCTTGTGTGTTGAGATAAATCTTCATTTCCCTCTACAATATTAGTGGGTGTGTTCTTAGGATCTTCCATCTCATATAATTGGAAGTCCTTAAGTACACTTTGTTAGCAAGTTAACAATTGCAAGATACAAAGTAATCTTAGGAGTGAGACTTGTCAAGATGTGAATTAAGTATTTTAAGTGCCTAGATGCAATAATTTGTGTATCAATAGGAATTAGTCAAGTTAAATGTTAGCACTATAATATTCAAAAAGAAATTTAAAAATATTTCTATCGATGCCATTTTTTGAATAATTATAGCAGTATTGAGAAAATGTTTCACAAGCGACCTCATCTACCCTTAATTTAATGGTTAATGAGAAAGTGAATAGTTACTGTCCCTCAATGGATAGTGGTAAAAACCACTACTAGAAAGTTTTATTTACAGTGGCATTCCAATTTTCTTCTCCCCCTTTTAAAAAGGGAATATGTGATGAGATGGTACACCTAGGTAGATAATTATCTTACTCGATGTTTAATTTAAATGTACATCACATATTTATATTTGCGCTGGTTAGATTGTGGGTAAATATGCAAAAAGTTTGGTGCATATCCAATAAATATGTTGTTTGCCTCTCCCATTGAAATTGTTATGTCTCAGGATTCCTTCACAATCTGATTTCACCTTGGAGTAAAAAAGATCAGTGAAGAGTGTTTTGGGTCTGTTCGTGGAATAGAGAGAGAAAATGAAGGTGTCTACCCCAATTCAGTGACATATGAAGCATTGATTGCTTACGTGAAAAGTTTCAGCTTTCATTTCAAGAGAATGTGGTACAAGACCAAGGATCCTTATAAAATTCAAATGGAGATTGAGAGGGATCAGGACGTAATTGAAATGTTGGACGAGGTGTCACGCCTCGATTCTCAGGCACGCATACATCCCTTACCTTGGTCGATTTTAGAATGCGATATCGCAGGATTATGTATCGTCGACCCTTTCATTTTCAATAGCACATGTGAAAGCAATTATAAATCCTCAGACAATAAAACAATGTGATAGAAAAGAAAGGCCATATTTTTCATACTGAAAATTCACAACCGCACTTTTATATAAGCACCTCATAGTATATAATACACTACATTCACAGAGGTCTAATCTAACACTTATCCACATAAAAACTAGGTCGACAAGACAGATGGGATCTCAGTCCTCATCCGGGTCGTACTCGGATCATCTTGATCCTCCTCGATTCTTCTTCACTAAGTTCGTTTCCTTCAAGCTCTTCATCTTTTTTTGGCTCATCGTCTTCTTCTGGTTCCTCCTTTGCAGGCTCATCTACGGGCCTGAAATGGTTATACAATAACCATTGAGATCACGTCTCAGCAAGTTCTACCCCTTAAGAATCGATTAGTAAACCAATACGCTAACTTGGCTGCCTATACATGCACGGGTTAGAGGACTTACCTTGGCCACAGATTCCACCTGCATATCAGCACAGCTCAATAGGCACCCAAGCAATCGCATCACAGATCGATATCTCGATCAATCGACCTAGTCGATTTCATGTCAATCGGACCATTCATCGGTCATTTCAATTCAATCAATCAATTCACGATATCATATCAAAGCAATGGTCAATCGACCTAGTCGATTACATGTCATCTCGACTCTTTCTTGGTCGACTCATCTCATACTATCTATAAAGTCCGTTCATATCAGGACTGCTCACTACTAAGCTGATAAATAGATAGTATAGCTCGCTTCTAAAATGATCTAGTATACTGCTCTTTGCTAAGTTGCCATATCGCCCTTAGGCTGATATAGTATACCGACAGTGCTCAATCTAAGCAGATAATGTATACTGCTCTTTGCTAAGCTGACATATCGCCTGTAGGCTGATATAGTATACCAACATTTTTAATCAAAACTAATAAAGTATACTGCTGTTTGCTAAGCTGACATATTGCCTATAGGCTAATATAGTATATCAATATACTGCTTTCTGCTAAGCTGACATATCGCCCCTAGGTCGATATAGTATACCATCCCAATTATACAATCAATTTCATATTTTTATCATTCTCGATAAAATATCGTGCTTGGCCTTAGCCAAAATATAATCTTTTGCTTTCCATAACTCCCATATTTTCTGTAGTCCACTCAAATATTTTTGGCATTATCAACCAATGCCCGGTTATTTTTCAATTAATAACCAAAGATTATCCAATTAAAGAATAATTCTCACTTTCATAAATAATTCAATTCAACACGAAATAAAGCTCAATTAAATAAATGGATTACGCCACAACAATCAGCATAAAAAAAATTCTGGTCGTGGGCTATCTCTGCCTAATTTCCAGAAAATAAATAATTTAAAATTTTAATAAATAAATACTAAAAATCTAATTTTGGCCCGTAATGCCTAATTGGAGGCCGGAATGGATCGGGAAAAATCCGAGATGCATTCAATAAATAGAAGTACATCTCTACTTGCTAATTACAAGAACCAAATGCCTAACATGCATCATTAAGTCACTAATTAAATTATTCTAAACTAGTCTAACCACCTAATTGCACTTAATTAAATTTAATCAATCCTTAAGCATAATTAACAAACAATAAAGCATTAGTGAGCAAAACTCACTTGATTAAAAGTGGAGACCGGATCACTGCGACGGTGGCACGACGGCGGCCGAAATCTGAATTTTCGGCGATGTCGACAAGCACTTAGGCTAGGCTCAAAAGCCTCGTAAGTCCACAACAAAAGTTGGGCTTAGGCCGAACTTAGGCCGACTTGCTTCATGGGTTGAAACTCTACTGTAGATGGGCTGAATTTGGGCCGAATTCCAATGGGCTGAACCGCGGGCTTGGCTTGCAGCTACTAAGCCCAACTAACAAGCTGAGATATGGGCTACCACCGGACTTCAATTGGGCCGAACGGTGCTAGACTTGCGCTAAACGAAGGGCACGACAACTAATTGGGCTGAATAAGGAAGCAGCAACTTCGGTTGGGGGAGTTCGCATGGAAGAGGAAGTAGCTGAAGATGTTTGGTCTTGCAGCTATTTCGGTGGGGTAGCTGGCGTCCAAACGTGGCTGCTTTGGAGCTACTTCGCGGGACGTGGTTGAGCGGAAAGAGAAAGAGATCTTCAGTGGTCTTCAGTGTTGGATTGTTGACCGGATCAGAAACAATTGAAGACGTGTGGTAGGGAGTCAGCAATTCTTGAGGGGCTCGTTGGTTGACTAAGGCAAGGGGGAGGTGGATGCATGGATGAAGAGAGCTGGCTGCAGAAATGAAAAGTGAAGGGATTCGGTGGTCTTCTCGGTGGTGTTTTGGGCAGCGGCGTTGAAGATGGCCTCGGTGGACTTCATAGATGCGTGTTGGACGAGGCAACCGCAAGATAAGTTGCACGTGAAGCTGCTGGAGGAAGGGCTGATCGAACAAACAGCAATTTTAGTCTTTGCTAGTTCTTCTTGGCCGTGTGAAAGAGAAATGCAGTAGAGGGAGATAGCTGGTGGCGTGGAGTGCTTGGCAAGCTTGGTAAGCTTGAAGTCAAAGAATATTATCAAACCACTTAAGTGTTTGTCCCCCCTAAATTCCACATAATTATCTTAATGTCTCCCATTTACTTTCCATCAAGAAATTTCCAAAATTACTCAAATCGAAGCCAAAATTCCAGCCTTTTTCCTAGGATCCGAATTTCACTCTCTTTGCCTCAATTTCTTTACTCAATTCTCCAAATCAACGTCCAATTTGCTGAAGAAACATCCCGAACTGTCACGCCCCGAACCTCGAGCGCACGCACATCCCTCGGTGGTCAATAGAATTTTGCGACATTCCTATGACTTGTCACCAACCCTTTTCATTTTATTGCACATGCGGAAGCGAATTAACTAATCCCCTGACAACAACAAACATGGGATAGAAAAGTAGGACAACTAGTTTCAAATCAAATATACTTTCATAAATACCTCAAGCTTATACAGAAGATCTATCTCATAAAGGACTACTGAGCCACCTATGCTCCTGACCCTTCCGCTTCAAGCTCTGAGTTATTCACATTGGGGACCTGAAAATGATTATTCAATAACCAGTGAGATGTAAATCTCAACGAGTTCTTCCCCTAATCCCTCAATTAGTATACCAACTCAACTCGGGGTATCTCTTCAAAACCATCCCATAAACAAACCAAAGATTAACAATCAATAATCAATAGTTGGTTCGCATGCAACCTTATTTGGTATGACATACCATGCACATCATAACTCAGCACAATACACGCAATGCACATGGCCATTAAATGATGCAATTCATCAATCACACACAAATCGTGTTACAAGCGATCTCACCTGGCCATGGCCACACAAACGCGATGTCTAGGGTAGAGGCACGGATGCACCGCCATCCCTCATCCCAACTTAGTATTGTCCTCTTTGGGCCCCGCACTAGTGGGGATGAACCGCCATCCCAGTTGGGCCACCCCTCTAGGCTTTGTTCTCAGCATAGCGGAAGCATATGTGAAACGCGTTATCGATTCATACGTGCGTGCCATAAATAATGTGCTCAACTCATGCATGACTAGAACTAAAGATGTCATGATTCTCATGCATTCTTGCACATTAGTGCGCCACACAGCACACATCAATCAATCACATGGATCTCAGTCAATGCAACAGATAACAGTTTTTCAGCATAATCGGGCATCGTCTTGCACCATTGAGCATGGCAACGTCTACATCTAAACGACATTCCATATAGGAGCATGGGCCCAGCCTCTACTGCGATCGGCATTTGTTGACTTGGGGCATTCCCGAAGGAGCATAGTCCAACCCCAAAGGCTCGTGATGGTATCTCATATCATCCATGCATTCATTCAATTTCGGCCTAGGACACCGTGCATTGCACTCAAATACCTCAATTAAAATAATGATCCCAACCTATTTTCTTTTTTCTTTTTTTTTTTTGGTGAAATGTAAGAAATATATTGATAACTTTGGACAAACAAGAAATGGCGCCAACTTACACTTTGACCGCGCAATAGGAAAGGTGGAAGGGAGTCGAAGGGAAAAACAAAAGAAAGAAGAAAACGCCCACAACCCTGGCCGAGGCAAATCCAAACCTAGCAAACCTCTACTACACGTTTAAAAGCGGGACGAGAGAACTAGGATGGTACAAAGACAAGCACCAACAACAGCAAGCAAAGCTACCGAGAAAAGACCGAGGGGTCGAAGCCCCAATTCCTTTGAAGTCTTCTATTTCTTGGGGTAGGAGGCACATTCTTGAAAAAGATAACTCTGTCCTTGACAACTTTGATCAAATGATTTTTGAGAGCCGACACGGAAACGGTTTCACCCCGAAAGATGATACAATTTCTCTTCTTCCAAATTAGATAACACAAAGCTCTAAAAGAGAACCTAGCAATTTTGTGGAAAAAATCCTTACCCGATAAAAACTTTAGAGCCCAAGTGGAGGTCTCGGTCCATGGTCTAATTCTCCAAGGTAGGTTGCACCTAGAAGCCCAGAAATAAGCCAGGGTAGCAAGGGTTTGACAGTGAAAGAAAAGGTGATCAATAGAGTCCGGCTGAGTTGAGAAAAAGGCATAGACCGAGTAGTCAATCCTACCGTAAGAAAGTAGGAGTGATTGAGTCGGTAGGCGCTCCTTGGCAATAAGCTATAATAGAAATTGATAATGCGGCGCCAAGGCATTATCCCAAATCAGAGTCGCCCAAGGAACTCAATCTTTTTTTAACTCTGATTAAATTCCAGGCCGAAGCAATTGAAAAAGGGCCCGAAGAATCACCGCACCAAAGGAACCGGTCACGAACATTAGAAAGCGCTGGCAAGGAGAAGCCCCAACTTTCCAGGCGGGATTTAAAGGCCGAGGTTGAAGTATACAGTTCAGAGGCAGCTGCCTTTCTTAGATAAACCCGAGTCCTCCATTACAGTGGAAGAAACAATTGCATCCAAAGGACCACAAGGAAGCTAGTTATCATGCCACAAAGATGTTTGCATTCCGTTGCCAATTTTCCAGCAAAACGACTGGCGAAAGTAGGGCCTAATCTGCAAGATTTTTTTCCAAGCCCATGAGCATAAGGTTGGTTTAGGAGAAATCCAGAAATTCACTCTCTTTAAGAAATTCGAGTGAATCCAACGACACCAGAGTGACTCCTTATCAGTAAATAGGAACCAAATGTATTTGAGTAAGGAAGCTCTATTGCAATCTTTAAGGTTTCTAATAGCCAAGCCGCCCTCAGATTTTGGCACACAAATATCTAACCATGAGACTTTGGCCTCGCCTTTTCCCAGGGCAGAACCTTTCCAAAGAAATTGTCTCAAGATGCGCTCAATATTTAGAAGAACATCAGCAGGTAAAGAAAAGACATTGGCCCAAAACGCCCGAATGGAATGGAGAATAAACCTTATAAGTTGGAGTCTCCCCACAAAAGAGAGAAACCGATGAGCCCAACATTGGACTCTTGCTGTAATACGGTTGATCAACTCAGTGCAGTCGGTCTTGGTCAATCTAGAAGAGATGATAGAAACCCCTAGATACTGAATAGGGAGTTTGCCTTCTTGAAAACCAAATGCAGATAGAATATTCCTTTGAAGGGAAGAGGAACCCCCTCGATAGGAAAACATCACTTTTGTTTCTATTCGATACAAGATCGCTCCAAGAGGAGAACATGTTAAGGCTCCTTTTAAACACCACCACCGACTTCCAATCCGCATGGCTGAACAGGAAGACGTCGTCAGTGAAAAAGAGATGGGAGAGTCTTGTAGATTTATATCTCCAGAAAAACTTGAAATCTTTGACGGAGGTCCTCAGATTGATGATGCCCGAAAAAACTTCCATCACAAGGGTAAATAGATAAGGAGACATTGGGTCTCCTTGCCGGATGCCTCTACCATTAGCAAAGAAGCCGTGAAGCTCCCCATTGATAGAGATAGAGAACATAGGCGTGCGAATGCAAACCATGACTAGTTTAATAAACCACTCCGGAAATCGAAAGGCTAGAAGGGTTAACTCGAAGAAATCCCAATCCACAGTATCATAAGCTTTGCGGAAGTCAACTTTAACAACACATTTTGGAAGATAAGGATCAATGTGAAAACCTGCAAATAGCTCCTATGCCAATAAAATGTTTTTCTCTAATCCTCCTACCTCTGACAAAGGTGTTCTAAGTAGGATTAATAATACTATTTAGAACCATAGCAATCCGATTTGCCAAGATTTTTGTAATGACCTTATAAATAGTATTACAGCATGCAATAGGTCTGAAATCAGTAACCTCGCAAGCATTAGGTACCTTAGGTATTAATGCTAGAATTGTAGCATTAACTTTTTTCAGGAGACAACCAGAGGAAAAAAAATCATTCACAGCCTGAATCACCAAAGATCCAACAATTCTCCAATTGTTTTTATAAAGTTCAGCAGTGAAGCTGTCAAGGCCTGGACCTTTACCTCTTGGAAGAGAAAAAAAGGGTGTCTTTAATCTCAGAGTCCGAGATAGGTGCAGCAATGGAGCAAACTTGGGCATCCGAGAGTGGGCTACGAATAACCTACTGCAAGTCTTCCAGGGATGGCTTGACAAGGGCAACATGGGGGATAATAGATCCGAGAAAAAAGAGACAAAAACCTACGGCACCCGAGTTGGATCGGAAATAAGAGAGCCAGAGAAGTCCTTAACAAAGAGGATTCGATTGGTAAGGTGTCTCGCCTTCACAGAATTGTGGAAAAACTTTGTGTTGCGATCTGCCTCCTTAAGCCATTTAACTCTTGATTTCTAGCGATAAAAGGATTCTTCTTGACCACGAAGGTCTATGAAAATACGTTGCTGGCATCTTTCAAGTTCTGCAAGATCAACATTATTAGGGTTAGATTGGAGACCAACCTGAGTAAATCGAAGAACTTCTCTAGCTTCAGTAGTTCTAATAGAGATGTCCAAGAAAGCTTCTTGGTTAAGCGATTTGAGGCGAGCCTTTAGAAATTTCAATTTAGAGACAAGCCTGAACATGGGACAGACAATCACTGGAGAGTTCCATGCTTGCTGGACAATAGTTAGAAAGTTTGGATGCTCAGTCCAGAAGTCGAAGAATTTAAAAGGCTTCGTCTTGGACGGCGGATTAATAACCTTGAAAAACATCGGAGAATGATCAGATATTCCGAAGCTGCTTTTGAGAAGGAGAAGTCGATGTTCCATTTAGTGTTAACTAAGACCCTATCAATCTTCCTTTACTTTCTAGAGGAACCAGCCGAAGTCGACCAAGTATACCGAAGACCAACATACCTTAGGTCCACTAATTCTGTTTGGTCGAGACAAAGCCGGAAATCATCAAAACATGGCAACCATGTCTTAGAACCACCAAAACGGTCAAAATGGTCCTTTATAGCGTTGAAATCGCCTGCCACGAGCCAAGTCGAATCCTGAAAAAGATCATTGCAATGGACGAGATCCTCCCACATAGACCTATGTTTGACAAAAGTGTGCTCTCCATACACCGCCGAAATGCAGCAGGAGGTATTGACGGCATTAAGCTTGAAGCAGCCATGAATAGCCTGAGCACTAGTAAAGATAAGATCAAAATTTGCAAAATCCGAGTTCCACCCGAGCCAAATTCTACCATGCGGGGCACAATCATAGTTGGCAACCCACTTCCATCCTCTTAGTAAGGTAAAAGATATGGAATCAAAAAGAGATTCAGGAACTTTAGTCTCAAAAAACCCTACCAGGCACAACTTGTTTGAAGAAACAAACTTTCTAATTTCCGCTCATCTGATAGGATTCAACATGCCTCTAATATTCCAGAAGCCAAAAAACATTAGGAGGGGGGGCGGGGACTTACCTCCTCTTGGAGGCCTTGCAACTAGTAGAAGTCGCCTTAGGAACAGTTGAAGGGGGCGGTGCAAGAGGGTCCAATGGAAGTAACAAAAGTTGGTCCTGAACGCTCATAACCGCCTTAAGAGAACTCGGGCCTTTTGAGGACAGGGGTCTATCTGAGAGCAGATCATCATCACTTGGAGCAACCAAACTACTCACATTACAAATCTCATCTACATTTGAACTATGGTGAGAGCCAACAGGGGACGAGAGACCCGACTTCTGCTGGGATCGCCCTTGATTAGCTCTGATAGTAACCTGAGAGGAGCTTTTTGGAGGCTTGGAGCTCACCACAGTAGCTTGGTTCGACAGTAGAGGGGACTTCAGTTTCAAGAACTGCCCCCTTCACTGGGTGGGGCAAGACGGAAGGAAACTTCATCCTTGGCTGGAGACTGCTTTTTCTTCTTATTCTTGACCTTCTTCCAACCCAAATCAGCAAGAATAGGATCAGAAGAGTCCTGAGGCAAAGTCGACGAGGCTGGAATCTTGTCTTCACCCAAACGAGACGGTCCAACAAGAAGGATGCTGGTGGGATCAAGGACTACAGGCAGCGACGTCTGTGGTGTAGCTGAAGGTAAAACAGGGGCCAAAGAGGCCTCAACCACCACTTGCTAAGTAGGGGCAGTATCCAGCAGAGAGGGAAGAACTGTATTTGCAGCAGGAGCAGGACGAACTCCGGATGTAGAGACCAAAGGTTGTGCTTTTGAGGCACGAGCAGAAGGTTTTTCAGCAAATGGAGGGCACTTGTGACCAAAAATTCCGCAACTCGAGCATGCAACTGGCCTCCATTCATATTCAACTCCAACCTCAATGGTTTCTCCTTCATGTTCTAGCTCAATTGAGTCACACGGAGGTTGATCAGTAGTTATCTCAACGCAGACCCGCATAAACGACATTGCCTACTTCAAAATCGCAACACATCTCAATCTACAAAATTAGCAAACAGCAAACGTCCAAGAACCAATTCTGAAGAACAACCTCTGTTTTCACCTAAATCATCCCCCAATGATGCAAATCTCCCTGATTTGACTAATATTAACCCATTCTAATATTAATCTAACTATTATAGATCATCACTAGTCTCTATTTAAGCCAACCTAAACCAATCTTAAACCTAATTAACCTCCTAAGCAAGTTTAGACACTAATCAAAGGATTAGGAGCTAAACTCACTTGACGACAATTCCGACGACATGAGCGCGACGGTGGTGGCGAAGGCTATGCACGGTTACGTCCAAAATGTCACGGAGGTGCTCGGCAAAAAGGGTCTCGGTGGTGGTGGTTTTGATTTGGCAAGAACGGCGGGCCGATGGCTCGCGGATGGGTGGTGCGGCTCTTTGGCGGTGGACGGCGGTTTGCGGACAAGACAACAGCACACGATGCTGTTTTTGGGAGCAAAACAGAAAAGAAACTAATGAAAGGAAGAGAAGAGGAAGAAGGGAGAGGGTTGTCGAGAGGAAGAAGGGGGAAAGGGGAGAGAGAAACAATAAAGAAATGGGAGGAGAAGTTGTGAGGAAATTGCAGCAGAAGAAGTTGGCGTACGTGAGGGGGTGGAAAAGTGGGAGAGAGAGGGTGAAAAAGAAGAAAGAGAGAAGAAAGAGAAGAGAAAAAGGGGTGGAAATTTCGTAGGAATGAGGGGGAAAGAAAACATGAGGAGAGAGAGAGAGAGAGAGAGAAAAAGAAAAGAAAAGGGGGAGGAAGAAGACTTTTGGCCGAAGGAGGAGGAAGCATGAAGGAGAGGAGAAAGAGGAGAGAGAAAAATTTATAATAATAATATTGTTATCATTTTTCTTTTTCTTCCAATATCCAATTTTTCATCCAATAATTTCTTTTTCCGAAATTTCGGGATGTCACAACTCTTCCCATCTTTATAAAAATTTTGTCCTCGAAATTTAAACCGTTAAAATTCTCCTTCAAAATGGTGGGGGTATTGTCGTCTCATCGATTCTTCGCTTCTCCAAGTAGCTTCTTCTGTCCCGGGCATTCCTGATAATTCAAAGTCCAATCTTTAGTCCTCATGCCATGTGAATTTCGCCCTAATGCCATTTTGGGTACAACTCAGACTGACAGGCGGCTTTGAGGATTCACACGTGACCGACTTTTGTCAAACCATGTTCAAGACATCTCAACTCATGGACGTCCTTGACTACATGAAATTGCAGATGATAGATTCTTATTTCAAGTACACGATTACTAAGGATCGACCTAGGGTCGTTCGTGGGCTCGATAATAGTAAACGGAATCACCCATCGTTCCATTATGTTCTGTCCGCGAATCAACTTCTAGTCGTCATTGAAATCGGCCTGCCTATCTACAGAATCGTCCTCACGCAAGTCTCATGGTCAAATCGTTTTCCCAGGTCAAGTTGTTTAGTCGTACGAGTTCTGTCCTCATTAGCCTTTCCTATCATGGTCAGTATCTTAGGAGTGATCAATTCCGAGTGAGATCAACCAACAACGCATTGACGAAATTCACATCCATTCATCCCTTAGAGGACTCGAATTTCAAGATTTCAAAGGGACCCATGTACCTCGGACTTAGTTTCCCTTTCTTGCTGAAGCGTGAAGTACCCCTCATTTGTGACACTTTCAAAAACACGTTTTCACTAAGTTGGAATTCCAATGGTCTCTGGCACTTATCGGCGTAGCTTTTCTGGCGGTTTTGAGTAGTGTTTAATTTGTTTTTGATAACTGTGATGGCATCCACTAACTACTAGACTAACTCTAGGCCCGTGATCTTTCGTTCCTCGACTTCATCCTAACATACCGACATTCTACACGCTCTACCATACAACGCTTCAAAAGGAGCCATCTGAATGCTCTGCTGATAGCTTGTTGTTGTAGGCGAACTCGATGAGATGAAGTTGTTCCTCCCAACTTCCTTTAAAATCTAGTACACAGGCTCGTAGCATGTCCTCGAGGGTTTGAATGGTCCTTTTAGATCAACCATCCATCTGAGGATGATAAGCTGTGATGTATTGCAGCTTCGTTCCTAAGGCAGCCTACAAAATTTTCCAAAATGCAGCTGTAAATCTCGGGTCTCGATCTAAGGTGATCGTCACTGGCACTTTGTGTAGACGGACAATTTGGTGAACGTACAGCTCTGCATGTTTGTCTAAATCAAGATCCTTTCGTACTGCGATGAAATGAGCCGATTTTGTCAGTCTGTCGACCACTATCCAAATGGAATCATTACCCCTCTGACTCTTTGGTAAGTTTGTTACAAAATCAATTGTGATGTGCTCCCACTTCCACTCGGGAATCTCGAGAGGTTGCAAAAGTCCTCCCGGTTTACAATGCTGGGCCTTTACTTGTTGACACGTAAAACACTTGGTGACATGCTTGGCTATATCTACCTTCATACCGGACCACCAATAGTGTTGACGTAAATTTTGATAGATTTTCGTACTGCATGGATGTATGTTATAATTACTACGATGTGCCTCTAATAGGATTTCCTCTTTAAGTTCTGCGTCATCGAGTACACACAATCGTCCTCCGAATCTCAACGTTCCGTCCTCTGAAATTTGGAAGTCTGGTTTTCTCTTTCCTACTTCCTCTTGTACAATCTTCTGAATCTCTGGGTCGGTCCACTAAAGTGTCTTAATTCTCATTTGAAGTTTCGATTCAATTCTGAGGGTGGCCGTAAAATTTGAAAGGTGGCCTACCTCAAACTTGAAATCCGAACCTCTAGCCTTCTCGATCAAAGTCCATTCCTTGAGTACCATTTGGCAATTGAAGATTTCCAACTCAGCGTATCGGCGACTTTATTCGCTTTTCCTAGGTGATACAAAATATCACAATCATAGTCCTTCAAAAATTCCATCAAGTGACGTTATCTCATATTCAATTCCTTTTGAGAAAATAAATACTTAAGACTCTGATGGTCTTGTGAAGATCTGAATCTTTCTCCACACCAATAATGTCTCCAAATCTTCAGAGCAAAAATGATTGCTGTGAGTTCTAAGTCATGCGTCGGATAGTTCAATTCATGAGGTCTCAACTAACGGGACGTGTAGGCAACAACTCTACCATGCTGCATTAACACGCAACCCAGTCCTCTAAACAACGTATCATTGTAGATCTCATATTCTCTAGGACAATATCATTTCAAACGATCACAGGAGTTCGGATTATAAGACCAAATTGTTATGACACGTCTCATACCATGCCACACGATTCCGTCCCATAATCCGACTCGTCAATAACACTCAGCATGCGATCCAATTGTTATTCACTACCGTACAAGGGCATAGCCTACTCATAGTTCGGCTATCTACTAACATTAATGCCAGGCATCGCCTCCCCCCTTGGAGTGCGGCTTCGTCACTACATCAACGGCGTTCCCGAAGGAGCATGGGCCCAGAATCTACTGCGACCCGCATCCATTGTAAGTGGTATCCCATATAGGGGCAAGTCTGGCTCAACAGCCTAGGACGATTTCCACTTAATTATCACATGACCAATCCATACTCGGCCCAGGACACTTTGCATTTCACTCAATGTTTCCATTTAAAATAGTGGTCCCGCCATTTTTCTTCATATTAAAAATATTCCAGAAATTATTCACATGTGTGGGGGCACGTTAATTTCAAACCAGAAAGCCAATATCTCACTTTTTCAAACCCCACTATTTAATATAATCATTAAAATCCAATTTTGGTATCAAAACCCGACACTTAGGATTTTCTGAATAGAATCCATATTTTTCACAATCAACACTCAATTTGCAATATCCATTCTTCAAATTAAAAATCTGAGTACACAAAGAACGATCAGCATGAAATTCTGAGAAAATAAGGTCCCGAAATAATTTTTGGAATTTATTAAATAATTAATTTTATTCCGAAATTAATTAAATAATAATATTTTAATAATTTCGAAAAAAAATATTATTAAATTATTAAAAAATTTCGAAATACTTATTTAATCCAAAAGTAATTCATTTATGTCAAATCACCATTATACTAATATAAACCTCAATTTAACCTTAACTAAACATACTTTAAATTAAACCAACCTTTTAATCTAATTCATAATTAAATAAACTAAACTAACCACCTAAGTTTACTTAGCTTAAACCAAGAACACTCTAAGCATAATTAACTCGCTAATCAAGGTTTAGTGAGCTAAACTCACCCGATTAATGAACCGAGCGATTCCAAACGACGGGGATGCAATAGGGATTGACTTTCCCAAATGGCGGACCTAACCTTCGGGGTTGGGAAGCCAGCCAAAATGGGCCAAACGTCCGCTGCCATACCCATTTCTGCAGCTGTTGTGTTGTTGCCGAAGGAGGGGGAAACGGGCTGGCTTGGGACCGAAACCAGCAGGGAAGACCGGCGGGGGCTTGGACAGGCTGCTAGGGAGGTTGACAGTGGCTCACGGCGGTGGGGACGAGCTCTGACAGCTCTTGAGGCACATGGACAAAGGCTGAGACGTAGCTGGGGCTTGGCTGAAGCAAGGACGACAGCGTGAGGAGGCGCGGTCACGTGGCAGCAGCGGCGTGTGAGGCAGCGGACAGCGCGCAAACGACGGCAGCGGTCCAGCTGGGCTGCAGGCAGCTTCGACTTTCTCAGATCTACTGGGGATGTCGAGCAGCAAGAAGAGAGAGAGAGGGTGGGTGCCGACGAGAGAGAGAGAGAGAGAGGGAGGAGAGAGAAGGAAGAGGGGACCACTTCTTTTCTTTTTCTCTTTCTTTAATCCAACAAAAATGGCCCACCATGTGAGTTGTCCTCCACCCACAATTTCTAGACCATTATGCCCTTTCTATAAGCTTTTAGGTAGTCCAAAATGTTGGGTCCATGGGGCATACGAATTTGTTACATTTCCCACTTCAATCTCAATCAATTTCATTCAATTCTTAACCAAACAAATCCAATTGAAACCCAGTTAAATCCATCAAGGTGTCCTTGTCCATCTCATGACTTTTCCCGGTCAATTTATCCATCTCAACGGCCAAAGATGTGATTAAAAGCGGCCCTCTGACTTTCCCGATCGAAAATGGCCTTACTTTGCTTTTTTGCCAAAAATTTTGGTTTGTAGAAAAATCTTCTAAGGATGAGTCGACGTTCCTAAAATGAATTGTGACATGGTAGAACTTTCAATTTCTGAATTCGAGTTCGATTTCACGGTTAATTTCAATATGGTGCGAATTTAGCGTGTCTTAATCTACTAGGTAGCTTTTAGGAATTTTCGTGCATTTGACCTGTGGTTGATTATTTTCAAGCCACAAAGTACATATTCAACACATCGGTGACTCTCGGTTGTCATAGAAATCTCAAGGTTTTAAATACGGACATAGGGTACTAAAACGATAGAAGAATCGGTCTAGTTCCAATTGACAAGAATTGTGCAATTAGGTGGAATCACCCACACTTAATCGCATACCTTTGTCGAGTGAACCTATCTCCAATTTCTAATCGATCTTACTGTGTCGTAATGATCTCTTGCAGATTTGCACGATCGAGCAATCGTTTCCTGGTCAAATTCTCAAGTCTGATGCGTTAGAATCCCTTAACGGCTTCACCCGATAGACTAGTTATCCCATGAGTGGTCAGTTCAAGGAAAAGAACTATAAGCGCGTCAATGAAATGCTCGACTATATCAATCAAAATCAGAACCTGAAATTTAGGATGTCACACAATTTATTCAGTAGAAAACAAAGTTGAAAATCTGGGATGTCACACGAGACATGTGGACAAGGATTCATTATTCATTTGTACATCGAGGGAGGGGTCGACAGTGAGTGGGAGGGAGAATACGATGAGGTGATGATGAAGATGTTAAGGGAGGAACGAAGAATGAAGACTGACGTGTATTCCAATGAGGATGGGGCTAAGGGGGACGTTTCATGTCCTAATGAAGACTCAAACTTTGCACCTGTGGGTGGTGAAAGCGAAACTCATGGCAACTCCTTCGTTGATGATTCCGAGTTAGGGCGGGGCAATGCTGAATGTTTTAAGGCTACGATGTCAATTGCAAAAGAAGATTTAGACAGCGTTAAAAAACAGGTGGAGCTTCACGAAAAACCTAGAGATGAGGAAACAATAACTTTGGAGCATTATAGAGAGGAGATTTTTCTGAATACATTAAACAAGGTGCGACATCTTCCTCATTGTGTGGGATTTTTGTTCAATTCCTTTTTAGGCCAAATCTCTTCCTTTCCTTAGCCACACATATATCCACCCTTTTAAAAGTTGCCATCTTTTGTTTGTTGCACGGTAATTTCTTAGGTGGCTAATTCGTTTCCTTGCATTAGTCACTTATCTCTACTTACCTTTTTGGTGTGGGATAGTCTTAGTTCTTTAATAGTGCTGGCAAACTAAGGTTGCGTTTGGTCGTTGGGATAATAATCAGGATATAATAGGATAAAGTAGGATATTAAATCCTTTGAATAATAAATGTGGACATATCTAATCCTATCAAGTGTTTGGCGCACTTCAGGATAAAATTATAAAATAATTATGATATTCAATTAAATTTAAAATTTAAAAATAGAAAAATCAATTAATTAAAGGCCATGGAAAAGCCTAGATCTAGGAATTGTGGCCACCTCTGCAGTGGCCACCATTGAAAAGGGTGAGCACCAACATCGCTGTGCAACGACGACACAAATCGGTAAATCTTAGACTATGACAGAGAAGGTGGGTGGGGGAATTTTAGGCGACCACCGGAGTAGTCTTTGCATTGCCTCAAATCGATCGAGGTCCCAAGTTGTCAACGATACCAAAGATTTACGACTGCTTCATCACCATCACCATCTTCCCCTCTTCCCTTGAGACGTCCAATGTACTTCACAAGGATTCTAGCATTGTCAATGAAGTGGCGTAGGCGGAGCCAAAGTTCCACCCAATGATGTTTGAGATGGCACAAGCAATGCTTCAATTAGTTCCATAGATGCTTATGAGAAAACTTATGCCCTATTCGTCTCAAAAAGCCACTCTTGGTCATCAAATTCAGCAAGTCCACGATCCAAAGGAAGGGGCACCCAATTGCTGGCGTACAAGAAGTGAAGATGGGAGAAGTGGAAGAAGAGGGTGGACAGTGAATCGAAGAGGCGGAGGCATCCATTTGACATAGATGCTTATGATATTTCTCTTTTTGTTAAGTTCTTTCTTTCCTTAAAAAGAAAATTCTTATCCAATCCGGGTTTATCCCACCCCCTCCCCCGGATTTTTTATCCGGTGTTTTATCTAGATGTATTTGGGTTTGTCCGATCCGGTGGACATTCCCAAACATCGGATATGATAACAAATTATCCTATCATGACTCAAATCCAGACTACCAAACGTAGCCAAATAGTATCTCTCTATATATTACTTCATCAAAATTGCTGTCACAGATAACATGCTAGATAATAGATCACAAATTTATTGATTTCAAAAACAATATATGATTTCTTTGTCAACTATTTTTTTTTTTTTAAAATTTTGCAATTGACACAATTAATGCACAAATTTAATACTATTCATATAATGAAAATAATTATGAACTAGTTGATTTGATTATTCCATTAATGTACTTTGGAGAAATTAATGTCCAATTCGTAGTTGTACGAAAGGGAAAAAAAACACAAGAACTCATTAAATTTTGCCAAGTGTCATCACAAGGAAAAACAAATGATGAAGGTAGATAATTCGTTGTGTGTATATATATTTGGTCGGTATGTACATATATATATATATATTTTAATATTATGATGATTTATCTCCTATGAATCTATTGGTTTCCTCTCGAGTAAACATAATTGGATCATTTGTTTTGCCTTTTTCTTTATTATTTCTGTTAGACTATTTATGCAAATTAATATAGGGCTAATCCATCCACCCACAGATTAAGCAATAAATATGTTACACATTTGTTTGCTATTTTGCCGATGCATGCATATACAGTGGGCTTGACTATTGAGTTAGGATGTAATTTTTATGTCAAAGTAAATTAAAGCACATACTGCTAGGGAAAATAGTCACACATTGAGTTAGGATGTAACTTTTATACAGCAACATATTATTTCACTAAAGACTGACTTATGATGAAAAGAGACTCTAACTAATTTCAAGCACATCACTTTAGAATAAGGAAGAATACAAAAACATTAACACTTTCATAAACTAATTTAAAACAATGTGTCCCATGGTTATGGATTTTTCATTCAAAAAGTAGATAATAAAACTCCTTTTTAGTTACAGAATGCAAAGTAATTGAATTTATACTAGTATTTTAACTGAAATAGATAATTAACATTTGAAGATGGTAGTACATGAAGTACCATGTGTAACTAAAGTGAAATAAGATGAAGAATTAAAGTTTACTAAATTAATAACATAAATAATAGAAAGAGAAATGAAATTGGATATAGATTTTGGTTAATTACAATTTCAGTCCTAACCTATTGTACGGATTCCAATATAGTCCTAAATATTTCAATTGTTCCAATATAATTCTATATCTTCCGGCCGATCATTATCGTCTTACATGGCACGATCGGCACTCTGACGTGGAAAAAATTAATCGAAACAACGTTGTTTTATTTGGAAGAATGTGCAACATAAAACAAAATAAAATCAACTAAACCACAAAAATCCCCAAATGAACTCCCTAATTCGCTGACAATGTCGATTTCCATCGGAATCGCCAATTTCCTCAAACCGAACCATAGTTTTCCATCACAATCACCAATTTCCACGACTACGTCAACGTCTAGAGAAGAGATTAGCTATCTTGAGATTTTGCAACAGAAACAATAAAGAGCGCTCATGTTAGGTGTACATTGAAGTTGACAGCCTTCAATTTTTTTACAAAAACCAGAAGAAAAAGACAAAAAAAAAAGGGTCTAAAGGTAAATATTTCATTGCGGTCTCTCTCTAAGTGTATTGCCTTTCTCTTTCTTATAATCTGTTTGTATTGGGAGACTATTGCTGGCTCTGCTAGTGAGACCATATTGGCGCATGTTAATGGGATTGTAAGTAGTGATTTTGTTTGAATTTTTAGTTTTTACTGGCTTTTTTGGTTCATTGTGAATTCTAGTCATGTCAGCTCAAGAGTACAAGTGCTAAACATGGCAAGAGGCGGAGAGATGATGATCATGCAAGCCATGCCAACACCACAACAAAGTGTTGGAGAAAACTTCATTATCTATTTTGAAGTTGACAAAACGTTTCCTTCCATCAAAATCTGAAGACCGCTAGACTCAAGATTTAAAGTTTGCCCTCATTGACAGTTTCTAGACCGACGAAGAAATCTTATTCAGATGCAAGTTTATCTTTAAAGATTTGATCCGTTTGGTTGAAAATTGTCTCACGGCTGGAGATAGCATCTAAAGATTTATTATTCGTATTGCAAATAATTCGAGTAACTCAGATCTGTTGATTGACGAAGTAAACTTGGAATGTTCTACTTATAGAAACTTAAATCCTGATTGTATGGGCGAGCAGGATTGGTGGGCTATCTTCATTTTCCTTAAGTAACTCGAGATTTCTCTAATTGATTCTGTCCAACGGTTAGATTAGAAGAACTCCTTTGGAATGTGCCAACGGTTATGGAGGCATGGAGAAGTATATAAGGAAGATGTTCTAGTTATTCGAGTGAGTGCGAGATAGAAAAATTCCAAAGTCTGAGCTTCTAGTTCTTTGCTGATTCATTTGTTGAGCGTAAACTTGTACTCAAAAGAGGGATTAGATACTTGTGAGACCTTGAGGAAGTGTAGCAGAGTCTCTACACTGTGGAATCAATGACGTGTGATTGTAACAACTCTTTTGATTCATAGTGAAATCCAGCCGGTGGGCTGTCAATGTGGGAGAGTGAACGTAGACTTAATCTAATCCGAACCACTATAAAACATCGTGTTTCAATTCTCTTTCCCTTATCTCTTTACTTAATTCGTAGTCTTATATATTATTGCAGATCTTCTATATCTTAAGTCTTCCGTTGTTATATAAGTTGAATTAAGTTGTTGAGTTTTATAAAATTCGTTTTTACACATATCCACCCCATCTAGGTGTTCATACTAGCACTATCAATTGGTATCAGAGCGTGTGTATTCATTTAATTGAAGTGTTTTTACTTCAGAGTTAAAGATCCATGGCTAGTATGTTGGCTCCAGGTTTAGTTGAAGGGCAAAGCAACACCAAACTGCCTTATTTCGATGGAAAGGATTACAGCATATGGAAAAACAAAATGAAGGCATTCCTAAGATCGAAAGATCCTCTGGAATGGGATGTGGTAGAAAAATAAATTATTCCTAAAGCTACATCGGTGTCAGAAAGGGGAAAAGAAGTTGCAGAAGCTAGCGACATGACTCAAGAAGAGATATCCAAGAGACAAGCTTTTGATGCTAAAGCAATTTACTCATTATATTGTGCATTATCTCCTACTGAGTATAACAGAATATCTTCTTGTGAAACAGCCAAAAAAGTCTGGGAAAGGCTGCACATTACCTATGAATGAACTGATCGAGTGAAAGGATCAACATTCTACTCGGACAGTATGAAGCCTTCAAGATAAAACCAGTAGAATCTATCACCAAAATGTTTAGTCGTTTTATAGAAATTGTAAACGGTCTAGAATATCAGAGACAGCCAATTTCAGAACCAATGAAGGTCAACAAATTGTTGCGTGGACTCTCCAAAGATTGGAATCACGTAAAGACTTCAATAAGGGAAACACAAAAAATCATGCCACTCTCCGTTGACAAATTGGTTGGAACACTTCAGTCCTATGAAGTGGAGAAAATCAATGAAGATGAAGATCCCAAAGCTAAGAAGTCAATTGCCTTAAAGTCTAACGATGATTCTAATGTTATAGATACTGAAGATGACATAGACGATGAAGAACTTGCTCTCATGATAAAGAGGTTCAGGAAACTGAACAAAAATGGAAGAAGATTCAATTGGAAGAAATAAAGCTCTCAAAGATTTCAAAACAAATCAGCTAATGATGATGAATCCAATAAAGATGCGATTTGCTTTGAATGCAAGAAAAAGGGACACATTAGACCCAATTGTCCCTTGGTGAAGAAAAAGAAAGGAAAAGCTGAGAAATACAGAAAGGTACTCAAAGCAGAAACTTGGAGTGATACCGAATGCGAAGAGAGTGATGATGATTATGCTAATATTTGTTTAATGGCAAAATCAGAATCAGATTCAGATAGTGAAATTGAGGTAAGTAATTTTAAAATTTCTATTAAGGTCTCGAAATATATTAATGAACTGTGTCTTAGTCTCAAAACCTCTCTCAAGAGGATTTCCGAGCTAAAAATGGAGAATTCTACACTAAATCAACATGAAATTTTATGGAAAGAAAAGTTTGAAAATCTAGATAAAAATTTTATTACTTTAAAAGAAAATGCAAAATCTCTTTCAAAAGAAAACACAATTTTGAAAAATGATATTTCAAACATTTCAAAAAGATTTTCCATGGGATCTAAGAAATTGGAAAAGATTCTTTCAATACAGAGACCTTACTTTAACAAATCAGGTTTGGGAATGACATCTGAAACTATTCATTTAATTGATTTTCCAAAAGTAAAGGAAAAAAATCAAACAAAGACCTACAAAAGCCTTCTATAGAAATCATTTTCAAAAATTCTTTGTAAAACCTGTTGGCCGAAGTGCTCTTAGATGTTCTAAGTGTAACGGCTCAAAACACTTTGAGAAAGAATGTCCTATGGTTTGGAGGCATGTTAAGAAGGATTAGGCAAAGACCGTATATTGCACTAACTCCACTGGACCCAAAAAAAGTGTGGGTACCAAAGAAAGCTTAAGTTTCTTTTTTAATTGCAGGTAACTATCAAGAGAAAGGTCAAATGGTATTTGGATAGTGGCTGTTCAAGGCATTTGACTGGAGATTCAAATTGTTTTATTAAACTTAAGCAAGTAATTGGTGGAAAAGTCTCATTTGACGGAAACAACAAGGGAAGAATTACTGGGTGTGGAACTGTAAAGATAGAAAGTCTCACAATCAACAACATCTCCTTAGTGGAATGACTCAACTACAACTTGCTCAAAGCATCGCCAATTGTGTGACACTCGGATTCAAGATCAATTTTGAAGAAGGAATATGTTCGGGCACTAGTAAAGATCTTTCACAATCCTTTACTGGGCAAAGACATGGAAATATCTATCTTTTGGATATCAATCCAAAAAGATCTCAATGTCTAATTTCAATTCAAGATGAAGAAAATCTCTGGTATCGAAAGCTTAGCCATATCAACATGAAGCAAATTGCCAAGATCTCTTCAAAGAAGCTTTTTCGTGAACTACCCAACTTGAAGTACCAAAAATCTGACTTATGCACACCATGTGTATTGGGAAAATAAGTTAGAAATTCTTTCAAACCAATAAATCAAATTTCCATTAATCGTGTACTATAGCTCCTGCATATGGATCTCTTTGGACCAACTAGAACTCAAAGCATTGGTGGAAGGAAATATTGCCTAGTAATAGTGGATGATTATTCACGATTTACTTGGGTCTATTTTTTGACAAGTAAGTCTGAAACCTTCTCTTATTTTACTAAGTATGCCAAGAAGGTTCAGAATGAGAAATGGTATGTTATTTCAAGCATACGGACAAACTATGGAAGTGAGTTTTAAAATCAAGATTTTGCTAAATTTTGTGATGAATCTGATTTTAAGCATATGTTCTCCTCACCATACACTCTTGAACAGAATGGAGTTGTGGAAAGGAAGAATAGATCATTGCAAGAAATGGCTAGAACTCTTTTAATTGAAAGCAATATTTCTTCTCGTTTTTGGGCTGAAACAGTTTCTATAACATGCTATATTATTAACAGAGTTTTCTTAAGGCCTATTTTGGAGAAAACTTCCTATGAGTTGTTCAAAGGAAAGAAACCAATTGTTTCTTATCTTCATTTGTTTGGTTGCAAATGTTTTATCTTGAAAAATGCAAATGATCGAATTGGTAAGTTTAAAGAAAAATCAGATGAAGGAATCTTCCTTGGATACTCAACATCCAGCAAAGCTTACAGAGTATACAACAAGAAGACTCGGTCTGTGGAAGAGTCAATGAATGTCAAATTTCAAGACTCTATACAAAATCAATCAATCCAGACTCAACCTAAAGAATCTGAACCTGCTCCAGACTCTACAAAGTCTACTTCCCCTAAAGCAACTCAGACTGCAAAAGAACAACAATGAACAAATATTTAAGAATCAACCGAAGAAGAAGTTCAGCAATCTGTTAGACCAACCAGCAACTGGAAGCACAAGTCCAATCATCCCAAAGAACTCATCATTGGTAACATTGATGAAGGAATTCGTACAAGATCCAAAAGGCATGAAGAGTCTAGCGCTGTAGCTCTTATTTCTAAAATAGAACCCAAGAGCATAGAAGAAGCTTTAACTTATGAAAGCTAGATCGAAGCCATGCAAGAAAAGCTTAGGCAGTTCAATGTTAACGATGTTTGGGAACTAACTCCTAAACCAAAAGGTAAATCTATTATTGGAGCTAAATGAGTTTTCAGGTACAAGATAGATAAAAAAGGAAAAGTTGTAAGGAACAAAGCAAGACTCATAGCCAAAGGATATACACAAGAAGAAGGAATAGACTATGATGAAACTTACGCACCAATAGCAAGGTTAGAAGCAATTAGATTATTACTTGCTTTTGCTTGTTATAAGAATTTTAGGTTATTCCAAATGGACGTCAAAAGTGCATTCCTGAATAGATTTATCCAAGAGGAAGTCTATGTGGAACAACCTCCTGGTTTTGAAGATCCAAGGAAACCAAACTCTGTATTCAAATTAAAGAAGGCTCTATATGGATTAAAGCAAGCACCTCGAGCTTGATTCGACAGGTTAAGTAAGTTTTTAATCCAAAGTGGTTTTGTCAAAGGCAAAGTGGACACTACTCTATTTATTAAAAGGGAAGGTAAAAACTTTTTGCTTGTTCAAATTTATGTTGATGATATAATATTTGAATCATCTAATGAAAATTTATGCAATAATTTCTCTAAGTCTAAGCAGGAAAAACTCGAGATGAGCATGATGGGTGAATTATCTTTCTTTATTGGACTACAAGTAAAGCAATTGAATAAATGGATTTTTATTCACCAAGAAAAATATGCAAAATAACTTGTTACAAAGTTCGGATTAGATAATTGCAAAAAGACTAAAATACCAATGTCTAGTTTTCAAAGTTAGATAAAGATGAAGGAGGAAAGAAAGTTGACCAAAAACTTTACAGGAGTAGTATTGGTTCACTTATTTATCTTACTATTTCTAGACCTGACATTTTGTTTAGTGTTTGCATTTGTACTAGATTTCAATCAGATCCAAAAGAGTCTCATCTAAGTGCTGCGAAACGCATCATCAAATACGTTGCAACAATCTTGAAGATAGGTCTATGGTATCCCAAAGAGGAAGACTTTACTCTCCTTGGATATTTGGACGCAGATCTAACAGGTTGCCGAGTTGAAAGAAAAAACACTTCCGGTACTTGTCAATTGCTTGGTAACAGGACAGTATCATAGTTTTCAAGGAAGCAAAGTACAGTAGCTCTTTCAACAGCAGAAGCAAAATATGTGACTCTTGGAAGTTGCTGTTCTCAAATCTTATAGATTAAACAATAACTAAGAGATTTTGGAATCAAAGATTCATGCACTAAGATCAAATGTGATAATACCAGAGCTATTAATCTCACCAAGAATCCAATTCTTCATTCAAGAGCAAAGCATATAGAGATTCGACATTATTTTATTAGAGATCATGTTCAAAATGGAGAAATTATGATCCAATTTATTAACTCAAAGAATCAATTGGCGGATATATTTATAAAGCCATTGGAGAAAAGTCTATTTGAGTCTATTCGCACCAGACTGAACATTATATCTCTTACCCAATAGAGTCTGGATGAGCACAAGACTCAAAAGGTAAAGTCTGAATGTGTTCAGACTTAGAAAACCAAGAGTTACAACGGTGAGTTATTTCTAAATTTTAAATTTGAAAATGTATGGTTGTTTATTAATCACTAATTGATTGAAATTATCTTTCCAAGTTTTCTTTACTTTTTCAAAAAGGCAATTATCAATTTTGAAAAGACAGTTATTTTCGAAAAAGGAAGTTATCATTTTCAAAAAGGATTTTTTATTTTCCTTTTACGATGTTTTGTTTATCTCGCTTCATTTGCTTTATATACTGTCGAGACTCGTCTTCTTCATTTTTACACTGAAACCCTAGAATACAAAATTCCTATTTGCTTTCACTTTTACTCTCGAACTGTCAAAAAGTTATCTCCTTTTTTCGAGCAAGTGGTGAATTCCTCCCTTGAAGCGACAATGTCTTCGAGAAAGTCTTCAAGAATTGCAAACAGGGGACTATGATCTATGCCTGAGGGTCCTACCCATTTTGACTTAACTGAGGAAGTAGATTCTTTTCCACCATTACGTCCAAGTCAGCAACAACCTTCTCCACCGACTCAACATGACGATGAGGTCATAGAGGATGTTGAACCTGTAAGAACTCTGACTCCCAAGGTTGCTTTTAAGCTCTACTCTAATCTGAAAAAAGGAGATACGCCGATGTCCTTAATCGATGAATTCTTAAAAGATAGAGGATTAAAGAATGAAATATTGTTTTTTAGAGATTTGGAAAAGTTGGGAGTTGTAGAGAAGTGAATGGCTGATAGAACGATGGAGAACATATCGAGTGACCCATTCTATGGCTCTGCACATCAACCTTAGGATGACGATGAACGGTTGTTTGCTCATTTTCAGCCTAGATAAGGTGTGGCTACAAACATTACTGATGGCTCTAATCTGTTTAGATCGAAGGGGCATAGGAAGGTTTATTCAGAATTGTTGAAGAGAGGGGTTATGAATCCTAGAACTGCTGATTTTGACTTTCTTGACCCGATAAAAGTCAATCTTCGTGAGAAGTTTACTTTACTGCAACTAGAATGATTTTGTTCTGAATCCACTACTGCTTTTCCAAAACTCACCGCGTACTTTTATTCGAACTTATCTTTCTTGGATGCGAACAGTTTTATTTTCACTGTGAAGGACAAAGAGTTTTTGGTGGATACGGACACACTGGCCGACATGATTGGGGTGGAAAGATCAAGTTTCCAACTAATTAATGTGTCTATTGCTTATGCTATTCTATCATTGGTGAGAGATAGGAATGTTGATGGCAAGATTTCTTACTCAAGGATGAGTGCCTCTAACATCTTGTTGCACAAGATTGTAATAAACTGCATTCGTCCTAAATCAACATCCAAGACAGATGTTTCTTTATCAGAAACTAAGTTGATGTGTGCCATCAACTCTGGATATAAATTCTCTTTGCCTCACACCATATTGTTTCATATGTACCGCACTGTGGAAAAAGATAAGGGACAACTCCTTTATTCTGCTCTTATCTCAAGGCTCTTTCGACACTTTAAAATTCACACCTCTGCACCATTATGCCTGTCAACCATCTCTCCTATGGTGATTGGGTTCAAAATGGTGACAAAGATGAGATTGAAAGAGTTGAACAAAGTGTTGGAACATGTGAAGGAAAAGTCTCCCACAAAAGCAAAACAAGACTCTGCTGCTGCGAAAAGAAAAGGCAAGGAATCCATGGTTGCTCCTGTGAAGAAGAAGAAAAGAACTCTCATCTTGCAAGATGAAGAAGATGAGGATGAACTGACCATAGCAGCCTTGAGAAACTTAAAGAGTTTTGTCAACTTTCATGAGACAAGAGAAAAGCCAGAAAAAGAGGAAAGAGAGAGAGAAGTCACAGATTAAGAAGAAGAATAGAGGAGGACAGAGGAAGAAAGAAGAGAAGAGAAAGAAGAGAAGAGGAAGAAGAAGAGAAGTAGAAGAGGAAGAGGAAGAAGAAAAGAGAGAAGGAAAACAAGATCAGGGTCAAGAGGACTCTTTCGAGCCAACCTTAGCTATCTCTCTGTCCAGTGTGTCTGCAAATGAGGAAAATTCACCTACTCCACCGAGGGCATCAAAATAGTGGGAGCTGTTGATCCAAAAGGTATTTCTTCATCTTTGCCTGCTAGTGATGTGAGTCGTTCTACAGCAGATCCTGAGGATGTGTATGCTTCGCACAATCCAGAAGACATTCATGATGCACAATCTGCTGAAGCTCCATCGATTCTCAAAATCCCCGTCCTTGACTCAGCTGGTCCTAGTGATGCATCTACTCAGACAGCAGACTTTTCAAGATTGCTAGAAGTTCTTTTGGACGTCAGAAAGTAGCAATATGCCATAGGATTTGAGATGTAGGATCTCAAGAATGCTGTTAAGGTCACTTCAGTATCGTTCCATGAACAGTTGAACGCCCTGAAGCTTCAAGTTCAGTCTTTACAGGGTGAAGATTTTTCATTACTGAAGCAAAGTTTTGACAGGCTTAAGAAGACAGTACATTCTATGGGAGAATTCACGCTTGTTTGCTTGCCCAAACAGCATTGATTTTAACTCCATTTTCTACACATCTCTTTAGTCTATTCTCCATTTTTTGCTGTTGACAAAAAGGGGGAGAGGTTTTATGCAGATTTGATTGACTTTATTTTTACTTTCTGTTGGACTTTAACTTTTGTTTGGTGTGATTTTGATTCGGACTGGTTTGGACTAATGATGCTTGCAACTTAAGCTATTATTGATTACATTAAAGATATTTGTGTTTACAGGACTAACACGTTTTCGTAGTTGTAGAATTGCTACTATCTCTATTGTAATCTCTAATTTTCATCTATAAGAAATCTTGGTTTGCTTAAGTGTTGTCTTGTAGGTCAAAGTGTCCAAATTTTCGGGAAAGTTTTGTCACCATAAAAAAGGGGGAGATTGTTGGAGAAAACTTCCTTATTTATTTTGAAGTTGACAAAACGTTTCCTTCCATCAGAGTTTGAAGACCGCTAGACTCAAGATTTAAAGTCTGCCCTCATTGACAGTTTCTAGACTGACGAAGAAATCTTATTCAGATGCAAGTTTATCTTTAAGGATTTGATCCGTTTGGTTGAATATTATCTCACGGCTGGAGATAGCATCTAAAGATTTATTATTCGTATTGCAAATAATTCGAGTAACTCAGATCCATTGATTGGTGAAGTAAACTTGGAAAGTTCTACTTATGGAAACTTAGATCCTAATTGTATGGGCGAGCAGGATTGGTGTGCTATCTTCATTTTCCTTAAGTAACTCGAGATTTCTCTAATTGATTCTGTCCAATGGTTAGATTGGAAGAACTCCTTTGGAAGGTGCCAACGGTTATGGAGGCATGGAGGAGTATATAAGGAAGATGCTCTAGTTATTCGAGTGAGTGCGAGATAGAAAAATTCCAAAGTTTGAGTTTCTAGTTCTTTGCTGATTCATTTGTTGAGCGTAAACTTGTACTCAAAAGAGGAATTAGATACTTGTGAGACTTTGAGGAAGTGTAGCAGAGTCTTTACACTGTGGAATCAAGGATGTGTGACTGTAACAACTCTTTTGATTCATAGTGAAATCCAGCCAGTGGGTTATCAGTGCGGAAGAGTGGACGTAGGCTTGATCTAAGCCAAACCACTATAAAACATCGTGTTTCAACACTCCCCCCTTTTGAGGGGAGCCCTTTCATTTCCTGTACCTTGACCCGGTATTTCACGGGGATGAGGCATCGCGGGATCCAGGGTGGGATCCTTGCCCTCCCTCCCTCCCCCAAATGGGGGTTTGGGTTGTGGCGGAGAGCCCTGTGGGAAAGGGTTTTGGCAGAACCCCTTCCAAGAAACCATGCGAGCAGTTTAAAGATCTGCTCAGGTCTAATTCTCTTTCTCTTATCTCTTTACTTAATTCGTAGTCTTATATATTATTGCAGATTTTCTATATCGATATATAAGTTGAATTAAGTTGTTGAGTTTTATAAAATTCGTTTTTACACCTATTCACCCCCCTTAGGTGTTCATACTAGCACTATCACAAAGAACTCTAATCGTGGCCAGAGTGGCATTCCCCAGCATGTTACAAGAAGGACAACAAGACAAGCAGCAAAAAAACAACCACCAGTTGAAGTAGCAGCACTTCCCATTGAAGCTGTAGGCCCATCAAGAAAGAAGAAAAAGAATGACAGCAAGCAAGCCAATCTTATAAGAAGAAGTGCCAGGCTTATGAAAGGCACAACTACAGGGACAAGTGATATCGTGCATCTAGATCGATAGTCACCTAGGATGTTTGACTAGATTGTGAGATCACTGTAGTGTGGCTTTTCTATTTTTGGTGGATTCTAGGTTCAGTGAACTAGTATGGTTGGATTGATAACATACTCATGACGTATTGCTTGCAAATGTGCTGCTTTTAGCAATTAACACGACTATCTTTTGTGATCCCTCTCTTATTGCAATCTGCTTTCTCTGTTTCATTGCTGAATACACATCGGTTGATTAGATGATGTCATACTAGATTGTTTATAGAACACTTGTTGTTGCAAGCCCAGTTGTTCGTGCAAAACTACTATTATTATTTTTTTTTTAACACGGTCGTAGCTCCATCATCAATTTCAAAAATTTAGGCTCAATCTGTTATGACAGAGAGGAGCCAACAAGTCACGTGTATGCAAGTCCGTGATATGTGCAAAATGCTCACTAAATTTCATTTATGCAAAACATGTCCACGACTAGAAAACAAATATTAGAACAGCTCATACGTGCCTAAACACAAGACAAACTCTACTAACATAGTTCATAGCGGACTCAACACATCTTTCCCTTTAACCTTCCCACACGTGAGCTAAAATAACTGGGGACACTCAACACGATCCATATTGTCTTCAATCTGGATTTGTCTTCCTATAACTTTGCCCCTTTTTGTTTCAAACATCGTTTGTGTTTGTTCCCTGCTTTAGCCCTTTTGCATACCACTAGCTTTCGAAAACGGGTTTTTCATTTTAAGAAAAACTGTTGATTTGAATAAAATCAAATGGCACATCATACTACATAAGAAACACTCAATTAAGTATGATAATTGTTGCCTTTCATTAGTTGGACCTCGTTTATTTGGTCTAGTGCTTTACAAGGCAAATCACGACGCGACTTTTGAGCGTCCGCCCTGATAAGGAAAGTGATGGGACCAGAAAAATTTTATTCACTTCTTGGATTAAGGAAAGTGCTGAGGAAATCGGCGGTGCTTCAACATTGCACCTGCACAGGACTAGCAGCTGCACCTTATAAAACCAGCAAATATGCCATTATTACCTAATATTCATTTTGTAAATGACAATGTACAAGGTGAATAAAATTAAATATTGGAATAATCTCGCTTTTCTTATTGCTCGACCTGAGCCTGAGAACATCTCAACACATGATTGGTTGATGTGATAATGTGTAAACAATACTAACAACCTCACTTACTCCATTTCCTGAGGGAGGGAAAGGAAAAACTCTCTAGTTTTCTGGAGTCCTGCCATCTGTCATTCTGTGTACTCTCATATGAAATCGATCGCCTGTTGGAGGAAGAGCATGATCGTCGTCGTCGTCGTCACCATCCGTGGTTTTTTGTCTCTGGCAAGAACCATCATTTCGAATCAGGTTTTGTCCATCAACGATCAGAAACCTCTCGATCCCTTTCACAACCTACTCCTCTTTTAGTCCACCGTTCGTTCGTCATCACTTCCTCTTCGGAGTGACCACTGTTTCTTCAGGCAGCAGAAGAGAATGAGGGATGGTTACCATTGTAAGACTGACATCAGTTGTGCTAGCGTTTGCCAGACAATCATACAATGGACTTAACAGTTGCGAATTCGCAAATGCAATTAGTACAGAAGATATACAGCTAAAACCATCAGTAAAGTCGAGCACGAAAGCTTAACCAAACTCTCTGTAGCTTGCAAAATCATGTGATCTCATGTTCTATGCTCGAACATGACGCCCGAAGCTCTCCTTCAAGCTCATACTTCGGTCGCACTGTTACCTTCGAATACTTCGTCTGAGATTCTGATTCTTTCTGCATTCAACAATACTCATTTATGTTATGGCACCAAACCAAATATGACATATGGTGCGGAATTTGATTAATCCCAGTGCTCCATGTTTTGCATTATGGAGGACTGACGAGGTTCGGTGAACACTAGGTGTTTGTGAAAATTCCTTGGTGATGTGTGGAAGTGAAAACCAACATAATGGTCAGCCTAAATGGTGCCAACTACAGAACATGGAAAGGCAAGATACTTGATTTGGCTTTATCACAAGGAAGTGAACGGTCCCACAGAGAGTGACGAGGCCAAGCCTGATTGCACAGGTCAACAATGGTAGTTGCTAAATAGGCAACGGATGAGTTTCATTAGGTAATGGTTTATCACCATTTGGAGAATGAACTTTAGGAAAACACCATTGAAGAAACTTGAAATGTTGTGTGAGAGGAAATTGGCCAACAAGAAGCTTTATTTTTTATCAAGAAGCTTGGTGCTTTGAAACATATCAAGAGGCCACTCCAATGACAGATCGCTTGAATGAGTTGCAAAGCTTGATAAATGACCCTGTAATTATGGAGATGGCGTTTGATGATGAGGTACCAGCATTGTTCTTCCTTAGTTCGCTTCCAGATAGTTATGGGATATTGGTGACGACTCTCATCCCATCAGCATCTAATGGAGAAGTGAAGTTGGATGCAGAGAAATCTTAGCTTGCTTGAGCATGAGACTCGGAAGAAAAGTGTGGGACTCCTCTCCACCACAAACCCTTGTTGTATCAGAGCATAGAGGAAGGAGTAAATCTCAAGACTACTACAACCATGATTGGTTCAAGGGAAGATCCAAGACACTAAATGGCATAAATTGTTATAATTGCAGTAATCCTGGTCACATTACACTTCCGCCGTTAGTTCCCATGAAGACTTCTTTGTTTGTCTACTTGCAATGGTGATTGTTTTGCTGTAGCGAACTGCGAGTTGGATTGGGGTCATAATAGATTGCACTGCCTCATGTCAAGCACCCCAGGTGCTATTTTCTATGTGTCATCGAGATGTTGCAAAAATTGTGGGGCTTGGTGATGTATGTCTCTAAACTAGCTTGGGAAACAAACTAATAATGCTCAAGCATGTGAGGCCCCATCTTTGGTTGAACTTGAGTTCTACTAGAAAATTAGATGATGACGAGTCGGAAAGTCGGTCCAAGGATGAGACTTAGAAGCTTGTCAAGGAACTGCTCATTTTAGCATGGAGGGGGAAGTGTTGTACTCTTCACTGCATCCAAGCTAAGGTGTGCAAAGACCAAATTCTTGTCATGGAGAAGTTGTGACATCTGATCCATGGCATATGAGACTCGATCATTTGAGTGAATAAAGCCTCGAAAATTTTTGCAAAGAAGGAAAATTACTATGTTTAGGGGAAAGTTACGAGGGATAAGATCTCAAACTTTTTGAGAAAATAAGAAACATTACTATCATTTGGAGAAAATTATGAATGGGAAAAGAAAGGTGTGATGAGGGGAGTAGAGAAATCATAAGAACTATAAAAATATTATCATTGAAAGAGCATTACAATGTTCAACAAAAAAATTAGGATCAATGATGAATAGGAGAAACAAAAGTACAAATCCATAGCAAAGTTATTAGTGGAAATAATGATAATAGTTACTGACAAATCACAATATAAATAGAAATTGTTTTGAAGAAACAAAATTGTTATAACTTGAATGAGGGTAAATAATTTATTTTTCGTAAGTAATATGTTATTTGAATTATATAATTCATTCTTCCTGAAATAAATGGAGTTTAGATTATTCAGTTGACTTGTTGGTGCACAAAGATAAAATCTTCCCATGAGCATATATATATATATAAATGGAAGTTGTCTAATAGTGTATAAGGATGCCCGCTCTTTCATGTGCCTTTTCTTTTCTCGGGACGTTTTGGAAATATTATTATTATTTATTTTTTGGGGGACATATTTACCGAAGTTGGTGCCATTTTTTGGAAGTATAATAGTCTAAGGTAAAGAGGGGAATGCAATCGTCACGGCGTTTCTGCTTTCTTCTACGAACTCCTTAAGACGCCACTGCTACATCTCCATTACATCTCAATTCCTTCGATCGTCGACAAACCATGTCCGCGTGATGCACGTTATCCTCCGTGCAGCAGCGACTGAACTGGAGTGACGAAAATGGAGGTCAACTTGATTTTCCAAAGCAATCGGTTTTGAATTTGTAATGCCAATCGAGCAGAATGTCAAAAATAACGCTTTCAATCTTCTGCCACTACCTCCGTTTGCCTTCAGGTACTCGAATGATTACCCTTTATTACCGAATATTGGTTTGTTGCTATGTTCCGGACCAATTGTTTGTCGAAATTTCTGACTAGTTTCATCGAGGAAACCCCATTTTGGGTTGCCCTTTTTGGGTCCCAATTTTCACTAACAGACCTTTGTTTCGATCTCTTTGAAGCATTATCCCGTGATATCTCTTTGCTTTTAGTTTTTTTTTTTTTTTTTTTATTATTTTGCGTCCAATATCTTGAGAGTGTCCTCCAGGAGAACTGCTATAGCGGGCGATGATATCTCCATGGAAAGTAGCAAGTTGAAACGTCGGAAGATGGACAGAGGTGACAGACGTGATGCGATTAGTAATCCGCCAGACTCGGAGCTCCTCCATATTGTGTCCTTCCTGCCCACGAGAGACGCCGCAAGGACAGCGGTGGTCCCGAGATTCCGTTACCTCTGGACTTTTATCCGCCACTGGTCTTTCGATCACTGTGCTTACCGCAACTGCAAGGAGGAGGACCCTGCTTTTGAAGCCGATGAGAGATTCGTTAATTTTAACGACGATGTGCATGAGAACCCTACAATTGATTCGGTCCTTCTTAATTTAAACTATGTGACTGAGGCGTACCCTGATGACAATGATCCTTAATGGGAGGATGGTATAAATGAAGAGACAAGAAGGTGGAACAAAATCGTTACATGGATTCATTTTGCGGTGAGGAGAAAGGTTAAGTTCCTTGATTTGAACTTCTTAGGGTGTGCTGGGGCAATCCCGGATAATCTTTGCATTTTGCCCAGCATCGTTTTTTAGGTGTAGCAGTTTAATAGAGCTGAAACTGGCTTCCTGTGAGGTCAGACTGGTGGGACGGGGCCAACTAAGGTCGCTCAAAAAATTGTTTATGAAGCAAATTGAATTGAGTGACCACACAATGGCTGACATACTATCTGGTAGCCTGTCGCGGAAAGAATTGTCTTCTGAAGATTGTTTTGGCCTTTACAAGCCCAAATTCTGTAATGCCCCATCTATTGAGGTTTTAAATTTGGTATGTGCCAGTATCAAAAAGCTTGATCTCGACCAATCAGATATAAAACATTTAATCATTGATGGCAGTGGGCATACGGAGCTAGTTTATCCTAATATGAAGATTCTGGACATTGCTGGGTGTATAGAGAATATCAAGGTGACTGATATGTCATCGCTAGTTGATACGTCCCTCTACTTCAGTCATTATTTTAGATACTCGTACGAGAAATATCGTGAGTTCAGATTGCTTCTGGCAAAGCTCAGCTGCAGTCCTTATTTTATGCCATGCTATTGGTGCATACTGGTATGGTTTCTCCGCTATTGCTCTGATCTAATTTGTCTTGCTTTGAAGGCCTTTTAAATGATTTGGGTCCTGATCCTTCAGGTAAGGAGTAATACCTTGTGTTTGATCGGATATTCTCACATTTCAACTTTCCTAAAATTTGTAGAATAGAAGTTGGATAAGCAATTTCAAATGTGTCTCATTGGACATGGCCAGTGGCCATGCTGTTTCTCTGCTTTGGCTTCTACATTCCGTTGCCTTTTTTATTCTTGAGTTCATGAGGCAATGTCCTGGATGAAGAGTAAAGAAAAAAAAATTATATACCTAGCCTGGGTTCTCTTATTTGCACACCTAAACTTTTATACAGCGGCCTTCCTTGCATCTGCTGGCCTATGAACTTTGAGCAAATGTAAACCATTATCCATTATCCATAACCCTAAGATTGTTAGGTGTCTGTCTTCCTTGTGTCCTTGTTTGTTTCGTGGTATTATGTGGACAATATTTTTCACTTTTTCTGTGACATCTGTTACCATTTTAAATATGCATGTCCATGCTCTTGTGATTTGCCTTTCTAAATATTCTACATTATCTGACAAGACTCTGAATTGAATGGTATCATATATTTTCATTTCAGTCAGTCCATACATACTCATGCTCTCGAGTACCCACAATGTATATCCGGTGCTAATTTTCATTCAAAGTTGGTCCAAGTAATTCTTTTCAAACCAGGTATTAAGTATATGGGAGATGACAAATCAGCCATGCCCATCTTTCGCTTGGAAGCATGTGATACTTCACTGCATCTGAAAAAGCGGTACCTCCCTGGCATTTCTAGCTTGTTGAGGAACTCTCATTTTCTTGAGACACTCACTATCTATGTCTACCCTGGAAGATATGAAGATGAATCCGAGGTATAATATTTGAACTATAACATTGTATTTGCATATTGGATTTGGAATTAACGGAGATTGAAAAGTTGCTTTAAATTTTTAGCTTGCCAAAGCAGGTGGAAGCTTGCATTTGATTACGATGGCTTTATTAATTGGAGTTCAGTGGACGGCGCATATCCCTGCCTCAAGCACCAACTTAAGCATGTTAAAATATATGGTTATGTACTTGATCCTGATGTCATCGAGCTCATTGAATTTCTACTTAAGAATGCACAGGTCCTGGAGAAAATGGAGATTTCTACCAAGAAGATTCTGCAGCGAATAGGTAGCAAGTACATGTTCTCCAGCAACATTGGTCGTCCATCAAAGGATTATTGTACATCAGATGCGCTGCTGGAGTTTTCACAAAAGTTGTTAAGTTTCCCAAGGGCCTCAACACGAGCAGTAATTCACCTGGGTTAGATACTGGTATTGGAATTGAGTCCGCCCCTTTCTTTTGGGCAACCCTTGATGTTTCTATGTCAGGCATGTCTTACATCTGGTAGACTTTACAAAAGTAGTCGGCCTTTATGATGAATTAGCCCTTTTGCCTCAGGTCTATGAATTCGCCACATCCACGACTCGGTACAGGCAGCTTTATGAATAGTTTGATGGTGGATGTGCCCTTTTTTTCAAAGAATGTTTCTCATAACAGGTTTTCTTTTCATATTCCCTCCTCTTGCAAATAGTTTGGCTAAAATTTCTGCAGTATAGATTTACTTGAAAATTCTATTGACACCAGTTACAAGCTGTTCATGAGTAGCCTTCGCTCTTGTGGCTGCTGTCTCTCTCTCGGTTTTTCATTTTAGCGTGTCATTTTTTTGTTGTTTCACTTTTCAGTTTTACCTACCATTTCCTTATCTTGAAAGGAAGTCGATGCAGTTCAACATTCTGGAGTGCTGCCCCCGAATGATTAGTATATCGACATCAATATCAATACAATCTTAATCTACAGTGTACCATAAAATATTGAGTTTGTGCAGTCCTCCAAGTTCGTATCTTTTCTTAATGTCTACCCAAAATTTGTGCTTCTCTTGCAAATTAACAAGATCATTTTGTCCCTTATTTGATGCGTGAGAGTTATTTTTTCTCTATAAATAACATGAGTATATGACTTTGTATCTTTAATTTAAGGTAGTTTGGTAACCAATCCCTTATACCCTTAATACTATGAATTGCGTGAAATCAGTCCAACTTTGTATCTTCTTGATCCCCTCCAGACACAGGTTTCCGAGGAGACTTTTCATAGTAACATGTTCGCAGAGCATTGATCGGTACACACACTTCCTTTGCTGCAATTCCGCGATAATAAGTGGTGTTGTAATATGAGATTTTACAAAATGAGCACTCCCACATTGTTTTCTGGAAACCTAACGGAAACAATGCTAGATTTGACCAAAGTGCAACCAAATGGAATTTCATTTCCGAACCAAATAGAGAGTTTTAACTTAATCAGGCCATCTCGATTCGGTTCAACATTTGAACATAACTTTTCCTGCTTGATCTATTACGTCGTAGTCCGAGTTGCTTCTTCACACTCCTCCACGTACTTTCCTTGAATTGGTAATCACAATATCATGAGAGCTCACATATCGGCCATGTCCATCTTTAAGGCTTCAATTGCTTCTGAGCAAAGCAACACGTCTCTGATATTTCTAACTCATATGGGAATTTTTATTGTCTCGAGACCCTCACTATTTATGCTTATCCCAAATCTCATCGCATATTTACATATGAATTTCCATTCAATATATCGCAAGTGCTGGAGATGAAAGAACAGCTTGCATTCAAATTTCAGCTCACTAAAACAGGCTGGATGCAAGCACATGAAATTGACCGTGAAAACTAGTGCCTCAAGCAATAGCTTAAGCATGTAAAGATACAGGGATATGTCATTGAGCTCATCTAGTTTCTACTTGAGAATGCATTATTCTTGGAGAAGATGGAGAAAATGGTGATTTAAGTTTCTAAAATAGTTGAAAAAATTGAAATACAATTAACCTGTGAAAGCCACATAATCTTTTCAATTAAGTTAAATTAAAGTTAATAACACTTTCTGCTCTTTTTTCCCATGAGTTAATTGAATCATCCATGTCACCGGCTACTTTTTACTATTCTTGCTCCTCTTTGATTTCCCCAAACCAAAGACAATTGGCATTTGAATCATTTGGGCACTCCACCGTGGGCCGGACTGGAACTGAAAACGTTTGACATGTGGAAGGCCAATCATCCGTGTCCCCGGCACACGACATCGCTTGGCTTTTTTCTTGTTGCATTCCAGGTGTTTTTGGACAATGTCTCGACTGGTTTAGACTTCCAACCCCGTTTCTGATATACTTTTGTTTAGCCCCGGATTTTTATACACTGCGGTGGTTTTGATCACATTTTAGCGGTGTACAAATGCATACTCTTTTATATGTATCTTCTGAAATCCTTTTTTCTATTATGTCAGTGGGATTCGCGGAGTGTGTCTTGGAGTTGATCACCCACGGAGGGTAATGATGTTGCCGTGGAAAGCAGCAACACAAAAAGTCGGAATCAAAAATGCGTATCCCAAATACTTTATCTTTGTCTAAAAGACTTCGTTTATGATACAAAATTATGTTTATTGACCAAACAAAACGCTGAAATTAAAAATTAGAGTGTAAGCACAGGAATCAAAATCGCAAAAAAAAAAAAAAAAAAAAAAAAAAAAACTTTACCCAAAATTGAAATATCCTCAAAATTACAGACACGCTGATGCTCTGGAATAAGAGCTACATTGGCATTTGCAATGCACATCAAGAATAACAAACACTAAACTTAAAACTACAATGAAAAGACATTAGCTCAAAAAGAAAATGCTTCGAAATGAAAATTTAGCGGAGGTTTGGCACGACTTGACCGTCTCCTCTTTCTTTGCGCTCTTTCTATTTATACTCCTGGGATTTCTTTCCACGGTGGTTGGAATTCACGCAGGATCCCCACTCTAGTCACGTCACATTTCCTTAATTCCACGACGTTAGAAACTCCTAAAGCAATCGCACGTCCTGCAATAACTTCCCCTCCTTACTCTAACTCTAATCAAAAGGGTCACCGATGCCCCTCATAGTGAAGTCAGGTCACACAACCCTCAGGTGAATTTAAACTGGATAAGCTCCTGATCGAAGATAGGCTTAAGGTGTGTTTGTTTAGGTGAAAGAATTTTCCGCAACTTAGTTCTCTAGACTTTCACACATTTGGTTTGCTACAAAATGATAAGTTAACAGAAAACCATTTACGGTAAAAAAAAAAAAAAACACGTTTAAAATTAAGAAAATGAATTCCTTATCTTGAAAAGGAGACAATATTTTTTTGAAAAATGATTTCCTAAAAAGTAATTTCTTTTATCATGAAATTTTCCCTGAAACAAACACACTTTTAGTGCAACTTGACTCTTTATACTGTCTCCTCAATATCTAGGCCATAAATGTTCACCACCAACAAGAACTAAAGAATAATTAAGAGCGGCAACAAGTGATATGATACGAACTATCATTTTCATCTCTCAATTTACTAATACTCTATCTTACAGCATTTCATGTCATATTTTTGCCGACGAAATTGTTTCATCATCTTCATCCCGTGCATCACGCAATCGATACAATTGCTTTGATCTTGAAGTGAGCTGACCAACAAAAGACCAAGTTAGTCTCGGTTGCTTTCACTTTTTTTGCTGGTAAGGGGGGACGCATTCACTTGGCTAGTTCATATCGAAACCTCAGCTCTGTTCTTATCCAAAGCTATACACGGCAACCTTTTTCTTTATAGAGAGAGTAGTTATGCTACACGAGCATTTTGAAGAAGCCAATGACGTTTGTGGCAAATCCTTGAGCACTGCCAGACAATCAGACAACGGACTTACACTCGCCAATTCACAATGGCACTAGTCCAAAATGGATATAGACGTTGCTTTGAAGAAACTAACTTGCAGCAACTTCAATGACATTAAATATTTCATTGTTGATATGTACGGTGCCATTTGGATACGCATACTTATTTTGTTGATAATCAATGAAATATATCGTCTCGTTTATTTATTCATGTTGGGATATAATACGCGGAAACGCGGAAACGAGGAAACGACAGGATCTTGCAATTTACGTCAACGCGAAATCACCATAGAAATAAACAAGAAAAATAAGGATATCGGAAATTTACGTGGTTCGGTCCGAGTATCGGTACTTACGTTCACGAGGAGAGTCAGCAATAAATAATCCACTAAAATCGGAGAATTATAATTTACAATCGCTCAAACGTTTAAATGTTTCCCACACCTAGATTTAACCCTAAACTCAAAGTGTTTATAAATAAACAATTCACTTGAAGAAAAAGATCTCCAGCGTCCTTTTCTTTTTTTCCTTCGTGCAGCTCCTCTCTCGGCGGACGTGCGGCTTCTCGCGGCTCCTCTCTACGTAGGGCTTCTTTTCCCTTTTATATACGTGTGTATGTGGGGGCCCACCACTTTCCATTCACGTGCAGAGGCTTCACGCCAAAGGATTTCGGCAGTGCAAGAAAAGAAACAGGAGACCTAGCCCACTTTTGGCTTCTTCTCCTTCTTTGCGTGGAATATGTGTGTGCGCCCTTGACCTTGACTTTTGGGCCCCACCTGCATAACAACCTTCGGCAAGTTTTCCGCGGGTAAAGAAGAAATACGTATCTTTCTTTTATTTCCTCTTTTTGTAATACTTCGCGAGTCAAGCGAATTTCATCTATTTAAAAAAACTTTATTAATAAAATTCGGTATAATAAATCGTTATCCGAATTCAAACTTGAGATATTGATTTAACAATTCATATATTTATTTGACCTTGATAGGTGAAGACAATGGGATAAGGATTCATATATAGCTTGCTAGGGGTATGTATCAGAGCTGCTTGCTATTTTATCTTGAATTGAAGAGACCCAAAAGCAATTTATAGAAGTCTATCCCCGGAAATTTGTCTCGATTGACTCTTGAGAAGTGAACTTCGTGTTTGTACATGCGTGCATACATATGAATATGTGAATATTTCTAGCTAGGGGATGTTGATAGCATTAATCATTATCGACAGATCTTAGACTAATTTGATTTCCAAAAATATTTCCTGATCATCTATTCCTCAATTGGTGAACTATTGATTGAGCTAGCTAGGTGTTGCCATTAAATTTCTCATGAAACATTTCCTCTTTTTATTAGTCGCCTTAGTTCTTATTTTGGCATTTGTGCAATTTAATTAATTTAGGCTTTAAGTATGAACCGTGGACCATATCACCTAATTAGCAATTACACCATAGTGATTGTATATATATGAGAAATGATTGGTTGACAATCTTTAATCTACTGTAAGAATAATAATTTTTATTTGTTAATTTTATGGGATTACAGCCAACTATACTAAAAACTTAAATTGTTAAATGAAAGCGTAATTTAATATTTTAACTACACTAATACTCCCCCTCACACTTAATCTGGCCTTTTAAGGCTTTAAGTATGAACCGTGGACCATATCACCTAATTAGCTAGCAGCGTTGCTTGCATGCAGGAAAATTTTCTCGTCATTTGATACCAAAGGCTGCTTTTAAGGACTACTCCCATGTGGGTGCATTAATTTCGGAGGTATGCTCTGATGAGAAGCTTTAGTTATTGTGTGGTAGAGACAATTGCAAATTCAATTATTCTGTGTAAATATTGTTATTGTGCCTTCCAAGTTAGCCACCTGTTTGAGATAGTTTATCCATCTCTCAAGATTAACATATATCTTCAACTCCTGCATACTTCACTTTACAGCAGCCATTCTCACAACTTTACTGAACTATTGGAACTGCGTGTGCGCGGGCCGTTTCTGTTTCCTTTTTTTTTTTTTTTTTTTTTTTTTGGGGGGTGGTGGGGTGGTGGTTCTGGTTGATATGTTCATGCATGCACACCTTTTTGGAGAAATATAACATTGCATGCAACCATGATGTTATTATGACGAATTGACCGGTACGTTTACGGATTTCTAGTGCAAGGGAGACAGACAAAAGAAATGAAAAGTTGTCTGTCAAGAAAGATTCCAGCACATCGACAGGTCAGATATTTGTGGACACTGCTGTCTATTCAAGGAATTGATGCTTTTCTTTGGCTCTATCATCCAAGGGAGGCAAGAGTTCTGTCCTTCTACCGATTGGGCTTTTCAAATGCAAGGACATGGTATGTTACTCCTTGTAATTGAGGTCTAGAGACTCATGAAACATCTTTGGAACATGGGTGTGATGAACTGTTCCTAGTTCGCTCAAAATGTTCCTCAAAACTACTAGCAAAGGGTTCTTTTATGCCTTTGTATCATTTGAGAAGGTTAGATTAACACATGAGAAAATGTGCATATGCACACTGAGAAGAGAATTTATTGTGATAGTGCTTGAAACAGTAGTGACTCTCTATCCCAGTTGCTCCTTAAAGGTTCATGTGCTCATGGACGCTCAAAATGAGCTTACTCTCTCCTGGCAGCGTGAGGAAGACATGATCATGGGTTCTTTGATCTGCATTGTGGATTTTGATTGTCACAAGCTCCTAGCCTGCAAATGGATTTAGATTGTGGAAAGAAACTTCAGTTCGATACAGAGGTAGTCACAAATTTGAATCAGTTCTTGTATTTGGATCTCTTCATGAACTGTATTCATATGATTTGCTGTACATTTTATTATCAGCAAAAATATTATTTGTCTTGAGTTGGTGGCGCTAATCTCAGGAAACATCTTTGCATAGTGGACTAGTGTGCTAGAACTCTGTGTGGTCTCTCATGTGATGGGACTTTTTCTCTCCTACGCAGGTTAATTTTGATTTGGGAAGGTACTGTCTTGCTTCGCAAGAACTTAATTTCGACTCTTTCATTAGTGATAGTTCAGTGAATTACTTCACTCGAAAGTCGCCTTTCCCAATGTTGGATAAATTCATAGAATCTGTAGCCTCAATTGGAACTGTATCAGGTGATCGCTGTAGTTTTATTTTTAGATAAACAGAGTGATGAATCATTTCAGTTGCTTCATAGTTCATAGAATTCTACCTGAGACTGTGTAGGATATTAAAGTTAGTGACCTGAAAGAATTTTAATGGGACTGATATGTCTTATTTGAAAAGAAGCTATGGATTGGCACTTTCCCCTTTCATGTGGAGTAGCGTCAAGAAAATGATCTGGTTTAAAAGCCCTATCGTTTCTTCTTCTTTTCCCCTGTAATGCTGATGAATCTGTCACAGTATAGGTAAAATTCGAAGCTGATACTGGTTCTCACGGCATGAACTCATGGTTTCTAGCATGTCAAGGAACAGGTTCTGTGAGCCTTTAGGCACAGAGCACAGAGCATTCATGGATTATGCTGTCTTTTCAATGGGAAATTATTTGAGTTGAATCGTACTCTGAGTCTTACCTTTAGTAAAGACACCAGCTTATTTTCTTCCCCATTTTGACTGGCCTAGTTATCTATGTTGCTGACCTGATTCGGGCTGTATATTACCAGTAACGTCACGATCTTGATTGCAAAGATACAGAAAATTTCTGCCCAACATTTATCCATTTGAAACCTTTTCTCTTTTATGTGTGAAAATGAAGGTAAAGTGAGCTTACTAATAGCCCAGCTTACTGCTTTCCGCTGTGTCTGATCCCGGAGGATATTGTGCCCGATTTATCAGCATTCTTTGATTCTGGCAAATCCTCCTGATATAACTAATAACGTGGTAGACATTGATGCGGTTGACATTGATGAAAACACGACAAATTGCTCCCCTATGGATGCTTGGTGGCTTGAAGCCATATGAGTCGCAAATGCTATAGAAAACCAACAGGTCATGGAGTACGACCACAAGGCAAGTCATCCACTTTACTTATTTGTGCAAAAATCTTTTAGGATGTTTCGACAGGTCATGGAAGACGAGGACAGGTGGGTAGACGTAGAAATTAATACACCTTAGGTTGAGCTATGAGCTTGAGCTCAACCATTCAAACGGGGCTCGTAGTTGCAATAATTTGGGAGGAAAGTCGGTCCTGCTTAATTCTTCAGCTTGCAGACTTGAACAAGGGTAGCACTTCATGGATCCTTTCAATTCAATCACATCAGGAAAAGAGCAACAGACTGAAAGAAATTGCCGAGAAGATGTGATTATCAACCAAAGTACTCTGATCTCCGATGTTTGGTTTGAAAATTACTTTTGCTTCGCTGTCGGTTCTTCAGAAGAGGTATGTTATTCAAGACGAAACATCAGGTCGCGACTGCTCACAGATGGCAGGAGTTTCATTTTAAGGAAAATTCAAGGTTGATTCAGCCACGAAAGTAGGAACTTTAAGATTTTTCATTTCAGAAACCTCTGTTCTTGCTCACTACTTCGGGTTCACTTAATGCGATGATCATTGGTTTGAGCAAAAGCTCTTACTATTTAAGTTTTTCCATTTTGTGCCATATTTAATTAGGTGTCTTGATGCTTTTATCATGGCACTTATTTGAGGTACAAAGCAGAGTTCTCCAATTAGTGGTACATTTTCGCCCGTGCACCTCACGAATTTGTTCTTTCTTTGAGGTTGATGGCTACAATAACCTTTTTGTATAAACTCATTCAGGTTGCTGCATCTGTTACAGGTATAGCATCCGGTCCAATGCCAAAAACATTTTAAGAATAGGTAGAATGTATTCTAATGGAAACAACATGTATCGAACCGTGATCTAATTCCTTTGTACATATACCATTAATTGCGATTTAGGCGTTCCCAGTACATAGGGCCCAATAGTCAACCGAGACACTAGACAACATAAATTATGGCCCAAAGACAGGCGTTCACAAATATGAAGACCGGTAATAACTCAATCAATACATCGTACCCTAATCCAACAATGAACAGCAATAGAAGTGGTAAGATGAGTGGTATATTAGAAAAATGAGCATAACGTGAATCGCAATTCACAACACGAGCAAAACTCACAAACATGCACAAAAGTACAACATACTCAAAGCGCACAGAGATAAACTCCAATCTTATTCTCTTTGAAACTTTGTTTCTTCAATGAAACCAGTGTTCTTTCGAGAAAGATTCTCACACTAACGTGGCCATGGCAGGGTGCCTTGAGGGGATTTTCAGCTTGTTATTAGTGTGAAACTGGACTGCAGCTCATAGTCTACCTAAGCTCAGCTAATTTGGTGCGTCAACATTTTATATTAATTCTCTTAAAAAAGTACCAAATACTATCCTGCTATTATAAAAATAATGGGTAATTGCATATATGGTTCATAAATTGAGCCTCAATATGGATATGATCTTTGAACTTTAAATTTATTCAAATAGATTCTTAAAGAACAATGTGCGGTTTCCTTATGAAGTCGAGGAGTGTTGATCTTGCCCACATAGGTGCACTTATGAGGTGAAACCTGAATGACCTTGGATAAAGTACAATGATTAGTTGTCTACCCAGTTCTTTGTCAAATCATTGGCTTTTCTCAACCTAAAAAGAGAAACGCTGGTTAGAGGGTGATAATTAAGAGAATATCAACTGAAATGAAACAAAGAGATAAGCGCAAAAATCTTAAAAATTGACTAATCGATTAAGGGTTGGATGATTCGTAGAACAATGCATTTGAGGTAGTTTGTTGGTTATTCAATGATAATAGTATGATTCAAATATAAAGAAAAAGAATGTTGACAAAATTTCTATTCTATCCATGAAGTAGGGTCCAGTAAATTTAATGTGGTTGCGCAATGTGTTTAGTTTTAAAACGAAGAAAAAAAATGCAAATCACGTGATAAACATACCATCCAAAAGCAAACATAATCTAAATTGCTATTGAAAAGTTAGATAAATGTGTCTATTCAATCACACTATTTAAAGAAGAGGTGTTTGCATTTCGGTTTGAGCGTATCTCACCCTCGAGTGGTGCCCTCCTCAGCACTACGACCTTGTCCGATGACAGCACCCTTCTCAGCCCCTCCACATCCCCTGCAGCACCGCCGCCATCAGTGCCCCCACCTGGTTGTTGCTTCACATGTGATGCATCGCGCATGGAGGCAGTGAAAAGGGCAGTAATTGAGGGAAGGGCACTTAGCGTTGGTAGTTTATTTGTAAAATAAATAAGAGGTGTCTTATATCACATTGAAAAAATACATGGACTAAATTTGGCATTAATTCTCAAATATAATTTTTATTTTTATTTATTAAAATTTGAATTTATAATTATAATATAACCAATGTGTCCTATTGAAACAACTTGATTATTCATAATAGAGTTACGATTATTTTGTTATTATTTAATTTCGAATTTATTATTTTTGCTTAATGGTTATTAGGGACTCTTGCAACTTTTGAAAGGTTGTGTTTATTCAAACATAACTTCTTAATCTTTAGAAGGTTATATTTGTGCGAACATAACTTCATCTTTGAAAGGTTGTATCGGTTCAAATATATTTATTCAACATTTCTGTTGAATACTTTTCATATATAGTCATTGTTTTTAATTGTTTCCCTTTGAGAGTTCCTGGAGAAATACCATAATGACTATATGGTATTCTTATACGAGACTTTGTTGTATCTAGAGGATTTTTGCCAGTAACCATTAATAATATTGTGGGGCAAATAATTCTTTAAAGAGAGTGTTATCATGCCTCGAAGATTGACTCCATTTTTCTTCCCATTGATTTTTCCCCAACATTCAGTCCATTTTTCTTCCCGTTGATTTTTCTTGGCAATCAAACAATTATTTTTAGGATAATTCTTTCCAAATCATTGATTTCCAGTGAAATAAATGCATCTTTATTTATTCTAAAAACTCCCCCTATTGGAAATAAACTCCCCTAATTACAGTACTGAAATTTAGTTGCATGTTCCGGAATAATGAACTCAAGAAATTGAGCATAATGGAGGGAAAAAAAATGAACCTCTCGTGTAAACTGCAAGAGGTTGCTTGAGTGCGACAAGTCTCATCATCTTAGCATAGGATTCTTGGAAGTGAAAACTGTGCCTTGGGTTCTTTATCTCTAAAGTTGCGTATTATTTGCGCTTTTGAAAAGCACTCTTGGAAGCTTTATCTAAAGCAAATGTAAAGATCGAGGAGCAAGTCTCGGCTACATTGGTGCATGCGAGCCCAACTCATATGCAATGTCAAATCAAGCGGGTCCTACATAGAGTTCATCTTCTCTGATAGTGCATGTGAATTGGCCTCACATGTACCAACCGAGAATTTTTTCCAATAAAGAGGATTGTTATTGATATGCATCATTAGGTAAACCACTCGAGGAAAGTGTAGTGAAATTGGCAAATAGAATTGCTTTTCAAGTCATAAGTGTATAATTGTGTGTATATATATATCATCGTACTTAATGTATGGCATTTATATCAAAAGATAAGAAAAATTGAAATCAATCATTGTTCGGATTTTCGGTTTGATGCTATGTATTTCAGCTATGGCAATTTAGGAAGCTATCACATTGCATAAAATTGTCTGAAATTATTTTCTAAAAAGCCAAATGTCCCGATCCATTGCGCATGGAAGGTAAATGTTTGCAATTGGAATGTTGGGCAAACAGATAGTAATTATGAATATCTTTTTGATACCTATAAAATGTCTAGTTTGCCATGATATGCACAAGTATTGAGATTTTCTGCAATTGGAATGTTGGGCAAATTGATAGTAATTATGAATATCTTTTTGATACCTATAAAACGTCCAGTTATGCACATGTCTTGAGATTTTCTTTCAGAATCTAAAACACACAGCAAAATATAATTTTCCTTCTACATTTTTTTTTTTTTTCGATATTGTAATATATTATTTTTCATATTTTAATTAATTTAAGCCAATAATCACTGATATAAAAACTGTTAGTTAACAGCATTGTGTCTATCTACTATATGTTAAATGCAAAAACTTATCTGATTATATATATATATATATATATATATATATATATATATAATATACGATTATGTAAATTTATTTTTTGATTTTTAATATTATTAATGTGATATATCTATGGGAAACGCGACCCTGAATACGTGAGTTTGGACATAAATTGTCAAGCGGAAAGAATCATAATTTATTTGATGATGTGCATTATATGAGCATCATTTATTAAACTTGTAGGTAATTTTACATTCTTATATAAGGTGCATTTAGTGTCCTGTAAATCAATTAATTGAAAAATATTTTTTCAAAATTGATTGTTGTATCACTTATAAAAAAAAGAAGTAATGTTAAGTTAGTGAAATATTTATGCATATACTGTGGATAAAAAAAAATATTTTCCATTGCCTAATTTTTCTCAGAATCAAACAATTATTTTTAGGATAATTCTTTTTCCAAATAATTGATTTCCAGTGAAATAAATGCAGCTTTTTTTTTTTTTTTATTCTAAAAACTCCCACTGTTGGAAATAACTCCCCTAATTACAGTACTGAAATTTATTTGCATGTTCCGAAATAATGAACTCAGAAGAAATTGAGCATAATGGAGGGGAAAGAAATGAACCTCTCATGTAAACTGCAAGAAGGTGCTTGGGTGACAACAAGTCTCATCATCTCAGCATAGGATTCTTGGAAGCGAAAATTGTGCCTTGGGTTCTTTACCTCTAAAGTTGCGTATTATTTGCACTCTTGAAAAGCACTCTTAGAAACTTTATCTAAAGCAAAGGTAAAGATAGAGGAGCAAGTCTTGGATGCATTGATGCATGTGAGCCCAACTCATATGCACCATCAAATCAAACGGGTCCTACATAGAGTTTATCTTCTCTGATGGTGCATGCGAATAGGCCTCACATGTACCGAGTGTAACCAAGAAGTTGTTCCGGTAAAGAGGATTGTTATTGATATGCATCATTAGGTAAAAAATTCGAGGAAAGTGCTATGAAACTGGCAAGTAGAATTGCTTTTCATAGTCATAAGTGTGTACTTTATATATATTTTTTCATCATGCTTAATGTGTGGCATCTATATCAAAAGATAAGAAAAATCGAAATCAATCTTTAAATTTTCAGTTTGATGCTATGTATTTTTAGCTATTGCAATTTAGGAAGCTATCTGAAATTATTTTCTAAAAAGCTAAATGTCCTGATCCATTGCGCAGGGAAGGTAAATGTTTGCAATTGGAATGTTGGGCAAATAGATATTAATTATGAATATCTTTTTGATACCTATAAAATATCTAGTTTGCTATGATATACACATGTCTTGAGATTTTCTGCAATTGGAATGTTGGGCAAACCGATAGTAATTATGAATATCTTTTTGATACCTATAAAATGTCTAGTTTGCTATGATATGCACGTCTTGAGATTTTCTTTCGAAATCTAAAACACACAGCAAAATATAATTTTCCTTCTACATTTTTATTTCAATATTGTAATATATTATTTTTCATATTTTAATTAATTAAAGCCAATAATCACTGATATAAAAAGTGTTAGTTAACAGCATTTTGTCTATCTACTAGATGTTAAATGCAAAAACTTATTTGATTATATATATATATATATATATATATATATATCGATTATGTAAATTTATTTTTTGATTTTTAATATTATTAATATGATATATCTATGGGAAACATGACCCTGAATCCGTGAGTTTGGACATAAATTGTCAAACGGAAAGAAACACAATTTATTCGATGATGTGCATCATATGAGCATCATTTATTAAACTTGTAGGCGATTGATTATACATTCTTATATAGGGTGCATTTAATATCTTGTAAATCAAATAATTGAAAAATATTTTTCCAAAATTGATCGTTTGTATCACTTATAAAAATAAAAATGGTAATGTTAAGTTAGCGAAATATTTATGCATAGATTGTGGATAGAAACAAAAACATTTTCCATTGCCTAATTTTTGTCAGAATCAAACAATTATTTTAGGATAATTCTTTTCCAAGTAATTGATTTCCAGTGAAATAAATGCATCTTTATTTATTTTAAAAACTCTCCCCTGTTGGAAATAACTCCCCTAATTACAGTACTGGAATTTATTTACATGTTTTGGAATGATGAACTCAGAAGAAATTGAGCATAATGGAGGGGAAAAAAATGAACCTCTCGTGTAAACTGCAAGAAGTTGCTTGAGTGCGACAAGTCTCATCATCTTAGCATAGGATTCTTGGAAGTGAAAACTGTGCCTTGGGTTCTTTATCTCTAAAGTTGCGTATTATTTGCGCTTTTGAAAAGCACTCTTGGAAACTTTATTTAAAGCAAATGTAAAGATAGAGGAGCAAGTCTCGGCTGCATTGATGCATGTGAATTCAACTCATATGCACTGTCAAATGAAGCGGGTCCTACATAGAGTTTTTTTTTTTAGGTAAGACCTACGTAGAGTTCATCTTCTCTAATGGTGCATGCGAATTGGCCTCACATGTACCGAGTGTACCCAAGAATTTGTTCCGATAAAGAGGATTGTTATTGATATGCATCATTAGGTAAACCATTTGAGGAAAGTGTTGTTAAATTGGCAAATAGAACTGCTTTTCATAGTCATAAGTGTGTGCTTTATATATATTTTTTCATCGTACTTAATGTATGGCATCTATATCAAAAGACAAGAAAAATCGAAATCAATCTTTGGATTTTCAATTTGATGCTATGTATTTTTAGCTATTGCAATTTAGGAAGCTATTACATTGCATACAATTGTCTGAAATTATTTTCTAAAATGCCAACAATTGGAATGTTGGGAAAATAGATAGTAATTATGAATATCTTTTTGATACCTATAAAATGTCTAGTTTGCTATGATATGCACATGTCTTGAGATTTTCTTTCGAAATCTAAAACACACAGCAAAATATAATTTTCCTTCTTCATTTTTATTTCAATATTGTAATATATTATTTTTTGTATTTGAATTAATTTAAGCGAATAATCACTAATATAAAAAGTGTTAGTTAACAGTATTTTGTCTATCTACTTATACGGATGGATGTTGAGAATTAACTGAGTGACACTTTTTATCCACCGCATGCGATTTCGTAATATTCAAAATAGTTGTAAGTCTAATATGAAGGCGGATTTAAATCGATCTAAGATAAATATGCCAAAAAGGCAATTAGGAAAACAAATCAAAAATATTTCTTTGATTTTGGCTCGATATGCCAAAAAGGCAATTAGGAAAACAAATCAAAAATATTTCTTTGATTTTGGCTCGACCACAAGGTGATCAAATTTCCAAACATCAAATTGTTCAAGATGGATTGAGGGCGAAAGTGTGTAAAAGGCGTGCCAGCTCCCAAGCGCCAACTGTGACATAGAAAATGTTACTTCGATCTAAATGACAAAATTAAAGTGCTTGAAAAGTAGAATGTGGATATAGAAATTGAAGAAAATCGAAAGGAAAGTGTTGGAATCAAAGGAAATTAAAGGATAATTTGGGTGATGAATGCGGATATTAAAATTGAACTGCAAACACATGAAACGAAATTACTAAGAAATAAACTTCCCTAAAATTGAAATATCCTCATTGTTGTCACGACCCTCCCAAGGCAGGCCCCAAGGGGGTTTAGACGGATTACAAAGTGGATGCAAACGGTCTTTTTCACGAGACGATGCTTGCGCTTCTCTCGGACTCTTCCAAGCCCTAACGATCATGAAGTTGGTTTACACTAGTAGTTATGCAACTTTGTTTTCTCTTTAGAAATCGTTATTAATCTATTATGGGCCAATTAGATGTCAAGTAAGATAAGATAGCTCACCTTATTTTCTACGAACTAGATATTCAAGACACGGTGACTTGATCACACTTGATACTTATCTAACGCCCAATTTGGTACATATTCTCTTATGTAGAAAAAACATTTCATGCAATCTTTCCAACTTTTAGATTTTCGTTGAAACATATAAATCTAAGTTATCATGCAAGGGTGGTCAAAACCGAAATTTAATTAAACTGGCAATCAACTAAATAAAGTGCAGGAACAGGAAATAACCGAAGTCGTATCAAGTAAAATAGAACATCGCCTTGTTATTAAAGCCCCAACGCAGGACCCCGTGAACTGGGACAAGAAAAATAATGAACGCCCTTGAAATGTGAATGCGAAGACAGGAACGTGTAGAATATGCTTTCTTAAAGTGCTAAAATATCATATTTTTAGGATAATGCATTTACCAAATCAAAGTTATCTTAAAAAAAGAAGTAAACTTTATCTGATCAGACAAAGGTATGTGTGAAAATCTAATCGGTCGTGAATATGAAATGCTAAATATATGACTAAGGTATCATAATGACATGCAAATGGCAAAAGTGATACAAAAAAAAAAAACGCAAGATAAACAGTGAAAATAAAAAGAAATAAAACGACCCCGATTTCGCTGAGTTCTCTACACCAAATGGACCCCCCAAAGACCTCGTAAGATGAGAGCGATCAGGGGAAGCGGAGTCAATTTCACCCACATAGGGGCAAGGGAGAGGGAATAAAAAAATTTTGAGTGAGAGTTTGGGAAAATCAACAGCGACGGTGAGCAACTACTCGATTCAACTCGACTTGGCAACAGCGCAACTCTAGGCCAACCTTTGAGAAGGTTGGCAGCGGGGTTAATCTGAACATGAAGCATTAACAAATTGGAAACAAAGTGAAATCGCACTTGATCAAACAAAACAGAGCAATGCTCGACTCAGCTCATAGACTGAAGGAGGAGTCCTCAAAATGAGATGAGCGAGGGAAGGCAATCCGGCGGGCGACAAACGAGTTTGAACCAAAATGAGAGTTGCGGGATTCTGCTGCAACAGGGTCTTGACCATCACCACGGCCGTGGTGGCTGGTCTATAAAATTAGCGCGTGGCAGCTAAGAGTTAGAAGTGCTGTAGATGCACCGGGCAGTAAACGCCCCCGGAGATGAGTCATCTCACGGCCTGGTTAGAGATGCAGACGACAACACGACCTCGTCGTGGCGGTAGCGCATCTGGCCATCGGCGAGTAAATTATTCTTTTTGACCGAGCCTGAAGTTCCAGCCCCACACCAGTGTCTTTTCCAGGCCCCATGCCCGTCCCCTGTTTCTTCTCTGTGTTTTCTTTCATTCTACACGCCAATGTTTCCCCCGCGTTGATTGCCCCCCTTTTTTCTGCCTTTTCCTCCTCCCACTCGGCTTACTTTTTACCACAAATCTCTACGGAATCTCTCGTTCATACCATGTCTTGCCCAAAGCAGTTTTGCAGCCAATGAGATAAAAGTCCCAAAAAAAACAAAAGTTGAAACTCCGGTCCTCGTCTCTCTTGGTGGCCGCGATGCCTGCAAATAATAATGAAGCATGTACCTTTATATTTTCCAATAAATTATTCTTCTATTTGTGCATTCCATGCCTCGAACTTGCCCATTTCCTTTTTACATTTTTCCTTGACCAAGCCCTTCTCTCTCGCATTCGGCTGTCAATTCAGCTAAGGTTCGACATCTCCATTCACTTCTCCAGTTCCTTTTCATTATTCCGCCGATTTTTTCCCGGCAAAGCTCGCGCATTCGCCTGGTTCACAAAAAATTCGCGAACTTGCCTAAGTAGAGGCTCAGCTCGGACATGCTATTCTCAAACAAAAATATCTCTAATTTTTAAATAAGGAAAAATACAGTAAAGAATGAAGTGCCGTACCATGTACCATGCTATTTTTGTTTAGAGGTCAGATTCCGTCATTGTAGGTGAATTCCATCTCTAACTCTTATGAAATGAATGAAAAGTCTTTGAGCAAAAATTTAGTTGTCAACAAAAGTTACAGATACATTGATGCTTAAATGGGAACATAGAAATGAAAGTTACAATAGTATTCACAATGTCCATGAAGAACACTATACTTTAAAACAAAAATTGAAACCGAACGAAAGACGTTTGGTTCAAAAGGAAAAATGCTTGGGAGGAAATTTGGCAAACCTTTGGCATAAGCTTGAGCATCTCCTCTTTCTATGTGTTCTTTCTATTTATACTCCTGGGATTTTCTTCCACAGTTATTGAAATTCATACGTAATCCCCCTCTCAACCGCGCCACCTTCCATGATTTTAGTAATTCCTAAGTCAATCATGTGTCCTACAATGACTGTCCCTTCATTCATGATTTGATCTAATTCTTTTAACCACTCCAGCTCTTAAACAGGTTGTGGAACCATTTCCTTACTCTGATTGACATGGTCACACAACTTTCAGGTGAAGTTCAACTGGATAAGCTCCATATCAAAGTTGGGTTTCGTATAACTTGACTCCTTAAACTTCGTTCCGTTCCCCTAATAATTGAATCGCTCCTCAACATCTGGGCCATAAATGTTCGCCACCAACAGGAGTTAAAGAATAATTAAGAGTGCCAACGAGAGTAGTATGATACAAATTACCATTTTCATGTCTCATTTTGCTATTACTTTATACTGCATTTCATGACATACTTCCACTAAAGAAATTATTTTATCATTTTCATGTCATGCATCACGTGATTGATAAAGCTACTTTGATCGTACAGTGAGTAGACCAACAAAGACCAAGTTAGTCTTGGTCGTCTTCATTTTTTTTCCTGGTGTGGGGCGACCCATTCACTTGGCCAATTCATATTGAAAACCCCAGCTCTGTTCTTAGCTAAAGCCACACAACTAAACTTTTTTCTTTTGAGAGAGAGAGATTTGGAAGAATCCTCCTAGCGATGGCAAACCTAGAGGCCGGAACGAGCAGTGATACTGCACGAGCATTGGGAGGTGAGTACCAGGTGTTCCTGAGTTTTAGAGGACCAGATACTCGTTATGGTTTCACCGACTTTCTCTACCACGGCTTGGTAGATGCCGGCATCCGCGTATTTAGGGATGAAGATGAACTCCGTGTCGGCGAAGTGATTGGTGGGAACCTTCTACGTGCTATCAACAACTCCATGCTCTACATACCCATTTTCTCCCGGACTTATGCTTCCAGTAAATGGTGCCTCCGTGAACTTGCATGCATAGTAGACAATGTGCTTAATTCAGAGGGTAAAAAAAGTGTCCTTCCCATTTTTCTCGACGTGGAACCTGAAGATGTTAAACTTAAGACTTCATTATATAGTACGGCTTTGCTGGAACACACGAACAAGTTTCCTGATGAAGTCAAGGACTGGAGGAAGGCCCTTGAAGAAGTAGATGAAATAAAGGGTTGGAACGTGAAGAAGGACCAAAGGTAAAAGTCTTTTAGGATCCCTACCTATTTCTTCTCTTTTTTGTTTAAGGGATCCAACGTTGCCGAGTCAAATAATTTCTTTCATTTTTTAACGGAAACTACAAGCAATCGCCGCTCTCCTTCAACTTTACATCCTCTGCTTTTAACGTCTTCCTTTAAATTTTCTACTACGATATCAATCACTTCAATTTGATCTGCATCCTCACTAATCAAAATACACAGTTTCCATCTTCGGAAAAAATTTCAACCAAAAAAAATATTTTTCATCCTCAAGAAACACAAATTACGCAAGGAAACTAAGATTCGGTGAATAAAAATCATGTCTAAATATTTAATAGGAGCGGGAGCATCTGGAGAACATAAAGAATGACAGGGCTGTCATCTTGAGGCCTTGAGATTTACAGAGCTCCTGGAAGGTCCAAATCGAGGCCGAACAGCCTCAATCTGGCCTGGCCAGAGTGCGGAGGCCTCTGAATGAGAGACAGAGGGAAGGGACACATAGTGTAGGAGGAGCTGGAACTTCGTGCCGGTACAAGCACCGGACAAGTAGAGTGATGAGGGTCTTTTTACTAAGAAAACAGCAATTGCATTAATAAGCCAAGGCGACTGATGCAATTTGAAATAATAAATATAAAAATTAAGATCTCAATTATGAAATGTGGAGATGCAAGTTGATTTGCGTGGAAAATGGTTTTCGCAATTTCTCATTATTTTCCTTTTCACCTTTCTTCAGAGTTATCTTAGTCAAACTAAAAAACCTTGATATAGTAATCACCCATCTAATCTAATCATAAGTAATAAAGGTGGAAATGAATTTTGGGCCACATTGGTCGAACAATAAGCTATGGATAAGTTGGGGCGCCAAGTAGCAGTCACTTGGCCCCGCATGGAATTTGTATCTTGTTTTGGAGATCACCACATGGCATTTATACTAACAACTTACTATGTTTATCATCAATCATCAATAACAACACATAATTTGAAGGTCAATTGATATATGTAAATGTAACATACGGTGAATTAACACCTACTATGCATTATGATAGTATGTGGGTGCCCAACATGCCGCTTGAGAATCTTGGGTTTCTAACCAAAAGCTAAGAGTTATTGGAAAGCAAATTGACAGGGCCTCTCCATTGTGTTTCTATATTGACAAGGAAGTCCACCTTAAACGAGTAAATTCCGAAACCATGACTTATCTTACTAACTCTATGGACCAGGGAAGGTACAAGCCAAAACCTAGTTAGGTGGACCAAGCATAAGAATGTTTCCACCTAATGGTGTGAGAACCAAACCCGTGTTTTGCACTTAATCCACGCACATTTCTTCACTCCTTAACCAGCAAGTTAACCCCATGGGAGTCAGGTCTCTTGATTTTCAATTTTGAACAAATCACAATGTGACACATCTCTTTAAACGCCAGTATACTTGACATGATCAGATCCGTAGAAGACTTACAATGGCTATACTTCTAGCCCTGGGAAATAGTTCTAGATTTTGGGATTATATTTTTCTTCATCAAACTTTAGTTTCAATGGATGACATTGCATTGTCTACGTTATCTTTATTAAAAAATTCTCCCAATACAAATGCTGGAATTTTTCTAGGCTTAGTTATAAATGCCCAAATATGATCGGTATAGTAGTCACATGGTAAATTTGGCCATCATGTAAACTAACACTATGCCCTTGGAAATTTTTATGATCATATATGAAAAACATACCACTTGAATTCCACTAAATTAGCCTATATAGATTATTCAGTGTATTTAAACCTTGTTCATTATGTACTTTAATCTTTTCAAGTTAAGATTTTGACAATTCCACATGTGATGGAAGGTTATGAAATTAATCTAGTAAACTAACGATTACCTTTGTACATGGCAGTCAAGCAGCGATTGTTAATTTGGTTATTGAAAAGGTTTTGGAGAAGCTGCAGATAAAACAAAAATCAGTGACTGAACATTTACTTGGACTTGATGGTCAGGTAAAAGACTTGACAAAGTTATTAGATGTCAACAATCATGATGTGCGGCTCATTGGAATTTACGGAATGGGTGGTATCGGTAAAACAACTATTGCCAAGGTCATCTTCAATCAACTATCTTCCCAATTTGGAAAGTGTTGTAGCTTCCTTGAAGATGTTCGAGAAACCTCGTCAACTAAGGAGGGCATAGTCCAGTTGCAGAATAAATTACTAAATGATGTTGCTGGTTCTTTATCTGCAAATGAAGTCAAGGATAGTGAACAAGGAATGAAGAGGATTGGAGAGATACTCAACACTAAGAAGGTCCTTCTAGTTTTGGATGATGTTGATAATAAAGAGCACATTAAGAAATTAACAGGAAAATTTTCACTACATTTGGGATCTAGGCTAATTATTACAACGAGAACCACAACTATTTTGCAAGTTGAGGGATTCAAAGGCGAAATTCTACCGTATGAGATGTTAAAGATGGATTATGGTGTTGCACTTCAGCTTTTTTGTCGCCTTGCCTTTGGTAGAGACCTTCCTTTGGATGATTATTATGAGCTTTCAAATGAAATTGTCTCAAGTATGGGAGGGCTTCCTTTGGCAATCGTAGTGATAGGTTCGTTACTGAATCGGAAAAACAAAGCATTTTGGGAAGAGACTTTGGTTAGGTTAAGGAATATACTTGAGGAAGAGGTTCTAAAGAAGTTGAGGATTAGCTATGATGGCCTAGACGAATATCAAAAACAAATTTTTCTCGACATAGCATGCTTCTTTTTCAATGAGAAAAAGACTGATGCAATTTACATGTGGGCTAGTTGTCATTTTTATCCCGAAAGAGGAATTGATGTCCTTACTAGTAAGTGCTTGATAAAGATATTGGCTAATGATAAGTTCTGGATGCATGATCAGCTAATAGATCTAGGAAGGCAAATTGTCCATCAAGAAAGTCCTAGTGACCTTGGAAGGCAAAGCAGGTTGTGGATTGCAAAAGAGGCCCTCGAAATCATAAGAGCCGAAGAGGTAAGTAAGAAATGTTCGATTTTTAAATAGATATGGCATATCCTACTAATTAAGGATTCTTTTTCGTTTACGATCTTTATCATTTTTTTACTACTCATTGGAGTTGTAAAACATAGTGGTTGAAGTTGACAAGTTTCTTCACATCATTGCCAAATTTGACTTGCAGATTAAGGACAAGGTTCAAGCGCTTAGGGTAGATGGTCCCGATGGCTCCATTGAGATTACAAATGAAGAGTTTGAAAGGTTGCAAAACCTAAGACTCCTCAAATTACATAATGGAACTTATACTGGGGACTTTGCAAAGTGTCGTTCAAAGTTGAGATATATTTCTTGGCAGCCTCCTTTTATGGATTTTAGGGCAGACAATATGCATTTGGATGCTCTGGTTGTTTTTAAACTTGGCAAGAATGTCTTCCCAGATGATTCAAAAGCATGGGACTTGATCAAGGTAAAATACATTTTTTAATTCTAGTCTATTAGTCCTAGATTCCCAGTGTGTACAATGCAGTGGTTCTTACACTTGCCATTTATTTTTTCAGAGGGCACAAAATTTGAAAGTTCTTTCTCTTACCGAATGTAATTACATAACAACAATTCCAGACTTCTCTAAATGCTTGGCTTTGGAAAGGTTGACTCTTGCACGCTGCTACCAGCTAAAGAGAATTGAAAGTTTCATTGGAGATCTACAGTTGTTGATTCATTTAGAGATTAAATGGTGCGGGCATCTTATCAATTTGCCTGAAGAAGTGGGGGCTCTAGTGAAGCTTAAGCACTTCTCATTACAGGGATGTGCTAAATTGAGACAACTTCCAAGTTCACTTGGGAATTTAACCTCATTGGTAGAGTTAGACTTATCTCATACGGGCATTGTCAAACTTCCAAACTCCATTGAAGGACTAGTGAAGCTTGAGCTTCTTCTTCTAAGTGACACGCCAATGAGGAGACTTCCTAGCTCTATTGGAAAGTTAAAATCGTTATGCATATTGCGTTTTTCAAGAATAATTACTCATTTTAAGAGTGATGATGTCTGGCAGTTACCTAGTGGCATCGGCATGTTGGAAAATCTTGAAGAGCTAGATCTCTCTCAACGTAATGAGTTGAAAGGTGAAATTCCTTATGAAATTGGACAATTGTCATCTTTGAGAATCCTAAATTTAAAATATACCAGAATCTACGGAATTCCAAGGACAATCAACAATCTTCATCACCTTCAAACACTAAACTTATCGGGTTGTCATGAGATTTATAGGTTGCCGGAACTTCCCGCAAGTTTGACCTGTCTACGTCTTGAATCTAAATCCTTGCTCTCAGTCCCTAATTTGTCTAATCTTACTAATTTGGTTGAACTGCTATTGAGTGATGGCTCCAACGATATAGGGAGATCAAACCTAATCACAGGATACTACTTAAGGCAGATTGGGAGGTTATCTAGACTGAAAGATTTACATTTACAACTGCTAAACGTCCCTGCACCTCAAGAGTTGGCTTCTCTTTCTCATCTGGAAGTGCTCAATTTGTGTTGCCTAGACCTAGAAACCTTGACGCAGCTTCCGTCCTCTCTAAGCAGCTTAAATTTAGAGAACTTTAGCATCAAGGGAACGGAGCTACTTTCCTCTTGCTTGAGATTGATAAATTTGTTGACTTTACAATTCAAGAATTGTAAAGTGGAAGACATTCCACTTGATGGACTTCCCCAACTGAGGAACTTACACGTTAGCTGTTGTAAATTGTTTAAGAGATTATCCATTCCTTCGGAATTAACAAAGCTACAGAACGCTGTGGTGTTATCTTGTCCAGAGCTAGTTGAGATACAAGTTGTGGGTCTTTTGAAATCATTGAAATTCTTCTACGTTGATGAGTGCAAATCCTTGAGAAGAATAGGTGGGTTATCATACTTGAAGAACTTGGAGCAATTAAAAATCGAGAGTTGCCATGTACTTACTGATCTTGAGGGCCTAAACAAGCTAGAATCTCTGAAATATTTGGATGTCACAAAGTGCACATCATTGATAAGGTTGATCCATGCTTCTTGCACAAATATACCAGATGATTGCCTCATAGAAATTCGATGGTGTGGAGACTTCATCAATTGCACTTGGATCTACCCACGTGAAATCTCTTTGAAGCGTTATAGGGAGAAGATTTTTTTGGATACATCAAACAAGGTGCGATGTCTTCTTTATCAATATACTTTAGACGCATGTGTATGTGTGGGTTTGGAAATTGATTTGTTCTCATTTTTGTATAATGCTGTAATTCAGTAAAACTATACAAATTGTAAAAAGTTAAATATTTTTCTGAATTTTACATTAACAAAAATATATTTCTTTAATTGAAGGAGGAAAATTTATCAAAGATGATTCTTAACTAATTTCAAATACGTTAGTGTTCGTTCTTTTTTTATTTGAAATGTTGTTTTGTATAAAAAAAATATGCAAATAAAAGTATTATAAATCATAGTTTTTGAATCTATTTCTCATTATATAATTGAATGTTGGGTATTATGTAATACGATATGTGTTTATTTTGATGTCATGATATTTAGCAAAAATTGCCCTCTTGGACTTCAACACCATCGCTCAATAGCCCCCAAACTTTGAAAAGTTAAAAGACTAACCCCCCACCAACGCTCACCCAAAAGACTATGATTCATGTTACATCCACTAGTTTTAACTTAGTGTTTAAGACTAAGTTAAAAGAGTATGATTCTGTATAACACTTAAGTGTCACCTAAAATGGTAACTCATTTTTCCTAACCGAACTTTCTTAAATAATTTTGTCAACCATGTATCATTCTCTACTTTCTTAAATCGATGAACCGTATAGTAGATGTTACTCTATTCAAAATGAGTTAGTCCATTTTCACTTAACATTTCATGGTCATACAAATAGAAAAAGTAATGGCTGAAACAAAATCAAAAGTTTGGGAAGTAATGTATAACTTTTTAAAAGTGTTTGCATGCTCTTGGGCAACACTACCAAAGTTTAGCACGGTAAGATGATATTTTCAAAGTGTGAGCTTTTGTGCAAGGGAGCTAAAGTTCAGGGGGATTTTGAGCAATTACCTTAGTGTTTAAGATAAGGCCTACCATAAGAGTTAGTAGTCCAAATATTAATTAGTCAATTTAAGGAGTTTTTTTAATTCCGAACTTCCATCAAATATGTTTACCCATTACTTTCGGTAGTGGGCAGTGTAATATCTTCTATAAAACACTTTAAAATCTTCAAGAGCTAGAAATAGTTACTTAAATACTTTCTTTAAAAAAAATTCTTGATGAACAATAAAAATGCATGTGCCTATGTTAAATACACATTATAGTGTTATGTTAGCATCTAAATATAATAATACGTACAATAAACATGAGTGAAATATGAATATGTAGTCTTGTGCTAGTAAATGAAAGATAAAATTTAAAAGAAAGCCTTATATATTAGAGGAAGCTTTGCTTCATTTTTTGGTGTTGGATACTTTCGTTTCCCAAAGTACTTTTCCCCCTTGTTTTGAGGTTCCCATTTTATGTTGTGCTTTAATTACTTATGTTGCATAATTTTTTTCTATTTTAGTCATTTATCTCTACTTGCCATTCGGGTGTTGGATAGTTTTGGTTCTTTAATGTTGTCAATAACTCATTTAATTATTCTTTTAATATTAATTTAAGAATAGCTTTCATAGATAAGATATTAGATTGTAAATTATAGATTATAGATTTCAAAAACATCATATAATCTCTTTATCTTATAATCTTTTATTTGCAATATGCATAATTAATGAACAAATTAATGACATACGGTTATTGCATTAGTGAGCTATGAAGAAATTAATTTCAAATGATATGATCATAGCCTACAAAAGAAAAAAGGAACTCATTAGATTTTGCCATGTGTCGTCACATGGGAAAATGAATAATGAATGAGAGGCAATTAAATTGTGGTATAAATATTTGATATTATGATTATCCATCTCTTATGAATTTATTGTTGGCCGGCTAAGTAAAAATAAATTTAAGGGTCAATACTAGAAAAAAACTCCAAACTAATACACCCGCACCACATTTACCTTAAAATAATTTACATGTCATAAAAACTGATACACCTGTATCACATTTACCACAAACTAATTTTTATGTCACAAAAATCTCAAACTGGTATCCTCGTGTCACATTTATCCCAAACTAGTATATTCATATCATATTTACTCTAAGCCAGTGCACCTATACCACATTTACCCCCCTAAAAATCCCAAATTTACAATAATTTAGATCAATTTTGGGTAAATGTGGCAGAATTGCTCTAGTTTGAAATTTTTTGTGACACAAAAATTAGTTTGAAGTACATGTTGCATGGACGTACTAGTTTAAAAGCTTTTGTGACACAAAAATTAGTTTGGAGTAAATGTGACACGGATGTATTAGTTTGGAATTTTTAATGGTATTAGCCATAAATAGAATGTTTGGTTTGCCTCATTTTCTAATAATTTGTTAGAATGTTTATGCAATAGCTGTATTACATATTTATTTGTTGTTTTGCTAGTGCATGCAAATATAGTGGGATTGACTAGTTTTCCATTGTTGACTACTGATGAGCTTGACTAGTTGACTCTACATTTTCAGTACTATAGCATATTGTCACCTCGCTGGATTCAAATCTTTTCAAAGAGCATGACTATTACAGAGTAAAATAAAGCATGTATTGCTTGGAAAAATTGTCCTATGTTATAACACAGTATAACTTTATAAGAGCTAACATATTTGACTAAAAAGTGCAACTTATAATGAAAAGAGACAGAAATTGATTTTGAAGCATATTACTTTAGATTAAGAAAGAGTACAACAACATCCAGACTTTCCTTATTGGAAACAATGTCTCAATGGTTATGAAGTTTTCATTCAAAAAGCGGAAAAATAAATTCTTTTTTAGTTCCAAAATGCAAGTCAATGTAATTGAAATAAGCAATTACCATTAAAAAATAGTAGTACATGAATTATGATAAGATTATCCAAAAGGCATATTTTAATGTTAATAAAGTGAAAACAAAATGAAGAATTGAAGTTCACTGAAGTAATAACATAAAATATAGAAAGTGAAACGGAATAGATGTGAAAAATTAGAATAGTAAGACTCTTTACCTTCTTTTTTTTTTTTCTTTTTTTTGCTTTACTTTGTACGGTATAGAATAATTAGTGCAAGTGATGATAAATTTTAAAGAAATAAAATTAGTGAATCGATCTAATAATTGAACCATCGAGGTTGTAGTGGAAGAAAGCATTTCGAGCTAAGAGCACCTTTATTCCTATCTAGCTACCCCACTAATACTTTTTTTCCTCTAAAAAAAGGAATCTTTAACCAAATTGTGATCCTAGGTAGATAATTATCTAACTCATTTGATGTTTAATTTAAATTTACATCACATATTTATTACGGACCCGCATGTTTTTTTCCTTAAGCAGTTTAAAGACCTGCTCAGGTCTTAAGTTCATACTTAGTTAATAAAAGATAATCCAAATAAGTGTAACTGATGTCCTACTGGGCATCCACGTATTTAACCCTAGATTTGTCTCCACCAAATGAATGATGTCTATGCCTGGGTAAATATGCAAAAAGATTTAATGTATATTTAATACATATGTTGTATGTCTCTCACGTTGACCCTGTTGGATCACAGATGGAATATCCCTTCACAATCGTGTTCCAACTTTTTCACAAGACCGGTCGTTTAGTTACTAAGCAATCTAAGGAAAAGGACAATGTCACCCCTGATTCAGTGACATATCAAGGACTGATTACAGACGTGAAAGGTTTCGGCTATCGTGTGAAGAGAATGTGGTACAAGAATCGCCGTCAAGATGACAACTGGCGTGTGGAGATCAAGAGTGATGACCAAGTGAAGGAAATGGTACAATTAGCATCTAAAAGAGGATTCATTCAATTGGACGTCACGGTAGGGATTGACAATGAGTGGGTGGAACGGAATTACAGCCTGAGCATAATTGACGAGTTGGAAAGAATGTGGGCTCACGAGAGTGGGGTTGAGTGGGACGATTTAGATCCTGATGAACTGTTAAGAGAGGCAAGGAGAATGAGGACTCATAAGGATGGGGCTGAGTTGGACGAAGAAAGAACATTATCAGTCTTGTGATCCGATGCGACGGAAGTGGATTGTAACTTTGCAACTAAGTTCGGAGCTATAGAAATCGACCGAGAAATTTAACGAGGAACAACAAAAGAACACAAGAAATTTACGTAATTTGATTTGAATGTTGTGACCTACGTTCATGGGATAGTTGGAAAATAATGCACTAATGAATTGGGAAATTACCAGATTACAAATACTCACATACTTGAGTATTTCTCAGCTTTAGTATATATCTAATACACAGTATTTAACATCTCAACTAGATTGACTCACTCTTTGCACAAAACCTCTGAGCTCTCAGCTCTCATCATTTGAGCTCTCTCTTTTTCTCCGCCTTGCGTCATCTTCGGACGTCCTCTCCTTTTACGGGAAGAAGGGAAGAGAACCAAGACAAATGACACCCATCTTTAGAAGCCATGAGCTTCCATCCAATTAACGATGACATGTGTGAATGGCGATCATTAATTACTAAATACACCGACGTAAGAAAAAAGAGCATAGCTTTTATCTTTTCCCTTTCTTCATTAGCAAAAGGACAAAGGAAGCCCACAAAAGGTGACCGAAAGAGAAAAGAACATATGGCGCCTACAAGGCTTTAAAGCAGCAAGGCACCCCACCAATTTCCATGAGAAAATATTGGTACCCAACAGTTCCACGTCATTTTTACTCTAAACCATTTAGAATGTGACATCTGTCCGTGTCAGATCCACGTCATCCCACTTCAAACCAACATGCGGGCGGAGGGCAGGGCATTCTCTCTCCTCTGTCTTCTCTCTCCTCTTTACCTTCTCTCTCTTCCTCCTCTTCCGAAACTCAATGCTCTCTCTGCACTCTACCCAACGCATTGAACCTTCCCATCTAGCACCTCCTCCTTCGGCCGTCGCTCCCTCCCGACGACGCCTTTCTCTCTCCACTCGACGGCCTCATCCTTAGGGCTGCATTCTCTCGGCTCACTCCCGCGACATCTTTCTTCCCAAATTGCACTCTCTCCCGACGGCCGATTTCGCTCGCCTCTCTCCGTCCCCCGACTCGCGACCGAGAAGCAATCGCTCCGGCCTCTCATCTAATCTTCCGTCGACGACTTCCTTTCCGCTCTGCTCGAAGCGGTCCCTCGAGAAGCCCTAAATCTGCGACCACAAGTTAGGTTCGATTTCCTAAAGGTTGCTCTTAGTTGTATTGATAATGTGCTCGATTCCGATAGATCACTCCCTGCTCTAAGAGCCAGTCTTCTGATAACCATTCCATTTGTCCCCACATAAAGATATCAATCTAGTGTTTCTTCATTTTTTTCCTCTTCAAATGCGACAATTTTTTCAGGAACTCACTGCCTAGAAACATATCACATTCTGTTTCCAGACACAAGGTTTTAATTAAAGAAGTTAAATTAAGCTTGTGCTCATTCACATATGCGACTTGATATATTTCGCACTTAATAACATGACAGATGCTAGTCTGAGACCAAAAAAATCCTTTCAAGTTTCAAACTATCATATCAGACTTGTCGCTGAAGCAACTATGCTCATTTTTCAGATGAGTAAATGTTCAACACATTACTAAAAATTGTCTTAGTAGCGTAGATCTCCATTATAGGGAAGAAATTGTACATTAGCGGGTTCTGATTTGGATGAATTCTGGCAAATAATGGGGAAGTCATTGAACTGGTTAATAAGCTCCTACCTGGAGCTAGTACATTTATTGTGCCATTCATACATACAAGCCAGCATCAAACACATTATTGTCTAGTTGTTACTGTTACTATGAAGTTTTTTCTTTCGAGAAAAAAAAATCAATAGATGGCTTGTTTTTGCTAATTAATCAAATAAGTCTATATGCTATTTTTGTTTCCAGAGAATTAGACTGGGCTTTTTTTTTCAAAATTATCAACACTAGCAAAATTTTAAATAAAGACTTTAGTATTTTATGTAAACCAACTAAGATGCTTATTCTTGGACTAGGGAATACGTGACACACTGTAACCTGTGAATACTTCACTACCTTAGGAAACAGACAAACCTTAGAAGTTCAACCGAAGGCTAGGGGGATTGACATAAGGCAAAGGTACTGCTTGCATCTATACAACACAGCTTTACAATTGCTACATTCTCTTCTTTCAGTGGTGCAATTTTGTAAAATTTCATGGATCTCCACAGGATCTCTTGATAAAATCCAAGATCTAGTAGTCCAAAAGTTCAACGCTATTTCCAACAACAAGCGGAGCTTTTTGCATATTTCTGGTCATCCCTGTTTATGGGAACATTTACAGGTCCATTTCTGCAGTCCGCTCCCATTTTTTGTTGGAAGACATGCACATTCCTCATTTGGTAAAAATTTCTATCCAGAAGAAAGTTAAAGAAGCTCCTACTTGTTGTCCAGGTTCTTGTTATAGCCATTCCAATATGTGACGACCACACGCTACAAGTTCAGTGGCCAGTGCCTCACAGCATTCACCATTACAAAGAAGTCCCATGCAGTTACCTCACCCATCTTATAGGCCATGAGGGAGAAGGATCTCTGTTTCATGCCTTAAAAAGATTAGGTCTGTTTCTCGTGTCATTTACATTGCTTATCTTATACTAATCCTCAGGAGGATTCATCTTAATGGTAATGTTCCTTTCTGCTAGGATAACCTTCTTGATTGAGTTATTTTCTGGTAATTGCAACTTAAATATATGCATCTCATTTCCATGTAGGAGATTTTTTTTTTCCATGTATATGCAGCTCCTCTATATTATGGTTTCTTGCTCCCAAGATACTTGAAATGTCAACTGAAGCAGAATAGAGCCGTGCTCTATGCTTTTTCACTGGGAAGGAAAAGGGTCATGCTCCATGCATCTCTTTTTTCTGCCAGTATGAGGAGCATAAGAGTTCAATTGACCAAAAGATATTCTTCATTTTACCCTCCGTAGAGCATACGGTGTATAATCTTTACGATTTGTTCGAGCGAATATTGTTTTTTACTTATACTTTTTCTTTTTCTTGTCGCCTTTGAAATTTGGCTTTAAATTAGTGTCAAACACCTGAAACCTTTTCAAAACATGCAAAAATTGACATAGAAAATAACTCTCTTTCAAACTTTTGGGGGAAAGAAAATATTTGTCCTTTCTAAACTAAATAATTAGGTTGGTTACGCAAATTTATGATCCTCTGGGGTTGAGGGGCATAAAAGCATCTGGACCCAAACTGTCTGTCGTAATTATTGTAAGAAGAAATTAACTCGTGAAAGTAAAATATCCAATTAGAATTGCTGGAGCCAACATATTACTTTGGCTTAATTGTTTTCAGCTGCTTTGATCAAGTCTCTTTTCTGAAGGGTTTATGATCAGTTCTGATGCAAATGACTTTGTAGGATGGGCCACTAGTTTGTCTGCTTATGAAAGCGTTGTGGATTCAAATAACTCTTTCTTTAATGTTGTTATTGAGATGACTGATGCTGGTCACGGTATGTTGTTCTGTTCCGACTATTCTTGCCTCTGGGCGATTCTCTGTTTTTCTTTCAGGTCATTTGCAAAAAACCATTCTCACAAACTTAGGGCTTTGCTTATTCCCTTTAGCAAAAAGTCGGTCGTGTAAGAAAGCCCAGATTATGAGGCTTGAAATTCTAATCATGCATTGCACCAAAAAGCAGAGCACATGCAAAGATATCATGGGATTGCTCTTTAAATACATTGACATATTACACCAGTCTGGCGTTTGCGAGTGGATTTATGACGAGGTATGGAATCAAAATACCTATTTAGGACTATGAGTTGCAAATATGATAAGTTCATGATACTACCTGCGGCCCTTGCGTGTATTTACTCATTTCTACGTTATACATTAGCTAAGGAGGTAATTGGCTGGTGTATGGACTTTATGTGACAGCGACAATGCTAGCCAAGAATCCTGATGCTCTGCATTGCAGCATTTTCGTAATTGGGAACCTGAGGCTACATGCATCCGAGCTTCTTCTATACTTTGCTAGATACAGCTTCTATCAAATGTTGTCAGAGTAAGTCTCTTAGTCATCAATTGTATTAGTTAAATAAATAATAGCCTCTAACAGTTGCGAGAAATCAACCTTTTGATGACACATGTGCTTCTTAAACATCCCTCTGTCCTTTAATAGCTGTCACAAATGTGATGATGTTTCCATCATGGCAAAAGTTCTTCAAAATGTGGAGAAATAATTTATTGGATGACTCTCAATACGGGTAGAATTGGCAGATGTATCCATTAGGGCTTCAATGGAAGGGAAGTCATCTAAATTTTGGTCCTTGCAACTCTATCTTTGTTGTGACTTTCGTAACATGGTAATGCATTATAATGTAAGCTTACAAGTTCAAGAAGCTTACAATGATTTAAATACAATCTCTTTTTTTGTTTTCTTTTAAAGATTTTCACATATCTTAAGGAAAAACCACTCAGAGGCTATTTTTAAGCTTTTTCTGATTTCTTTGGAAAAAAAAAAAATTATAGGATTTTTTCAAATTTTCTTTAAAAAATATATATTTTTTATTTTTAAAATATAAAAAAATAAAATATTATATTATATAAACAAGGGGATCCAGGTCGGGTCTCCGCATCTGGTCCGGTCCGAGACCGACCCGGACTCGCCAGCCCAGGTCTCAGGACTCGGGCCCTCCACCGAGCTGGGCTCAGCACGTTGGGCCCATTTCGGCCTGAAGAAAAATATTAAAAGGCAAGCAGAAGTAGCCCAACCCGAGAACATTCCAAACCAGAATTAAACTAATTCAGCCCAGCCCTCATCTCTTATCCTAGGCCCACTACGCCTAGTCCCAATGAGCCTAACAAAAGCCAGTTCATTAAATCCACACATACCTCCCCAACCCCACTCATTCCCTACTTCAGCCATCTCAAGAACACTTAAAACCTACACAAGCCCAGCATGCCGTTCTTGGTTTTGCGTGCTCGGGGATGACCAGAGACGAGCAGCCTTGAGCTGGTTAGTCCCCGACCGCGCCCCGGCCGCTATACCGGCGCCGCCGCTCCGTCATTCGCTCACGCCGACCCGCGAGACCAACTCGCCACCCCACTTTTCCGATTAGCCGCGAAAGCCGTTGATCCCCAGAGAACTCGTCGCCTGCCATCAACGGATAAGCGCTATCGAAGCAACACGCATAGGAGTATGCCAAAGAAACGGCCATGACAGCCCCGATCAACGAGATAAGGTCTCGCCCAGGACAAACTCAGTAACTGAAGATCAAAATAATGTTACGTGAGCTTCGGGTAAGGCAACAACAGCGGCTATTCTTACGGAACTGTTTCGAAGACATTTGATCGAACACTTAATATACGCACACTGAGGGGCAAGGAGCGAGGACGACCGAGCCCGAGCCCGAGCTCGAGCCGGGATTCCGAATGAACTACATACCAGTCCCCCGAAACCGCAGCGCACGCACAAAATGGGGTACGAGCGTTCGGATGAAGGAACCCTATCCGTCTCGGCGGCGTCAGACGGTGGGCGAGCTCAGTAGATCGGGCTACGCTCGTCCGCCTCGCGCGTCTCCGAGCCGGGATCCTCGGGAAATCGACGCCCGAAAGAAAGGCGAACGAAACCGAACCAAAACCTACCGTGAGCTCGGCTCGGGGAGAGGGGTAACGTCGGTGGGTCGTCGGCCGGGTTTCGCGTGTGTTTGTCGACGGAGAGCCCTCGCTCACTCTCAGTCTCTCGCTCGGCTCTCTCCGCTCACGATCTGCCTCTTGCTCGGATCTCTCCTCCCTCCTCCCCTTCTCATCGATCTCTCCCCGAGCCGGCTATGGTTCTTTGACCGCCGGTCTTCGGCGCGCCGACCGGCGTCCCCCGGCCTAATCGGCGTCCCATCCGCCTGTCACCTCCGTCGCGTCCGCCTGCTCTGGTGTTCAAGTCTCCAACTTATGTGTACAATTAATCCTCCAAAAAACTCTTCACTAATGTGGAAGCTGAGTGTTCTTTTTTCCTTTCTTCTTTTTATTGGGGGGCCAAAATGGGAGATGAGTTTTCTGGAGCACGTTATACAGTAAGGATACATTCAAACAAATTTAGGTGTCGGCTGATTCATTTGGAAAGCCGACCGACTTTGTTTTTATTTTCTAAGTATTTCTTAAGCAAAAATACTATTTGAATACACTGAGACATAAACATTCATTAAAGGTAGATATTACGAACAATGTTAGGATTTTTCAGGTGCTATTTATTCTTTTGTTCCGCTAGGCATACCTTTCAACTGTTGGTATGTAGCTGAAACGTGTGAACCTGTTAAAACTAACAAAGACAACAAATAATTCTAGAAAAAAAAAATAATACATCAGTTCCCAGTAGCATTTCGAAGTAACTTGCCCTTCTTTTTAAATACAAGACAATGCCATTGATATTTATTGGACCTTAGCAAATTTTATTAATAAGAGAAGAATGAAGTTTTAAATCGAAGAGGTATGCATTCGTTTGACACCAAATTTTCTTCAAATAATATAAATTAATGATATACAGATACGTTAATTGTGAATAACAAAAAAACTTCTCTTTTCAAAATAATGTCTGTTAGCTGTTGAAATGTGGCTCGAAATTTGACTCCATTTTGATTTGGATGTGAATCGAGATTAAAGTCCGGAACATCTAAAGCAAGCCAAATGGTTCAAAATGCGTGATAATACATTTCATATGTCCTAAATCAAGTGGTGGACATTGGAATTAAGTGGTGAGTCAAGACGAGGTTACTATGGGTGCAAATTGTGGATTTTGGATGTCTAGAGGCAAGATTGGACAATTGGCAGACTCGTCCGGTTTTGTATGTGCCTGTTGTACCTTAGATGTTCTTATGACATCTTGAATTTATTCAAATTTGCTAAATGGTCTAGCTATATTAGTGAGCCACATAGGAATTTAATTATTTTATAATTGAATTAAGTGAGCGAATTAGGGACGAAGGCAGTAGCATAAGCCTTGTCCGGTGTTTGTATGTGCCTAAAGTTGTACCTTAGGACATAACTAGACTTTTAATAGACCTATATATATGTGTGTGTGTGTGTGTGTGGCCGGCCCTATTATTATTTTTGCATGGGATTTAATTTTTATAATTGCCCTAAATTATGTTGCCGCCCTTGTAGCCCAATGGAAATGCTAGAAATTGATTCAAATTTGCTAAATAGGTTAAGGATAGCTTCATCATGAGCTGCCTCCCTCTTGATCCAATTAGAGTTCATGCAAGAAGTGTATTGAGGAAGACACCTCCCTTTTCCTTCCCTTGATTGGCCGACTCTCTTCTCTCTCTCTCTCTCTCTCTCATATCATTTCTCTCATCTCACTCTCTCCCTCTCTCTCGTGCGAGCTCTCTTCCCCTCTCCCTCACCGAACATCTCTCTCCTCTAAGGATTCAAGGTCTTCTTCAAGGAAAGAAAGTCTGGAGCTCAAGAGAAGCAAAGGCAAGGAGGAGTGACTTTCTTCTACTCTTCTTGATCATTTTTAGGCTCGGTTTTTGCTAGAATAGTAACTGTTTTGTGTTGCTTCTTGCTTGCATGTCCTTGTTAGCTTGAGTAGATGTAGAGAATGTGAAATGATAGCTTAATTATGCTGTGATTCCGAGATTTTGTGGAAGCGAAGCATCGCATGTCATTTTCGTGGCCTATATAGTCTTTCATGTGAGTTTCGTGTGTTCGTTTGGCCCTCACGTACGAAGTGGTTGATTATAATTGGAGATGGATATTGCATGTGGCTTAGGACTTCTGGTTTTGATGTGTTCTGAGCAAATGGACTCGTGTGGTGCAAGTTTTACATGAGTTCGTGTACTGTGGTTTGGATTTCTAGAACTGAAATTGCTGGACCTTATCTCTTTGTTAATTCTGTGGAGCTTGCTGTGATTCGAGTTTGACGAGACTTTCTTCATGAAAGTTGTGCAAGGCATCTTGATGTAAAACATACTTTAATTTTAGATTTTTTTGAGGTGATATGGTTGGTACAAAAGCCTAGTCATTTATTGCGTATGATTTGCCCAGTGCAGTAAGAACAGTAACCCAATTATCTTTCTGAATTTTTATAAAATTTTCCCTTTTGATTTTGAACTTGTTTCCTCATAAAAGTTGTAGAGGAAATTTTGATTTATAACATATCCAAATTTCAAAATTTTTTGACACGTTTAGGGCTATTAGATGATTATATCTTTAAGATCAGTTGCTCTATTCCAGTGAACCAGATTCTTCTTTATATTGTGCATTTTACTGCTCTTTATACAAATTGTTTTGAACTTAGTTTCCTCATGAAAATTTTTTGTTGGTCTTTTCTATAACATATTAAAATTTTAGAAAATTTCGAGTTCATTTACTATGGATTTAGCTTTGATTCCTTTGACTGTGCAAATCTGTTCGTTTCTGCCTTTGATCCAAATTGCATTAAATTCTTTAGGAAGGTGATGGAATCTTGCTTGGTGACCTACTGATGACAGTAACGGCATTTGATTTGATAGACTTTCAAATAGTGTATTTTGATTGCCATGTGGTACCATTTACTTGTAGAAATTGGGTTTAAAACATAAGAGGACAGAATCTGGAATTTTGGATTATATGTGGTTGAGTGTACCATGAAGGTAGTGAATCATGAGTGGTGGCATACTGCCCATCCTAGTGTCACGTGTGCTGAATAGGATGCATTTTATAATGCGCAAATGCTATGTCACTGCATGAGTGCGCTATGCCTGTGATGCATGAGATGGATTATGATATATGATGCCCAAGGTTGGCAAACCTTGGATGCTCAACGATGGCCTGGAGTGAATGTCGAAGGTGAATGCCTTAGCTAACAACCAAGATGCCCTGGTTGTAGTAGGGATGTTCGGGCTGGTGACAAACCCCAGAAGTCTTGACGATCAACTCAAAAACTCAACAATGGCCCAAAGTGGATGTCGGAAGTGAATGCCTTACCTAACAACCAAGACGCCCTGGAGTAGGGACGCTTGCAGTATGGAACCGTGAATGCCTGGTTAGTGAACTAGAGGTCACTGCATGAGCCACCTACAGGGACTGGTTGAGCAGTGAAATAGGGATGGACCCCAATGATATTGTGCATGATAAATGTGAAGTGTGATGCACCCATTGCAGTAGTGTGACCCATGTGATTGTATGTGACGCATGTTGCATTAAATGCACGTTGGCACTACTCGTGTGATTGGAAATGGTCTATGATCTGTCATGTGCTCATACTTGGGTGCTTACTTGCTTGGATATTAGTTGTGTCTTAGGAATCGAGTGTCAATTAGATCAACTGGTTTTATGATCTTGCTGTTTCTCTTGCTGAGTGTCAACTCACTTTTTTTTTTTTTTCTTTTTTTTTTTTTTCAGATTGATAGCTGTGTCTTCGCTCCCAGCGTCCCCCATCTCTTGTTATGGAGCACCCATTGCGCTAGAGGGCAAGCATCACAAATTCACAAACCCAGACTTTACGGGCACGATGTTTGTTCGATACACGACTGTCTTGCTAGTGGACACAGGATAGCTTGATCTAATTTCCTACCATTTTGTTGCTATATTTTTGCTAGTGGACGGTTGCCTGTTAGGACCGATTCCATCCCCAGATGCTCCAGGTGTAGCTGGTGATGGAGGGACGTGGACGATTAGGAGCTGGAATAGGACGGAGTGCAGATAGATCGTGCTTGTATTTTGGCACGATCGTAACTTTTTGGGGTGCGGGATTATGTAGTCGGGACGGTCGGATAGAGTGATGTATGTACGGACAAGGAGCTTGCTATAGCAAGGTCTCGGGAAACTGGAACTTTTTTTTATTGCTCCCAGCTTAGGTTTTTCCTTTTGATGTATAATCTGCCACCCGATGTACATATAAGGATGGTAAATAATTGAAGCATGATTCCCTTTACTATTGGTATTCTTAGAGGCACGTGTATAGTTCATGTTATAGATGCTAATCTTTAGAAAAGACTTCCGTTTGCGTGATAACCTAAAGTAAATAAAGAACAGGGATTAGTAAGTGGCGGATTGGGACGCCACAGTTCGACCATGGACATAGTGAGCAAGAGGGAGCAACTTCGAATGTCCGATCAAGCTAAGTCTAGATATCTAAACTAGACCGAATTTTCCCGAGAAGATTTTTGATGGCCGAAAGCAGGATTTATACTAATTGCGGGTTTTGACCTAATTTTGCACTGATATCAAGCCTGACATAGTGAGAGCTCAGGGAATCGTCAACGAACGTAAGTGTGTGAGTAAAAACTTTGTATCTCTTTGATTTGATTATGCGACTTTTTTTTAGTATAATTGGAAACTGGAAAACGTTTGAGAATTGTATATTTCAAGTGAATGTAATTTCCTCTTGTTGATTATAATAAAATATCTTGTCGATCTCTTCCTATGGAATAGGCACACTAGATCAAATAATGTAAATCCTCTGTGTCAATTTTTTTTCTACAATGGTTTCTTGCTTGATTGTGCTTGTTTGACGCTTCCACCATTTTTGAGTAATAAAATCGTATCAAAGTTTTACGTTGTTGATGACAAGCAATGGTTGTCATTTCACTAATTAGAAAAATGGCCAAAATCAGCTCATTTGAATCAAGTATAGAAAACTTAGAAAAATGACAAGCATTGTATGAACAAAATTTCATCGAAACCGACTTCTTCAACGAATGTATAACAACTATTGCCAATTATATGCTTCCAATGAGGTCTAAAAACCTCTCTTTGCTTAGAACTTGGATGATTACAATAGGAAAAACCAAGTGGACAAGTTGGTATGTGGTTAAGAAAACAGGAATAAGAGGAAATCACAACCAACTTAAACGATGACAATAGAAAAACACCAACTGGACATTAGCTACTAAGATGGTATATAGTTCAGACAACAGAAAAAAGAGGAAATTTACGACCAACTCAAATCATCACAGTAGATCCATCACAGAACAACCATCATAACCATATGTTGTTGTTCCATTAGTCTTTGTAGTGGCTACCATACCAAGTCCTTTCTTCTTATCTCTGTGCTACAAAGAGATTAGAAGAAAATCAGCATACTCGATCTTGGAATCATTGGTAAGAGCATTCCACAAGAATCAGTTTCCCAAATACTTGCAAACCAATATCATGTCAAAATTGAGAAATTTCACTTAGTGAATTCCTCAAAAAAGCTTCACTAAAACTTTTTAAAAGTAGTTTTTTCTCTTTTTTTTTTTTTTTTAAATTCTAAGTTTTAACCAGGCCATCCGATAATATGCGTCAAAAATTAGCTTGAATAACTATATTGGTAAATTGTTAAAATTATTATGACTAAATTTTGCCAAATTGAAAATTTTGTAATTGAACTAAAATCCATATCTCCCTCCTCAACAAGACAGTGATATGGATATAACAAGATTAACTACACAGTGAAAAGTGAATATAATAGCATGTGCTTCAAGACCACAAAACAAGACAACAACGTTGCAACGACTTCCTACCACCCTGGAAGCTATGGAATAGAATTTGGGATCTACCTACCCAAAAAAAACTGAAAATCTTCCTATGGAGCTTATGTCAAGATACAATACCGACAAAGGAAAATCTGTTCAACCCTTGACCCTTTATGCCCTCTATGCTCAAAACATCCAAAGACTGTCATACACCTACTTTTCTTCTACAAATGGACTTGAAATGTTTGGTCAAACCCACACCTCAACCTCAACAACAGCACAAGGATAGCAACTAGAATGGACAAGTGGTTGGCAAAATTTTTTGAAGCAAGACCGAACTCACTAGAAGAGGGATTAGTGGCGGAAGTGCTCTGGCAGATTTGGAAAGATCAGAATAATTAGGTCTTCCATGGTAAGCCCCCACAACCGGACGACATTGTCGAAGCAGCCCAAGCACAAAGCTAGAGTTTCAGTTGATGGAATCCACGCACATGAAAAGGAAAAGCTAAGATGCGGCATCTACCTGCAAGATGGGAGGCACTGGACAGCCAATCTTTGAAGCTGAATGTCAACTACTCATGGGTGGACAGAGAGACACCAAGCTCAGTCGCAGGGATCTTGAGCAATTCAAACGGCGCGATCGTTGATGGCTTTGCCAAGGAGATCCATGCTTCTTCACCGCTGCAAGCAGAAACCCTCGCTTTGTTGCACGGTTTGCAACTGCTGAACTAGAGAGAAGAAGTTCACATGGGGGTTGGAATCTAGAGTGAAAGTGGCAATCTTCTGTTGGTGGAGTTAGTCATGGACCGAATAGAGGAGTCTTGGGCTGTGAAGGAATTAATTCAAGAGTGCAAAAAGCTCTTGGCCCAAACAACCTGTGTAAATTTAACCCATTGTCCTAGAGAAGCAAACCAAGCTGTAGATTAGGTTGCAGAAGCCCACTGACTCAAAACACTTCCCCCAACCTGGATGTTCGATCCCCACGGTGCCTTTGGAACATTTTATGTTTGGAACCCTATCTATATCTTTTTGTAATCCTCGTTTTAATGAATGAATGAACGCACTATTTTAGACCAAAAAAATAAATAAATTAGGGTCCATATGATAGGTTTCAATTTTGTTTTTTTGATAATTATCCCATTGTAAAGTCAAATCCTCCAAAAATTGTTCACTTCATGTTGTCAAGAGCTCTTTACGTGGGATTGGATTGGATTCCAATCTTGGGCTTGCATAGTACAAGATGCACCAAGCCCCAATAGTATGTTGAAGCATGTCATGCATTTGTAATTTAAGATACATTCAAATCACTCTTTTAATATGGCCAATTTAGTTCTAAATATTTTGACATTTTGCTAATGTAGTCCATTCGGCCAACTTTTTCTAGAAATAATTGGCATGGTCATCAAGCATCTTACGCAACACAGCTAACACCTAACTAAAGCTGACGTGGACAATTTGTGCAATTTTTTAATATTATATCTTAATTTTTTTCCTTTTTTTCCATATATCTTCTTTAATTTCTTTTATTTTTTAAATGAGATCGTGGATATCAAGCAAGGACATCGTGACCTTTTCCCAAGCCCTTCCCAAGATCCAAGGAAGGACTCTGGGCCCTTGTTTAGGGTTGGTTGGCAACCTCACCCACCCAAAGTTAGAGGAAAAATGAAAGAAAAGAAGAAAAATTTAAAAAAAAGTTCAAAAGATTGCAAAACTTCATCATGTTAATGCCAATCGTCCTACATATTGACCGTGCCATGTAGTACAACTGGTATTGACTAGACCGCCATATTAGCGATTTTTGACAAAAAATTGCTGAAATGACTAAATTGGCAAATTGTCAAAAAATATAGGACTAAATTGGAACAATATTTGATTAAAAAAATTAGTACCATTGAAAGGTTTATAATAAATTGGCTGCCATACGATAGATTCAAGATTTTTTGGACAATTATTATGAGAAAAATTTGACAAAATTTTGGCATTTTTTTTTGTTGGTGTTTTGGCACAATTTGAGTGTCCCCTCTTTCTCCATGTTCTTTCTATATATACTCTCCGTATTTCCATTAACAATCATTGCAACTCATACGTGATCCCCACTCTAATTGCTCCACATTTCCATGATTTCCTCTATTTCCATGATTAAAGTTACTCCTAAGGTAATTGCGTGTCATGCAATAACTACCCCTTCATTCAAGATTCATCTATTCTGTAATTGTTCTAGCACTTAACTCAAATAGTGCAAGGTACCCTTTCCTTATTATAATCAAAATGGCTAGGAACACACCTTAGATCAAAGTCATGCCACACCACCTCTAGGGGAAGTTAAACTAGATAAGCTCCAGATTGAAGTTGGGCCTATTATAACTAGAATTCTTATACTTTGTTGATAGTTGAAATCTCTCAATATCTGGGCCATAAATGTTCATCATCAACCAGAGCTAAAGAATAATGTTGTGAAAATCTCTAAAAGGGCAATAATAAAAAAGTAAGAGTACCAATGATAGTTGTACAATAAGAACGGTAATTTTCATCTCTCATTTTACTAGTACTTTATCTTTTCGTTTCATACCATGCTTCCACTGAAGAAACTATTTCATTATTTTGACATCGTGCATCCCACGATTGATAAAGCTACTTTTGATTTTTAAAGTGAGCCAACCGACAAAGACCAAGTTAGTCTAGGTCGTCTTCACTTTTTACTAGCGAGGGTTCACACATTATTAGTTCATAACAGAAATTGTTCAGAAGTATCATTTTCTTTTCTCTACTTTTATTAAATACTTTATCTTACTACATTTCAAATCATATTTCCACCGTTGAAGTTGTTTCATGATGTTGATGGCGCGCATCATGCATTTTGATAGAGCTACTTGTGATCTTAAAGTGAACTGACAACAAAGACCAAGTTAGCCTTGGTTGTCTTCACTTTTTTGTTGGTGAGGGTTCACACATTATTCATTCATATTTAAAAATGTTAACTATCATTTTCATTTCTCTGCTTTACTAACACTTTATGCTATTGCATTTCATATCATTTTTCCATCAATGAAATTGTTTCATCATTTTGATGGCATGCATCACACAATTGATAAAGCTACTTTTTATCTTTAAAGTGAGCTGACCGACAAAGACCAAGTTCTTCTTGGTTGTCTTCACTTTTTTTGTTAGTGAGGGTTCATGCATTCATATTGGAAAAAGTTGACAACCATCATTTTCATTTATATGATTTACTAACACTTCATTTTACTACATTTCATACTAGATTTCTACTGATGCAATTGTTTCATCCCTTTTGATGGCATGCATCACATGATTGATAAAGCTACTTTTGACCTTTAAAGTGAGCTGACCAACAAAGACCAAGTTAGTCTTGGTGTCTTCACTTTATTTCCGGCAAATTCATACATTATTGGTTCATAATGAAAACCTCCACTCAATTCCAGCCACATAGTCATAGACCTAGACTCATCTTTTTCTTAAGAGAGAGAGAGAGAGAGAGAGACTTTTCTTTTTGGGTCTCACTCCTCTATCTATCGTGTACAGGAGGTGCACGGTGTTGCCACGCGCATAAAAGATAACAAAGTAGAAATTTGCACCCCTAATATAGAGATAATTACATATCCCATCTGCCCATCTTACTCTTTACATCCTAAGTCTCACGTCTTTTCATTTGTCTGTCATGGTGACCACCTACAATACTTTTACCGAGTTGAAGACATCCGTAGATAAGAGCAACAAAGATAAAGTAATAAATAGAGCGTGTGACTGAGAGAGTGCTAACGATCTCATAATAGTGACAATATAATTTGATAGAGATTATAAGTTCTCTAGACCATAAAGCCATTGTTATCACGCAACTGAACACTATTTACAAGTCTCTCCTCTCAATTGTATAGTGTCTTGTTTCTACCCTCTAGTGATGCCAAGCAATTGTTGAATCCATGAGATAACCACCACCACTAGTCACGAGGTTGGATTGACCGCTAAACCCCAATCTCTCGCTTGCACATGCTTCTGGTTGACAAATCCATTAAAATCCTGTATTTCGGCACCTTTTTTTTTTTTTTTTGCTTTTGATAAAGTACATGATTTTTTTTTCCAATGTTGAGCGAAATGTCAATTGCTACTTCATTTTTTTAATTTTGTGAATAATGCCAGCTTTTACATGTTATAGTGGACAACACGCCAAAATAAGAAGGGAACAAAATTATCCTTCCCATATTTATGACAATTTTAAGCTTAAGACTTGGCTCTATAGAGATGCGTTTCTAACGCACGAGAAGCAATTTCACTATGAAGTCAAGGTGGGACAAGATGCTCTTACCCAAATAGGTGCAATTAAGTGATGGAACCTAAATGACCAAGGAGTGGCGAGATACTCTACCAAGTCATTCCTGAAATCATTGGCTTTTCTCTGGATGAAAAGAGAAAAATTCATTAGAGAGATAATAGTTAACAAAAAGATGAAAGAAAATATATCAACACAATGAAACAAAAAGATAAGTGCATAAACCTTAAGCATCGACAAATTAATAAAGGTTTGTATGATTTGTAGAGTAATACATGTGAGGTAGTTTGTTGATTATTCATTGATTTAGTAGTAGGATTCAAACATAAAGAATATATATGTTGACAGAATTTTTATTTGGTCTAAACTGTCAATATTAAAAATTATTTACGCTTTAATGTATAATTAACTTGTTGAAAGTTTCTAATTATTTACATAGCTATCTTTGAAAGTTTCACACGTCACATCTTCAATGTTAAATCCGTTGGAAAAATTTACATTGGTATTAAAATAATTATAATCCTTAGCGAATTAGGCATATGCTCATTCAACATTGATATATATAAAATATGAAAGGAAATGAGAATGTCGTGAACTCAAAGGTTTCAGATATAAGCTTCGTCTTAAGCAAGAAAAGAAGTATGAGATATCATTCTATACATGAAGTAGAGCTTAGTAAAATTTAATGTGATTGCAGGATTTATTCAATTTTAAAAAGAAGATGAAATGCAAAATACTTCCTAGACATACTATTTAATAACAAATACCATCTAAATTACTACCGAAAATACAAAGACATGTGTCTATTAGAATATACTATCTTGAGAAGAGGTGTCCATTTATTTTATTTAAAAAAAGATGTTCATCTCTACGGTGCTTGTTTCCTATATTTGTCAAATTATATTTGGTGGTTGGTGCTACTAGAGGGTGAGATGAAAAGAGAACATATGAGAAAGAATTTTGTTACACTTCTAACAATTTATTCATGCTTATCTTTAATTGTGTTTCTTTTGCAATTAGCAAAGAGTACTGAAAATTGCTGTTTTTGTGACGAGGATCTTTCTAGTTCACCCCTTGTTTATGTTGTCTGAGGTGCTCTGTCACAAAATAGATAACATATCTGAATTCTGCATTATGCCATCTGAGAGATCTTATATTGGGTAAGCTTATCCTTTGTCGGTATTCCTCATTTTAGGATGCTTCTGCCTCTTAACCTGGCAGCGGCAGAAGGGCCCATTCATGTAAATGCTAGGTAGTATCACGAGATTTCGAGACGAAGACAAGCACGTGCTAAGCTTGAAAAGCAAACATCAAGTTAGAAAAGTGAATTGCCTTTTTTATGCATGTTGATTTGGAAGCTCCTTCCAGACTTTGCCAGTTATAAAAATTAATTATAAAGCTCTCTTTTTTTTTTTCTTTTTTTTTTATTTGAAGGTGTTCCGCTTGTGTTTGCTTCCATAGCCACATGCTATACTGTCATTAGATGCTTTTTTAGGAAATTCTATTTTGTGGGAAATAGTCTGACTACATGCTTCATCTTCGTTACAGCCTTTGCAGCTATCTCAGCATTTAATTCATTGTGGATAAACTTAATTGATATCTATTCTTTGCTCGTTCTCTGATATGGTGTCGTTCCTCTCCCTTGTCTTGGTTTAATTGGATCTACAGCCGTATCTTCACGAGTCGCGGCACCAGCTGCCATGAGAAGAGCCAGAGGAAGTGAAGGCCTGTTTCTTGATCCACGTAAAATCAATGCTTCGGATGATGCAGCTGAATAGAAGGGCACAAATTCTGCTCCTGCTCTATCTCCCAATCTGCCAGTTCACTGGGCTCTGTTTGGCACCTGACTCCTCTGAAATCTGGAATTCATCTAGTAGTCACATGGCTGGAAGGTCATCATCCTTTAGCGCTGGTGTCAATAGTTCAATGTGATTCGAGTTTTCAAGAAATCCAAACCAAACCAAATTATATTAGACTAATTAAGAAACCTGAGCGATTTACAATCAATCGAACATATTAGAAAAACTCAAAATCTGAATTCATCTAGTAGCCACATGGCCGGAATCTGAACTAGTTCAATGTGATTCAAGTTTTCAAGAAATCCGAACCGAACAAAATTATTAGAATCAAACCTAATCACAATCTAAACTGAATACAAATTTGGTTTAGTTTTCTTTTCTTTGTCTTTCTTTTTTTTTTTTTTTTTTTTTTATGAGAAAAACTATTGACAAGAATGCATTTTAGTCTCTAAGCGAGCAATTACCATTAAAAATATTTTTTTCCCTAAAAAAAAATGAATATATGTAAAAGCTATGTATGTGCTTCTTCTTTTTTCTAGTTTCCTCTGGCTCATGAATTACTGTTCTTAACGAGAAATTTTCATACATGATTATAGTATATATACTAGACTGAATTTTGGTATGGAAATAAATATGAGTTACATGTGAATCTTGCTCCACTAAATCTGACAACCCGATTGACCTTTAGCAAATGTATTAGCCACTTGAAATACTTGCTCATGTTGGTCCATGCTGATTTTATTTACCGTCCTTGGAATTCAATCATTTATCCATCACGTCATGTTTGTACTCATTTGTGGAATTTATAGTTCATCTTTATCATTTCGTACACAGTGGACTAGTCCATTCTTAACTTTTCCAAAACCTAATGAATATGTGGCCCCTTCCTCCATTATTTGTGTACCTCCTCCACTTTTTTATGGGGCCATCGACAATGGTCGGCAGATAACTTACAAAATCAAAATGCCTAAGGATGTAACCAAACTAATATCAAGATAAGGATCAAGACCAAATGAATCTTCATTCGACAGATCAATCAAATCAGTACTTTTAAAAGCTCGATTGTTTAATGACGATGCTATGAAGGACTGACTCAACTTTTACTCTTAATAGGCGTGAAGGACGAGGGAGACCCCCGTAATTAAATGAATAAAGAGGGAGGTTCGTCACTTGCATTACATTGCTTAACCTTGACTTGTTCATGCTATCATCCACGGCCATTTAAATGTTTTATAAACTAAATTTTTATATTGCATTGAAGAATTTTCCTTTTTGTCAATGTTTGCGACAGGAACGGTGGATGAATCGATGGTAATTTTGATTATCTTTATGATACCTATAAAAAGTCTAGTTTCCTACGATATGCAGGCAACTTAAGATTTTCTTTCGAAGTACAAAAGACACAGCGAAATAGGAGTTTCCTTCTTCATTTTCATTTCGATATACTACTATATTCTTTTTCATATTTTAATTAATTAAGCCAATAAATTGATATGTTACGGGTTAGTTAAAAGTTATTTACTTGACTATTTAGCTATAGTGATGGATGGTGACAATTGATTAAGTGACGCTTTTTATCAATCAAATGTGATATTGCATTTCAAAATGCTGGTATAAGCCTAATTTGAAGCTGTTGGATTTAAATCTATCCATGGCAAATCTAACAAACTGGTGATTGCAAAAACAAACCAAAACTTTTTATCTAGTTTTCGCTTGACCACGAAGTGATCAAGCTTCTGCAAAACAATTTTTTCAAGATGGATCAAGGGTGAATGTGTGTTTAAAAGGCATGCCAGCTTTTGAGACCAAAATGTGAGATAGAAAATGTTACTTCAACCTAAATGATAGGGAAACTAAAGCATGTGAAAAGTAAAGTGTGAAGATTAAAATTGAAGGAAACCAAAAGGAAAGTTCTGAAATCAAAGGAAAATTAGAGCGGTGACCATTGAAATTAAACTTAAAGTGCAAGAGCCGTAAAAGAAATCACTAAGAAACTTCACTGAAATTGAGATATCCTCAAAGTTACAAACACATTGATGCTAAATTACAAACATTGAAATGAAAGCTACACCATTATTTACAATGCATATAAAGAATAACAACCTTAAAAACTATAAAGAAATTGAAAGACGTTAGTTCAATATAGAAAATGCTTCAAAGGAAAATTTAGAAGAGTTTTGGCAGAGCTTGAGCGACCCCTCTGCCGGGGATTACCTTCGACGGTTATCGAAATTCATGTGTGATCCTCCTCTTAGCCGCTTTATATTTCTAAGATTTACGCTATTTCCACGATTTTAGTAACTCATAAGGCAATCGTGTGTCTTGTAATAAATTGCCCTTTCATTCGTGATTTTATCTAATTATGTAACCATTCCAGCTCTTAATCCAAATGAGTCCAGGTACCCCCTTTCCTTAGTATAATCGAAATGATAGCCTATACACCTCAAATCTATGTGATGTCAAAAAATTTATAGACAAAGTTGAACCGGATAAGCTCCATATCAAAGTTGGGCTTAATATGACTTGACTCCTCATAATTAGCTTTGCTCTCCTAACTCATATAGATAATTGAATCACTCTTCGGTGTCTCGGCCATAAATTATCACCTGCAGAAGCTAAACAATAATGTTCTAAAAATTTCTAAAAGAGGTAGTGCTGAAAAATTAAGAGCACCAATGAGAGTAGTGATAGTATATTGAGAACTATCATTTTCATTTCTCTACTTTACTAACAGTGTATCTTACTGCATTTCATGTCATATTTCCACCGACGAAATTGTTTCATCACGTGATTGATAAAGTTACTTTTAATTTTTAAAGTAAGCCGACCAATAAAGACCAAATTAGTCTTGGCCGTCTTCACTTCTGGTGAGGGTTCACACATCATTAGTTCGTATTGAAAACTTTCACTCAATTCTAGCCCCACAGAACCTCCTTTTTCTTTAGAGAGAGAACTTTTTTTCAGTCTCACTAAATCTCAATCTATTATGTACAGTAAGTGCATAGTGAGTGCACAGTATTGCTACGCGCATAAAAGATTGGAAAAAAAAATTAGAAATTTACACCCCCTAATATGGACATAATTACAGATCCCATCCCCTGTATTTCCCAAGTTTCTCTTTACATCCTGAGACTAAGATCTTTGCATTTAAATTTTCTACGTGTATTGGAATGCGCGGTGATTTTGTTGGGATTATAGGGGGTGGTTGGTTCAGTCTTTGCTTTCTACCTGAAGACATTAAATAATTTCTATGGACTGTGTGGTGAATTTTCATTTCATTTATTTCTTGTGTTTGGTTTAAAAAAGCTTTGGAATGCCAAGTGAGTCTCTATAGAACCTAATATGGAGTACATTGCAGAAAAGGAAAAGACTAATGAGATCATATACTGGAAACCAGAGTTTTGTTTGTTGGATGAAAAGAGGTGTTGGTTCCCTCGCAGTTCATTCTACGTCTCACAAAGTCAATGGCCAAATTAAAACCATTCCAAAATTGAGGATTACAATACCACGTGACCCGCTCTTCTCTATTTGCCGTTGATACGCATGACCTTTTACATCCATAAAAAAATTACATTAAAAAGGAAACGCACGATCTTTCACTTTAGAGGAACCGAACGACATGGCGTGTTGATTGGAAGGAAACAGCGCAGGCGCTTGGCAGTGAATGTCTTTATTTCCCAGGGAGTCTTTAAAAATTTCCCTATCTTGTTAAAAAAAGTCTTGGACAGCTTCACCGGTGTCCACTTGCGAATGCACAACTTTAGGTGGGAATGAGCTTTGTTAGCATAATAATTTTTGGATTTCTTCTTGTGAGAATAACAACTTATGGTGAGTCCCAAATTCTTAAAGGAACGGGTCTCATAATAATTTATAATTATTTAATATTTGGTTTTTTTGTACTCTTAGGTACAAAATGCAATTAAGTCCTTAATCTTTCAATTGACTCTATGAGTCTAAAACCTTCTTCAAAAAGTGCGATAAAATATTTCAACAAATAGTACCTAAAATTGCCCATGCATCACTCAAAAATAGCATCATCCATAAATTGCACTATTCAACCTAATTTTAGGATTTAATTGCAATTCTTTTTCTTTTTTTTTTATAAATGTTGTGTACTTAATCGAACCAATGATTATGACTTAATTGCACTTGTTGCTAAAGGCTATGGACTTGATTAAACCACTTGAATGGGTCATAATTTAATTGCATTACATACGTAAGATTTAGTATTTGTGGTGCGACTTTACCCCTCAAGGAAGCATCCTCAAAGATACCAGAAAGTGACGGAACTGGACTAAAGTTACGCGTATAGTACATGAATATTCTTCCCTTTTTCCGCTTAAATAGCAATATTAAGGGACTCAGCCCGTATCCCCCTTCTCCGTAGATTTTGGTCCCAGCATATACGGAACGTGAAAATCATGTCCAAGTCGGTGTTTCAAATTCCTTTGCTTCTGGTTTCCCTCACGATACAAGCATCAGGAGCTGCACCTTGACTTACAAGGATTGGCTGTAAAGAAAAATGTGGGATCATCACCATTCCATTCCCCTTCAGAATAGGAGCCGGTTGTTTCTTGAATGACTGGTACGAGATCAACTGCCAGAAAAACAATACGGTCATCCTAAATAAGATTGGATTGCGAGTTCTTAACATTTCAATCCCTGAATACCTTGGATCCTTGAACAGCATGATTAGCGTCCTTCTTCCTTCAGCTTACTCAAATACAAGCTACGGGGGTGACGGACGTGTGCAGATGAACTTGAAAGGAAGTCAATTTGTCTTCTCTCCGACAAGGAACGTCTTGATATCGGTGGGTTGCATTACCCCGGCGATAGTAAGTACTACAGAATCAGTTGTTGCCGGTTGCAGGTTGAAATGTGCTGGAACGGACACCAACATTATCCGGTCTAGTGCTTGTTCTGGAGGAATAATTGAAGCCGGACTACACTCCCCTTTAACCTTCAGGGCTTTAGTGTGGATTTTAAAGTAAAAGGTGAACATCAGGGGTGCAAGCACGCTTTCTTGAGGTCTGACTTTACAGGTTTATATGATTTGAAATTGAATGAGGCCGTTCCAGTGGTGCTGGAACGGGGGATTGCGAACAACACTGACTATGGACGTGACTTAGTTGCAGGATCACGTACTAAGTTGGGTCCTTGTGACTCCAGCGTGGTCAAAGAGCCAATCCGTCTTGCAGGATTGCGGAAAAGGGTGATGACTCTTAACACTAAGAAAACAATTTCGAGATTGAGATGGGTGACTCAAATTATGCAATTATAATCGGAGTGAGATTCATCTCAATACCAAATCTAATGTCATTAACAGGGTCCTCGACAAAGGATCCTGAAAACTGATTTATGTTGATGATGCTCCATTCTTTCTCAAAACAAAATGACGACAAACTTATGTCCCCAGCAATGGGAAAAATTACACCCGGCTTCTTAGATTGATGTACTCTACCCATCAAGCTTTGATATTCCTATCCTCAGGGAAGCATCCCCAGAGATGCTAGGAAGTAACAGAGCTGGAAAAATTATGTGTACAATACACGAAATTTAAGGGAACCAGCCCATAGCCCCTTTCTCCATAGGTTTAAGTCCATCAACTTACCAAACGTGAAAATCATGTCCTCCGTTGTTGGGGAGACTCCTCATGGTCACAATGTGCAACTTTTTGTGACTCAACGTTCTTTAGATATTGGCCAAAAATTTTCTTTGGGTTAAAATATTAAGCAAGACTTAATCTTTATATTTTAAAAGAAAAAAAAATAGGGAGAGAATTACCCAAAAAGTCTTAAATTTATTGCGATTGTGTCAATTTAGTCCATTCAGCCAATTTTGGCCAGCCTACACTAAAGTGGACAATTTATATTTTGCTTCTTTTCCCATGGTGGCCAGCGAGGCTTGCTAGCCACTAGGCGAGGACCGCAAGTGAGCCTCACTAGCTGAGGGCCAAGGTCCTCATCAAGGAAAAAAAGCTTCAAGGCCGTTGTTTAGTGGTTGGCGAACTAGAAAACCATTGAAAAAAAAAAAAAAAAAAGAAAAAAAAAAAATTAATAGAAATTCAAAAAAAATAATATATCATTAAAAATTGTCAATGTCAATGCCGGCTAATTAAAATTGGCCGGATGGACTGAACTAGTATAATTACAAAAGATTTAGAATTTGGCAAAAAAAAAAAAAAAAGTTTAAGACTTCAATTGGTATAACTCTAAAAGGTTTATGATTTTTTTGGTAATTTTCCCAAAAAATAGGCTCTCTTGTCTCTCTGTCCCCTCATCACTGAAAATAAAAAATAAAACAATGCCAAGAGTTCGGAATAATTTACGCAGTATGATCCAAAGCATTAGCAAATTAATTTGAGTATTTTAAAGCAAAAATCATTTAAGTTTTCTTCAATCCAAGTGCATGGGACACAACGTCTTCCACTGTGGAAGCGAAAAAACGTGCCACATGATTCACGTTCATCTTCTACTTTTTTCTGGAGGGCCAACTATATTTTCAAGCGCTGTTTTAGATGGCTTGCGCAAATAAAGTATTGGGCTTGTTCCACGATGTACCGCACTCGAGAAAAATGAAAGTGATTTTTGCTTCAACAATGAGAGAGATACGACAATACAACGTCGCACCACGATTAAAGAAATTAGAAAGCAATCATTTTTGCTTTAATAAAAGTGAGATTTGCTTTCACTTTTCTAGATTGAAAAGATGCCAACACCCATTTCATTAGTCATAGGATAAATTAGTCCGATGATTTTGCCATTCAAAAAGAGATTTTTGTTGTGAAAAGCGGTTTTCCTTCTCAAAAAGGAGAGGGAAAAAAAAAGTTGGAACATGAGAGCTGGGTCATCGAAAGTTGAACGATTTGATTTTTGTTCATCTTGATAGGTCAAAAATTATTAAACCGATACTTACCCCAAAAAATTATTGAATGGATATAACTCTGCTTATAGGCGTTAAAAATTATCGAGTAGAATCTTTTTTTTTCTTTGCTCAGTTTTAATGTGTTTAAAGGGATCTACAGCAAAAGATCTTGAAGAGCCACCCATCTCGATAATGTTCCCAGTGTTTCTCATGAGAAAAAAATGATGACTAAATTATCTAACAAACAATTGGAGAAGTCACAATTGGCTACTTTAATTAGTGTTCTCCACCTATGAAGCTTTGACATTTCTGTTCTTAAGGAAAGGCGGACAAGAAGTCCAAAATCTTGTATATGGAAAACAATCAAGTCCTAAATTCAATTAAGTCCCAAACCTTCTTCAAAAGTGCAATTGAATCTTTTTGATGAACAATATCTAAAATTGTTTCATGTCACTCAAAAGTTTTATAAATTGTACTTTTCAACATAATTTTAGGATGTAATTGCATTTTTCAATAAAGGTAGAGGAATTAATTTAATCAGTTGAAAAGTAAAGTACTTAAATTGCATTGTTTGCTAAAGGTTTAGGACTTGATCGAAACAATTTAAAAGTTTAAGATTGAATTACATTCATATAAGATTTGGGACATTTAAGACTTGTAATGCAATTTTTTTCCCTAAGGGAAACATCTCAGAGATATTAAGAAGTAACAGATGGAATAAAGTTATGCGTATGGTACGTGAGAATTTTCCCTTTTTCCACTTCAACAAGAATATAAAGGGACTCCGCCCGTACCTGCTTTCTCCATTAAGTTTTGGTCCATGCACTTACGAAAGTTGAAAATCATGTCGACCTCAGTGTTTCAAATTCTTCTGCTTCTGGTTTCCCTCAAGTTGCAAGCATCAGGTGCTGCACCTGGACTTGCGAAGCCTAACTGTCCTGAAACATGCGGGAACGTCACCATTCCCTTCCCCTTCGGAATAGGAGCCGGGTGTTTCTTGGATGAATGGTACCAGATCGTCTGCCAACAAAACAAAACGGTTCCCATTCTGAAGAAGATTGGATTGCGAGTTCTCGACATTTCACTCCCTGATCAATACGTGGATGGCATGATTGACATTAGCCTTCCTGTAATTTACTCAGATGCAAGCTGCGGGGGTGACGGACGTGCTGCGGGGGTAAGCTTGGAAGGAAGTCCATTTGTCTTCTCCCAGACAAGGAATGTCTTTACATTGGTCGGTTGCAACACCCTGGCCACAGTGAATACCACACAATCAGCTTTCGTCGGTTGCAGGTCGAGATGTGCTGGAACCAACACCAGCATTAGCTGGAATGGTTCTTGTTCCGGGAGGGATGGCTGCTGCCAGACTATGCTCCCCCTTAACCTTCAGGGCTTTAGTGTGGATTTCAAAAAAGAAGGTGGACATCAGGGGTGCAAGTACGCTTTCTTGAGGTCTGACTTTACAGGTTTCTATGATTTGAAAGTGAATGAGACGGTTCCAGTGGTGCTGGAATGGGGGATTGCGAACGATACTGACTATGGACGCAAGCTTATGTCAGAGACTTCTTATCCTTCCGTATGTCGCACATACAGCGTTGACAACAGTGAAATGCTATTTACACAGTGCTATTGCACACCGGAGTATGGTGGTAACCCATATCTTATGGAAGGATGCAAAGGTAACCCATTCCATGCTATCACGTTCCGTATTTTTTATTTTGATATTTAATAGGGAATGTGCTTTCACATTCCGTATTTAGGGGCATCATACAGTGAAGTGGTTTGTGCATTTCCAGATTTTTTTGAGAAGAACACATTCACACTGTATAATGAATTATTATTTTTTCGTCGAACACTGTATAATGATTGTATACATGCTTTTCTACCTTCTTTTTGTTAGTTTTTCCGCCCAAGATTACACAAAGTGAATGCACCTTCAAACAAAATTGATCAAATTATATTGATAATAATTTACTGGAATTACAGGGGAGCAGGACAGTCCTTTAGTTACAAGCACAATATTTTAGCCATGGAATTAACAATTTATGAGGAAATATATGACCTACTAGTTTTCGTAATTTTACTCAAGGAGATTGGTTTCGCTGTTAATATATTTGCTTCTGGTTTCACAACCATCAGGGGCTGCACCTCAACCTCCAGGCCGTGACTGTGCTGAAAAATGCGGAAGCGTCACCATTCCCTTCCCCTTTGGAATAGAAGCCGGGTGTTTCTTGGATGACTGGTACCAGATCGTCTGCCAACAAAACAACACGGTTCCCATTCTGAAGAAGATTAGATTGCAAGTTGTCAACATTTCACTCCCTGATGAAGACGTGGATGGCATGATTAACGTTAGGCTTCCTGTAATTTACTCAAATGCAAGCGGTGGGGGTGATGGACCTGGTGCAATGCCAAGCTTAAAAGGAAGTCCATTTGTCTTCTCCCAGACAAGGAACATCTTTACAGTAGTCAGTTGCAACACTCACGTGACAGTAAAAAGTACAGAATCAGCTGTTTTCGGATGCCGGTCGAAATGTGTCGGCGCCAACTTCACCAGTAGCAACTATAGTGCTTGTTCCGAGAGTGAAGGATGCTGCCAGAGTTCGCTCCCCTTTAACCTCCAGGACTTTGGTGTGGATTTCGAAGAAGAAAGCGGAGATGAGGGGTGCAAGTACGCTTTCTTGGGGTCTGATTCAGGTGTTTATGATTTGAGATTGAGTGATACGGTTCCAGGGGTGTTGGAGTGGGGGATTGCAAACAATACCACGTATGCACTTGACCTTATCCAGCAAGGATACTATCGCGGAGATCAAATCTTTCTCCTGTACAAGATTTAAAAGTTTGAGCAATGAAGAAGAAGGAATTATATATAGATATAGAAGCTACAGATATAGAAGCTACAGCGTCGACAGTGGTGAAATACTATCTGCGCAGTGCCGTTGCCGTATGGGGGTATCATGGTAATGCCTATCTTATTGGAGGATGCAAAGGTAACATATTTCATGCTATCACATTGGGAATTTAAGTGCACCATACAGCGAAGTGGCTTGTTCATTCCCAGATATTTCTCTGAGAAGAATTCATACACGCTGTTTAATGATCACATGTATAATTTATTTTTTTTTGGCCCAAGAATGCACAAAGTGATGCACTTTTAAACAAAATTGAACTTATTATATTGATAAAAATTTACTGGAAATAAAGGGGAACAGGACAGTCCTTTTGTTACGAGCACAATATTTTAGCCCTGGAATTAGAAATTTTATGAGGAAATGCGACCTACTAGCCTCCTTAATTTTACTCAGGAAGATGGGTTTTGCTGCTAATATATTTATGATATCATTTGTCATCAGATATTGACGAATGTAATTCACGGTGCCCCGGGACTTGTGTGGACACAGGGCCTCCTTTCGCTGCGTCGGTGGTGGAAAGACCAAGTTCATTCTTATTGGTAAGCAAATCTTTTAACCTAGAATTTTAGACCGCTTCATGCTGGAGAATTGCTAGAAAAAGAACAGCATAGCATAAATTATGTTCAGAAAAGGTACATAAATAAGATTTACATTACCCTTCATTCTAAAATGATTGTCCATTTGCTTGGTGATGATTATAGATAAGTTTCCATCAATCGTACCTATCAAAACAACCTCAAAACTTTCTTCGTGCACGAATACTTATATTTGATAGCTAAGACAGCACTTAGAACTTTTCTAATGTTGCCGCTTCAAATCTATCAAAAGATAACCAAGGTTCCTACTTACTCCTGTCGTATTTGAATTGGAATTATTACAATCATAATCAAGATGAGTGCTGGTAGGAATTTTTTCACTTTCATCAATGGTTTTCTATTTCCTAGTAAGGGAGATTAGTTGTACAATCCAGATGTATGTATAAAAATATCACCTGATGGAACTTAGCAGGAGACAAATTAATTATTCAAGGTTGTTAAGAAAAATCCACATGAAAGGAGCTCAGGTTAATTACTCTTATATGATTTCCTCTTAATCAGATTCACTAAAATATTTTATGATAAGACCTTATAGATACAAGAAGGGTGCATTTTTGGACTTTTGCCCCTTAATTTTTTTGTAATGCAGGGGTTGGGGCAGGCCTTGGGGCACTACTTTTGTGTCTTGCCTTATGGGGGCTGTACAAATACATCAAGAAGAGAAAAGAAATCAAGCTCAAAGAGAAGTACTTCATTGGTCTTTTGCTGGAAAGTGAGCTATCTTCAGCCAAAGGCCATGTTGAGAAAAACAAATTGTTCAACTCCAAGAATCTAGAGAAGGCTATTGACAATTTCAACAAGGATAGAATACTTGGACAAGGTGGACAGGGTACTGTTTACAAAGGAATGTTAACAGATGGCAAAATAGTTGCTATTAAGAAACCGAAAGCAATAGATGAGGGCAAAGTAAAACAATTTATAAATGAAGTCGTCATTCTCTCACGGATCAACCATAGAAATATCGTTAAGTTATTGGGGTGTTGCTTGGAGACAAAAGTCCCACTTTTAGTATACGAGTTTATACCAAATGGGACTCTATACCAATATTTGCATGACTCAAATGAGGAGTTTCATGTGTCATGGGACACACGCCTACGAATTGCAACTGAAATTGCAGGAGCCTTATTCTACTTGCATTCAGCAGCCTCGATTCCCATTTATCATCGAGACATCAAGTCCACCAATATCCTCTTGGATGAGAAATATTGGGCAAAAGTGGCAGACTTTGGTACTTCCAAGTCTATTTCCCTCGATCAAACTCATGTAACCACGTTGGTGCAAGGGACTTTTGGCTACCTAGATCCCGAGTATTTCCAAACAGGTCAATTTACAGACAAAAGCGATGTGTATAGTTTTGGAGTTGTTCTTGTTGAACTATTAACGGGACAAAAGCCAATCTCATTGCTGAGGGAACAAGAAGGCAGAAGCCTTGCGACCTATTTCATAATTTCAATGGAAGAAAATCGGCTGTTCGACATTGTGGATGCTCAAGTTTTGAAAGAAGATAAGAAGACAGAGATTGCATTAGTTGCTAACCTTGCGAAAAGATGCTTGAACTTGAATGGGAGGAAAAGGCCTACAATGAAAGAAGTGGCAATGGAGTTAGAGGGGATGAGGAAGCTCCCAAATCCTTTGGGTATTCAGCAAAATCAAGAGGACCAGGAGGCAACTAAATCTTATGCTGCTCCATGTAAATCCAGCAAGTCAAACATCGATGCGGATGTCATTACATTTTCGGATGCGCAGCCATTCTTACCTAGTGAGACGTGGTGAAGATCTGTTTTGCCTCTTACACTTAAGAGTTATATTGTTGTGTTTGTCATGGAAATCGATTTTCAGAGCAAAAGATAGAGAAAAGAGGGAAGGGAGGAAAGCTTGTTAGTTTACTAATAGGAGGATTTTGGTTAGTTATTTATTGTTAATGAACTTATTCTCAGTGTTTGGGATCAATGAACTGTTAAGTCATGCAAATCCCAAGTTTATTCTAGTCCTGTAATTAGCATGATGCCATGATTTCAGTTCATCTTGAGATCTTTGAATATTTGCTGTCAATTCGATTGTTGCAAAACTTACGTCAATCATGCAATGGCCCGGCCTTTGCGATTCAATTAGATTTGTACTTGCTAGGAAGCAAAAACAAGAAAGGCATTTCCCTTCCGGGAAAGAAGGCAAACTTGCATCTGCCTTCCCGGTCCAGCTCTTCCCTGAAGATCACACTGAATTGCCGATGGCATAGGGGGATTGTCGCCAACTTGCTTCAATCAGCAAATGGATCAAACTCACCACCCAAAAATCAATCAACATGGAACCCCACTAGTTGCAAAATTATCTCTCCCGATCTTAGCCAACATTTCTCGACTGAAGATTGCATGGGTGAAGGTTTTTTAGGGAACGGTGACGGATGCATTTCCATAAGATAAGACTAAGGTTGGTTTTCTGAGATAGTAGTGTTTGATTAAATGCCCTTAAGGAATGTAAGTAATGTTGTTTGTAGAATAAAATTCAAAGAGATCATAAATTAGTTTTATATCTTCACCATTGATGTTGACATTCGAATTTTTGTAGATGTTTTAAATATTCATATATTTTGCAAAAATATAAAAATTTATAAAAAGATAAAAAAAGCAAAAAAATAGAAATCATAAAAAGATGATGATGATGATGTTGTAATAGTAATAAAAAAAATGCATGAGAGTGAAAAAAAAAAAAAAAGATGAAAAAATGAATGGGAAAAAGTCAAGTGGGCTGGTGTAGCACGGCCCATTCTTTTATTATTTTTGAGCCCACCCTTTTATTTTTCTTCCAGCCCATTCTTTTGGCCCATCCGAAATTAAATAAAAGAGAGGCCCAGCCCATCATCCCTTTTCTCTCCTTTGCGCACGCGCACCCGCACACGAGGGAGGGGGTGAACCCAGCGGCAATGGCGCCAGTCCAGTGACGCCAGCAGCGATGACGCCAGCAGAAGGAATATTCCAGCTGAGCAAGGCAGAAAAAGAGGAGAGAAGGGCTCAGCTCGTGGGGGGTTGTAGAGAGAAAAAATGGAATAAGTATATTAGAAGTATCAAAAATTATATATGACGTTGACTTTAATATCAAAAATTTTCGTTAGCTTAATTAAGTGCTAAATCATAAGAAAATGATTACTTTAATACCGACGGCACGAAATTTCGACCAAATTAATTAAGTGTTATTTATAATTAAAATTATAATTTGACTAGGTAAAATTTTTAAAAATCCGCATGGCATGCTTGGCACTAAAGTGATCCTTTTTTAACAACGGCTAATACTAAAATGATCACTTTAAATAAAATTTGCCACTCAAATGATCACTTTTAATAAAATTAGGTACTTAAATAATCATTATTTACAACTTTTGGATAACGTCATTTAAGGGTTATATGTTGACTAGACACACTAATGAACCACGTAGAACTGAAAAATTAATAATATATAGACACGTCGGATTTCCGACAATCTAGATCGGAGTTGGCACTTAGATGATCATTTTTTTTCAAAAAAATTAGTACTTAAGTAATCCGAAAAAATCTTTAGCATTAAAATGAGTGTCGTACACAACTTTTGGCATTTTTACTATCCTTACCTCGAGAAAAAATAAACGCAAGAGAGCCATTCTTTTGGGGAAAAAGAAGAAAACGAGATAAAGGAAAGGCTGAGGAGAGGACGTTTTTGGTTTTTCCCTAGAGTGACAAAAGCGAGGTTGCTGGAGCTCATTTCAAAGCCAATCAAAGGTCCATGCAGCGTTGTCCTTCATCATTTCAATTTTTTGTCTAGAAAATTTAAAAAAATGACCCGAAATACCCGCATTTTCTCAAATAAGGACGAGAGCGGACCTTATTTCAATTAAGAGCCTGAAGTGCTATTACTTTTCTTAAATAAGGACCTGAAGTGAATCTTTTTTTAAATAAGGGCTTGAAGTGGCTATGTTTATTTCAAATAAGGGCCTAATTTTTCGACGATCAACGGTATTTTTGTCATTTATCATTTTCCCTTTTTTTCTTCCTTTTTTCTTTTTTCTTTCCTTTTTTTTTTTTTGTGGTTCTTCTTCCTCTACGTCGACGGCCGATCAGCCAACCACTGGCAATGGCCATGGAGGGCTAGGCAAGGGTTATCCTTGCCCAATTCGACAAGGGCCACCCGTTCTAACCATAGGTAAGGGACGGCCTCGCCTCGATGAGGCGACACTCACCCTGGGGGAGGCTGCCCCTCACAGCCATCCATGAGGTTGACCCTTGTCGGCCACAAGTGGGGGCTCCACAACCCTTGCTAGTGGTCAACAAGGGTCGTCGAGCCCTCACTAACCCCAAGCAAGGCTGATACTCACTAGATCTGGTGAGGGTGGCTGGTGTGAGCTTGCAGGCCCTCACTCACTCTCAGTGAGTGCTTGTAGGCCCTCATTGATCCTTCCCAATAGCCGGAGAAGGTGGCCAAGCCCTCGTCGGCCCTTCCCAACGACTAGCGAGGCTGATGTCGAAAAAGAAAAAAAAAAAAAAAAAAGAAGAAGAAAAAAATTGGCTGAAAATGCTCATGACTGATTGAAAATTTTAGCTTGCTAGTGATTGGCGAGGTCAAACCCTTATTTGAAATAATCATGGCTACTTGAGGGTCTTATTTGAACCAACCAAAGTAACTTCAGTCTCATATTTGAAACAAGCTCCATTTTGGATATTTATTTGAAAAAAATGATGATACTCTAGATCTTTTTTGGAATTTTCCCTTTTTTCTTCTGCAGCCCTGGAGTGGCTTTAGCCTAAACTCTCTCGCCATCGCCAATCGAGATCTTGACTTGTCTAATACTAATATACCAATACCAAGTAAGATTCGCCTTTCCCGAACCCCAAAAAGAACCGCCTGGGTTGATTCATGCTCTCGGCGAAATCTTGTTAAACCGAAGTAATTTCATGTCGAGCTATAATGCTTTGAACCCGGAATGCGAGTTCATTAATGAACACCAAATACTCGATGTATATCTTAAATGAAACACAGAATGTTTGAGAACCCCGAACTCGAAATGGAGAATTTCAAGTGACTCGTGATAGACTGAGATGGGTTTAACATGAAAATGTGTTGATTCCAGCCTTTATGCATCATGTTTAGTCCGTAGGTTGCAATAAATTTCGCTCTGGAATGCATGCTTAAAATCGCATATCAACCGTTTGATAAAATGGCTGAGAGAATGCCGAGTATTGATTCATCATTGAATCCCGAGATAGATCCGTTCATGTTCGCTTCTGGGTTGGTTGAATCTGCTCTGATATTCTTTTTTCTCTTTGTCTGGCTATGTGATTCTATGGGAACAATCGATCGCCGGCGAGCGAGCCGAGAGTCCCCACTTTGGCTGAAGCTCTCACTCCACATCAGCGAATCCCGCTGTCCAGGGCTATTCTAGTTAGGCCATTCTCTCCATATTCGTGTACTTATGTTCGCTTGTATTTCTGATTTGCTGATTTCAGAACCCATGGTTCGCGTAGTTTTTGTTTCGGTGAATTTGTTTTGGGTCGCCGGAGTAGACGGCCGGTGATGGGCCGGCGGCGGTTAGGGGTAGACGATAGGCCGGAGAGTGGTGGCCTGAGTGGACGACCATGGAGGGTAAGGGCTCGGCTGCGGCCTGAGGTTTGGTCGAGGTCCCCTGGTTCGGTGAAGAATGAATTTGCAGGCGGCGAAGGAGATGTTCTCGCTGAACATGGTCTGCGAAGAAGAATGAAGATGCAGGAGAAAAAGACAAAATAGGGAAGAAGACAAAAGGAATAAAAAGAGTTTAAAAAAAAGGAAAATCAATGAAAAATTCGTAAAATCTAAAAATAAATTTAAAAAATCGTTTTATAATCCGATGCGGGTCGCATCCGGGCATACGGGTCGGATCAAGTAAATGCGGTCCGAACCCATTCCCAAATATAATAATAATAAAAATTCTAAAAATTCTAAAAATCGTAGAAATCATTATAAATTTCAAAGAAATTGAAAATATTACAAATTTCCTGATATTTTTTAAAAAATTAAAAACTCATAAAATCCCTAAAAAATTAATAAAAGGTTTTTAAATTGGTAAAAAATGTATAAATCAGAAAAATCATTAAAAAATCAGAAAAATCATTAAATAAATTTAATTAATTGAAAAAAAAAAAAAATAGAAAATTCAGATAAATCATAAAAATCATAAAAAATTCAAAAAAAAAAAAAAATTCTAACCCAGAATCTTCATAAAATTTTAGAAAATTCAGAAGATAATAAAAAATTTCAGAAAATTCAAAAAAATATTTTAAAATATTTTAAAATGTTTTAAAGTTCATAAAATTCAGGAAAATTTCACAAAAAAAAAAATTAGAAAATTGGAAAACTGTTAAAAATTGAAAATCCAAGATTGGACGAGTCTTTAGGACTTTATAATAGGGTTATTTGTTTTGAATTGTCTTCTCTTTTTTAGAGACAATTTAGGACACTTATGTGTTTTCTTTGCGATTATACTTGGTTGCGCCTCTTTAATACCTTGGATGTTATTTTCTTTGTTTTAGAATCGTTAGGATGAAACCTAGAATTCTCTGATAGATTGCTATGGTGTAAGTTAGCATTTAATCGAGTTAGATACTAGAATGGCGTTAATCTTAGAATTAGTGTAATCAAGTTCTCGGATTTAGAATCTTTGAATGCACAAATAGTCAAATATCCTCCTATATTTTACTCAGTTGCTAGTTGATCAAAAAAGACTAGTGGTGGCTTCCGAGTCAAAATTTATATAGGATTGATTGATCAAAAAATGAATGTCCGATGTCGTGCGAGATATAGACTATGATCGATGAATCATTTGTGGTGTTAACAATCGATGGTCCATCCATGATCATCATTTGTATGGACCATTCGATTAATCTCATAAGCAAGTATCTTAAACCTGATTTTACCCTCCCTGGGCCGGAAAGAGTCAAGTCGAGACAGCTTCAATTATAAATTGAGCATAAAATTGTGGAATTTAAATTATGGATTTTTTCGTAGTTCGAACTGTCCCGTACACTACTTTTCGACAACATATAATAGCCTCAAATACGCTCCTTGGGTTGTCTAATTCTTGTATTTTCATCTCAAACTTCACAGTTACCAAATTCTTTGAGAAAGAACTTTTCTGTTAAGTTGATTTTATTTTTCACATGTGCATTAGATCTGTTCCATGAAAAACATCAAAAACTGTGGTTTTTCAAAATTTTATCTACTTTTCTATTAAATTGATTATAGATTCTATGTTTATTTGATAGTCACCTCCAAAACTACAAGTGAGAAAGAGGGATCATGACCAATATTGGCTTCTCTTTTTCCGATAGTTTTTCTTTTTTAACTCCGGCATATGTTTTTTTCTCTGTGAATACTTTATTTTTTCAAAAGATTGGTTTATAATGGAAAGTTTCATAAATGGTCTCACAGCTCATAGTATACTTCCCTGAAACCCAAATCTTCTCCCCAAAAAAGTTCAATATCCAATTAATTGGGCCCCTCTTGCAGCCAGGCCTCCCTTACGCCCAAATCCACTCGCCTGGCGTAGAAACGACAATGAAAAGGAATTGGCAAAGTGTGGCCGACCAACGGGCATAATTAGGAATCGAAATCTCAAATTGGAATATACTTCTCCTTTAAAGAAGAGGTGTCTGCATTTGGGTTCGAGTGTATCTCATCCTCGAGTGGCACCCTCCTCAGCTCTACGACCTTGTCCAATGACAGCACCCTTCTCAGCCCCTCCACATCCCCCTATACCACTGCCGCCACCAGTGCCCCCACCTGGCTGTTGTTCCACACATGATGCATCGCTGATCTCATGCATGGAGTCAATGATGAGAGCGATGATCGAGGGAAGGGCACTCAGCGTTGGTAGTTTATTTGCAAAACAAACTAAAGAGGTGTCTTGTATCACATTAAAAAAAAAATACGTGGACTAAGTTTGGCATTAATTCTCAATTATTTGTTTTTATTTTTATTTATTAAAATTCGAATTTATAATTATAAAATAACCAATGTGTCCTATTGAAACGGTGAGAGTATTCATAATAGATTAATGATTATTTTTATTATTTAATTTTTAATTTATTATTTTTGCTTAATGATTATTAGGCACTCTTACAACTGAAGCTAAGGATCAAAGAGACCTTTCTTTTGTAAGTCTTGAATATTTGCATCTTCTGTTGCGATCCTAAGACTAATGTGGAATTTGGACATGATCCCGGCGAAGAGGGATAGAACTATGGAGACCGACCGAGTATGGGCAAAAGGAAGCGAGAGGGAGCGAGACCTGATGTGCTTCAAACCTAAGACGGGATCCTACGAAAAGAGGCAAAGCAAGGGGTGTAGCTTTGAGTTCATGAAACAGCGAAGATATGAGGTCAGTTAGGCACGCAGCTTCTAGTTCAGGAAAGGGCAAAGGCATCGAATGGGAAGGAGAATAACTTCAAGTTCACAAAGCAGTGGGATTTTGAATACGGAAAGGGGCAAAAGTTCAACTTCAGGAAAGGACACAACTTGGAGTTCAGAAAGGGGAACGACTTTGAGTTTGGGAAGGGGCAGAGGCTCTACCTTAGAGGTCCAAGTTCAAGAAGGGGCAAAACTAAAAAGGGCACAATTTTGATGGACAAAGGTTGTTCAAGTTTGGCCAAGGCTGAGCTTTAAACACGAACATGCATCAAAGCAAGTGGAAGATTTAAGCTACTACGACATATTTAGTAGATATGCATATTCTTCAATCTCTGTGTAGGCAATGCACGGTTACCATTAATTTGTAATTGGTATGTATTATGGGGTCATTTTGCAATTACATTATTTTATGTTCTCAGACTGTAAATAACTGATCTTATAAATACATATCTTGCAATCCTAATTGGGGTCAAACCACCATGAACACTCTTTTATTATTCTCTCTGCTCTCTGTGACTCTTCAAACTCTACCTTTCGAAGGAGACTCCAGGCCAATATTTCTAGGTAAAAATTTTCTTCGGCTTTTCCTACCTAAAACCAACCAGTGGTCATGGATGTGGATCATTTGCTCCTTCCATGAGCTAATACGTTGTCTTAATTCTGTTACAGGTGTTTCCGGTTCTTCTTTTCTGGCCTCTTCCCTAGTTTTATTCTCATTTGTTAAGTTGTTTATCTAATGACTGCAAGAACGAATTACTTTAATTATCTTTTTTTCTTGCTACATTTAGTTCTTCTAAAACAGCAGGTTTACTCCATTCTTCTTTTTGGCCACTCACCATTTGTGGTATTGCTTTAATGTTCTCTCCTAATTTTGATCCAACTATGGGAGAATGATTGATCTTTGGAGTTATGATTGATGAATCATTTGCGGTGTTAACAATCGAATGGTCCATATGTGATCATCATTTGTATGGACCACTGTGATCATCATTTGTATGGACCATTCGATTAATCTCATAAGCAAGTATCTTAAACCTAATTTTACCCTCATTGAAAGGGGTCAGTGGCAGCAGCTTGAATTATAAATTGAGCACAAAATCATGGAATTTACACTATGGATTTTTTTGTAGTTTGAATGATCCAGGACACTGCTTTTTGACAACATATGCTCCTTGGGTTGTCTACTTTTCTATTAAGATGAAGGTATTGGAATATCAATTTGGAAGATATGATAGAAGCAGGAGTTCATTTTGGTGATTTTATTTTCACATGTGCATTAGATCTGTTCCATGAAAACCATAAAAAACTGTGGTTTTTCAAAATTTTATCTACTTTTCTATTCAATTGATTATGGATTTTATGTTTATTTGATAATCATCTTCAAAACTACAAGTAAGAAAGAGGGATCATGACCAATATTGGCTTCTCTTTTTCTGATGTTTTTCTTTTTAACTCTGGCATATGTTTTTTCTGTGTGAATACTTTATTTTTTCAAAAGTTTGGTTTAGAAATGGAAAGTTTATGAAATGGTTTCACAGCTCGTAGTATACTTCTCTGAAACCCAAATCTTCTTCCCGAAAACGTTCGATATCAGATTAATTGGACCTCTCTTGCAGCCAGGCCCCCCTTAAGCCCAAATCCATTCACCACGCGTAGAAACGACAATGAAACGGAATTGGCAAAGCATGGCCGACCAACGGGCATAATTAGGAATCGAAATCTCAAATTGGAATACGAATTGTCAACAGTCATACTTCTCTCTCTCTCTCTTGATCCTCAAGTGCATTTGGTTCAGCATTTTGAAAAGCCTATTAGGAAAATACAAAGCAACACAGCCTAAAGGATTTTTGGTAAATGTAAAGGCTGTTTGATAAACTACACTTTAAGAAGCAACTTTGAGAAAAATGCTGTTTAGTAAAAAGCCTTTTGAGTGATTCATATTAGTTTTTGAATTTTTATTTGTTTAAAATTGAAAAAAAATAATGTATGCAACTTTTTAAACATAAAAATTGACAAGCTAAAAAAATCAAATATATACAATTAAAAAAAAAAAAGGACCAAAGCTTTCGCCGAACAATTGCTGGTGAGCTGATATGGCTACAACAATCGTTGAAGGTCGCCTGACCTCAAGTGACCCTCGACAAGGGTCACGCGATCAGGCAGCGTGCGACCTAGGCGACCTCGCTTAGGTCTTGCTAGGGTCACTCGACTAATGGCCTAGGTCGCATGTCGCCTAGGTCATGCGACCTTGGTGCGACCCTTGCCAAGGTTACGCAATGGGCGACCTCAATTGACGGTAGCCATAGCCAAATCTAGTTCGCCGATGGTGATAACCCTTCGCCAATTCAGCAAAGGGTTTGGTCCTTTTTCAATAAAAAATAAAATAACAAGGGACAAAATTGAAATTTTCAAGAATGGTTGAGAGTAATTTTGGAAGGAAAAATGAGTTTCAATATTTACTGAAATGCTGAAAGCCTACTAACATTGGGTTTTCAACATTTTCAATACTGACCTTCACATGAAAACTCCTTAAAAATAATTACGAAAATGGTTCAATATTTCTCTAACGGGTTGGCCGGTGAGTTAAGAATGCTGAACCAAACACACTTCTGAAAAAAGGATATTCCAAGAGGCTTAAGTGGGTCTTTGTGATCTCCTGAGGAAGAGAATTTTCCGGCCTTTCAAACCAGTTTGAATTAGCGGACTTCAAATTGGCTAGCAGCACCTTGCGATCATCGTCAACAGGATATAGGGCCCACGGGCTTTCTACTTTTCCGGCTTAGGAGCTCCGCCTCAAATCTACCGCCGGTCTCTATCTCTACAAAAAGATGATCCGCTTTCTCATTCTTTAAGTACAGAAGAGCTCGGAAGGCAGCTACGGTTTCGTTGGTCAACGCCGCATCGAGTTGAAACGTCTAGGGAGATGGACGGACCCGACGGACGCGATGCGATTAGCAATCTGCCCGACTCGTACTCCTCCATATTCTGTCCTTCCTGCCCACGAGAGACGCCGTCAGGACAGTGATGGTCCCGAGGTTCCGTCACCCCTAGACTTCTACCCGCCACTTGTCTTTCGATCACTGTCCTTACCACGACTACAAAAAGTTGGATACTGCTTTTGAAGTGGACGACAAATTCGTGAATTTTACCGACCATGTGTTGACTCTGCACGAGAGCCCCACGATCGATTCATTTCGTCTTAATTTAAACTGTGCGTCTGAGGTGCACCCCTATGATCCTGAAAATGAGGACTATGTAACTCCGGAGAGGAGAGAACGTGGAACAAACTGGATACGTTGATTCGTTTTGCAGCGAGGAGTTCTGACATTGTCTTTACTTCCCCTTAAATCTTTACGTGCTGCCCAGCGTTGTCCTTAGGTGTAGCAGTTTAGTAGAGCTGAAGCTGGCTTCCTGTGTGGTCAGACCAGTGGCGGGACGGGTCCAACTAAGGTCGCTTAGAAAATTGTTTATGAAGGATATTCACTTAACTGAAAGAATGTTGGCTGACATACTATCCGGTAGCCCATTGCTGAAAGAATTGTCTATTGAAGATTGTCATGGCCACCACGAGCCTAAATTGTGTCATGGCCCATCCATTGAAGTTTTAAATTTAAAGGAATGCGGCAGTCTTGAAAAGCTTGATCTTACACAATCATATATCAAACATTTAACCATTGATCAGTATGGGGATCTGGAGCTAGTTTGTCCTAATGTGAGGATTTTGGATATTGCTGTGCGTCTAAATTATGTCAAGGCGATTGATATGTCATCACTGGTCGATACGTCCTTCAGCTTCAATGATTATTTTAGATATCCTTACGGGAAATATTGTGAGTTCAAAAGTAAAATATTTCTACTGTTCTTTGAGAAAATTTTTCTTCACACCTAGTTACCCCCTCTAGGTGTTCTTACTAGCCCTTTCAGATAATTATCTTACTCATTTGATCTTTAATTTAAATTTACATCACGTGTTTATTACAAGTTCATACTTAGTTAATAAAAGATAATCCAAATAAATGTAACTGATGTCCTACTGGACATCCTCGTATTTAACCCTAGATTGTCTCCACCAAATGAATCATGTCTATGCCTGGGTAAATATGCAAAAGGATTTAATGTATATTTAATATATATGTTGTTTGTCTCTCACGTTGACCCTGTTGGATCACAGATGGAATATTCCTTCACAATCGTGTTCCAACTTTTTCTCAAGATCGATCGTTCAGTTAGTATGCCATTTATGGAAAAGAACAATGTCACCCCCACCCCTGATTCAGTGACATATAAAGGACTGATTACTGACGGGAAAATTGTCCAAAAAGTCCTAAACCTATTGCACTTTTTCCAATTCAGTCCTAAACCTTTTAACTTTGCCAATTGAGTCCTAAACCTTTTTCATTTTTTTGCTAATTCAGTCCATCCGGCCAATTTTGGCCGGAAAATGCTTATGTGGGACGCGGCGGTGCCACGTAGGATTGCCGGCGCCGACATGAACAATTTTTAATAATTTTTTAATAATTTTTTTAAATGTTTTTTTTTTTTTTTTTCATTTTGGCTTTTTCCTTGGCCTTTTCCAGTGGTCGGCCGGCCTTGCCCGCCATAGGCGAGGCCTGGCCGAGTGAGGAGGAGCACCGGCAAGGGGAGCCCTCGCCCAGGCGCGGTCCGGCAAGGGTCGCTTGGGCGAGGTCGACCCTCCCTAGGCCAGGGCAGCCTCGCCGGGCGTCGACTAGGCTACGGCGATGCCGGGCGAGGCCTCCCGCCCCGGCGAGGGCCGGTCTCGCCGGATCTCGGGAGGGGAGCCCTCGCCGGGCTCACCCTTGCCCGGGCGAGCGTCGGCCTCGCCCTTGGCTGGGCGGGTGACGGCTAGCCAACCGGTGGCGAGGGTCGGCCTCCCCGGATCTGGTGCAGGCGAGGCCGACGCTCGCCTGGCGAGGGCTCCCCTCACCGGGGCCAGGGTGGCCTCGCTCGGCGTCGCCGTCGCCTGGCCGACACTCAGCGAGGCCGCCTTGGCCTGGGGGAGGGTCAGCCTCGCCCAGGCGACCCTTGCTGGGCCGCTCTTGGGTGAGGGCTCCCCTTGCCGGTTCTCCTCCTCGCCCGACCGGGACTCCCTTGTGGCGGGTGAGGCCAGCCAGCCGACCGTCGCCTGTGGCTAGTGATCGGTGGTCGGCTGTCGCCTGTTGCTGGTGGCCGGCCACCGGAAAAGGCCAAGGAAAAATCCAAAAAGAAAGAAAAAAAAAAGAAGGAAGCGAGTCTTCGTGCCCAGATCCGACCCTCTCTCCTCCGATTCTTCTCTCGCTCGGCCCCTACCTCGCAGATCCGAACCCACTTGCCCAGAGCTCCTCCCCCTCGGGCTCGCTCGTCGCCGACCTCCCCCGAAGTCTCTCAGTGGGAGGTTGGCTGAGTTCGCGACCCAATTTCTCTCTCGCTCACTCTCTAATCTTCCCCTGAAGTCTCTCGGGGGAAGATTTCTAAGCTTGCGTTCTGTGTGTCCTTCGACGAAGGTGGTGCCCCGCTATTTATAGGTGAAGGGGTGGCCGGTCGACGGAGCTTCGACCGCCTGTCCTCGCACGCCGAACGACCTCCACCGGCCGAACCGGCATCCTATTTGTCAAGGTGGCTCTAGGCTGCCTCGCATTGAAGATGCGTCCACTCCATCGTATGCTGCCACCTCCTTCTGTCTTCTGGTGTCACGCACGTCCTCGTCTTCGACGTGTGCAGCCTTCTGGGTTGGGCTCGTCGACCCAACCCAGAAGGCTGCTGCTTCGTTTTTTCTCTTTTTGTTTTGTTGTTTTTATTTGTTTTTTGTTGTTTTCTCTTGTTATTATCTATTTATCCGAAAAAGAGGAAAAATACATAAATAAAGAATTAAGGCCTAATTAAAAACGTAATCAAAATTTAGGTGTCAACAGTTACCCCTCTTTGAAGGTGAGTTCGCAGAGGTTGCATTCAAAGACAAACTGATACCTAAATTTTGTCCATGCACGTGTAGCAGATTATATTTTATTTGGGTCCTATTGTCCTATGTAGAAAAAGAGCAATATAACATTACACATACTAAGACAGATAAGAAGATACCTGTAGTTACTTACCGGGAGTGAGTGAGATAGGGTGTGAATCTCGAGTTTGGCAAGTATTAAGGCGTCATCTTACCTGGTGACATGAGGAGGTTGCTTCTCCAGGACCCGAACCATTCTTCGGTCGCCTGTTAAAGCAATATGTGGTTTGTCTAGGACCTGGACTTTTCTTTAGTCGCCTTAACGGGGAATTGCCTTTCTAGGACCCGAACCTTTCTTCAGTCGCCTGTTAGAGCAATAAGTGGTTTGTCTAGGACTCGAACCTTTCTTTGGTCGCCTTGACGAGAAATTGCTTTTCCAGGACTCGAACCTTTCTTCGGTCGCCTGTTAGAGCAATAAGTTGTTTACCCGACCTTTCTCGGGGGATGCGCCGACCTTTTTCAGGGCATCTGTTTGTGAGTATCTGATCTTTATCAAGGACTCCAGTTGGTACTCGAACTTTCTCGGGAGATGCGCCGACCTTTCTCAGGGCATCGATTTGTGGGGTGTCTGACCTCTGTCAAGGACACCAGTTGGTACCTGACCTTTCTCGGGTGATGCGTCGACCTTTCTCAAGGCATCGATTTATGGGGTGCTTGATCTCTGTCAAGGATACTGGTTGGTACCTGACCTTTCTCGGGGGATGCGCTGACCTTTCTCAGGGCATCGATTTGGAAGATACCTGGACATTCACAGGCATTGGAAGAGTACATGGAAATTCACAAGTACTAACCTGAAGGATACCTGGTTGTTCGCAGGCATTGAAGGGGTACTTGGATGATCACAAGTACGAACTCTTAGAGGTGCCTAGATGTTCGCAGGCATTGAAGGAGTACCTGATAAATGGAATATCGAGGACGTACCTGAGAATATCGAGGACGTGCCTCGCATATTCATGAAGGTCTCTCACCTCCTGGTAATTGGGAATATCGAGGACGTGCCTCGCATATTCATGAAGGTCTCTCACCTCCTGGTAATTGGGAATATCGAGGACGTGCCTCGCATATTCATGAAGGTCTCTCACCTCCTGGTAATGGGAATATCGAGGACGTGCCTTGGATATTTGTGAAGGTCTCTCACCTCTTGGTAGTTGGAATATTAAGGACGTACCTTGGATAATCATGAAGGTCTCTCACCTCTTGGTAATTGGGAATATCGAGGACGTACCTCGCATATTCATGAAGGTCTCTCACCTCTTGGTAATTGGGAATATCGAGGATGTGCCTCGCATATTCATGAAGGTCTCCCACCTCCTGGTAATGGGAATATTGAGGACATACCTTGGATATTCATGGTCTGTAACCTCTTGGTAATTGGGAATATTGAGGGCGTGCCTCGCATATTCATGAAGGTCTCTCACCTTTTGGTAATGGGAATATCGAGGACGTACCTTGGATATTCATGAAGGTCTCTCACCTCCTGGTAATTGGGAATATTGAAGGCGTGCCTCGCATATTCATGAAGGTCTCTTACTTCCTAGTAATGGGAATATCGAGGGGGTGCCTCGCATATTCATGAAGGTCTCTTACGTCCTGGTAGTATAAGTTTGAATGTAGCACAAGGCTTACCTAGATGGCCACAAGCACTCAAAAGGGCTGAAACACCTGGGTAGCTGCAGGTGTTCAAAGTACTGGAATACTTGGATGAACACAAGTATTTAATGATAGGATCTGGGACCACTCAGACAAGTCCAAGTGTTATGATGATAAGAGAGCATACCTGGACAGCGGCAGATAGTTGAAGGCAAGAGGGTATCTGGACAGTCACCAGTATTCATGCTGGCGATATTTATGATTTTTGAGAGTATGTCCGCTATTTGCACAGTATGCACACATGATTGTATATGCTGTAAATTCATGAATTTAAGTGTGATTCATGCTTTATAATTTTGTTAGTTTTACATCATCCGAGTTCCATTGGGAAAGATTTTGAAAAACAACCTTCATTTAGAATGTAGATGTCTTGAGCATGCCAAATGATGGACTTTCAGTCTGAAAGGACTTTCCACTCACTCTCATGGAAAAGGCTATCTTGACCATTGATGTAGGATATATAAGGACCACACTTCTCACTATTATCATGTCTGCAGGGGTTCGAGTATTCCCGCAAGTAGCACGACTTTACCAATGTGAGAGGTCTTTGTCGAAACTGTGATGAAGACTTGGTCAACGGCTCATCAAAGGGGACCATCAAGGTCGAAGCTGATGGATGAAATGTTGCACAATCATCTCCGAGTTTATAAATCAAGAACCCTATGAAAAGAGATAGACTAATCTTGCTTGTACTTCTTCGAGCGATGCTTATGTACACATGAAATCCTACATTAATTGAAGTGCCCTAGTCTGAAGAGACTTTTACAATGGGAATGTAACGTAGACTTGGCTCACATGTAAGAGGGTGAGAGTTGGTGACTGTCTCGGCATTTGTCACTGATCTTTCTTCTTACTGTCAGATGAAGGTTCTATGGACCATAATAGCAACTTTTTCTTGGCTGTATTTTTTACTGGGGGTATTGGCCTTGCTTTTACCAGGTACACTGCTTTTTTATGCCCCTAGTTTTTATTCTAATTTTTCATTCATGGGCATTGACCTTGCTTTTACCAAGTACACTGCTTTTTCCATGTCCCTATTTTTCATTCTTATCGTTAGAGGAACTGGCCTAGGCAAGTTCAAGCTAACGTTGCTTGTTAGACTGTTGAGTCTTCATTTTTTGCCGGCACTCCTGGTTTTGCTGCTCGAATGGTAGTAATCTCTGTTTTGCCTCCATGTGAGGGTGAAATTACATACTTGGGTTGTACAATGAATACAAGTGCATAGAGAAGGAATTGCTCTTCGTCGTTCTAGGGTACTTAAATTATCGTGAGTGTTCATATGCAATAAAGACACCCGAAGATTGATGTAAGTGCGAGCAAGAAAATTTCTATCTCTCTTCTCACCTTGCAATGCCGCCTCGTCTTCGACCTGCCCTAGTGTGGGGGTGGTTTTTAACAGGGGTAGGATAGAAATTTCATCAGTGTATGAGGCTCAAAGGGGTGAGCGTTGGATAATTTGGTAGAAAAACGAATTGCCTCTCACTGTTCTGGTTATCGTACCATTTGTGAGAGAACTCTTTACCCTGTTGACACGGAATTTTCTGCACTCATCTCACAAGTGTATGGATAGGGGACCGTGTGTAGGATATGGCTTGCCTTTCATCATTCTAACGCGCCTCATCTAGCATGTTCGATCAATCTTGTATTCTTCACTTAGCTGTCTATTTTGATAATCCTTAGTGGAATCAGTGACTTAGACAGGCAAAATAGTCATGCAAGAATTCATTTGGAAAAGGCATGTGGGATTTTAAATGCGATGGAGTTTGTACTCTCAGAACAAATGAATGGTTTTGGCTCAAAAAGACCTCACTGGCAGCTTTAAGGGTAAACAGAATAGTGTTATTAAATTTTGAACATCAAAAGGGTTATTCACAAGTGGGTGTTGATGGATTGTTCCTATTAAGTAGGGAAATGACACAAGAAGGATCAACCGGGTTTAGGGATCTGATCATTAATTTGATAGGCCTTTCTGCTTTTGCCCTTGCAGAAGAGAAGATGTAAATGGATTAATCAGCAGGGCCAAAATTTAAAAGAATTGAGGCCTGAAGGATCTCTGTCATTTGCTTTGGCGATACTTGAGACACCATTTCGTTTGGGAGAGCTTATCAGAGTCTGACATGCCTCTCATTTATTTGTTTTCCGCATCTTTGATAGTCAGGTGGTCCTGCAACAGACAAGAGGGAACTCTTAGTCACGAACTCTTTCAGGAGTCAAACAACTGGGAATGATACAATATTACTCTCCATTGGTTTGCAAATGATTGGATAGACCTGAGGCATGAGGATGATATGAAGTCATGCACTTTTCACTCTGTAAGGTCACCTGCTCTCTCGTAATTTGCAAGCACAAGAGAAGCAAAATTTTTTTTATTAGTTTTTACATATGGCAACTAGTTGCCGCTCCCGAGGTTGGAACCCCGATCGCGTCTGGACCGTTTCATCCCCTATACCACTAGGCTAAGGTGCCGGTGGTGTCCGTAGGCCGTTTCTTTTTCATTTAACCGAACCGGCTTCTGGACGACACGTCCTTTCATACCAAGTTAGGTAAATCGATATAGGTCATTTGATTTGCCCAAATTAGCCATTAAGCTTGATTCTTGAATCTTACGCTTCTTGTCAATAGGAGAAAATATGTCAAAAGCAAGTTTAGAGAGAGAGAGAGAGAGGGAGTATTGGAAACGATACCAAGTTACCCTTCCCCAGAGTTTGTATTTGTTGACTCCTAGGGATATTTGAATGTCGATGACAGCCTTTTGTCTTGACACAATTCAACATCTCTTTTGATTGGCCGTCCTCATTTGCGGCTATGTATGCATGATTGATGTTTGTTGATTCATCTTCAACACCTCCTTCTTGTGGAATTTTTCTTTTGCTTTTGATCGCATGAACATTAGCAGCATTGGGCAGAGTCATGTACCTCGGGTTTCCATGGAATCCTATGCTTCTTGGCTTGTCAAAGCCGGAAGTCCCATGACCTTGTGATGTCCCTTTTTTAAGCGGGATGATCATTTTTGTTTGCCCTCGCTTTCTTAGAATGGTGTCTTTGAATTTTAGGCGAGTTCGCACGATGTGCTAGCTTCAAATGCCTCCTGTCAAAATAAGTCAGAGGATATGATATTTTGAGACACGAAGTGAGTGAGTCAGAAAGACAAATTTAACATCTTGTTATGACAAAAACTTTTGGTAATGAAATATTTGTTTTCAAAAGCATGTATTTAGGGGGAGGAAGCATGAGGGAACCCAGCTCTCAGTATTCTCCTTGGATGATATTTTCTTTTCACGGTTGGATAGCATCACCGGGCTAGTTTGGTGTGTCTCCTCATGCCCTCAAAATATTTTCAACTTTATTTAATAGGTGGATTTACATTTTGGAAGAGTGATTTCAAAAGTTAGTTCCTCAAGTGGAACTAATGTTCAAACCAAAATAAGTCAGACTTAAGAAAAATGTACAGGTTCCCACGTAGGGGAATATGCAAGGAAATTAAAAAGGGTTTTACTTGAGCGAGCCTGTACCCATTTCCCCTGACGGTCCTTCGTCGATGGCACCCATGAAAAGGTCTCCAAACATGGTGGTCATGTAATCTGGCCCTTCTTTCTTTGTTCCTAAGGATGGTACTTCATTGCCTGAATAATACTCGGCCTCTACCCTTGATAAATGTCAGCGGTATGTGCTTCGACATTTATGATCTGACTGACTTCGGAACTGAATATCGCGTTTACTTTGTCGGTGTGATCCGGGAGTGGATTGCTCTGGAATGAGAAAGCTTTAGTGTCTAACAGGTTCTGGATTCGATTCTTGAGGGTGAAGCACTCATCAGTCAAGTGCCCCACTTCTCCCATGTGATAGTCGCATATCTTTAACGGGTCGTAGTTGGAAAATCTTTCAGCATTGGGTCGTTTTGGCTCAATCGAAAGGAGGTTCTTCTTTCGGAGGACTATCAATACCTATGATGGAGATCCAAGAAGATGAGTAAATTGTCTCATGTTGCTGTAACGCTGGGATGGCTGACGGCTAGTGGTCTGTTGCTGTCTTGCGCTTGTCTGAATTGATGATTGTAGGTCGCATTGACCTCTACTAGAGGTTCTTTATCTTTCTTTATGCTGAACTTGCCCGTGGGTGCAGGGTTAGTGAACCAACCATCTTTCAACCCTATCTCAATTTGCTTCCCTACTGGAATGAGTTGATTAAACGATTCGGCAGTCGTGGTTACCATTTGATTGTGGTACTCGTAGGGGAGCATTTTGATAAACATCTTTCTTAGCTCGAAATCGGTTGGTTCATGACTGATTTGGGCGGCTAGATTCCTCCATCTAATAGTATATTCTTTGAACGATTCATGCTTTTTCTTTTCGGTACACTCAAGATCCTCACGAGAATGGGTAATGTCCATTATTAACTTATACTGCTTGAGGAATGCCTCACTCATCTCGCTCCATGTTTCGTGGAGGTTCATGTTCTTCGTGATGTACCGCCTCAGGGCTGGGCCTACTAGACTTGATTGGAACAGCTGGATCATTAATGGTGCATTATTAACGTATTGGGTCATTCGAACCAAGTACATTTGTAAATGAGCTCTTGGGCAAGTCGTGCCATCATACTTCTCAAACTCAGGCATTTTGAATTTTTCCGGCATTTTGACCTTGGAATAAATGGAGAGGTCCGTCAAAATAGGATCTTGGAGGCCTTGCAGTTGTTTCAGTCTCTCCTCAAGCTTTTCGAGATGTTTGTCATGCTCAGTTTTAGACAAATTATTTGGCTTAGCTTTCTCAATCACGGTTTGGTGCGGATCATCCTCCAATTCGGGAATGTTATCGTCGATATCTCCACCTTGATCACCCCTAATAGAGGATTGTGGTAACAATACCTCGATTGAGGCTGGGATGGGAGTAAGTTTGCTCTAGATGGAGTCTATATGCTTTGAGAGTTGTTGAAGCACATTGAAGACTTGCTTCATTTCGCTTTCCATGACCGCAACACAGCTTGGTACATTCTCTTCGGCCATTCTTGCTCTTGCTTTTGAGCGAGTCTGGATCGGCGAATGTTGACGTTCCGTGATTACCTGGCCATGAATAAACAAGCATGTGTGAAGACAAGGCATAGACAGGGAGTCAGTCCCTGATGACGACCTAGTCCTACTCTTTTTGTTTATTCATGAAAAGGTAGAGGATTTCCTAAGGATGGATTGAAAAAGGGCATGTGATATGTTAGCATGGACTAAAAAGATATTCAATTTGAAGAAAGCATGAATTACAACAAATTTTGAAAAAGACTTCTATCTCTTATTTGAGGCAAATGAAAATTCTTGTGGAAAAGAACTTTGTAACATGCTTGAGGATAAAAACATCAACTAAAAGTAATTTCTTTTGCAATTTTTATTTTTAACTTTATGGCAATTATTTCCAAATTAAAACAACCATGGTATCAAATCCTAAACTAATAATGGACTGCTCAATATATACATGAAGGTAAGTGAATTGCAAAGTACACGAAAAAAAACTTACTTCACGCGAGAAAATTGATGACAATCACATAGACATGCGTATAATATGTGCGGCTCGATTTCTAACTAAGAAGGTTTAGAGAAATTAAAAGGGTGTCCGCTCGTCGCAGTCTTGCGTTGGCAACATACCCTCTTAACATCGGCTCTACCTAAAGAAATTTGGGGAAAAGAAAGGCAACCTCTGCAATGCAGTCTCGCGTTCGAAGCCATATCATTCTTAACACCATCCTAAATATCCTATGGCGACCCAGGTCCAGCGGCCGGGTTATGTGTGCCATGTGTGGTGCTAAAACAGTAAAGCATGCATAGCAGTTTATAATCACAAAAAAAATAAACCTCTAAGCTACTGATTTGCATATAAAATAAAAACAAGTTAGTAAAGTGTTTAAACGAGATAAAACGGCCTAAGTCCTCAAATTTTCCCCAGCGGAGTAGCCAAGCTGTTGCGACCTCTTTTTTTCGGCGCTTGATTCGGAGCGGGCGCCTTCGGAGGCTAATGGTTTGGCTAGGTCTGTTAGGCTCAGCTTGGACTCTCCCAAGTCCACTAATTCATGACTTAATGGTTCAAGTTTTCAAACTATAAGTTAATTTTAAAATGAGTCTCCACTAATCGGTTTGGGTTGGGTCGATTATAAACCCAAGCGAAATATCAGGAGAAATACTCGCTTCGCACAACCAGAGAAATTAGAATCGGGGACTTGATTACACTAGTTAATCACTAATGCTACCTAATCTTGTTTAAACCTAAGGTTTTTTGGATGTTTGAGGGATTTTCCATGCATTTTGTGGAGGAAAAACATTTTTGGGTATTGTCATCATTTTTGGACATAAAAAACATTTTTTGGATTTTTGATCTTTTGGAAAATATAAGTCTTTTTTTTTTGGCTTTTAGTAACTTTTTGGCCTTTTTGGAAAATATGAGATATTTTTTATTTTTTGATTTTTGTAAAATAATTTATTTTTATTAAAATATTATTTATATTATTATAATATATTATATATATAACGACCCGGGTCGGGTCCCCGGTTAGTCCGACCCAGGTTGCTAGGATGGGCTAGAAACAAGGGCCCGGTCCCGGCCTCGTCCCCAAAACGGCCCGACCCAACCCGACGACCCGTGCGGCGGAACCCTACTCGACCGGTGGGCCGGATCCGACTGGGCTGGGTCCGACACAATGCTTCCTCCCTCCTCGTCTATTCGTGGCATCGATGGAGGGGCTAGGAGGTCAAACGACGGCAGCCCGGCGTTCGGTGGCGACGGAGGCTAGGGTCTCGACAAAAAGGGGGGGAAGCCTTTGAACGGCAGCGATGGGGGTGGCCGCGTGGGTTGAGACGCAAGGTGAAACGACGATTAGGGTTCGAGAGGGAGGGAGCTTCCGTTTGGCGTCGATGAGGGTGGCGATGGTGTACGGCGGTAGACGGTGACGGCTTCATTACTGTCTCGGCGAGCAAAGGCACCAGTCGATTCCATGATGAAGGGCTTTGATTCGGCGGAGTCTTTGAACAGTTGCAGGTCTAAGTGGGGGAAGTAGCGGTTGGCATTGGGGAAAACAACAGAGGCGAGGCGCGAGGGTGATAGCACGGTTTAATGGCGTCAGGACTGGTGCTCGGTCACAGTGACGGCGACGACCTGGCTCGGGGCGACTCGGCACGGCGGATTTCCAAATCTGCACCCAGATCTCGACCCTTCTTCCTCCGCCCTCCACTCACTTAGATCTGGATGGTGTCGGGGACTCGGTCAAGGCAGCAGCGTAAGGGGGACGGCAACGAGTCTTCGTGCCCAGATCCGACCCTCTCTTCGATTCTTCTCTCACTCAGCCCCTACCTCGTGGAACCAGAACCCGCTTGCCTAGAGCTCCTCCCCCTCGGGCTTGCTTGCCGCCGGCCTCCCCCAAAGTCTCTCAGTGGGAGGTTGGCTAAGTTCGCGACCTGATTTCTCTCTCTCTCACTCTTCAATCTTCCCTGAAGTCTCTCGGGGGAATATTTCTGAGCTTGCGTTCTGTGTGTCCTTCGACGGAGGTGGTGCCCCGCTATTTATAGGCGAAGGGGCAGCCGGTCGATGGAGCTTCGACTGCCAGTCCTCGCACGCCGAATGACCTCCACCGGCTGAACCGGCATCCTATTTGTCGAGGTGGCTCTAACTAGGCCGCCTCGCATTGAAGACACGTCCACTCCACTGTACGCTGCCGCCTCCTTCTGTCTTCCGGTGTCATGCGAGTCCTCGTTTTCGACTAGTGCTGCTTATCCAATTGGAGAAGAAAGCAGCAGGTTGAAGAAGACAAACAGGAGAAAGGGCTGGGTTGAGTCGCGCGGGCTGGGCCGGTGGGGGCCCACGCGAGAGAAAATAAAAGGAAGGGGCTAGGCTCGTCAACCCAACCCAGAAGGCTGCTACTTTTGTTTTTTTCTCTTTTTGTTTTGTTGTTTTTATTTGTTTTTTTGTTGTTTTCTCTTGTTATTATCTATTTATCTGAAAAAGAGGAAACATACATGAATAAAGAAATTAAGACCCAATTAAAAACGTAAACAAAATTTAGGTGTCAACAGGTAGTGAATCGTGTGTGGTGGCATAGTGCCCATCCTTGGGTCAAGTGTGCCGAATAGGATGTATTTTATAGTGTGCAAATGCTATGTCGCTATATGAGTGTGCTATACCTATGATACATGAGATGGATTCTGATGCTTGATGCCCAAGGTTGGCGAACCTTGGATGCCCGATGATGGCCCGGAGTGGATGTTGGAAGTGAATGCATTAGCTAACAACCAAGATGCCCCGATTGTAGTAGGGATGTCCAAACTGATGACAAACCCCGGAAGTCTTTACAATCAACTCAAAAACTCGATGATGGGTTGGAGTGGATGTCGGAGGCAAATGCCTTGACTAACAACTGAGATTCCTCACAGTAGGGACACCTACAGTATGAGAACCGTGGATGCCTATTTAGTGAACTGGAGATCATTATATGAGCTGCCTAAACGGACTAGTTGAGTAGTGAAATCGGGATGGACCCAATGATATTGTGCATGATAAATGTGAAGTATGGCGCACCCGCTGCATAGTAGTGTGACCCATGCGATTGTATATGACGTGTGTTGCATTAAATGCACATTGGTACTACTTGTGTGATTGGAAATAGTCTGTAGTATGTCGTGTGCTCATACTTGTGTGCTTACTTGCTTGAATTTTAGTTGTATCCTAGGAATCAAGTGTCAATTAGATTGAGTGACTTATGAGATTGTTGTTTCTCTTGCTGAGCATCAACTCACTCCTTATGTTATTTTTCAAAATGATAGCTATGTCGTCGCTCCTCACATCTCCCATCTCTCGTTATGGAGCGCTTGTTGCATTAGAGGGCGAGCACCGCAAGTTCATGGAATCGGACTTTCCAGGCACAATGTTTGTTCAATACACGACTGTCTTGCTAGCGGACATAAGATAGCTTGATCTAATTTCCTACTGCTTTGTTGCTATATTCGTGCTAGTGGACGGACACCTATTAGGACCGATTCCATCCCCTAATGCTCCTAGTGCAAGTCGTGATGGGAGGACGTGGAGGATTAGGAGCTGGAGTAGGATGGAGTGCGGAGGAATCATGCTTGTATTTTGACACGATCGTAACTTTTTGGAGTGCGAGCTAATGTAATCGGGATGGTTGGATGGAGAGACGTATGTACGAATGAGGAGCTTGCTATAGTAGGGTTTAGGGAAACAGGCTTTTTTTTTTTAAAAAAAAAATTTCTCCCAACTTAGGTATTTTCTTTTGATGTATAATCCGCCACCTGATGTATATATAAGTATGGTAAATAATGGAAGCATGATTCACTTAACTATTGGTGTTTTTAGAGGCACCTGTATAGTTCATGTTATAAATGCTAACCTTTAGAAAAGATTTTCGCTTGCGTGGTAACTTAAAGTAAATAAAGAATAAGGTTTAGTAAGTGGCGGACTGAGATGCCACAATTCGCCCATGGACACAATGAACAGGAGTGAGCAACTTTGAATGTCTGACCAAGCTATGGCTAGATATCTAAACTGGACCGAATTTTCCTGAGAAGATTTTAAATGGCTGAAAGCGATATTTATACTAAATGCGGTTTTTGACCTAATTTTGCACTAATATCAAGCCTGACTTAAGAGAGAGATCGGGGAATCGTCAAGGAATGTGAGTGAGTAAACACTCACTTCGTATCTCTTTGATTTGACTATGTGAGACTTTTTTCATATAATTGGGAACTGGAATTCATTTGAGAGTTATATGTTTCGAGTGAATGTCATTTCCTCTTGTTGATCATAGTAAAACATCTTGTCAATCTCTCCTTATGAAGTAGGCACATTAAGTCAAACAATATAAATCCTCTATGTCAAATTTATTTTCTACGATGGTTTCTTGCTTAATTGTGCTTGTTTCATGCTGTCACGCCCCGAACCTCAAACACGCGCACATCCTTCGGTGGTCGATAAAATTGCAACGTCCTAGGATGCGTCGTCGACCCGTTTATTTTATTGCACATGCGGAAGCGAATAAGCAATTTCCAAACAACACAAATATGGGATAGAAAAGCAGGACCACAATTTCACCAAAGCCACACTTTTATAAACCAATTAGTTTATATACAATACTAGTCTATAAACAAGAGTCAACTCCAAAAAGAAGAGCCACTAAACCATCTAGGCACTGGACTCCTCATCCATGGGCTCAGGGGGCTCCGGGTCTACCACGACACCATCTGGGGTGTCGAGATCCATCGGGTGCGTTGCCTCCCATTCCCCAGTCCCAACAGGAGGTTTGTCAAAACCCTAAAGGGGACCCTCCCGACCCCCTTGAGGGAAAGCAATAAACCATGCTATGTATCGGTGAGGAACCAATTGAGGTCGGCCCTCATCGACCTATACCACAGATTCCACTAGCTCCTGACTCAGAGTGGTCCCGGGAATAGAGAAGGAAGTATGCACAAAATCCATCATCTGTGGGACCCTGTACAAGACCTAACGCTACTCCATCTAGGGACCTGAAAAGATTAAGCCCACGACGGGGTGAGACAACATCTCAGCAAGTCAACTCCCTAAACCCCGATTTAGGAAGAAAAAACACACACAACCACAGAGACTCACCTCGCTTCAGTTCCTCCCTGCACATCAGCACAGTTCATATACGCAATGCACATAATAGATGCACACATCAGTTGGAACGCCTCACCCAAACTCAATCAATCACATGGGTCCCGATTATAAGGCCAAATCGTTATGACACGTCCCATTTCGTGCCACACAATTTTGTTCCATAATCAGGTGCGTTTAACTCAATCAATCACGCATTCCAATTTTAATCTCGGCCCAACGAGCACGGCCTTCTCGACATTCGGCGGTCTTTTGGCGTAACCAGGCATCATCTCACCCCATTGAGCACGGCAACGTCTACCTCGAGACGGCAATCTCGAAGGAGCATTGGTCCAGAGTCTACTACAACCAGCATCCGTTGTCTAGGGGCATCCCATATAGGGGCAACTTCATCCAACTCATATTGGGGACGGGTTTTCATATCCATCACGCGATCATTCACTTCCGGCCAAGGATATCGTGCATTGCATTCAAATGTCTCAATTAAGATGATGCGCTTGGCCTATTTTTTTCGTATTAAAAACACCAAGTGAAAATAATCATGTGTGGGTACATGGTCGATCGAACTTTAAAAATTGATATCCTTCCTTTTAAAATCTCACTCTTTGATATAGTATATAAAAGCATTTTCGGTGTCAAAACCTGACACCCGGTATTTTCTAATTAAATACCAAAATTTCATAATTTTAAAATAATTACTCGAAATCACAATCATTACTCAATTTGCACAAATTAACAATCAATTGCATAAACTAAGCACATCACTACAATTAGCACAAAATTCCAGTCACCGACTATCCCGGTATAATTTCCGGAAAATATTAAATAATTAGATAAATGCAAATTAATCCAATAAATGCATACTTAGGCCGAAAATGCTAATCTAACCACCTAAACGGGCCTAGAAAAATAATGCACCTATCCACATAAATAGTAAAATCCATTTAGCCCATAATTAATCTATTCTAATCACCTAACAATCATAATTAAGCAACTAAATCACTAATTACAACTAACTAACCACCTAAGTCATATTTAGTCTAATCTAATTAACCCTTAAGTATAATTAACCTCCTAAGCAAGGTTTAGTGAGTAAATTCACCGGTTTTGCAGGCCGATGAGTTCATGCAATGGCGACGTCAAGGCGGGCGAGACCAAGCCTGGAGCGACACCAACGGAGGTCCAGACGAGGCCTAAAATGGGCCTCGAAGCTCTTAGTGCTTGCTGAACGTCAGCCTCTGTCCAAGGCTGAAAAGAGCTGCTCGCCTTGGCTATGGTGGCTGGAAGTGGCAAGGTGGGACGGCGGCAGCTGTAGCGAGACTAGGCAACCTCGGGGACAGTTGGAAATGGCGACGGAGGTGGCTTAGCTAGCTGGACGAAGGCTTGACGGCGGCTTGGGCGCGAGCAGGAGGTGAAACGGCAAGGACGCACGGTGACAGGCTCGCGGGCATGCGGCTGGCGTGTGACGGGCGGACGGGCGGCGAGGGGGTCGACGGTGGTTGCTGGCTCTTGGCTAGCTTCCTTTGGTTTTTCTTGAGCTCAAAGAACAACAACCATGGAGAAAGGAGAGGCAAGAAGGAAGAAGAAGGGCTGTAGCTGGTGAGGGGGCCACAAAATATTCCAAACACTTGAGTTCCATGCCCTACCAGCCAACAGCTATCATCCTCAGCCACAATCCTCCCTCAAGCTTTTCAAACAAGCCTCTCAAATGGCCCAAAAGTTGCCGCACCCCCTTGGCTACGAATTTTGATTAATCCCCTCCAAATTGAACTCAATTCCTCTCTAAATTAATCCAATTGATGCCTCAAAAATCCAGCCAAGGTTCCCACACTTAATTCCACATTTTTCATTACCAATTAGTCCAACATGAACGCCAAAAATGCAACCAAAAACAGCCCTCTAATTTTCTCGGTCCAAAAACACCCAATCTTGAATTTTCGTCGAAAACTCGGGTTTACCAAAAATCGTCGGAAAATGAGTCGACGTTCCTAAAATAAATCATGACATGATAGAACTTAAATAGGGTTCAATTTCGTGGTTAATTTCAATCGGACGCAATTTTAGCGTGACCTAACCTACGGGTTACTTTTTTGGAATTTTTAGCGCATTTGATCCGTGGTCGATTATTTTCAAGCCACATTATACTTCTTCGACTAACTGGCGACTCTCGGTTATCGTGAAAATCTTGAGGTTTCAAATACGGGTATAGGGTACAGAAATGATAGAAAAATTGGTTTACTGCCGTTCGACATAAATTTTGCAATTAAGTGGAATCACCCACACTCTAATCACATATCTCTGTCGAATCGACCTATCTCCGATCTCTGATCGATTATAACGGTGCCATATTGACCCTTGCAGATTAGCACGGTCGAGCAGTCGATTTCTGGTCGAATTCTTAAGTTTATTGCGTTTAGATTCCTTAACGGCTTCACCCGATAGACTAGTTATCCTGTGAGTGATCAGCTCAGAAACGAACTATAGGCGCGTCGATGAAAAGCTTAATTCATTTAATTGAAATTAGACTCAGAAAATCAGGATGTCACACATGCTTCCACCATATTTGAGTAATAAACTCGTGTCAGAGTTTTACGTTGTTGATGACAAGCAACGCTTGTCATTTCGCTAATTAGAAAAAATGACCAAAAACAGCTCATTTAAATCAAATTTAGAAAACTTAGAAAAATGACAATCATTGTATGAACAAAATCTCATCGAAACCGACTTCTTCAGCAAGTGTATCGCACAAATATTAGGCATCTTGTTCAGTCTTGAATGCCAATCCAACTGTCGGTACGCACACCCATGACCTAGATATTTAAAATGGTCAAAATCAGCTCATTTGAATCAAATTTCGAAAATGTATCAATGCAAAATGAGAGCCAAATTGAAAACATTCATAGTTGTTATAGACGATAAAAATGATGTAGTGTTCACTCCTAGTTTTAATCCAACCACGGGAGGATGTCTGGATCTTTGGGGTTTTCCGCATACCATTATATAAGTTATTTAAATAATTTTCTACGTGATTTATACTTCCTTGTTTTAATATATATATATATATATATATATATATAATTTAAGATTTAATTTCTTTTTGTTTTTTCTACGTATCATTCTTCTTGGCAAACCTCTCTTTCTTTTGTAATGTACTTTTCTGCAGAGCCATTTTCTTTGGTTTTCATTTTGCTTCCGAAAAGAAATCTTCTTTTAAAGTTTTGCGGTCTATTTTAAAGGAAGTGCTAATAAGTTTTTCGGAAATTGAAAACATGAGCAAGGTACATTTGCCAGGATGAATACGTAGATGCTTCTTCTATCAATGTAGGATCAATCCTATAAGAAAAACATGCCACTTGTTCTTCTGTCTTTCTAATTTCATTGCAAACTATTCACTAGTCTCTTTTTTTCTGGGATAAGTGAGTGTGATGATCAAGAAGGTGCTTCATATGAAATTCTTGTCCAAATTATTTCTTTGTTTAACTCTCCTATGTTCAATTTCATCGATCTACTTTTATTGAACATAATTTCTATGTCTCAACCTTTACATTTTCTAGAAAAAAAATACCATAAATTTTTTTAAAATATGTTCATCGTATCTCCAAGACCCTTACACTTCTTTTTGGATCTTTAAAAATGCCAAATTTATATTCACTTGACACATGTACTCTCCGTCATAATTCTATCAAAGATCATCCTAAAAAAATCCTACTGCTTTTGTGGACGGTAGAATGCAAGAGAAGTTGCTGTGGCACCGTGACAACAACGACGTTGGCATGGTGGTTGACGTGAACTACAAGGGTGCCATTTTGCGCTCTCTCGGTTGCTGAAGTCAATTTGGGGCAAATTTCTAGGGGTTCATGGTTTGTGTTTGGCTCGGATATATCCAAATCGAGCTTCGATTCAACTTGAGCGACTGATTACAAGTTCGCATTGTTCCAAATCCGTGGTTGTTTCTACGTGTTTTTCTGATTCTAGGTTTTGCCCCATTTTCTTGCTCTTTAATTATGTCATTACCAGAGTTTGTGCACTTTTGCCTCGTCAAGATTCCTGTGAAGAGTTTTTTGTTTCATGTCTAGTACTTTGTAACCCCTCAAAATTGCGTTTCTTACTCCTCCAACATGAGGTTCTTTATTTTACATGCTCATCGGAAGAAATGGATTATATTTTGTATTACTCAATTTTATCAACTCTTTAATTTTCTCATATCTGTGGTGCATCTACATCTTGCCAGTATTCTGCAATTTGATCAGGATTAGATACCGCTGAGATTTGATAATTCAAGGCAAATGTAGTAGTTGAATGTACCACTGGGAACCTGGGACTAAGATACTGCTAGTGTGAACTTGGTGCTCTCATCGTTGTTTAGAGCTCTGAAAGGCCACTCTACTTAGATTTAATTGGCTTATTGGATTTGTTCACCGGAATCATTTTGCTGAGCGCATTGTTCTTGTTGTGCTGCATGTCCTTTTGAATGCCAAGGCAAGAAGATAACAATGACCCCTGAGCTATAGAGAAGTAGATGTCTGTCTTGGCTTTCTCTTTAGTTATTCGATCTAGTTAGAGTCACTTTGTCATTTCCATAATTTTCTGTTGCATTATGCAATAGTTAAGTTTTGAGATTCTAATGATCATATGTTGGCTAGTAGAAGGAGGTTCTATCATTGGAGGTGATGGTTTGTCAATTTTCTACAACAAATTAGGGATTGATGAGTTGGTACATTGTCATTTGAAATGATCGCTTGTAATGGCCAATTGAGTATAGGACCAGTTCACTATCATATGTTGTTCACTATGGGTGGCTAGCTTAGCATTATGTGCTGTGTATTGGCCAGTATAGTGTTAGACAAGGATATGGTTACTTTGCTATATGCCATGTATTGTTGAATTTAATTTGTTGTAATGTGTTTGAAGGCCTCGGTTTCACATAATTTATAGTGTTTCCATTAAATCAACCTGTTTTGCTATATGTTGTGCTTTGCTTAATTTGAAGTTCCTGTCCAAAAGCATGCACTGTTGGAATTTGAATTGCTTGCTTGTATCGGGCAAGTTGATGATTGTGGTTTTTTCAAATGGATTGTTCCGAAATCCTCATTACATGGCAGAGAAGTGATTTTGGATTGATCAATGAGAAGAAAGTGCTGGCAAATAGTATTGGAAGTGTGGAATTTAGTTGAAAGTATCTGAGGAGAAATTCCACTTTCTCAAAATGCAGCTAGAAAGGAGTAGGCGATAGGACAACAAGATACAAGTGGAAGTGTCTCCACTTGAAGGGAAGGTAAAGATTTATTTTGGAAGGAAAAGGAAAGGAAAATAATCTATTTGAGAGGCATAGTCATATTGAAAGGATTGATGTGCCCAACCGTAATGTTGAAGTTGGATCCCAAAAAAAAATAATAATAAATAAATAAACATTCATTTAGATTGACAATAATGTTGGATTGGGGATGGTTGTGTTGTTTGTCTATCTTTGTTGCTTCTTGGTAGTGTAAGTGGAGGGTAGATGCGAGGCAAGACCAACGTTATGATGCAAAAAAAGTGAAACAGTGTTAAACTATATAAGCAAAATCCAAGTTCAACCATGTTCAATGAATTAACAAATCCATGTCAATTGTGTTGTCTGTAGAGAAAGGTGTCATGTTCCCTATACTGCATATTTATTTCAGATTCCTATAGTGATACTGTCATATTATCATGTCGCACAGATTGAAAAGGTAAAGGATTTAGGTCCTTAAACTTTTAATAACTATGGTCATCCTAATTGGAAGGGAATGGATTTGCTTGGAGATGAAGAAAATAAGAAATAGAGCCACCACGCACCCACAAACAGAACAACTATGGCCAATTATTTGCTTCCAATGAGGTCTAAAAACCTCTCTTCACTTAGAATTCGGATGATTACAATAGGAAAAACCAAGTGAACAAGTTGGTATATGGTTTAGAAAATAGGAAAAAGAGGAAATTGTTAAAATATGTCTCGAGTTTGAGTCCAATGTGAAATTCCAAATATTTCGATTTCGATATGTTGCGGACGTTCGAAATCAAGCAAGGAAGATCCGAAGATCAACTCCCCAAAATTCGAATCTGCGTTGGAGAATTTGGCTGCTGAAGTAGGAAAGTCCAACTTGACTTGGACTTAGATTTTGTTTAAAATATATAGAGATATGTTTTGGATAAAATCGTTTAAGATAGGAAACAAAATCCTATGAGAAGTTGGCAAAGGAATAAGTGTCTCACTTATATATATATAGACTTGTGGCTATGGATGGAAGAGAGTTGATCATGAAGAAGTGTTCTTGAAGCGCCGTCTCGTTGTCGAGTGCTTAGGAGAGATTTTCTTTTTCGTGAATTACACCAAGAAAGTTTAGTGTTAAACCCAATTAAATCTTGTGGTAAGATTTACGTGTAATTCATTTGTGAGATTGAGAGATTATTTCTTGAGGAATTTCGGGGCTAAACACTCGTGCGTTATTGGGTGTAATTGGGGCTTGGGAAACACCGAGAGAGTGTTTGAGTGACTCGAGTATGTAATCTCTGTGTATTGCTTGATCTATAGTAAAATTCACTGCTGCTCTCCCCGTGCATGTAGGTCTTTACGACCGAACCACATAAATCTGGTGTCCGATTTATTTTCTTTTTCTATCTATATTATTGTTCAATTGCTCGCTTTTCGCAACAAGTGGTATCAGAGCTAGACTTTGGCTAAGTTGAAGTGAATCGATGGCGACAGAAGAAGTAAAAGTGAGAATTGACATATTTGATGGGAAGGATTTTAGTTTCTAGAAGATGCAGATTGAAGATTATCTTTACTAGATGAAATTGCACTTGCCCTTATCTGGGGAGAAACCAGAGACGATGAAACAAGCTGATTGGGATTTGCTGGATAGACGAGCTATGGGTGTTATTCAACTGACGTTGGCTTGTAACATCGCGTTTAACATCTTGAAGGAGAAGACCACTACTGATTTGATGCAAGCCCTATCAGATATGTATGAGAAGCCTTCTGCGATCAACAAGGTCTATTTGATGCGACGTCTGTTTAATTTGAAGATGAGTGAAGGTGCGTTAGTTACAAATCATATCAATGAATTCAATGTGATTGTTAGTTAATTGAGTTCAGTTGAGATTAATTTTGAAGATGAGGTACGTGCTTTGATTCTGTTATCCTCATTGCCTGATAGTTGGAATACTATTGTTACTACTGTTAGTAATTCCTATTGGTCAACAAGTTTGACGTTTGATGGAGTTCGAGATTTGATTCTGAGCAAGGATATTCATAAAAGAGAATCTGGCGAACCTGTATCTACTGCTTTAGTAAGTGAAAATAGAGGAAGATCTATAACACGTATTGGTAAGAGTAGTGCTAATATGAACAAACGTAGTCAATCTAGGACTGCTGATGTTGTCTGTTGGAGCTATGGCAAGAGAGGGCATCTCAGAAGAAATTGCCTTAAGCTGAAGAATGAGAAGGGTAAGGAAATTATAGTTGATTATGCAGATAATGTTGTAGCTGTGGCAGATAATACTAATTATGTCTTGTCTGTCACTAATTATTCATCTTTTGATGGATGAATTATGGATTCTGGTTGTTCTTTTCATGTCACACCAAATAGAAACTGGTTTATCACTTATCAGTGCACGGGTAGTGGTAAAGTCCAGTTAGGGAACAATGCTGAGTGCGATGTTGTAGGTGTTGGTGATGTTAAAATCAGAATGCATGATGCTATTATGAGGACATTGACTCGAGTAATATATGTTCCATAATTGAAAAAGAACTTAATTTTCTTGGGTGCACCAGATTCAGCTGGTTGCAGGTATTCTTCAAAAGGTGGAGTTCTAAAAGTTGTTCGAGATGCCCTGGTGATAATGAAAGGAATCAAGCATGGAGGCATGTATAAACTTCAAGGTGAGACAATGACAAATTTCGCTGCAGAGACGTCAGATGCATATGTTCGAGAGTCTTTTGACTGCTCGAGGAAGACCTGGGTTGTTGTGCCAATGCATAAGTTTGATGCTGGTGTCAGGATCACGCGGTTGAGAGCTTTGATTGAGACGGAGACTAGTAAGTCGATCAAGCATGTGTGGATTGACAGTAGCATGGAGTTCTGCTCGGAGCTGGCAAATAAATTCTGCATGAAAGATGGCATAATGAAACATCGCACTAGTACCAGTAAATCACAACAATTTGCAGAATTGATGAGCATAACATTACTAGAAACGGCCTGACAAATTATCTCTAGTGTTGGTATTGCCAGGAGAATCTTAGCTGATGTGCATAGTACGATAAGCTGCCTAATGAATAGATCCCCATCAATTGCTATTGAATGGCGGACTCCTGAAGAAGTGTGGTCAGGTAACGTTGCTGGTTATTCTATTATTAAAATGTTTGGATGTCTGTGTTATTTTCGAGTGAGTGATGGTAAGCTCGATTGGAGGGCAAGGCGCATATTCCATGGCTATGCACTAGGTGAGCGGGGCGATCGGTTTGGTGCCCAAATATAAATTCACCTGTTAACAGCAGAGAAGTTACCCTTGATGAGTCTCCGATACTTCTGGCTAGGAGTGTTTGTGACAGTGTTAATACGGATCTGGACGGTGTTCAGCTTAAGGTGGAGTTGCGACTAGAAACTCCTGAGGTAGCGTATACGGGTACTAGCAAAGTAATCGACATAGATAGTGCTTGTAGCGAGGTGGAGCCTATAGAGCCAATGGTTGCCATAACTGTTGAAATTAACAAGGTACGTATTCAATCTCCAGATAGATATGGATGCAACAATGGTTTTGCTTTATCTATAGTTAAGGAGTATGCGTCAGAAAATCCTTGCGGAACAATTAAAGGTGCATATGGAGTTGGTATTCTAATGAGGTCATTGGTTATGGCAAAGTTCAAGCGAGGCTTAGACTTTGATAATATTTGTGACGGTTGAGCCCATCAAGGGCTTGTCACGACCAAATTTTCGGGTGAACCACCTAGGATTTGGCTAATAGATTGTTAAGCCTATACTTAACTCGGGCTTTCCCAAGCCCATACCAATTTGCGACTTAGATTCAAGTATTTAACATGTAAGTTGATTTTATCTAGGAGTCGTTACTAATCTATTTTTGGTGGATCGATTAAAATCTCAAGTAAAATAACAGGAGATTTACTTTACTCCTACGAGCTAGAGATCTATGAGTTCGGGGACTTGATTACGCTAGACTTCTCTAATGCCCTTTCGGTATCCTTCTTTTTTATTTCAAAAAAAAAAGTTTGGCAGGCAGCTTGAATTAATTTTAATTTACCTCCCTAACATGTGAGGTGTTCATGCGGGTGCGCAAACCACCAATTTAACACTCAAGAAAGCAAATAAAAAAAATGCAGAACTCACCTCATAGCAAAGAAAGCATTTGCAATATTAGATCATAATTCACATTAACAACCCTAGATATGATTTCTAATTAACACGCAATTTTTGTTTTTTCTTTTTCGCTTATTTAATGAAAATCATGCAATATGCAATGCATTCTACTAATCTATCATGAAGTAATATGACATGGTAATATGACTTAAACTACATGACATGAGTAAAAAAAAATGCAATAATTAAATGGACCTAACAACAATCACTAAATGACTTGCATTTTCATGAACCTAATTCTATATGACGTACGCATGATTTTTCTATTCTCCTAAAAAAACATGCAATATATCTAGGAGAAATTATTTAAATCTATAATTAATAAACATGCAATGACGTGCGATTCTATATGACACATGCATGATCATTTTTGTTTTTTTTTTTTTTTTTATTAATTTAGAAATTAAGAATTGTCAAATAATTAAACATGCAACCTAAGTTAAAAAAACTAGCAACCTAAATTGATCGATTTGATCTTTTATTTTTTATTTTATTTAATTTTTATTTAATTTTTATTTCTGAATTCGAAATAAAATTCCTATTATAAATATGCAAACCATAAAAAAGAAATAAACCTAATCTAACTCTCATTTTTTGGATCTTTTTACGAAAACAAAATTGATTCAAACGACATGGCAGTAGATCGAGCAAGACAAGATTGATATTTTAAAAAATTGACGAACTATATCTCGCGCATGAGATCGGATTAGCCAATTTTTAACAAAATCGCGAATCGTATCTTGAGCGTGAGATCGGATTGGCAATTTTTCCGTGCGATTGTGAGTCGTATTTCTAGCATAAAATCGGACTGATAATTGTATGCACGTTGTGAAGTTAGGAAAATTTCCTAATTCATGAAGAATCAAGAGATCTCTTGGATATGGCAATACTGATCAAATGCTCAAACAACATCATAATTTTACGAATTAGACAACAATATCGAATTAATCAATGTTCTTACCTAATTCTTAGTATAGCATGGATGACGTTTCCGAGTTTAGGCGAACAACAAATCGTGGGATAGCTCACAGTGTTGCAAGGGAATATGTTGCACTTCCGTCGAGACTCAAACAAATCTGCAAACAATTCAAATTGGATCCAACGAATTTCGTTGACTTCATTGGACCCACTGAGCAAGAAAACCAAGACTAAGGATATTGCCGTATGCGAAGGAGACCAAGTGCTAGCAATTTGAACAGAATAGAAGCCCGATGGGGGCAGCGAAATTCACTTGACTCGGGTTTGAGCCAATTTGCTCGCTTCATGGGCTTAGTCCAGCCTGTCAATTTAAAGCTCAGAACTACTAATTTGAACCCATTCATCACCAGTCTAATAAATAAATGCAAAAAAAGCAAATTAAAAATAAATGCACATAAATCTATATACAGGAAAATTTCAAATAAGGATCTACAATGTCATCATTTTCTCAAAAGAGGACCTGAAGTGAAGTTTGTCTCAAATAAGGACCCAAAGTGCATTCATTTTCTCAAAAAAGGACCTGGGGTGGAGTTTGTCTCAAATAAAGACCCAAAGTGATCATTTAGTCTCAAAGGACCTCATTTGCCGGCCGGTGAATAAATGCATCTCCGATGCATATTTCGGTAGCTTAATCAGGGATATTTTTGTCCAATTTTTTTTAAAAATTTTCAGTTGTCTTGTTCTTTATTATTATTACTTTTTTGGGTCAATGGTGGCACTGTTCATCATCTTCTTTGTCCCTTGTTCATCTTCTTCTCAAGAACATTGGACTTGGGAAGGGCCAGCGAGCACTGGTCGTTGGTGAGGGTCGGCGAGGGTTGGACGCCCATCGTCGGTAGTAGGCGAGGGCCACCAAGCCCTCGCCGGCCGTGGGCGAGGGCTTGTAGGCCAACTTGGCGAGGGTGGCCTCGGTTGCGGTTGGCGAGGGCCGTCGAGCCCTCGCTGGCTGTGGGTGAGGGCTTGCAAGCCCTTATCAGCCTTTATTAGTGGCTGGTGAGGTGGGTGAGCCCTCACCCAGGGCTGGCGAGGGGTGACCTCGCTAATGGCCGTGAGGGGCGACCTCCCCCACCTCCGCCCGCTGCTCCACCAACAACCTCGTCTTCTGCTAAGACTACGACCAGGATGCTCGCATAGCTTTCTTCATCCCTTCCTCCCACCATCGCTCCTAGATTGACGACTTCTTCGGCTACCCCTTTTGCCCTCGAGGACCTTCTTGTAGGGCCTCGATTTGGACGGCCCCCCTCCCCCATGGCCAACGAGGGCTCAATGGCCCTTACTTGATGTCAACGATAGGCGTGGAGCCCTCGCTCACTACTGGCGATGGGCGTCGAGCCCTCGCCGGCCCTTACCAGCGGCTGACACTCCCTGGCCTTTCCCCAAGTCCGGTATTCTTGATCTGGGCAAGAAGAAGTGAATAGGGGACGAAGAAGATGATGAACAGGGCAACCAAAAATGAAAAAAAAATGGACGAAAATACTGTAATCAGGATACATTGAAGATGCATCTATTCACCGGCTGGCGAGTGAGATCCTTCTTTGAGATTAAATGACTATTTTGGGTCCTTCTTTGATACAAACTTCACTTCAAGTTCTATTTTGAGAAAATGATGGCACTTTGGGTCCTTATTTGAGACAAAACTTCATTTTAGGTCCTCTTTTGAGAAAATGATGGTACTTTGGGTCCTTATTTGAAATTTTCCCTCTATATGCTATGTAATTAATATTTTTTCAGGGGTAAAATTAACCCCTCATTTTTTAATGCAATAAATAACTAATCGGATCGCCAAAATTTAGGTGTCAACAGCTACCCCCCTTTGAAGGTGAGCTCGTAGAGGTTGCCTTCAAAGACAAATTGAAACCTAAATTTTGACCATGCACATGCACTAAATGATTTTTTGTCGGAAAATAAATTCCATTTTAAAATGCAATTTATATGATGCATGGAAATGCTAATGCAAATGCATGATGTGAAAGGAAAGAGCGTATCCACAATTACTTACCAGTTAGTGCGGTAGAGCATCTTGAGGTACATGATAAATCTTCATTTACTCCACAAGTACCCAACTCTCACTCAGGTTCCTTGAAGAGTCTAACAAGTAATAAATTGAGACATTGAGACTGGAAGAACATTCACATCCAAAGTGAAATGTTCAACGAAAAGAATTGAGACATCCAAATCCAGACTAAGATGTCAAGATTTTTATACTCGAAATACCTAGATCTAGACTAAGGTATAACGAGAAAGGTCGAAAAAACATTCACATCCATAGTGAAATGTTTAGACGAAAATAATTAAGACATCTAGATCCAGACTGAGATATCAAAATTTTAAACTCGAAATACCTAGATCCAAACTAAGGTATAACGAGAAGGATTGAAAAACATTCACATCCAAAGTGAAATGTTTGAAAATAATCAAGACATCTGGGTCCAGACTGAGATATCATGATTTTTGAAGCTCGAAATACCTAGATCCAGACTAAGGTATAATGAGAAAGATCGAATGACATTCACATCCAGAGTGAAATGTTCAGCGAAAATAATCAAGATATCTGGGTCCAGACTGAGATGTCAAGATTTTTGTGCTCGAGATACCTAGATTCAAACTAAGGTATAATGAGAAAGGTTGAAAAAACATTCACATCCAGAGTGAAATGTTTAGACAAAAATAATTAAGACATCCAGATCCAAACTGAGATGTCGAAATTTTTGAACTCGAAATACCTAGATCCAGACTAAGGTATAACAAGGAAGATCGAAGAACATTCACATCCAGAGTGAAATGTTCAACGAAAAGAATTGAGACATCCAGATCCAGACTGAGATATCAAAGGAACCTACCTGGAATATCTTACCTTCAAAGGGGGTAAAGTGATTCAAGATAGTTGGTGTTACATGTCTAGAACCCATACCTTTTTACGGTCGCTTAGAATAGAAACGAGGTTTGTAAAGATACTACTTTCCTAGGACCCATACTGTGGCATCTGGAAATTTTGATGACCCTCTGATATGCGATAGTCCGTGACTAAGCGACGGAAGTATCATCGGACGGTATTATCTACACCACAACGGGCATTGTTTTGTTATCACCATCGGACCAATGGGTCACGTTTAGTAATGATTCCATTGTCGGATAAGTTATAGCATCATCCCTACATACATACTATCACCAGTAAGACCGAGATTGTGCCATAAGGTGTGTCGACAAGATATTTTCTATACTAATTCTAGCCGTCCAACCATGTACCCCTCGAGCAAATGAAGATGTAACTTTGATTATAAAGCCTTGTCGAGTTCTTTCTCCATGCAACTAATTATATTATAGCCCATGTGCGTATAGAAATCTAAGGATCAATCTTTGGAGAAATTGGGCCATGTATTAAGGACCGTACGGCCACAAAATTTGCTAACCCAAGTAACCCCAAGCTTTCTTTTAATTGTCGACAAAATGGGGTCAACAAATCTTGGGATTGTTGACCGAGAGAAGCCCAGCAACGGCCACGTTGCTTCTCACGCAGTTGCCAGCAAAAATTCAAGACCCTGGCGTGCGAAGGACACGTCTTCTCCAGCTGCCGCTTCTTGCAATAGCCACCGCATTTCTTTGTTGACTAGGACAGTCAACAAGCGGTGAATTGAATAAAATGCTCGTAAGTGTGAGCAAGAGAGAGAAAGTCCGAGGGAAAGAGAGAGAGAGCAGCGAGCGAGCGAAAGAGAGAACGAGCGAGAGAGAGATTCGTGAGGGAGTGAACAGCGAGGGAAAGGAAGGAGGCTACCCTCTACCGCACGTGTGTGCTGCCGCCATCGACCCTGCCCGTCTTCGCCGCTGTTGAGCCGCACCTGAGGCCAGCAAGTTTCTGTTTTTGCTTGCCATTGAGCCGTAGGACTTGAGGCAAGTAAAAGTCTACTAACCTATGTAATGCAAGACTGTTATTGTCTGAGGTAGTGCAAATATTCTTGAGGATGTCTGAATTTGGATGCTGAATGCTGGATTATTGAGTGACTGCAGTAGATTGGGACTAAAGAATTGAGAAAATGCTTTGGATATCTTTATACATCCTGATTTTGTTGAACTATGATTGAAAGAACAATCTGTGGTGAAATTTTGGAAGTGAAATAGCGGTGGTATAGGGGCGGGATCCTATTGAATACGTAGTGTCCGAATTAGATCGAGTGTGACTCGGCAATTTTGTAAATTTTCTAGAGACAATCCTAGGGCGATTTTGTTCCAAGTTCTTCAAGAATGTCGTGAAGGATTGTTTAAACTATAACATATATTTTTGGTCAGATTTTTCGAAATCATTACAGAGGCACAAATTTCTTTTAATGGGAAGTACTTTTCTGCCAAAGTATAGATTCTGTCGATGGAAGGAGTTTAGGGCTGAGTTGTGTGATTTGTTGCGATTTATACATGACGAATTTGGCTTAGTGTTCTTCACAAAATTCTTTCCTTTAGATCTTGTTTATAACATACTAAAATTTTATAATTTTCTGAGTTCGTTTAGGGGTTATTCCTAAATTTTTACTAAAACTGTGCATTCTGATTTTTGGGCTGTTTTATTCCGAGTTTGCTCAATTTATCTCAAGGGTGAATGCATCTTGATTTATCATTTGATATGATGGTGTTGGCATTCAGCATATTATTCAACATTGAGATTTGATGAAAACTCATGGGACATCCGATCTCGTTGCATTGCAAATGTTTTTATTGAAATAATATGAGATGATACTGCTGCCGTTGGACCCTCGGGTCAACGATGCCCCGGGAGTCGGGATGCCCATAAAGATCATAGGGGTCGATTCCTTTGGATGTCTGGGGTCTGCAGAGCCTCAGAGGTACCCCGAGAGTGTCTGGATGCCTGGTGGTATATCGGCACGTAATTCCGGGGGACGCCCGGTGGTATGTCGGTACGTAATTCCGGAGGGTAGAGGTAACCATTTTCATGGCGAGCCCCGGCGATTCCTCGTGATGCCAGGTGGGATGTGAGATGCTTGGAGGTGTGACATAACACGTTCTGGATGCCCGGTGACCTAGTGGCTGAATGCCGGAGGCTTTCGTGATGCCAAGTTGGGTGCGAATGCCCGAAGAGACACAAACATTGGTCCTTTGGGAGGTGAAACCTTTTGAATATTAAAACTGATGACTCTACTAAGTGTGTGTGTGGTTTGGTTATAGGACTAAATTGTATGGCATGGAATGGGACGTGTCATAACAGTTTGGCCCTATAATTGAGACCCGTGTGACTGAAATTGGTGCATCTTGGTTTTGAATCTGCACTTGCCATTGCATTAAAGAGTCTCATGGATTTGGTGCATACTCATTCCTTTGATTATATGTTTTTGTCTATCCTGCATGAAATTAGATTATGATGGTTATGCACTATATAGTTTAGTGGATCTTTTACTGCTGGGTGGTTGTACTCACCCATTTTGGGGACTAACATTTCAGACTAGACAAGATGTCTCTGCTGCCCGTGCCTCCCTGTACTTTCTATGGGATCCCTATCGATTTGCGGTGGGAACAGTCGGACTATCACGACTACGAATCGCTTGGACTGACATTCATCCTGGTGAGGGTGATATTGACTATCGACACTGGCCTACCCTCGGGTCCCGTGCGTCAGGAGTTCGTCATCTTGTATGTCTGGAGGGACGGACGTACTCTAGGGCCGCTGCCACCACCACCAGAAGACGACAACAGGGAACCAAGTGGTGTGGAGTGACCATGATGTGGAGGACAGCGAGGCAAGAATTTTGGACGTCGACACTGACTGATGGACTTACGTATATGACTGTTGGAAAAAAAAAAAAAGAGAGGAGAAAGTCGAGTATCTTTTGATATGTAGCCGGGTATAGAAAACCGCGGCATTTTTGGTGTACCGACTGAATGATGTCCATTAGGTTTTTGCGAAATAAAAGTGTCTGGCTTTTACCTATAAAAATGTTTAGTCGGTGTGCATTGTTTTTAAATAGGGAAGGGAGTTGTTGGATACGCTTCCGCCATATTTTTGCGTAGGGACCTATGGAAAGGATATAAACCCCCAGGATTCATAGACTTATTAAATTTCTATGGTATCAGAGTAATAGACTATCAGGTCAAGAGAAAGCAAAGGTATCTGTGGCGACCCTAACGAATCGGGGGCCGTTCAGGGGGTTCCACACATACCTTTCTACGGTCGCCCAGTATGGCAGTTTTTGATTGTGTCTAGGACCCGTACCTTTCTACGGTCGCCTGAACTGAGGTTTTGCTTGGCTAGGACTCGAACCTTTCTTCGGTCGCCTAACGTTGCAGCATATATCATCTGACCAGGACCCGAACCTTTCTTCGGTCAACTTAATCAGACTGAATCTGGAGAAAAATCTTTGGGGGACAGCTCAATTGAGTGTCAGTGTATTCAAAAGGAAATACCTGTGCAATGATAAGTATTTAATGTATGGATAGAGATATACTTACCTGGTAACATCTCTGCTCCTTAGGGATACGTCTCTTGTAAAACATAGTCGTAGGAGAGGCAACATGCATTTATAATCACTGTCATGCATTAATTCAATGGAAGTTCATGATGATTTCTATCAATCTTGCATCACCTAATTTCCATTGGGAAAGATTTCAAAATGAATATTTCAATCTGAACACATGAGTGTCATGGATGTGTCAAATGAGCAACCTCTCGATCTGAAAGGACTTTTCACTCATCCTCATTAAAAGGGCTATTTCATCCTGACCTTTGATGCAAGATTTTGACAATCACTCCACCTCACCATTGTCATGCCAACCAAGGGTCTAAGCAATCTCGTAAGTGGTACGACCTTACCAATCTGAGAGGTCTTTAATAGGGACCGTAATGTGGGCTTGGTCAATGGCTTAACAAAGGAGACTCTTTGAGTCAAGGCTATTGAAAAAGGACATTTCGCAATTGTCTTAAGGTTTACAAGTCAAGAAACATACAAAATGAGGTAGAACTTGTCTTACTCGCACTTCTTCGAGTGATGCTTTCAAATATATGAACTTTTACGTTAATTCAAGCGCTATAATCTGAAGAGACTTTGCAAGGGACGTAATGCAGGCTTGGTTCATGGGTTGAGAAACGAAAGGATCATTAGGCTCAAAAAGTGTTTAAGGGGTCAAAGTTGGTGATCATCTTGACATTTCCACCAATTTTCCTCCCCACTGTTGAAAATTTTCTTCACATCACAACTCCATTTATTGCAACATCTTAGCATTTGAGTTTTTTTAGTACCACCTTGTTAGGAATACGACTCACTACATCAAGTGTTTGATTTTTCCTCTTTGGGCATTGGCCTTCCTTTTACCAGGCACACTGTTTTTTCATGCCCTTTATTTTTTTCGGACTCGCACAGCCTTCATCTTTTATCAGCATTGTAAACCATGCTACTTGAGTGGTTTGTTTTTTTCCTTGCCTTGCCCCAGTGTGGGGGATGATCACCAACTAAGTTTAATATGAAATGAATTCATAGGCTCAAATGGGCTATGCAATGGATAAAAGTGTATATGATAGAGAAAGAACTGCTCTTCCTCATCCTAAGGCACTTCAATTACCGTATAAATTACACTACGAAAGCAATGCTCGAAGATTGATGCAAGTGTGAGTAAGAAAATTCCTATAATTCATTTCAAATTTTGTCCCAGTATGGGATGATCCTTGACAGGGATAGTTTAAAAAGCTCTTCTGTGTGTGAGCTCAAATGGCTAAACAATGGACATACCTATAGTGTTTCGGGTAGCAGAAGAAACTACCTCTCATCACCTCGGTTGACGTACCCTTTGCGAGATCACCCTTTTCCTCGTAAGCATGGAATTTTTCCACACAACTCACTGGGGGTTAGTGTATGAAACAATGTATGAAATAGTGTATGGAATAGGGTTTGCCTTTCATCATTCCAAAGTATCCCATTTGACACATTCAATCTATCTCACACAATTCATTAAGGAAAACATGCAAGATTTGTAATAAATTTGAACGGTTGAATTTGCAACTCATTGAAGCAATTTATTCATCATAAAAATGCTTACAGTTCAAAACATGATATGGCAAATTCAATCATGGGTAATACTTCTTGACGGCATCAGAATTAATTGGAGTGGAAAACTCATGACCACCCACTTCTGCTAGGATCAAGGCACCTCGAAGAAGTACCTTCTTCACCACATATGGGCCGCTGTAATTTGGAGCAAACTTGCCCCTAGGATGTTCCACCGGAGAATCATGGTCCTCGTTTACTTGCCCCAAATCTGTTTTTTTTTTTTTCATTGCAAGTATGCTCTAAGCCTGTTGATCACAAGTCAAGTTTATGATCATTGTTATTTTCAGATGTCCCTTATCATAACAAGTTATAGAATTATGCTCTAAGACAAGAAGCAAATGAGTCAAACAAACAAACAGGTTTAATCTGCTACAAGCTTTGGGAAAATGTTTTTATTTTTAATAGTGAAATGCTTTTGTTTTTGAAAAGTTTTTTGGGAGGAAATATGAGAAAGTCCAGCCCTCAGGATTTCTCCGTGGATGATATTTTCTTTTCATGGTTGGATATCGTCATTGGACTGGTTTGGTGTACCCTGTCATGCCCTCAAAATTGGAAATAAAATTGTAATTTCATTGAATAGAATCAAATGAATTACATTATTGGAATGCAAATTGTGATTCCTAATCCCTAAAAGAGAGTAAAAGAAGAAATCAAAAACAATTCCTAGAAGGCGAAAACAATTCCTAAAAGCGATAAGAATTCCCAGAAAGCGATAAAAATTCCCGTGCTGGGGAACGTGCAAAAGTAACAAGTTACTCTTGCGGGCTGACGCCCATGTCTTCTGAAGGTCGTTCGTCAATGGCTCCTATGAAGAAGTCATCAAACAAACTTGTGATTCCTTCCAGGGCATCATCAAAGCTCTCTATCTTTGGAGGTGATGGATCATCCATGCCATCCGATCCATCTGGAACTATGTCGCGGGGACCAATATAAAAGCTGGGAGGAGCCGAATACTTCACCAAATAATCGAATTTGCCACTTGGCTGCCCCAGAGTGTCCATCACTTCCCCTTCATCTTGCTTCGTCTTAAGGACATTGTCAGGTTTGGCAATGACCAATAGTGATCTTCCAGCTTAGGCATGTCATCATCGCTCATTTTGGTCTTGTCTTCCTACTTCGGAACTACTATCTCGGGGAGGGCAGGTGCAGGAGTCAAATTTGCTCGGAGGGATTGGATCTGGGCTGTCATGAGTTGCATAGAGATGAGCAATTGTTGGAGTTGGTCTTCCATAGCGAAGATACGATCACGCATTTCAGTTTGGTCGGCTATTTTAGCTCATGATCATGTAATACGTGGAGGATCCATTATCACCTAAATTGAGAAATGAACTAAATAAGCACGAAGTGTAAATAGATAGCCAATCCATGACAATGATATAATTGATTTTTTCATTTTTTTTTTAATTTATTCATGAGAGGTTCATACAAGAAGGGCATTTCCTAAAAATGGACTAGGAAAATAAAGATAGACACCCTAACAAGACCAAATTTCCTATACATGAATTGAAAATAAATTCTCCAAAGTTTTTTTGCAAATGATTCATTGCATGGCAATTTCCTTATTTCATTTCTAATTGACAAATGAATTAGATCAAACGACTAACCTAGATTGTCATGGACGGACCAAAAGTATGACAAAGTAAGTAAATTGTAGAGTATAGGGATAGAAGACTTACTTCACCAAGGAAAATGAATGGCAATCACATAGACATGTGCATGGTAAGTGGCTCGATTTCTAATCTATAAGGCTTATCAAAGTGGAGCCACAAGGAGGATCGGACTAGCCATGGGCATGTGGACTATGTCGGGTCCTCATGACTCCGGCTTGGTCAAAGAGCCAACCTGGGTTGCGGGCATGCAAACCGAGGTGGGTACTCTTGACACCAAAAAAGAAACTTTGGGATTGAGATAGGCGACTCGTACCGCGGGCAAGTGGTTGGAGTGGCCCATCCTAGATGATCTTATGCGGCCCAGGTCCGGCGGTAGGTTGTATGTGCAAAAGTGTAGTGTAAATGCAAAGCAAGCACGACAGTTTATATCAAACAACACTTCTTTCATGAAAATAAACCACACATTCCTACACCTCCCTGCAAAACAAAGGTTAGCAAACACTTCCCCTTATACCTCCCATCCTGCAAAAACATTTAACACATTAAAGGTTAGGGACGTACTTGGGATCCTCACTGCCAAACAAAAACATTTTTTTTTTTCAAATTGAAGAGAAAATTGGCCTAAGTCCACTAAGAGTATTAACTCAGGTCCCCAGTGGAGTCGCCAAGCTGTTGCGACCAAATTTTTGGGTGAACCACCTAGGATTTGGCTAATGGATTGTTAAGCTTATACTTAACTCTGGCTCTCCCAAGCTCATACTAATTCGCGACTTAGATTCAAGTTTTTAATATGCAAGTGGATTTTATCTAGGAGTCGCCACTAATCTATTTTTGGTGGGTCGATTAGAAACCCAAGTAAAATAACGGGAGATTTACTTTACTCCTACGAACCAGAGATCTATGAGTTCGGGGACTTGATTACGCTAAACTTCTCTAACGCCCTTTCGGTACCCTTCTTTTTATTTAAAAAAAAAATATTTGGTAGGCAGCTTGAATTAATTTTAATTTACCTCCCTAACATGTGAGGTGTTCATACGGGTGCGCAAACCACCAATTTAACACTTAAGAAAGCAAATAAAAAATGCAGAACTCGCCCCATAACAATGAAAGCATCTGCAATTTTAGATCATAATTCACATCAACAAACCTAGATATAATTTCTAATTAACACGAAATTATTGTTTTTTCTTTTTCACTTATTTAATGAAAATCATGCAATATGCAATGCATGCTACTAATCTATCATGAAATAATATGACATGGTAATATGACTTAAACTACATGACATGAGTAAAAAAAAAAATGCAATAATTAAATAAACCTAACAACAATCACTAAATGACATGCATTTTCAAGAACCTAATTCTATATGATGTACGCATGATTTTTCTATTCTCCTAAAAAAACATGCAATATATCTAGGAGAAATTATTTAAATCTATAATTAATAAACATGCAATCCTAACATGCAATGACGTGCGATTCTATATGACACATGCATGATCATTTTTGTTTTTTTTATTAATTTAGAAATTAAGAATTGTCAAATAATTAAACATGCAACCTAAGTTAAAAAACTAGCAACCTAAATTGATTGATTTGATCTTTTATTTTTTATTTTATTTATTTATTTATTTATTTTATTTTTGAATTTTGAAATAAAATTCCTATTCTGAATATGCAAACCCTAAAACAAGAAATAAACCTAATCTAACTCATTTTTTGGAATTTTTTTTTTTTTACGAAAACAAAATTGATTCAAACGACATGGCAGCAGATTAGAGAAAGACAAGATTGATATTTTAAAAAATTGACGAACCATATCTCGCGCGTGAGATCGGATTAACCAATTTTTAACAAAATCGCGAATTGTATCTCGAGCGTGAGATCGGATTGGCAATTTTTCCGTGCGATTGCGAGTTGTATTTCGAGCGTGAAATCGACTGTCAATCATATGCACGTTGTGAAGTTAGGAAAATTTCCTAATTCAGGAAGAATCAAGAGATCTCTTGGATATGACAATATCGATCAAATGCTCAAACAACATCATAATTTTACGAATTAGGCAACAATATCGAATTAATCAATATTCTTACCTAATTCTTAGTATAGCGTGGATGACGTTTCCGAGTTTAGGCGAACAACAGATCGTGGGATAGCTCACAGTGTTGCAAGGGAATATGTTGCACCTCCGTCGAGACTCAAACAAATCTGCAAACAATTCAAATTGGATCCAACGAATTTCGTTGACTTCATTGGACTCACTGAGCAAGAAAACCAAGACTAAGGATATTGCCGTATGCGAAGGAGACCAAGTGCTAGCAATTTGAACAGAATAGAAGCCCGATGGGGGCAGCGAAATTCACTTGACTTGGTACCAAATTGATGGGCGCTCTGGAAATTCAACCGCCTGGGATCTACCGACCTTGTCTGGCACTCAGCTGAGGAAAACTCGGCTGGGACAGAAAGTCAGGTTCGTAGTGACTCGCTGGACTTGCTCCTTCGCCTTGATGCAGGGTTGCGTCGTGGCATGGTAATGCAGCGGGGAATTCCCACAATCTGAAGTTCGCTGGGTTGCTGCTGGGATGCTTGGGATCGGCTGGAGATGTTGCGACAGTGACGATGACGCTTGGCTAGCGTCACGTGGAGCAACAAGAGGGAGTTGATGTAGGTGGTGATGGAGCTCGAACGTTGGCTACCCAGAGGGGAATTCGCTGGTTCTCTTTTATACGCGGCGTCCTCCCCATGTGTTGCCCAATAGTGGAGACGTCCGTCCTCCTCTCTCTTTCGTCGCTCCTCTCTTCTATGTATGCCGAACTTCCTCTCTATTTTTCTCTCTTGCTTTCTTGTGGCCGTGTATCTCAATTCTGTAGCCTCCCGAAACCCTACACGAACAATCTATTTATAGGCCAAGGATTAGGTTTTTTTAATTTTTCCAAATCGATATCCACGAAGATTTTTTGAGAAGTACGATGGCACAACTTTCCCGAGGGCTCATTTGCAAATGTACTTGGTTCGAATGACCCAATACGTTAATAATGCACAATTAATGATCCAATTGTTCCAATCAAGTCTAGTAGGCCCTGCCCTGAGGTGGTACATTACAAAGAACATGAACCTCCTTGAAACATGGAGTGAAGTGAGTGAGGCATTCCTCAAGCAATATAAATTCATAATGGACATTACCTCTTCTCGTGAGGATCTTGAGCGTACCGAAAAGAAAAAGCATGAATCGTTCAAAGAATATACTATTAGATGGAGGAATCTAGCCGCCCAAATCAATCCTGAACCAACTGATTTCGAGCTGAGAAAGATATTTATCAAAACCCTCCCTTACGAGTACCGCAATCAAATGGTAACCACGATCGCCGAATCATTTAATCAACTCATTCCAGTAGGGGAGCAAATCGAGATAGGGTTGAGGGATGGTTGGTTCACTAAACCTGCATCCACGGGCAGGTTTAGCATGAAGAAAGATAAAGAACCCCTAGTAGATGTCAATGCGACCTACAATCATTCTCCAACAATTCAGACAAGTGCAAGACAGCAACAGACCACCAGCCGTCAGCCATCCCAGCGTTATAGCAATAAGAGACAATTTACTCCTCTTCCTGGATCTCCGTCACAGGTACTGGCAATCCTTCGGAAGAAGAACCTCCTTTCGATTGAGCCAAAACGACCCAACGCTGAAAGTTTTTCCAATTATGACCCGTCAAAAATATGCGACTATCACATGGAAAAAGTGGGGCATTCGACTGATGAGTGCTTCGCCCTCAAGAGTCGAATCCAGAACCTGTTAGACACTAAAGCTTTCTCATTCCAAAGCAATCCGCTCCCTGATCACACCGACAAAGTAAACGTGGTATTCAGTTTTGAAGATAGTCAAAGCAGAAATGTCGAAGCACATACTGCTGACATCTATCAAGGGTTGGTAGAGGCCGAGTATTATTCAGGCAATGAAGTACCACCCTTAGCAACAAAGAAAGAAGGGGCAGATGACATGACCACCATGTTTGGAGACATTTTCATAGGCGCCATCAACGAAGGACCGTTAGGGGAAATGGGTGCAGGCCCGCTCAAGTAGAACCCTCTTTAATTTCCTCGCGTACTCCCCAACGTGGGAACTTGTACATCTTTCTTAAGTTTGGCTTGTTTTATTTTCAACATCAGTTCCGCTTGAGGAACTAACTTTTCAAATCACTCTTCCAAAATGTAAATCCACCTATTAAATAAAGTTGAAAATATTTCGAGAGCATGAGGCGGTATCCCAAATCGGCCCAGTGATGCTATCCAACCATGAAAAGAAAATATCATCCAAGGAGAATACTGAGGGCTGGGATTCCTCATGCTTTCTTCCCCCCAAGGATATATACTTTTGAAAACAAAAAATATTTCATTACCAAAAGCTTTCGTCAAAACAAGATATTAAATTTAATCATGTTTGTCTTTCTGACTCATTCACTTCATGTCTCAGAATATCATCCCCTTTGACTTAGTGTGACAGGGGGCATTTGAAGCTAGCGTGTCATGTGAACTCGCCGAATTCAAAGACACTCTTCCAAGAAGGTAGTGGGGCAAATAGAAGAGATCATCCCATTTCAAAGAAGGTAAGTTTTATTCTCTGAATATAATTTTGGAAATTATATCCTCTCTCTTCTATTTATAGGAAACGAAAGATAGGACGTAATAGGTATATGCGGACGGTTGAAATCAAGCCTTCCCCAGGAGCCCTGTGCACTCCACCTCGCTCCTACCCAACTCCTTCTCAAGCCAGAGCAATATCTTTTCCCCACAACGTGCCTGAGCAACTAGATGATGTGGTTTCATCATCGGGACTTCCAGTTTCGACAAGCCCAGAAGCACAAGGAAGGGATCTGTTCTCTTTCTTTGAATTGGCTACTGTCAATAGAGATGAAATCTAGACAGTTGAGGCATTCTCTAGCCCCTTATTTCAGATGATGACTTAGGGCCTAGAAACCTCACTTCATGCTCCAGACATATGCTCTCCCAAAAAGTGATTGCCATAAGAGAATTGGAAGTTTTGATTATCCATCTCAGATTCCATAGAAGCTTGAAGTACATGACTTTGCCCAATGCTGCTAATGGTCATATAATCAAAGACAGAAGAAAATTCCACAGAAGGATGGCATTGAAGATGAATCAACGACAATCAATCATGCATACATGGCCACGAATGAGGAAGGCCAATCGAAAGAAATGTCAAACTGTGCCAAGACGAAAAGGCTGTCATCGACATTCAAATATCCCTAGGAGTCAGCAAAAACAAACTCTGGAGAAGAGTAATTTGGTATCGTTTCCAATACTCCCCCCTCTCTGAATTCACTTTTGACATATTCCCCTTATTGGCAGGAAGCATCAGGATTCAAGAGCCAAACTTGATGGTTAGGTTTGGCAAATCAATATTGGCCAAGCTAGTACATGGAAATGACCCGTATCAAATTCACCTGACTTCGTTTAAAAGGATGTGTCATCCAGAAGCCGGTTCGATTAAATGAAAAAAGAAGCGCACTATCGATGCCATCGGCGCCTTAGCCTAGTGCGGGAGAATAATTGACCTAACGAAGCAAGAGACATAGGACTTCGTGTCCCACTCACACTTTAGGTCTATTCAAACATATGCAAATCAGTGAAGGGTAATGTTGTATCGCTTCCAAGTTATTCAACTCTTGAAAGGCTTCTGACTAACATGATCCCTTTTATTTGTTGTAGGATCACTTGACCGTAAAAAATGTGGGTAACAAATCAAGGAAAGACATGTCAAACTCTGATAAACTCTCCAAAGCAAAATGGCGTCCTGAGTAATCACCAAAGCAAATGACAGAAAATCTTCAGGCCTCAACTCACATTTGATTTTGGCCAGACTAATTGATCTACTTGTACATCTTCTCTTCTGCAGGGGCAAAAACAAAGATGCCCGATCAGATTCTCAATCCTTGGTTGATCATTCATGTGTCATGTCCCTAATCAATAGGGACAACTATCGACACCCATTTGCGAATAACCCTTTTGATGTTCAAAATTTAACATATTTGGAAACACCATTATGTTAACCCCTAAAGTTGTCAATAGGGTCTTGTTTAAGTCAAAACCATTCACTTGTTTTGAGATTTCAAACTCCATTATATTTAAAATGTTGCATGCCGTTTCCAAATGAATTATGCATGATGATTTTGTCTAAGTCACTGATTCCACTAAGGATTATCGAAATAGACAGCTGAATGAAGAATACAAGATTGATTGAGAATGTTGGATGAGGCGAGTCAGAATGATGAAAGGCAAGCCATATCCTACACACAATCCCCCATCTATACCCTTGTGAGATGAGTGCAGAAGATCCCATGACTGCAGGGTAAAGAGTTCTCTTACGAATGGTACGAAAACCAAAATAGTGAGAGGCATTTCATTGCTCACCCCTTTGAGCTCCTTACACTGGTGAAGCTTCTCTCATACCCCCATCAAGAACCACCCCACACTAGGGCAGATTGGAGGCGAAGCAGCATCACAAGGTGAGAGGAGAGATAGAAATTTTCTTGCTCGCACTTGCATCAATCTTCGGGTGTCTTTATTGCATATGAACACTCGCATTAATTTAAGTGCCCTAGAATGACAAAGAGCAATTCTTTCTCTACGCACTTGTATTCATTGTACAGCTCAAGTGAGTCTGTAATTTGACCCTCACATTGAGACAAAGCAGGAGTCATTACCATAGCCTAGAGCGCCGGCTGAAGATGAAGACTCAAGAGTCTAATAATGGTGCTTCGATTGAACTTGCCTAGGCCAATTCCTCCGACGACAAGAAAAAGCAAGGGCATGAAAAAAGTAGTGTACCTGATAAAAGCAAGGTCAATGCCCATGAATGAAAAACTGGAATAAAAAATAGGGGCATGAAAAAGTAGTGTGCCTGATAAAAGCAAGGCCAATGCCCCCCAGTCAAAAATACAGCCAAGAAAAATTTGTTTTTGTGGTCCATAGAACCTCCATCTGACAGTGAGAAGAAAGACCAGTGACAAATGCCAAGACAGTCACCAACTCTCACCCTCTTACATGTGAGCCAAGTCTGCGTTACATTCCCATTGTAAAAGTCTCTTTAGACTATGGCACTTCAATTAACGTAAGATTTCATATGTGCATAAGCATCGCTCGAAGAAGTACGAGCAAGATTACTCTATCTCTTTTCGCAGGGTTCTTGACTTATAAACCCGGAGATGATTGTGCAGCATTTTCGTCCATCGGCTTCGACCTCGACGGTCCCATTTGATGAGCCGTTGACCAAGTCTTCATCACAATTTCAACAAATACCTCTCACATTGGTAAAGTTGTACCATTTGCAAGAATACTCGAACCCCTGTTGACATGATGATAGTGAGAAGTGTGGTCCTTATAAATCCTGCATCAATGGTCAAGATAGCATTTTCCATGAGAGTGAGCAGAAAGTCCTTTCAGACTGAAAGTCCCTCATCTAGCATACTCAAGACATCTACATTCTAAATGAAGGATGTCTTTCAAAATCTTCCCCAGTGGAATTCGGATGATGCAAAACTGACAAAATTTGCCATGCATGAATCACATTTAAATTCATGAATTTACAGCATATACAATCATGTATGCATATTGTGCAAATAGCATACATACTCTCAGATATCAGAGATATTGCCAGGTAAACATATCCTTATCCCCATTTATCTTAAAGTACCTACCACTGTCCAGGTACTCTCTTCTTGACACTCGACCTATTCGAGTTGTCCCTTGAGTTTGGGTGCTTGCAACTGTCTCAGTATCCCATTGTCTTTAAGTACCCACCACTTGCCAGGTACTCCATCTTATCGACACTCGACCTGTTCGAGTTGTCCCTAGAGTATTGATATTTGTGACTGTCCATGTATCCCCCTGTTTTGAGTGCTTGCCGTTATTTAGGTGCTCCCTTTATTGACACTCGACCTGTTCGAGTTGTCTTTAAAGTTTGGATGCTCGTAACTGTCCAAGTATCCTCTTGTCATTGAGTACCGGCCACCGTTCAGATACTCCCTTTTCGTGACACTCAACCTGTCCGAGTTGTCCCGAAATTACATCATTGAATACTTAAGTATTCCACTGTGTTGTGCACCTGCAATTACCCAGGTATGCTTTCTTACACTTGGACCAGCAGAGTGGTCCCTGATTGTATCATTAAATATTTGTGTTTATCCAAATATTCCACTCTTTGTACGCATATGTGCCTACGGCCATCCAGGTAAGCCTTGTACTACATTCAAATTCTCAATTACCAAGAGGTGGGAAACCTTCGTGAATATGTGGGGCACGTCCTCGATATTCCCAATTACCAGGAGGTGAGAGACCTTCATGAATATCCAAGGTACATTTTCGATATTCCCCAATTACCAAGAGGTGAGAGACCTTCATGAATATCCAAGGTACGTCCTCGATATTCCCAATTACCAGGAGGTGAGAGACCTTCATAAATATGCGGGGCACATCCTCGATATTCCCCATACCAGGAAGTGAGAGACCTTCATGAATATGCGAGGCACGTTCTCGATATTCCTATTACCAGGAGGTGAGAGACCTTCATGAATATCTAAGGTACGTCCTTGATATTCCAACTACCAGGAGGTGGGAGACCTTAGAGAATATCCCAGGTACGTCCTCGATATTCCCAATTACCAAGAGGTGAGAGACCTTCATAAATATCTAAGGTATGTCTGCGATATTCCCCAATTACCAGGAGGTGAGAGACTTTCATAAATATCCAAGGTACGTCCTCGATATTCCCAATTACTAGGAGGTGAAAGACCTTCACGTTCTCGATATTTCCCATACCATGAGGTGAGAGACCTTCATGAATATGCAAGGCGCGTCCTCAATATTCCCATTACCAGGAGGTAAGAGACCTTCATGAATATCTAAGGTACGTCCTCGATATTCCAACTACTAGGAGGTGGGAGACCTTCACGAATATCTCAGGTACGTCCTTGATATTCCCAATTACCAGGAGGTGAGAGACCTTCATGAATATCCAAGGTGCGTCTTCGATATTCCCAATTACTAGGAGGTGAGAGACCTTCATGAATATCCAAGGTACGTCCTCGATATTCCTATTACCAGGAGGTGAGAGACCTTCATGAATATGCAGGGCACGTCCTCGATATTCCCCATACCAAGAGGTGAGAGACCTTCATGAATATCCAAGGTACGTCTTCGATATTCCCAATTACCAGGAGGTGAGAGACCTTCATGAATATGCGAGGCACGTCCTCGATATTCTCAATTACCAGGAGGTGAGAGACCTTTATGAATATCCAAGGTACGTCATCGATATTCCCCAACTGCCAGGAGGTATGAGACCTCCATGAATATCCCAGGTACGTCCTCAATATTCCCATTACCAGAAGGTGAGCAACCTTTACGAATATCTCAGGTACGTCCTCGATATTCCATCTACCAGGAGACTTTAAAAAACGACCAAGTATTCTCTAGAGTTTGGTACTTATGATTATTCAAGTACCCCTTAATACCTACGAACGTCTAGGTATCCTCCAAAAATTTGTACTTGTGATCATCCAAGTACCTATTCGATACCTGCGAACGTCCATGTATCCTCCAAGAGTTTGTACTTGTGATCATCCAAGTACTCTTTCGACACCTGCAAGCAATCAGGTACTCCTTCAACGCCTGCGAACATCTAGGCACCCTCCAAGAGTTTGTACTTGTGACCATCCGAGTACTATTTCGATACCTGCAAGTAATCGGGTATTTTCCAGCATCTAGTACTTGTGATCATATAGGTACCCCTTCGATACCTGTGAACGTCTAAGTATCCTCCAAAAGTTTATACTTATGATCATCCAAGTACCCTTTCGACGCCTACAAAGGCCCAAATATCCTCCAGGTTAGTACTTGTGAATTTCCAGGTACTCTTTCAAAATGCCTGTAAATGTCAAGGCACCCAACAAACAGATGCCCTGAGAAAGGTCGGCGCATCCCCCGAGAAAGGTCGGGAGCCATCCGGTGTCCTTGACGAAGACCAGACACCAAAAAACAAGATGCCCTGAGAAAGGTCGATGCATCTCCCGAGAAAGGTCGGGTATCAACCAGTGTCCTCGACTGAGGTCAGGCACCCCTAACAAATCGATGCCCTGAGAAAGGTCGGTGCATCTCCTGAGAAAGGTCGGGTACCAACTGGTGTCCTCGACTGAGGTCAGACACCCCAATAAATAGATGCCCTGAGAAAGGTCGGCGTATCTTCCGAGAAATGTGGGGTACCAACTGATGTCCTTGACAAAGATCAGGCACCCCACAAATCGATGCTCTGAGAAAGGTCGGTGCATCCCCTGAGAAAGGTTGGGTAAACAACTTATTGCTCTAACAGGCAATCGAAGAAAGGTTCGGGTCTTGGAAAAGCGATTCCCCATCAAGGCGACCGAAGAAATGTTCAAGTCCTAGACAAACCACTTATTACTCTAACAAAGCGATCAAAGAAAGGTTCGGGTCCTAGACAAACCACTCATTGCTCTAATAGGCGACCGAAGAAAGGTTCGGGTCCTGGGAAGGCAATTCCCCGTCAAGGCGACCGAAGAAAGGTTCGGGTTCTGGGAAGGCAATTCCCCGTCAAGGCGACCGAAGAAAGGTTCGGGTCCTAGACAAACCACTCATTGCTCTAACAAGCCACCTCATCATATCACCAAGTAAGATGATACCTTGATACTTACTAAACTCGAGGTTCACACTCTATCTCACTCACTCTCGGTAAGTAACTACAGGTATCTTCTTATCTGTTTTAGTATGTGTAATGTTATATTGCTCATTTTTTACATAGGACACTAGGTCCCAAATAAGATATAATCTACTGCATATGAACGGACAAAATTTAGGTATCAATTTGTCTTTGAATGCAACCTCTGCGAACTCACCTTCAAAGAGGGGCAGCTGTTGACACCTAAATTTTCATTAGGCTATTAATTAGGCCTTAGTTTCTTTATTTATTTGTTTTCCTTTTTTCGGATAATGAATAATAAATAGCAACAAAAAAAAAAAAAACCACAAAAACGAAAAAATAACAAAACAACCAAAAAAAAGAAAAAAGAAAGCGTAAGCCCGTTCTTTGTTGCCGGGCCGGGCCTTCAAGCCCAGCCCCTCCCCTCTTTCTCTCTCCCTCGCGCGGGCCCCCACTGCCCGGCCCGCGCGACCTAACCCTTCCCCCTCCTTCTTCCTTCTCCTTCCTTCTTCTTCTCTGTGCCTCTGTGCATCACATGCGGCGGTCGACAACGCGCTCAAGGGCAACCTACAGTAGAGAGGAACGGAGGTAGGTCGCCGAAGGAGAGGACGACGCGCATGCGCCTTCAATGCGCGCCTTTAATGCTGAGATGAGACGCTGGTTCAGCCGCGGGGGTCCGGTCGGCGTGCGAGGGCCGGCGGCCGAACCTTCATCGACCGGCCTCCTCCTCGCCTATAAATAGGAGGGCACAACCTCCGTCGAAGGACACGAGCCAGCAAGCTTAGAAGGGTTCCCGAGAGACTTCGGGGAGCTTAAAGAGCGAGTAAGGCGGAAATCGGGTCGCGAGCTCAAACCAACCTCCCTCCGAGAGACTTCAGGGGAGGCCGGCGGCGAACGAGCCCGAGAAGGAGAGCACGGCGAAGTGAGGGACCACCGGTAGCAAACTTCGAAGACTTTTCCCGAGAGACTTCGGGGGAGGTTTGAAGGCGAGCGACCGGAGATCTCAGATCTGGCTGGAGGAGGGGAGTTCTGAGTAGAGGAGGTTCGAGATTTGTGAGGCGGGAGGTTGCAGGAGAGAGAAGGCCAGAACCGAGAAAGACACCTGCCAAGCCACTACCGCCATCCCCGACGCAAGCCGAGACCCCTGTCGAGCCACGTCGCCATCGATTCGTCGACGCCACGCCAGATCTGGGAGCTAAGGAGCTGTTGTCGCTACCCCGCCGTCGTCACCTATACCTACAGCCCCCTATCGCCGCCACTGTTCACCGCCTCGTCGCACCGTTGCTGCAAACAGGTAACAGTAGCCGCCGCCGCCCCTAAATGCATCGTCACCATTGTCTTCCTCCGAAACCCTGGCCACCTCCCCGCCCGTCGTCATCGTCACCATCGTCCCCTCCGTGAAACCCAAATCCCGACCGAGGAGACCCGTTACATCGCCGTCAAATGCCGCACCGTCGTCCGCCATGTCGCCGCCGTCGTCAAGCGCCGCGCCACTGTCCAGTGACCTCCTCGCCCCTCCACCGGCGCCGCAGACGAATGGAGAAGCCGGTGACCCCGTGTCGGGTCGCGCTGGTCGGGCGTGGTTCGCGAAACCGAGTAGGGTTTCGCGAGACCTAGGCGGCCGAAACCAGTTAGAGCCGGGTCGGGCGCACCTCACCCGGTAGGGTTCCAGCCGCTTGGGCCATTTGCGCGTGGGCCGGACCCTTTTTTAGAAGATAGATCTATTTGGGCCGGGCTTGTTTTAAAAAAAAAAAAAAAGAGCAAAAAAATCTGGGCCGGGCCTGCGTTGCAGGCCTATCCGCGTTCTTGGGCGGGCGACTGGTCGATCCCAACCCGGAATCCGACCCGGGTTTAGTTTTTATATTACCATATAAAATAATATTTTTAAAATAAAAAAAATCAAAAAAATTTTATTTTCCAAAATATCAAAAACATCGAAAAATATCATATTTTCCCAAAAAAGTCAGAAAAAGCCAAAAAAATGATTTATATTTTCAGAAAAATAAAAAAATCCAAAAAAATGCTTTTTATGTCAAAAAAATGAAATGAGAAAAAGACCCAAAAAATATTTTTCCTCCACAAATGCATGGAAAATCCCTCAAAAATCCAAAAAGTCTTAGGGTTTAAACAAGATTAGGTACCGAAAGGGCATTAGTGATTAACTAGTGTAATCAAGTCCACGATCCTAATTTCTCTGGTTGCGCAGGAGCAAAGTATTTCTCCCAATACTTCGCTTGGGTTTCTAATCGACCCACCCCAAATTGATTAGTGGCAATTCCGTTTTAAAATTAACTTACAGGTTAAAAAACTTGAACCATTAAGTCGTGAATTGGTGAACTTGGGAGAGTTCGGGCTAAAAAAGACCTAGCCGAACCATTAGCCTCCGCAAGGCGCCCGCCCCTGATCGGGCGCCCAAAAAAAGAGGTCGCGACAGGTGGTATATAGTTCAAACAACAGAAAAAAGAGGAAATTTATGACCAACTTAGATCATCACAGTAGATCCATCACAGAACAACCATCATAGCCATATGTTGTTGTTCCATTAGTCTTTGTAGTGGCTGCCATACCAAGTCCTTCCTTCTTATCTTTGTGCTACAAAGAGATTAGAAGAAGATCAGCTTACTCCATCTTGGAATCATCATCAGTAAGAGCATTCCACAAGAATCAGTTTCCCAAATACTTGCAAACCAATATCATGTCAAAATTGAGAAACTTTACACAGTGAATTCCTCATAAAAAGCTTCACCAGATAATTGTGATTTTAAAAACAGTATCTAGGAATTCTTAGAGTCCAAAAACACCTTTTCTTTTTTTTCTCTTTTTTTTTTAACTTCTAAGTTTTTAACCAGGCTATCCAGTAATGTGCAATCCTGTCAAAAATTAGGTGGAATGACTATATTGATAAATTGTTAAAATTATTATGACTAAATTTTGCCAAACTATAAAATTTATAATTGAACTAAAATCCATATCTCCCTCCTCAACAAGACAGTGATACGGATATAACAACATTTGTTTAGATTAACTACACAGTGAAAAGTGAATATAACAGCTCGTGCTCCAAGACCACAAAACAAGACAACAACGTTGCAATGACTGCCTACCAGCCACCCCAAAAGCTATGGAATAGAATTTGGGATCTACCTACCCCACCAAAAAAAAAAAAAAAAAAAAACCGAAAATCCTCCTATGGAGCTTCTGTCAAGATACAATATCGACAAAGGAAAATCTGTTCAAGAGAAGAATATTACTTGACCCTTTATGCCCTCTATGCTCAAAACATCCAGAGACCGTCGAACACCTGTTTTTCTTCTACAAATGGACTTGAAATGTTTGGTTAAACCCACACCTCAACCTCAACAACGGCACAAGGATAGCAACTAGAATGGACAAGTGGTTGGTAGAATTTTCTGAAGCAAAACCGAACTCACCAGAAGAGGGATTAGTGGCGGAAGTGCTTTGGCAGATATGGAAAAATCAGAATAATTAGGTCTTCCATGGTAAGCCCCCACAACCAGATGGTATTGTCGAAGCAGCCCAAGCACAAAGCCAGAGTTTCAGCCGATGGAATCCACGCACACGAAAAGGAAAAGCTAAGATGCGGCATCTACCTACGAGATGGGAGGCACCGGACAGCCAATCTTTGAAGCTGAATGGCGACTACTTGTGGGTGCACGAAGAGACGCCAAGCTCAGTTGCAAGGATCTTAAGTAATTCAAACGACGCGATTGTTGATGGTTTTGCCAAGGAGATCCATGCTTCCTCACCACTGCAAGCAAAAACCCTCACTTTGTTGCACGGTTTGCCCTAGTGGCCACCCTTCCAACATGGAAGGGGGAGGTGGGAGGTTTGAATCCCCACCTTCTCAGGGAGGGTTGGGGTGGGGACGATTTAGCTTCAGGAATGGGTTTCGACTCTCACGCCCTGCAAAGAAGTAAGGCAAAAGTCTGAGAGTGAGAGTTAGAGTAGGAATAGAGTAAGACCGACCCAAAAAAAAAAAAAAAAAAAAAAACTACAGGGAAGAAGTTCACATTGGGGGTTCGAATCTAGAGTGTGAAAGTGACAGTCTTCTGTTGGTGGAGTTAGTCATGGGCCGAATAGAGGAGTCTTGGGCTATGAAGGAATTAATTCAGGAGTGCAAGAAGCTCTTGGCCCAAACATCCTGTGTAAATTTAACCCATTGTCCTAGAGAAGCCAAGCCACATATTAGATTGTAGAAGCCCACCGACTCAAAACACTTCCCTCAATCTAGATGTCCGATCCCCATAGTACCTTTGGAAGATTTTATGTTCGGAAACCTATCTATTATCTTTTTGTAATTCTCGTTTTAATGAATGAATGAACACACTATTTTAGGCCCAAAAAAAAAATTAGGATCCATATGATAGGTTTCAATTTTGTTTTTTTGATAATTATCCCATTGTAAAGTCAAATCCTCCAAAAGTCGTTCACTTCATGTTGTCAAGAGCTCCTTATGTGGGATTGGATTGGATTCCAATCTTGGGCTTGCATAGTACAAGATGCACCAGGCCCCGATAGTATGTTGAAGCATGTCATGCGTCCATAATTCAAGATACATTCAAATAACTCTTTCAATATGGCTAATTTAATTCTAAATATTTTGACAATTTGCTAATATAGTCCATCCGGCCAACTTTCGCCGAAATAATTGGCACAGTCGTCAAGCATCTTACGCAGCATGGCTGACAGTCTAGGCCCTCATTTAAGGTTGGTTGGCAACCTCACCTGCCCAAAGTTAGAGGAAAAATGAAAGGAAAGAAGAAAAAATTTCAAAAAAAGTTCAAAAGATTGCAAAATTTCACCACGTTAACGTCAATCGTCCTACATATTGACCATGTCATGTAGTACAATTGGCACTGACTAGACCGCCATATTAGCGATTTTTGACAAAAAAAACTGCTGAAATGACTAAATTGGCAAATCGTCGAAAAGTATAGGACTAAATTGGCACAATCTTTGATTAAAAACATTAGTACAATTGAAAGGTTTATGACTAAATTGGCTGCCATACAATAGATTCAAGATTTTTCGAACAATTATTCTAAGAAAAATTTAACAGAGTTTTGGCATTTTTTTTTTTGTTGGTGTTTTGGCATAGTTTGAGCGTCCCATCTTTCTCCATGTTCTTTCTATATATACTCTCAGTATTTCCATTAACAATCATTGCAACTCATGCATGATCCCCACTCTGATTGCTCCATATTTCCATGATTTCCTCTATTTCCATGATTAAAGTTACTCCTAGGTAATCGCGTGTCATGCAATAACTGCCCCTTCATTCAAGATTCATCTATTCCATAATTGTTCTAGCGCTTAACTCAAGTAGTGCGAGGTACCCTTTCCTTACTATAATCGAAATGGCTAGCAGCACACCTCAGATCAAAGTCATGCCACATCACCTCCAGGTGAAGTTAAACTAGAAAAGCTCCAGATTGAAGTTGGGCCTATTATAACTAGAATCCTTATACTTTGTTGATAGTTGAAATCTCTCCTCAATATCTGGGCCATAAATGTTCATCATCAACCGGAGCTAAAGAATAATGTTGTGAAAATATCTAAAAGGGCAATAATAAAAAAGTAAGAGTACCAATGATAGTTGTACGATAAGAACAGTAATTTTCATTTCTCATTTTACTAGTGGAATAAATTATTTCATCATTTTGACGACGTGCATCCCACGATTCATAAAGCTACTTTTGATTTTTAAAGTGAGCCATCCGACAAAGACCAAGTTAGTCTAGGTCGTCTTCACTTTTTGCCAGTGAGGGTTCACACATCATTAGTTCATAACGAAAATTGTTAAGAACTATCATTTTCTTTTCTCTGCTTGTATTAAATACTTTATCTTATTGCATTTCATATCATATTTCCACCGTTGAAGTTGTTTCATGATGTTGATGGCGCGCATCATGCATTTTGATAGAGCTACTTGTGATCTTACAGTGAACTGACAACAAAGACCAAGTTAGCCTTGGTTGTCTTCACTTTTTTGTTGATGAGGGTTTGCACATCATTCATTCATATTTAAAAATGTTAACTATCATTTTCATTTCTCTACTTTACTAACACTTTACCCTATTGCATTTCATACCATTTTTCCATCGATGAAATTGTTTCATCATTTTGATGGCATGCATCGCACGATTGATATAGCTACTTTTTATTTTTAAAGTGAGCCAACCAACAAAGACCAAGTTCGTCTTGGTCGTCTTCACTTTTTTTGCTAGTGAGGGTTCATGCATTCATATTGGAAAAAGTTGACAATCATCATTTTCATTTATATGATTTACTAACACTTCATTTTACTACATTTCATACCAGATTTCTACTGATGCAATTGTTTCATCCCTTTGATGGCATGCATCACACACGATTGATAAAGCTACTTTTGACCTTTAAAGTGAGCTTACCAACAAAGACCAAGTTAGTCTTGGTGTCTTCACTTTATTGCTGGCAAATTCATACATTATTGGTTCATAATGAAAACCTCCGCTCAGTTCCCCAGCCACACAGTCATAGACCTAGATCCATCTTTTTCTTAAGAGAGAGAGAGAGACTTTTCTTTTTGGGTCTCACTCAATCTCTATCTATCGTGTGCAGTAGGTGCACGGTGTTGCCACGCGCATAAAAGATAACAAAGTAGAAATTTGCACCCCCTAATATAGAGATAATTACATATCCCATCTACCCAACTTACTTTTACATCCTAAGTCTCACGTCTTTACATTTGTCTGTCATGGTGACCACCGACAATACTTTTGCCGAGTTGAAGACATCCGTAGATAAGAGCAACAAAGATAAAGTAATAAATAGAGCGTGTGACTGAGAGAGTGCTAATGATCTCATAATAGTGACAATATAATTTGATAGAGATTATAAGTTCTCTAGACATAAAGCCATTGTTATTACGCAACTGAACACTATTTACACATCTCTCCTCTCAGTTGTATAATGTCTTGTCACTACCCTCTAGTGATACCAAGCGATTGTTGAATCCATGAGGTAACCACCACCACTAGTCACGAGGTTGGATCAACCGCTCATCCCCAATCTCTCGCTTGCACATGCTTCTAGCTGACAAATCCATTAAAATCCTGTATTTCGGCACTTTTTTTTTTTTTTTTGCTTTTGATAAAGTATATGATTTTTTTTTTCCAATGTTGAGCGAAATGTCAATTGCTACTTCATTTTTTTTTTTTTTTTTTGTGAATAATGCCAACTTTTACATGTTACAGTGGACAACATGCCGAAATAAGAAGGGAACAAAATTATCCTTCCCATATTTATGACATTTTAAGCTTAAGACTTGGCTTTATAGAGATGCGTTTCTAACGCACGAGAAGCAATTTCGCTATGAAGTCAAGGTGGGACAAGATGCTCTTACCCAAATAGGTGCAATTAAGTGATGGAACCTAAATGACCAAGGAGTGGCGAGATACTCTACCAAGTCATTCCTGAAATCATTGGCTTTTCTCTGGATGAAAAGAGAAAAATTCATTAGAGAGAGATAATAGTTAACAAAAAAATGAAAGAAAATATATCAACACAATGAAACAAAAAGATAAGTGCATAAACGTTAAGCATCGACAAATTAATAAAGGTTTGTATGATTTGTAGAGTAATACATGTGAGGTAGTTTGTTGATTATTCATTGATTTAGTAGTAGGATTCAGACATAAAGAATAGATATGTTGACAGAATTTTTATTTGGTCTACTGTCAATATTAAAAATTATTTACGCTTTAATGTATAATTAACATGCTGAAAGTTTCTACTACATAGCTATCTTGAAACACACACATGTTCAATGTTAAATCCGTTAGAAAAATTTACATTGGTATTAAAATAATTATAATCCTTAGCGAATTAGGCATATGCTCATTCAACATTGATATATATAAAATATGAATGGAAATGAAAATGTCGTGAACTCAATTCGTCTTAAGCAAGAAAAGAACTTTCGTGTATGAGAGATCATTCTATACATGAAGTAGAGCTTAGTAAAATTTAATGTGATTGCAGGATTTATTCAATTTTAAAAAGAAGAGGAAATGCAAAATACTTAGTAGACATACTATTTAATAACAAACACCATCTAAATTACTACCGAAAATACAAAGAAATGTGTCTATTAGAATATACTATCTTGAGAAGAGGTGTCTGCATTTATTTTATTTAAAAAAAGATGTTCATCTCTACGGTGCTTGTTTCCTATATTTGTCAAATTATATTTGGTGGTTGGTGCTACTAGAGGGTGAGATGAAAAGAGAACATATGAGAAAGAATCTTCGTTACACTTCTAACAATTTATTCATGCTTATCTTTAATTGTATTTCTTTTGCAATTAGCAAAGAGTACTGAAAATTACTGTTTTTGTGACGACGGTCTTTCTAGTTCACCCCTTGTTTACGTCGTTTGAGGTGCTCTGTCACGCAATAGATAACATATCTGAATTCTGCATTATGCCATCCAAGAGATCTTATATTGGGCAGGCTTATCCTCTTGTCGGTATTCCTCATGCTAGGATGCTTCTGCCTCTTAACCTGGCAGCAGTAGAAGGGCCCGTTCATGTAAATGCTAGGCAGTATCACAAGATTTCGAGACGAAGACAAGCACGTGCTAAGCTTGAAAAGCAAACATCAAAGTTTGAAAAGTGAATTGCCTTTTTTATGCATGTTGATTTGGGAGCTCCTTCCGGACTTTGCCGGTTATAAAAATTAATTATAAAGCTTTTTTTTTTATTTGAAGGTGTTCCGCTTGTGTTTGCTTCCATAGCCACGTGCTATACTGTCATTAGATGCTATTTTTAGGAAATTCTATTTTGTGGGAAATAGTCTGACTGCATGCTTCATCTTCGTTACAACTTTTGCAGCTATCTCAGCATCTAATTCATTGGGGATAAACTTAATTGATATCTTTTCTTTGCTCGTTCTCTGATATGGTGTCGTTCCTCTTTCTTGTCTTGGTTTAATTGGATCTACAGCCGTATCTTCATGAGTCACGGCACCAGCATGCCATGAGAAGAGCCAAAGGACGTGGAGGGCGGTTTCTTGATCCAAGTAAAATCAATGCTTCAGCTAAAGAGAAGGGCACAAATTCTACTCCTGCTCTATCTCCCAATTTGCCAATCCATAGGGCTCTGTTTGGCACCTGATGTAGGACGCAAAACATGTAATCTCATAATCTTCATAACCAGAACAGGAACGCACATAATTGAGTAGAAAGATTAACGCACCTGTTTTGGGATCTATCGTTCTTGATACAGAAGCGAAAAAGCGATAATCCATGCGCAAGTCTTTCTTCTCTATTGCCATCTCTATCACTGGCTCAATGAGACGACTCCTCATCGTTTAGCGCTAGGTTAACGCTCCTTATGTGAGGATATTTGTAAGAATTAGGGTTAGAGGAGAGACTTGAGCACTATTTATAGAGTTTCCAACCAAGCCATCTCATTACAGCTAGGCTCAACTCGGCCCACACTAGCCACCCCCATATTAGACTAATTAAGAAATATTCTATCTCACCTTAGACCAACCCCGTAAAACGGTAAATTACAATATTAATGAATGTAATTCCCATTAGAAATACTATTACACCTGACTCCTTTGAAATCTGGAATTCATCTAGTAGTCACATGGCTGGAAGGTCGATGGTGAGTTCAATGTGATTCAAGTTTTCAAGAAATCCGAACCGAACCAAATTATTAGGGTGAGTGGCTGAATCAAACCAAATCGCAGTCTAAACTAAATACGACCCAAATGAAAACCTAATTTGATTTGGTTTAGTTTTCTCTTCGTCTTTTTTTTTTTTTTTTTTTTTATGAGAAAAACTGTTGACAGGAATGCATTTTTAGCCTATAAGCGAGCGGTTACCGTTAAAAAAAAATTTTTCCCTCAAAAAAATGAATATATGTAAAAGCTATATATGTGCTTATTTTTTCTAGCTTCCTCTGGCTCATGAATTACTGTTCTGTTAATGAGAAATTGTTATACATGATAGTAGTATATATACTAAACAGAATTTTGGTATGAAAATAATTATGAGTTGCATGTGAATCTTGCTCCACTAGATTAGACAGTCTTATTGACCTTTAGTGAACGTGTTAGCCACGCGAAATACTTGGTCATGCTGGTCCACACTGCTTTTATTTATCGCCCTTGGAATTCAATTGTTTATCCATCATGTCATGTTTATACTCATTTGTGGGATTTATAGTTCATCTTTATCATTTTGTACACAGTGGACTAGTTTATTCCTACTTTTCCAAAACCTAATGAATATATGTGGCCCCTTCCTCCATTATTTGTGTACCTCCTCTGCTTTTTTATGGGGCCATCAACAATGGTCGGCAGATAACTTACAAAATTGAAATGCTTGAGGATGTAACTCAACTAATATCAAGATACTAGATGATTCGACTGATCAAATCAGTACTTTAAAAGCTCGATTGTTTAATGACGATGGTATCAAGGACTGATTCAACATTTACTCTTGATTCGTGCATAGACATGCACGAATCATGTGTCCGTGCATAGACATGCACGAATCATGTGTCCGTGTTGGAATAGCTACGCATCAGTCGTCAACGAGAGAGCAAACCCCTGAAAACGCGTGAAGGACGAGGGGGACCCCAGGAAGTAAATGAATAAAAGAGGAAGGTTCGTCACTGCGTTGCATTGCTTGACCTTGACCTGCTCACGCTATCATCCACGGCCATTTAACTGTGTTATAAACTAAATTTTTATGTTGCATTTAAAAAATTTTCTTTTCGTCAATGTTTGCGATAGGAACGGTGCACAAATCGGTAGTAATTTTTATTATCTTTTTGATACCTATAAAAAGTCTAGTTTCCTACGATGTGCACGCAACTTGAGATTTTCTTTCGAAATATAAAAGACACAGCGAAATAGGAGTTTCCTCTTTCATCTTCACTTCGATATTCTACTATATTCTTTTTCATATTTTAATTTACTCAAGCCAATAAGTCATTGATACGTTACGGGTTAGTTAAAAGTAATTTACTTGACTATTTAGCTATAGTGATGGATGGTGACAATTGATTAAGTGACACTTTTCATCAATCAAATGCGATTTTGTATTTCAAATGCTGGTATGAGCCTAATTTGAAGCTGTTGGATTTAAATCAATCCATGGCAAATCTAACAAACTGGCGATTCCAAAAACAAACCAAAACTTTTTCTCTAGTTTTAGCTCGACCACAAAGTGATCAAATTTCCATAAAACAATTTTTTCAAGATGGATTGAGGGTGAAGGTGTGTTTAAAAGGCATGCCAGCTTTTGAGACCAAAATATGAGATAGAAAACGTTACTTCAACCTAAATGATAGGGAAACTAAAGATGTGAAAAGTAAAGTGTGAATATTAAAATTGAAGGAAACCGAAAGGAAAGTTCTGAAATCAAAGGAAAATTAGAGCGGTGATCATTGAAATTAAACTTAAAGTGCAAGCACTGTAAAAGAAATCACTAAGAAACTTCACTGAAATTGAGATATCCTCAAAGTTACAAACACATTGATGCTAAATTGCAAACATTGAAATGAAAGCTACACCATTATTTACAATGCATATGAAGAATAACAACCTTTAAAACTAAAAATGAAATTGAAAGACGTTAGTTCAATATAGAAAATGCTTCAAAGGAAAATTTAGCAGAGTTTTGGCAGAGCTTGAGCGACCCCTCTATCTGGGATTACCTTCGACAGTTATCGAAATTCATGTGTGAGCCTAGCCGCTTTATATTTCTAAGATTGAGATGGCGACTCAAATTATGCAATTGTAGTCGGAGTGGTATTCATCTTAATACCAAATCTAATGTCCTCAACAAAGGATCCTGAAAACTGATCTATGTTGATGCTGCTCCATTATTTCTCAAAACAAAATGATGACAAACTTATGTCCCCAGAAATGGGAAAAATTACACTCGGCTTCTTAGATTGATGTACTCTACCCATCAAGCTTTAATATTCCTATCCTCGGGGAAGCATCCCCAGAGATGCTAGGAAGTAACAGAGCTGGAAAAATTATGTGTACAATACACGAAAATTAAGGGAACCAGCCCATAGCCCCTTTCTCCATAGGTTTAAGTCCATCAACTTACCAAACGTGAAAATCATGTCCTTCGTTGCGGGGGAGACTCCTCATGGTCACAATGTGCAACTTTTTGTGACTCGACGTTCTTCAGATATTGGCCAAAAATTTTCTTTGGGTTAAAATATTAAGCAAGACTTAATATTTATATTTAAAAAAAGGAGAGAATTACTCAAAAAGTCCTAAACTTATTACAATTACGTCAATTTAGTCCATTTAGTCAATTTTAGTTAGCCGACACTAACGTGGACAATTTATAATACTAATTTTTTCGATTTTTTATTATATTTTATTTTTCCTTTTTGTCCTTTTTTTTGTCTTCTTTCTTCTTTTGCTTCTCTTCCCATGGTGGTCGGTGAGGCTTGCTAGCCACTAGGCAAGGACCGTAGGTGAGGCGGCTTTGCCTAGATCCAAGCGAGGGCCGAGCTCCTCATCAGCAGTCACCAAGGGCTTCATGGCCATTCCCTAGTGGTCGACGAGCCTCACTAGAGCCTCATTGGCCACTGTGGAGGAAAAAAGCAAAAGAAGGAAGAAAAGGAAAAAGAAAAAGAAAAAAATTCAAAAAAATTCAAAAAAAAATATCATTAAAAATTATCAATGTCAATGCCGGCCGGTGTAAATTGGCTGGATGGACCAAACTAGACAATTACAAAATATTTGAAATTGAATTGGCAAAGACAAACGTTTAGGATTCAATTGGTATAATTGTAATAGGTTTAGAATTTTTTTGGTAATTTTCCCATAAAATAGGCTCTCTTGTCTCTCTGTCCCCTCGTCACTGAAAATAAAAATAAAACAATGCCAAGAGTTCAGAATAATTTATGCAGTATGATCCAAAGCATTAGCAAATTAATTAGAGTATTTTAAAGCAAAAATCATTTTAGTTTTCTTCAATCCCAGTGCATGGGACACAACGTCTTCCACTGTGGAAGCAAAAAAACATGCCACGTGATTCTCGTTCATCTTCTACTTTTTTTCTGGAAGGCCAACAATATTCCCAAGTGCTGTTATGGATGGCTTGCGCAAATAAAGCACTGGGCTTGTTCCACGATGTACCGCACTCGAGAAAAATGAGAGTGATTTTTGCTTCAACAATGAGAGATATTACGACTCTCCAACATCACACCACGATTAAAGAAATTAGAAAGCAATCACTTTCGCTTTAATAAAAGTGAGCTTTGCTTTCACTTTTCTAGATTGAAAAGATGCCAACACCCATTCATTCGTCAAAAACAAAGAATCGTGATTGTCGTAGGATAAATTAGTCCGATGAATTTGCCATTCAAAAGGAAATTTTTGTTGTGAAAAGCGGTTTTCCTTCTCAAAAAGGAGAGGAAAAAAAGTTGGAACATGAGAGCGGAGTCATCAAAAATTGTTTCATTTAAGACAACGATTTGATTTTTGTGTTCATCTTGATAGAGCAAAAATTATTAAACCGATATTCTTACCCAAAAAATCATTGAACGGATATAACTCTGCTTCCAAGCGTCAAAAATTATCAAGTAGAATCTTTTTTTGGCTCAGTTTTAATGTGTTTAAAGGGATCTACAACAAAAGATCTGGAAGAGTCATCCATCTCGATAATGTTCCCAGTGTTTCTCATGAAAATTAATGATGACTAAATTATCTACCAAACAATTGGAGAAGTCACAATTGGCTACTTAAATCCGCGCTCTCCACCTATGAAGCTTTGACATTTCTGTGCTTAAAGGTGGACAAGAAGTCCAAAATCTTGTATATGGAATACAATCAAGACCTAAATTAAGTCAATTCAATTAAGTCCCAAACCTTCTTCAAAACTGCAATTGGATCTTTTCGATGGACAATATCTAAAATTGTCTCCCGTCACTCAAAAAGTGTTTATGAATTGCACTTTTCAACATAATTTTAGGATTTAATTGCATTTTTCAATAGAGGTAGAGGATTTAATTTAATCAATTGAAAAGTAAAGTACTCAAATTGCATTGTTTGCTAAAGGTTTAGGACTTAATCGAAACAATTTAAAAGTTTAGGATTGAATTGCATCCATATAAGATTTCGGACATTTAGGACTTGTAATGCAATTTTTTTTCCCTAAAGGAAACATCTCAGAGATATTAGGAAGTAACAGACGGAATAAAATTATGCGTACGGTACATGACATTTTTTCCCTTTTTCGACAATATAAAGGGACTCCGCCCATGCCTGCTTTCTCCATTAATTTTTGGTCCATGCACTTACGAAAGTTGAAAATCATGTCGACCTCAGTGTTTCAAATTCTTCTGCTTCTGGTTTGCCTCACGTTACAGGCATCAGGTGCTGCACCTGGACTTGCGAAGCCTAACTGTCCTGATACATGCGGGGACGTCCCTATTCCCTTCCCCTTCGGAATAGGAGCCGGGTGTTTCTTGGATGAATGGTACCAGATCGACTGCCAACAAAACAACACGGTTCCCATTCTGAAGAAGATTGGATTGCGAGTTCTCAACATATCACTCCCTGATGAATACGTGGATGGCATGATTAACATTAGCCTTCCTGTAATTTACTCAAATGCAAGCTGCGGGGGTGACGGACGTGCTGCGGGGGTAAGCTTGAAAGGAAGTCAATTTGTCTTCTCCCAGACAAGGAATGTCTTTACATTGGTCGGTTGCAACACCCTGGCCACATTGGATACCACAAAATCAGCTGTTATCGGTTGCAGGTCGAGATGTGCTGGAACCAACACCAGCATTAGCTGGCATGGTGATTGTTCCGGGAGGGATGGCTGCTGCCAGACTATGCTCCCTCGTAACCTTCAGGGCTTTAGTGTGGATTTCAAAGAAGAAGGTGGACATGAGGGGTGCGAGTACGCTTTCTTGAGGTCTGACTTTGCAGGCTTATATGATTTGAAAGTGAACGAGACGGTTCCAGTGGTGCTGGAATGGGGGATTGCAAACGATACTGACTATGGACGCGAGCTTATCAGGCAGTCGGAGACTTCTTATCCTTCCCTATGTCGCACACTCAGCGTTGACAACAGAGAAATGCTATTTACGCAGTGCTATTGCACACGGGAGTACGGTGGTAACCCATACCTTATGGAAGGATGCAAAGGTAACACATTCCATGCTATCACGTTCCGTATTTTTTATTTTGATAGATAATAGGGAATGGAGCTATCACATTCCGTATTTAGGGGCATCATACAGTGAAGTGGTTTGTTCATTTCCAGATTTTTCTGAGAAGAACGCATTCACACTGTATAATGATTGTATACATGCTTTTCTACCTTCTTTTTGTTAGTTTTTCCGCCCAAGATTACACAAAGTGAACGCACTTTCAAACAAAATTGATCAAATTACATTGATAATAATTTACTGGAATTACAGGGGAACAGGACAGTCCTTTAGTAACAAGCACAATATTTTAGCCATGGAATTAACAATTTATGAGGAAATGTGACCTGCTAGTTTCCGTAATTTTACTCAAGGAGATTGGTTTCGCTGTTAATGTATTTGCTTCTGGTTTCACAACCATCAGGAGCTGCACCTCGATCATCGGAAGCTGTACCTCGACCACAAGGTGACTGTGCTGAAACATGCGGGAGCGTCATCATTCCCTTCCCCTTCGGAATAAGAGCCGGGTGTTTCTTGGATGACTGGTACCAGATCGTCTGCCAACAAAACAACACGGTTCCCATTCTGAAGAAGATTGGATTGCGAGTTCTCAACATTTCGCTCCCTGATGAAGACGTGGATGGCATGATTAACGTTAGTCTTCCTGTAATTTACTCAAATGCAAGCTGGGGGGGTGACGGACGTGATGCAATGGTAAGCTTAAAAGGAAGTCAATTTGTCTTCTCCCAGAAAAGGAACGTCTTTACAGTAGTCGGTTGCAACACTATAGTGACAGTGAATAGTACAGAATCAGCTGTTTTCGGATGCCGGTCGAAATGTTCCAGAACCAACTTCACCATTAGCAAGTATAGTGCTTGTTCCGGGAGGGACGGATGCTGCCAGAGTTTGCTCCCCTTGAACCTGCAGGGCTTTGGTGTGGATTTCAAAGAAGAAGGTGGACATGAGGGGTGCAAGTACGCTTTCTTGAGGTCTGATTTTACAGGTGTTTATGATTTGAGATTGAATGATACGGTTCCAGTGGTGTTGGAATGGGGGATTGCAAACGATACCGACTATGCAATTGACCTTATCCGGCAAGATTACGATGATAGTTCTTTCCACTGTACAACGGCCGGTGGAGGAAGAGGAAGTTTATGTAATAGATGTGGACGCTACAGCGTCGACAGTGGTGAAACGCTATTTATGCAGTGCCACTGCAATGAGGGGTATCGTGGTAACGCCTATCTCAATGGAGGATGCAAAGGTAACATATTTCATGCTATCACATTGGGAATTTAAGTGCAACATACAGCGAAGTGGCTTGTTCATTCCTAGATTTTTCTCTGAAAAGAATTCATTCACGCTATTTAATGATCACATATATAATTTTATTTTTATTTTTTTGCCCAAGAATGCACAAAGCGAATGCACTTTTAAACAAAATTGAACTTATTATATTGATAAAATAAAATTACTGGAAATAAAGGGGAACAGGACAGTCCTTTTGTTACAAGCACAGTATTTTAGTCCTGAAATTAGCAATTTATGAGGAAATCTGACCTACTAACCTCCTTAATTTTACTCAAGGAGAAGGGTTTTGCTGCTAATATATTTATGATATTATTTGTCATCAGATATTGACGAATGTGAAGATTCAAATAGGTGCCCCGGGACTTGTGTGAACAAACCGGGCTCCTTTCGCTGCATCGGTGGTAGAAAGACAGCCAAGTTCATTCTTATTGGTAAGCAAATCTTTTAAACTAGAATTTTGGACCGCTCCATGCTGGAGCATTGCTAGAAAAAGAACAGCATAGCATAAATTATGTTCAGAAAAGGTACATAAATAAGATTTACCTTACCCTTCATTCTAACATGATTTTCCATTTGCTTGGTGATGATTATAGATAAGTTTCCATCAATAGTATCTATCAAAATAACCTCAAAACTTTCTTCGTGCACTAATACTTATATTTGATAGCTAAGACAACACTTAGAACTTTTCTAATGTTGCCGCTTCAGATCTATCAAAAGATAACCAAGGTTGCTACTTACTCTTGTTTTGAATTGGAATTATTACAATCATAATCAAGATGAATGCTGGTAGGAATTTTTTCACTTTCATCAATGGTTTTCTAATTTCCTACTGAGGGAGGTCCGTTGTACAGTCCAGATTTATGTGTAAAAATATCACCTGATGGAACTTAGCAAGCGACAAATTAATTATTCAAGTTGTTAAGAAAAATCCACATAAAGGAGCTCAGGTTAATCACTTTTATATGATTTCCTCTTAATCAGATTCACTAAATTTTTTTGATAAGACCTTATAGACACAAGAAGGGTGCATTTTTACTTTTGCCCCTTAATTTTTTGTAATGCAGGGATTGGGGCAGGCCTTGGGGCAATACTTTTGTGTCTTGTCTTATGGGGGCTGTACAAATACATCAAGAAGAGAAAAGAAATCAAGCTCAAAGAGAAGTACTTCAAATGCAATGGTGGTCTTTTGTTGGAAAGTGAGCTATCTTCAGCCAAAGGCCATGTCGAGAAAAACAAATTGTTCAACTCGAAGGATCTAGAGAAGGCCACTGACAATTTCAACGAGGATAGGATACTTGGGCAAGGTGGACAAGGTACTGTTTACAAAGGAATGTTAACAGATGGAAAAATAGTTGCTATTAAGAAATCGAAAGCAATAGACGAGGGCAAAGTAGAACAATTTATAAATGAAGTCCTCATTCTCTCACAGATCAATCATAGGAATATCGTTAAGTTATTGGGGTGTTGCTTGGAGACAAAAGTCCCACTTTTAGTATATGAGTTTATACCAAATGGGACTCTATACCAATATTTGCAGGACCCAAATGAAGAATTTCATGTATCATGGGACACACGCCTACGAATTGCAACTGAAATTGCAGGAGCCTTATTCTACTTGCATTCAGCAGCCTCGATTCCCATTTATCATCGAGACATCAAGTCCACTAATATCCTCTTGGATGAGAAATATCGGGCAAAAGTGGCAGATTTCGGTACTTCCAAGTCCGTTTCCCTCGATCAAACTCATGTAACCACGTTGGTGCAAGGGACTTTTGGCTACCTAGATCCCGAGTATTTCCAATCAAGTCAATTTACAGACAAAAGCGATGTTTATAGTTTCGGAGTTGTTCTTGTTGAACTCTTAACGGGACAAAAGCCAATCTCGTCGCTAAGGGAACAAGAAGGCAGAAGCCTTGCAACCTATTTCATAATTTCAGTGGAAGAAAATCGGTTGTTCGACATTGTAGATGCTCAAGTTTTGAAAGAAGGTAAGAAGGAAGAGATTGCATCAGTTGCTAACCTTGCAAAAAGATGCTTGAACTTGAATGGGAGGAACCGGCCTACAATGAAAGAAGTGGCAATGGAGTTAGAGGGGATGAGAAAGCTCCCAAATCCTTTGGGTATTCAACAAAATCAAGAGGACCGAGAGGCAGCTGAATCTTATGCTGCTGCATGTAAGTCCAGCAAGTCAAACATCGACGCCAATGTCATTACATTTTCAGATGTGCAGCCATTCTTACCTAGTGAGACGTGATGAAGATCTATTTTGCCTCTCACACTTGTGAGTTATATTGCTGCGTTTGTCATGGAAAACAATCTTCAGAGCAAAAGAAAGAGAAGAAAGAAAGGAGGAAAGCTTGTTAATTTACTAATAGAAGGATTTTGGTTAGTTATGTATTGGTAATGAACTTATTCTCGGTGTTTGGGATCAATAAACTGTTAAGTCATGCCAATCCCAAGTTTATTCTAGTTCTGTAGTTAGCATGATGTCGTGATTTCAGCTCATCTTGAGATCTTTGAATACATGCTGTCAATTCGGTTGTTGCAAAACTTACATCAGTCATGCAGTGGACCAGCCTTTGCGATTCAATTAGATTTGTACTTGCTGAGAAGGAAAAACAAGAAAGACGTTTCCCTTCCGGAAAAGAAGGTGAACTTGCATCTGCCTTCCCCGCCCGACTCTTCCCTGAAGATCACACTGAATTGCTGATGGCATAGAGGGATTGTTGCCGGCTGCCGATGCTCCGGCTGCTTAGATCCTCACTACACGATGTATCAAACTCACCACCCGAACTACATATATCAACATCAAAGAAGCCCACTAGTTGCAGAATTATCTCTCCCGATCCTAGCCTACCTTCCTTGTCAATTTTCAATAGCAAAAATAAAAACAATAAAAATCAATCGTGCATGGACCAACTCGTATGTAAGAGATATTTACTCCTCATTTTAAGCATAGAAGATGTTGGGTGCTCTTTTTTTCATATTTCCATCGATTTTGTCACGATAGTAGTGTTTGATTAAATGCCCTTAAGGAACGTAAGTCATGTTGTTTGTTGAATTTTTAAGGATCACAAATTAGTTTTATGCCTTCATTATTGATGTTGACACCCAAATTTTTGTAAATGTTTTAAATATCCATTTATTTTGCAAAAATATAAAAATTTATAAAAAAAATAAAAAGCAAAAAAACAGAAATCATAAAAATATGATGATGATGATGATGATGATGATGATGATGATAAAGTGATAGTAATAAAAAATGCATGAGAGTGAAAAAAAATGATGAAAAAATAATGGAAAAGTCGAGTGGGCTGGTGTAGCACGGCCCACTCTTTTATTTCTTTTTGAGCCCACTTTTTATTTTTCTTCCAACCCACTTCTTTTGGCCCATCCGAAATTAAATAAAAGAAAGGCCCAGCCCATCATCCCTTTTCTCTCCTTTGCGCACGCGCGCCCACACACGAGGTAGGGGTGATCCGGTCCAGGGTGGTTAGGGTCTAGACCTGGACCCTATACCCGACCCTGTTATAACCGGTTCTATATTTTTGGACCATGCACCCGACCCTGTTTGCATTGGACCCTATTCCCGACCTACCCCGTTTTTCCAGGAACAGGGTTAACCCGTTTATATTGGAACATGTTTTGCATAAAAATTGCTGTACAACACTCATATGTAAGATAAAGCGTTTACAATCTAGATCAACAAAAGCACATCCACCGTTGTAGCGAAAGTTAAAGATGCTTGTTTACCATATGAAACAGAAATTTATGTACACCGGATTTCTGAAATAGTTCATGAAACTGTAACACTATTGTGACATCCCGAAATTTCGGAAAAAGAAATTATCAGATGAAAAATCGGAAATTGGAAGGAAAAAGAAAAATGATAACAATATTACTATTATTATTATTTTTCTTCCCTCTCTCTCCTCTTTGTCCTCTCCTTTACGCTCCCTCCTCCTTCGGCCGAAAGTTTTCTTCCTTCCTTTTCTTTTCTCTTTCTTCTCTCTCTCCCTCACGTTTTCTTCCCCCCTCTTTCCACGCAATTTCCACCCCCTCACTTACAGTAACTTCTTCCGCTCTCTTTTCTTCTCTCTTTCTTCTTTTTCTCCCTCTCTCTCCCACTTTTCCACCCCCTCACCTACGCTAACTCTGCTGCTGCAATTTCCCTGCAACTTCCCCCCTTTTACTTTATTGTTTCCCTCTCCTCTTCCCCCTTTCCTCCCTCTCAACAAACCCCCTCTCCTCTTCCTTTTCTCTTTCTCTCTCTTGAGTTTCTTTTCTGCTTTTGCTTCCAAAACAGCACCGTGTGCTGCTGTTTTTGCCCCAAGCCAGCCACCATCTTGCGCCATGGCAGTGGGCCATCACTGTCCGCAAGCCGCCATCCACCGCCGAAGAGCCGCACCACCCATCCGCGAGCCGTCGGCCCGCCGTTCTTGCCAAATCAGAAACCACCTCCGCCAAGACACATTTTTGCTGAGTGCCTCCATGACCTTTTGGATGTAACCGAGCATAGCCCTCGCCACCGCCGTCGCACTCATGTCGTCGGAATTGTCGTCGGGTGAGTTTAGCTCCTAATCCTTTGATTAGTGCCTAAACTTGCTTAGGAGGTTGATTTAGACTTAAGGATGGTTTAGGTTAGCTTAAATATGGATTAGTGATAGTCTATAATAGTTAGATTAGTATTAGAATGGGTTAATATTAGTCTAATTAGGGAGATTTGCTCCGTTGAGGATGATTTGGGTGAAAACAGAAGCTGTTCGTCAGCACTGGTTCTTGGACGTCTGCTGTTTGCAATTTTTGTAGATTGAAATCGGTCGTGAATCTGAAACCGATGTCTTCTAGAGAAATGTTTTAAAAATCCTAAGATACAACATATATTTTTATCAAGATTTTTAGGGACTCAGAAGCAGGAGATATTAGGTCCGCCATTTTCGAACAGAACTGCAATTTTCGCTGGAACTGGTGATCTTTTAGGATTCTAGGGGTTTTTATCAACTCTTGGGGTCCGAATTTCAAAATGTTTTCTTCACAAAATTTGTTTTCCACCTCTTTTAGTTTAACATACTCAAATTTAAAATCAAACAGATGTGTTTAAGACCTTGAACCAAACTGATTTCGGAAAACTGACTTTTTGAGAACGGACCTAATTTTGGTGCTGCATTGAGGGAATTACGAATCCAGAAGGATCTGGATCTCGGTGTCTCCATGAAAAATGTTCGTTTATGTGTATTTTACAACATATTCAAATTTTGGAATTTTCCGATCTCGATTGGTTAGGTTTCTGGATTTAAATTTGGAGACGCGCGAAGGCCCGGTTTCTGTAAATTAGAATTGATTTTAGTTTGATGATGGTTTTTGATGCTTTGCTTGCTTTAATTAGTGTTTTTAATGACTTGCAGATTTAATTTATTAGTTATGGAATTCTGGAATTTCACTGTTCATGATGCACTGTTCACGAGTTACTGTTCACGCGCACTGTTCACGTGCACTGTTCACCCGAGAAGGAAAAGTGGTCTAATTTCCTGTGTATTGATTTTATGAAGTGAATGGATGTGTAAAGGCATGGGCATCCGCATGAATTGGATGATGTTTTGTGCAATTGTGTGGTGATTGGAAACTGTTGGTATTTAATTAGAAAATACTGGGTGTCGGGTTTTGACGCCGAAAGTGTTTTTAAATACTATACCAAACTGTGGGATTTTAAAATATATGACACAAATTTTCTGGTTCGATCTGACCGTGTCCCCACACACAATTATTTTACCATGCATTTCTAATATGAAGAAAATAGGCCAGGATCACCATTTTAATTGAGGTATTTGAGTGCAATGCACGGTGTCCTGGGCCGAAATTGAATGAATGCATGAATGATATGAGATGCCGTCACGAGCCTTTGGGGCCGAACGATGCTCCTTCGAGAATGCCCCAAGTCAACGGATGCCAGTCGCAGTGGATGTTGGGCCGATGCTCCTTCAGGAATGCCCCACGTCAACAGATGCCGGTTGCAGGGGAGGCTGGACCGATGCTCCTATGTGGAATGCCGTCTAGATGTAGACGTTGCCGTGCTCGATGGTGCGAGACGATGCCCGGTTATGCCGAAAGACTGTTATCTGTTGCATTGACTAGGATCCATGTGATTGATAGATGTGTGCTGTGTGGTGCACTAATGTGCAAGAACGCATGAGAATCATGACATCTTTAATTCTAGTCATGCATGAGTTGAGCACACTGTTTATGGCACGCACGCATGAATCGATAACGCGCTTCACATATGCTTCCGTTGTGCTGAGAACAAAGCCTTGAGGGGTGGCCCGACTGGGATGGCGGTTCGTCCGCGCCAGTGCAGGGCCCAAGGAGGCAATATTGGGCTGGGATGAGGGATGGCGGTGCGTCCGTGCCTCTACCCCAGACAACGCGTTCGTGTGGCAATGGCCAAGTGAGATCGCTTGTAGCGTGATTCGTATGTGATTGATAAGCTGCATCATCTAATGGCCATGTGCATTGCGTGTATCGTGCTGAGTTATGATGTACACGGTATGGCATATCAGGTAAGATTGCATGCAAACCGACTATTGATTGTTGATTGTTAATCTTTGGTTTGTTTGTGGGATGGTTTTGAAGAGATACCCCTAGTTGAGTTGGTGTACTAACCAGGGGACTAGGGGAAGAACTCGCTAAGATTTACATCTCACTAGTTATTGAATAACCATTTTCAGGTCCCTAATGTGAAGAACCTAGAGCTTGAAGCGGAAGGGTCAGGAGCATGGGTGGCTCAGTAGTCCTTTATGAGATAGACCTTTTGTATAAGCTTAAGGTGTTTATGAATGTGTATTTGATTTGAAATTGGTTATCCTACTTTTCTATCCCATGTTTGTTGTTGTCAGGGAATTAGTTAATTCGCTTCCGCATGTGCAATAGAATGAAAAGGGTCAGCGACGAGTCCTGGGAATGTCGCAAAAATTCTATTGACCACCGAGGGATGTGCGCGTGCTTGAGGTTTGGGGCGTGACAACTATGCTGCCACATTTTAATCCCCACGCGAGCCACTGGAACTAGCAAAAAATTTCTTACCATTGTATTTCTGCAAAATAAATAGGATCGTAGCCATTACTTGAAAGGCGATTATACTAGTAGTAAAAGTTGCAGAAACCAGAACAAACTAGTGGGCAAATTGATTTGCATAGCAATATGAAGGATTGGTATTTAAACAAATGGACCATATCAAAGCATCCAAATGAGTTTTTGCCACAAACCTTTGTAAACCATTTGTAAACTATCTCTATTGCATAGTTCATAAGAATAATACATATACCAGCACCACAAAGAGATCTCACCTGCTTCCCAATGCTGAATGGTATATACTTGTACTTGATCATGTGTGCAATTTGACGTCTCATTGTTATGATGAAAAGCACGAGCCAGTAAAAGAAATCGACTATTAGCAAACCAATCAAGACATTAGGATAACAATTCTAAGTATCACAACTCCTGAAGTCACAAATGCAGAAGTGAGGCTGACGTGTAGAGCATCATGTATTCTTCCGAGCTGAACTGAGTCTCAGGTAGCCCTTCAAGGATATTCTTGAGCTTCAGTATACCCTTTTGCATAAACTCCCATCCTTGTTCTAAATAAATTGTCTCCCTCTCATTCACCACCATATCTCCACACTCTCGTTCTCAACACCAAATCTGCACACATAAGCCAATTAAGTCATTGATGATGGAAAATTGTGAGTCTGACCCGAATCCAACAATGCAAAAAAAAAAAACCAAGGAAAACTACTCTTCCGCAAGGCCAAAAAACATTCTATCAACTGCTTCCAGCTGGACAATCACTAACCCGCCGGAGAAGTATTAAAATAATTACAAGAAATATCCTATCAGGACTCTGATTTACGTCTTGGACGATTAAATGATCCGTCTTACCCAAACTCGATATTCCCACTAACATCTTGAGCAGTCTCAGCTTCCTAATCTAACACGCAGTATCTACCCGACACCTGGAATTCTAACCTCAGATAGTTCCAACTCAAATTCTACAACTCAACCTTAACTTCAGTCAACTGTTGACAAAAACATATCAACAAGCTCCCAGACCAGAAATCCCCCCATCTCCACACTGTTTCAGCGAGCTTCGAGGTAAAAAAAAAAAAAAAAAAAAAAAACAGAGTAAAACCTCATGCCTTCAACCTCGAAAGGCGAAAAAAGCCAACAACCAAGTTGCAATCCCTCCTAGAAGAGCACAAACGATACGAGGCCAATTAACTCGAACTCAACCGACAGAATCCAACGGCGAAACGGCGCTGGCCACCGCCGGCGATCGTGAGCCTCGAAACAAGATTGCAAAGCAGAACTAGAAAGACCAGAGAGAGAGAGACCTGATCAGGGAAACGAGTGATACGGAAGAGCAGAGACATCGGGATCTCATGGGCTGCGAGTGTCGCAGGAGGAAGGCAACGGTGGGCAAGCGGAAGTAGCGTCAACGCTCGGATGGAACCAGGATCGGCGGAGGTCGTGAGCTCGAGGAAGCGGGTGTGAGAGCCTAAAAGGTAAAGATAGAAACAAATTAGGATTTCGGTCTTTTTGGTTGGCTTACAAACCGGTTCTCAAACCGGTTCCCAAACCGGTCCGATCGATCCGATTCCCGGGTGGGTAATCCCTCGAAACCGGTTCCCGGACCGTTTCAAACCGGTTCTGAGGATTGGGAACTGGTTCCCGGACCGGTTTCAACCGGAACCGGTTCCCGACCTTGTTTTCCGGGTGGGCCGATTGGGGAACTGGATTGACCCGGTCTGGTTGCACACTCTAACACGAGGGAGGGGGGTGGTGAAACCCAGCGGCAATGGCGCCAGTCCAGTGACGCCAGCAGTGATGACGCCAGCAAAAGGAATATTCCAGCTATCGTCACTCGTCAGAGGAGTGGAGGAAGCAGCGAGAGGGGAAGGCACAAAAATAGGAGAGAAGGGCTTAGGTCGTGGGGGCTAGCCGGAGAAAAAATGAGATAATTATATTAAAAGTACCAAAAGTTGTGTACAACATTCACTTTAGTGCAAAAAGTTTTTGTTGGCTCAATTAAATGCTAAATCGGAGGAAAAACGATTACTTTAATGCCAACGACGATGAATTCCGGTCAAATTGATTAAATGTCATTTATAATTAAAATTATAATATGACTTGACAAAATTTTTAAAAAATCCAATCCACGTGACATTTCCACATGACATGCTTAGTACTGAAGTGATCCTTTTCTAACAACAACTAATACTAAAGTAATCACTTTAAATAAAATTTATCACTCAAATGATCACTTTTAATAAAATTTAGTACTTAAATGATCACTATTTACAATTTTTGGATAACGCCTTTTAGGGGTTATATGTTGACTAGGCACGCTGGCAAGCCATATAAGATTGAAAAATTAATAATATAGTCATGTCGGATTTATGGCAATCCATATCGGAGTTGGCATTTAGATAATCGTTTTTTTCAAAAAAGTAGCACTTGAGTAATTCGAAAAAAAAAAATTGGCACCAAAATGAGTGCCATACACAACTTTTGGCACTTTTAATGTACTTACTCTAAGAAAAAATAAGTGCAAGGGAGCCATTCTTTCATTAAAAAGAAGAAAACAAGAGAGAGGAAAGGTTAAGGAGAGGACGTTTTTGGTTTTTCTCTAGAGTGACAAAAGCGAGGTTGTTGGAGCTCATTTCAAAGTCGATTAGAGGTCCATGAGGCATTGTCCTTCATCATTTCAATTTTTTGTTTGGAAAATTTCAAAAAATGACCCAAAATGCCCTCATTTTCTCAAATAAGGATCCGGAGTAGCCCTTATTTCAAATAAGAGTTTAAAATGCTATTACTTTTCTCAAATAAGGATTTGAAATGAATCATTTTTTAAATAAGGGCTTAAAGTGGCTATATTTATTTCAAATAATGGCCTGATTTTTCGGCGGTCAACCATATTTTCCTCATTTACCATTTTCCCTTTTTTCTTCTTTTTTTTTTTTTTTTTTTTTTTTTTTTTTTTTTTTTGTTGGTTCTTCTTCCTCTCCGCCATCAGCTAACCACTAGCGATGGCCACGAGGGCTGGGCGAAGGTCATCCTTGCCCAATTCGACAAGGGGCCACCCATGCCAACCACCGCAAGGGACGGCCTCGCCTAGGTGAGGCGACCCTCACCCTAGGGGAGGCTACCCTTACGGCCATCTACAAAGTCAACCATCGCCGGCCACGGTGAGGGCTCGACGACCCTTGCCTCCACAACCCTTGCTAGCTATCGGCAAGGGTCGTCGAGCCCTCACTAACCCCAAGCGAGGCTGATACTCACTAGATCTGGCGAGTGTGGTTGGTGTGGGCTTGCAGGCCCTCACTCGCTGTCAGTGAGTGCTTGTAGGCCATCGCCGATCCTTCCTAGTAGTTGGCGAAGGTGGCCAAGCCCTCACTGGCCCTTCCCAGCGACTAGCAAGGCTGATGTCAAAAAAGAAAAAAGAAAAAAATTAGCCGAAAACACTCTTGATTGATTGAAAAATTTAACGGCTAGCGATCAGCGATATCAAGCCCTTATTTTAAACAACCATAGCTACTTGAGACTCTTATTTGAAACAACTAAAGACACTTCAGGCCCATATTTAAAACAAGGTCCACTCTTGGTCCTTATTTGAAAAAATGATGGCACTTTGGATCTTTTTTGGAATTTTCCCTTTTTCTTCTACAGCTGTGGAGTGGCTTTAGCCTGAACTCTCTTGCCATCGCCGATCGAGATCTTGACTCGTCTGATATACCAATACCAAGTAAGACTCCCCTTTCCCGAACCCCAAAAAGAACCGCCTGGGTTGATTCATGCTCTCGGCAAAATCTTGTTAAACTGAAGTAATTTCATGTTGAGCTATAATGCTTTGAGCCTGGAATGCGAGTTTATTAATGAACACCAAATACTCGATGTATTTCTTAAATGAAACACAGAGTCTTTGAGAACCCCAAACTCGAATGGAGAATTTCAAGTGACTCGTGATAGACTGAGATGGGTTTAACATGAAAATGTGTTGATTCCAGCCTTTATGCATCATGTTTAGTCCGTAGGTTGCTATAAATTTCGCTCTGGAATGCATGCTTAAAATCGCATATCAACCGTTTGATAAAATGGTTGAGAGAATGCCGAGTATTGATTCATCATTGAATCCCGAGATAGATCCGTTCATGTTTGCTTCTGGGTTGGTTGAATCTGCTCTGATATTCTTTTTTCTCTTTGTCTGGCTATGTGATTCTATGGGAACGATCGATCGCCGGCGAGCGAGCCGAGAGTCCCCCTTTGGCCGAAGCTCTCACTCCACATCGGCGAATCCCGCTGTCCAGGGCTATTCTAGTTAGGCCATTCTCTCCATATTCGTGTATATATGTTCGCTTGTATTTCTGATTTGCTGATTTTAGAACCCATGGTTCGCGTAGTTCTTGTTTCGGTGAATTTGTTTTGGGTCGCCGGAGTAGACGGTCGGTGATGGGCCAGCGGCGGTTAGGGGTAGACGATAGGCCGGCGAGTGGTGGCCCGAGTGGACGACCATGGAGGGTAAGGTCTCGGCTGCGGCCTGAGGTTTGGTTGAGGTCCCCTGGTTCGGTGAAGATGAATTTGCAGGCGGTGAAGGAGATGTTATCGGTCCGCGAAGAAGAATGAAGGTGCAGGAGAAGAAGACAAAATAGGGAAGAAGACAAAAGGAATAAAAAGAATTTAAAAAAGCAAAATCAATGAAAAATTCGAAAAATCTAAAAATACATTAAAAAATCATTTTATAATCCGACGCGCGTCGGATCCGGATAGACGGGTCGGGACAATGGGTCGGATCAAGTAAACCCGGTCCGAACCCGTTGCCTAAATATAATGATAATAAAAAATATTAAAATTTCTAAAAAATTGTAAAAATCATTATAAATTTCCAAAAATTGAAAATATTAAAAAATCCGGGAATTTTTTAAAAATTTTAAAAACTCAGAAAATCCCTAAAAATTAATAAAATATTTTTAAGTTCGTAAAAAATATGTAAATCAGAAAAATCATTAAAAAATCAGAAAAATTATAAAAATCATTATATAAATTTACTTAATTAGAAAATTAAAAATTGATAAAATTTAGAAAATTCAGATAAATCACAAAAATCATAAAAAATTTAAAAATTCTAAAAAACCAGAATATTCATAAAATTTTAGAATATTCAGAAAATCATAAAAATTTCGGAAAATTCAAAAAATCATTACAAATATGAAATATATTTAAAAAATTCAGAAAATTCACAAAAATTCAGGTAAAATTCCAGAAAAATACAAAAACTATGACAATTGGAAAACTGTTAAAAAGTGAAAATCCAAAATTGGACAAGTCTTTAGGACTTTATAATAGGGTTCTTTGTTTTGAATTGTTTTCTCTTTTTTAGAGACCGTTTAGGATATTTATGTTTTTTATTTGCGATTATACTTGGTTGTGCTTCTTTAATACCTTGGATGTTATTTTCTTTGTTTTAAAATGGTTAAGATGAAACATAGAATTCTCCGATAGATTGACATGACGTTAGTTAGCATTCAATCAAGTTAAGCACCGGAAGGACATTAGTCTTACGATTAGTGTAATCAAGTTCTCAAATCTTCTGGTTGGAAAAACTGTAAGATATCCTCCCGTATTTTATTTGATTTCTAGTGACCAAAAAAGATTAGTAGCAACTCCTGAGTCAAAATTTATATAGGATTAATTGATCAAAAAATGAACGTCCGATATCGCACGCGATATGGGTTTGGGAGAATCCATGTTTATAATTGATGAATCATTTGCGATGTTAACAATCGAATGGTCCATCCGTGATCATCATTTATATGGACCATTCGATTAATCTCATAAGCAAGTATCTTAAACCTAATTTTACCCTCATTGGAAGGGGTCAGTCGCAACAGCTTGAATTATAAATTGAGTACACTCTGGATTTTTTCATAGTTCGAACGATCTGGGACACTACTTTTCGACAACATATGCTCCTTGGGTTGTCTAATTCTTGTATTTTTGTCTTGAACTTCACAATTACCAAATTCTTTGAGTAAGAACTTTTCTATTAAGATGAAGGTATTGGAATATCAATTTGGAAGAGACGATGGAAGTGGGAGTTCATTTTGGTGATTTTATTCACATGTGCATCAGGTCTGTTCCATGAAAAACATCAAAAACTGTGGTTTTTCAAAATTTTATCTACTTTTCTGTTCAATTGATTATAATTCTATGTTTATTTGATAATCACCTTCAAAACTGCAAGTAAGAAAGAGGGATCATGACCAATATTGGCTTCTCTTTTTCCGATGTTTTTCTTTTTTTAACTCTGGCATATGTTTTTTCTCTGTGAATACTTTATTTTTTTTTCAAAAGTTTGGTTTATAATGGAAAGTTTCATAAATGGTCTCTCACAGCTCGTAGTATACTTCTCTGAAACTCAAATCTTCTTCCCAAAAAAGTTCAATATCCAGTTAATTGGGCCTCTCTTGCCGCCAGGCCCCCCTTAAGCCCAGATCCATTCGCCAGACGTAGAAACTACAATGAAAAGGAATTGGCAAAGCGTGGCCGACCAACCGGCATAATTAGGAATCGAAATCTCAAACTGGAATACCAATTGTCCACGGTCATACTTCGTGGCCGACCAACGGGCATAATTAGGAATCGAAATCTCAAATTGGAATACCAATTGCCCACGTTCATACTTCTCTCTCTCTCTCTCTCTATTTTTTTTTGTTTTTTCGATCCTACTCAAGTGCATTTGGTTCAGCATTTTGAAAAGTCCATTAAGAAAATACAAAACAATTCAACCTAAAGGATTTTGAGCAAATGCAAAGGTCGTTTGATAAACTATACTTTAAAAAACAACTTTAAGAGAAATGTTGTTTGATAAAAAAAAAATAATTAAAAAGCCCTTTGGATGATTCATATTAGTTTTTTAATTTTTATTTGTTTAAAATTGAAAAAAAAAAAATAATGTATGCAACTTTTTAAACATAAAAATTGACAATAATGCTAAAAAAAACCAAATATATACATTTTTTTATTATATAAAAGGACCAAAGCTTTTGCTTTGAACGATTGCCGATGAGCCGATTTGGCGGCTGCGGTTGCCGAGGTCGCCGAAGGTCACCACGACTAGGCAGCATGCAACCTAGGCGACCACTGCCTAGGTCTCGCGAGGGTCACTCAACTAACGGCCTTGGTCACACATCGCCTAGGTCATGCGACCTTCGTGTGACCATCGCCGGGTGGTCGTGCAATGGCGACCTCGATCGACGACAGTCATACCCAAATCTAGTACGCCGATGGCCATAGCCTTTTGCCAATTCAGCGAAGGGTTTGGTTCTTTTTTAATTAAAAAAATTACAAGGGACAAAATCGAAATTTTCAAGAATTGTTTAGAGTAATTTTGGAAGAGAAATGAGTTTCAATATTTAATCAAATACTGAAAGCCCAATGTTAGTATGGCTAACATTGGGGTTTCAGCCTTTCCAAGACTGACTTTCACTTGAAAGCTCCTTAAAAATAATTGCCAAACGATTCAATATTTCTTTAAGGGGCTGGCTGCCAAGAATGCTGAACCAAACACACTTTCTGAAAAAAGGATATTCCAAAGAAGCCTCAATGGGTCTTTATGATCTCCTGAGGAAGAGAATTTTTCGGCCTTTCAACCCAGTTTGAATTAGTGGACTTCAGATTGGCCAATAGCACCTTGCAATCATCCACAATAGGATATAGGGCCCATGGGCTTTCTACTTTTCTGGCTTAGGAGCTCCGCCAAAAATCTACTGTCGGTTTTGGGCTGTTCCCATGGTCGGCGGTCCAGGTTCTCGGTTCCAAGGTGGGAACGGAATGGATAGGAGGACCTGACCAATTTTATATATATATTATATATAAAACTTATTACAACCGAAATTGCAATTAAGGTAGCAACTTCTCAGGTGGTCAAAAGAACAATAAAACTTTTCTTGTGGCTATTTATTTATAAAGAAAACTTACTTGTTAGTTTATTCTTCTACCCGGTGTGGGACTAAGGCTTCAAGAGACCTTCATTCTTCATGCTCACACACTATCTCTCTTGCTACCCTCATTTGCAAAAGACAAGGCATCCAAGCCTCCAAAAGTCCCATGTCGATAAAAGAGATTGTCTATAAAATCCAAGCCAAGCACAACCTCTGGCCATATTGCTCATGACTTTTATGGTTATGCGTGAAACGTATAAAATGTGATTGATATTCACGCAAATGAAGTTTGAATTTTTTGCACGTGGAAACATATGCAATTAGTAGTAACAAATCTCCAGGGAACCAAATTTGAATAATCGGTTGAATAATCAATTTGGAGCACAGCCACTTGTTAGTGGAAAAAAAATATTGCTGGTTTTTTTAGTGGAAAATAATGCCGGATTTTTGGAGTCCGGTTCCCAGTTCCAATGGAATCAGACCGAACTGGAAACTGATCATCCCTAATTGATCACCCCTATTTTAAGTACAGAAGAGCTCGGAAGGCAGCTAGGGTTTCGTTGGTCAACGCCATATCGAGTTGAAACGTCCAGGAAGATGGACGGAGACGACGGACGCGATGCGATTAGCAATCTGCCGGACTCGGTGCTCCTCCGTGTTCTGTTCTTCCTGCCCACGAGAGATGCCGTCAGGACAGTGATTGTCCTGGGGTTCCGTCACCCCTAGACTTCTACCTGCCACTCATCTTTCGATCACTGTCCTTGCCACGACTGCAAAAAGTTGGAGACTGCTTTTGAAGTGGACGACAGATTCGTGAATTTTACCGACCACGTGTTGACTCTGCACGAGAGCCCCACGATCGATTCGCTCCGTCTTTATTTGAACTGTGCCTATGATCCTGAATATGAGGACTATGCAACTCCAGAGAGGAGAAGAACGTGGAACAAACTGGATACGTGGATTCGTTTTGCAGCGAGGAGAAAGGTTAAGTTCCTCGATTTGGACTTCTTACGGTGGGCTTGGGAGTTCCGACATTGTCTTTACTTCCCACTTAATCTTTACGTGCTGCCCAGCATTGTCCTCAGGTGTAGCAGCTTAGTAGAACTGAAGCTGGCTTCCTGTGTGGTCTGACCGGTGGCGGGACGGGTCCAACGAAGGTCGCTTACAAAATTGTTTATGAAGGATATTCACTTAGCTGAAAGAAGGTTGGCTGACATACTATCCGGTAGCCCGTTGCTGAAAGAATTGTCTATTGAAGATTGCCATGGCCTCCACAAGCGTAAATTCTGTCGTGGCCCATCCATTAAAGTTTTAAATTTAAAGGAATGCGGCAGTCTTGAAAAGCTTGATCTTACACGATCAGATATCAAACATTTAACCATTGATCAGTATGGGGATCTGGAGCTAGTTTGTCCTAATGTGAGGATTCTGGATATTGCTGTGTGTCTAAATTATGTCAAGGCGACTGATATGTCATCACTGGTTGATACGTCCCTCAGCTTCAGTGATTATTTAAGATATCCTTACGGGAAATATTGTTCAGACTGCTTCTGGAAAAGCTCAGCCAGAGTCCTTATTTTATGCTATGCAATTTGTGCATACTGGTATGGTTTCTCTGTTTTTGCTCTGACCTATTTTGTCTTGCTTTGAGGTACTTTTGAATGATTTGGGTTCTGATCCTTCAGGTGAGGAGTATTACTATTTGTTTGATTGGATGTTCTCACATTTTAACTGTCCTAAAATTTGTAGAATAGAAGTTGGGTGAACTGATTTTGGATGGGTCTTACTTAAAATGGACAGTGGCTGTGCCGTTTCTCTGCTTTGGCTTCTGTGTTCTGTTGTTTTTTTATGCTTCAGTTCATCAGGTAATGTCCTAGATGAAGAGTAAAAGAAAATATTTTTTACTTAGGCTGGGTTCTTTTATTCATGTCAACCTAAACTTTTATAAGGTGGCCTTCCTTGCATCTACTGGCCTATGAACTTTGAGCAATTGTAAATTATTATTATCCACAACCCACTCATGTAACTGAAAACTACAGTTCATTAGGTGCCTGTCTTCCTTGTGTCCCCGTTTGTTTTCAATTTTACTGTGACATCTATCACTATTTTAAATGTGCATGTCCATGCTCTTGTGATTTGTCTTTCTAATATTCTCCATAATCTGATGAATTTCCTGACAAGACTCTGAATTCAACGGTATCATACTAATTCATTTTAGTCAGTCCATACATACACATGCTCTGAGCATCCACAATGTATGTCCTATACTAATTTTCATTTAAAGTTGGTCCAATTAATTCTTTTTCAATTAGGTATTAACTATATGGGAGCTGACAAATCAGCCATGCCCGTCTTTTGCGTGGAAACATGTGACACTTCAAATGCATCTGAGAAAGCAGTACCTCCCTGGCATTTGTAGCTTGTTGAAGAACTATCATCTTCTTGAGACACTCACTATCTATGTTTATCCTGGAAGAGATGACGATGCATCCAAGGTATAAATGCTTGAACTGTAAAATTTTATTGGAATTTTCAAATTTGGAAATCACAGGGATTGAAAAGTTGCTTCAAATTTCCAGTTTACCAAAGCAGGGTGGAAGCTTGCACTTGAGTTCAATGGCTATAGTTACTGGAGTTCAGTGGACGGCACATTCCCCTGCCTCGAGCACCAGCTTAAGCATGTTAAGATCTATGGTTATGTACTGGAGCCTGATGTCATTGAGCTCATTGAATTTCTACTTAAGAATGCACGGGTCCTGGAGAAAATGGAGATTTCTACCAAGAAGACCCTGCAGCGAACAAATAGCAAGGACATGTTCTCCAGCGACATTGGTCGCCCATCAAAGGATTATTGTACATCGGATGCGCCGCTAGAGTTTTCACAAAAGTTGTTTAGTTTCCCAAGGGTCTCGACATGTGCAGTAATCCACCTGGGTTAGATACTAGTATAGGAGTTGTGTTCACCCCTTTCTTTTGGACAACCCTTGATATTTCTTTGTCAGGCATGTCTCACATCTGGTAGACGTTACAAAAGCAGTCGACCTTTATGATGAATTCGCCCTTTTGCCTCTGATCTACGAATTCACAACATCCACGACTCTGTACAGGCAGCTTTATGAATATTTTGAGGATGGATGTGCTCTTTATTTCATAGAATATTTCTCTTAACAACCTTTCTTTTCATATTCCCAGCTCTTGCAAATAGTTTGGCTAAAATTTTTGCAGTATAGATTTTACTTGAACAATCTATTGAACACCAGTTACGAGCTATTAATGAGTAGCCTTTGCTCTTGCGGCTGCTTTTTCTCTCTTGGTTTTTCATTTCAGAGGCTGCCATCTTTGTTGTTTCACTTTTCAGCTTTAGCTACCATTTCTTTATCTTGAAAGGAAGTTGATGCTGTTCAACATTCTCGAGTGCCACCCCTGAATGATTAGTATATCGATGGCAGTACAATCCGAAGTTAATGTGTACCATAAAATATGGAGTTGTGCAGTCCTCCTAGTTCGTATCTTTTCTTAGGGTGTGTTTGTTTCACTGAAAGTATTTTACTAGAAAGTGTTTTCCGGATTTTCAGCCGTTTGGTTCTCTAAAAAAGATTTGGTCAACGGAAAATACTTTCTGATCAACACAAATATTATGTATTATTTTAGGAAAATGAATTCCTATGCCTGATAAGGTGAAAACATTTTCTCTTTTCATCTTTTTCTCTCTAACCTTTCACTTTTTCTCTCCAAATTTTTCTGAGGTACGCACTCTTTCGCTCATCTTTCTTCTTCGGCTCTTCTTCAACGACACGCATCTTCTTCGCCATTGAAGGTCCAGATCTTCTTCTTCATCATTGAAGGTCTGGCTCATCTTCTTCGCTAGTACATTTAGAATGAGAACATCGCACATCATTAACATGCAGAACCCAAACCTCCACATTCAGTAACCGAGCATGGCGTAGCCATCAGAACCCAACCGCAACCAACCTTCCAAAGTGCTACCAAGACAACCAAACGCGCCTAACAATCACCACCATACCAACAGAAGCCTCGCGAAATCGATGACAACGACCTGATGCAAAGCACCGAGCGGATGGAAATTCAACGTACCGTAGCTGGCCAAGGTTTGGTCGTCCTTCAAAATCCGGCCTTTGTAGATCAGCCGCTGCTGATCGGCGGGGACGTCGCAGTCCCAGGCCAGGGCCGCCTTGAAGGCCCCGATCATGGACTCTGGGCTCGCCCAGACCGCGATTTTGGAGCCGTTGGAGCACCGGATGTTGATTGCAACCGCCGCCTCGGCCGCACCACCCTCCCCCTCCCCGGAGAGCGCTCGGGCGCCACTGGGATCTCCCCTGCGAGTGATGTTTTCCTCCTTTCTCCCTTTTTCTTTCTTTTCGCTTCCTTTACTTCCTACTTAACATCACGAAAAAATACAAATTAATATAATGTTATATATAAAAGATCTCAAATCGATATAATTATTATAAATTAATTATAAATTAAATTTTTAAATTAAATTTTTTATCACAAAGAACCTCTAAATTAGTACATTTATGACGAATTTATCTTGCATTAATTTTTGTCAAATTAATTAATATTACGCATGGGAGGTGCATCCATCTGAAGAGAGCCAAATGTATCAAAGCGATTAATGAGATCGTTTTGACTTGCTCTTGTAATCGGAAATTGTGTCAATTTTTAGGAAAAAAAATACGTGTATGAATTCAGGTTTCCTTTTCATTTTGCAGGTTCAAATTCTAGATTTACTAAATTGATCGAGAAAAATTCGTTTATAAAGTAACATGGACTCAACAAATTAATTTGGAAGTAAGAGGCACACTATTGTCAATTGTTAGATCATTTTTCAAATGCTATCCAAACACCAGAAAATACTTTTCGTCACATATCACCAAACAAAGGAAAACTAATCATTTTCCTGGAAAATGGTTTCCAGAAAATATTTTCCAAAAACGTTACGTTTTTCGTGAAACAAACACACCCTTAACGTATATCCAAAAATTGCTATTATATGTGTTCCTCTTGCAAATTAACAAGATCATTTTGTTGCTTATTTGACGCGTGAGAGTTCTTTTTTCTTTATAAATAACCTGAGTATCCGACTTTGTATCTGTACTTGAGGTAGTTTGGCAATCGACCCCTTATTACCCTTATTTTATGAATTGCGTGAGATCAGTCCAACTCTGTATCTACTTCATCCCCTCCTAGTTGTTTCCAAAAAAGATTTTCATAGTAACATGTCTGCCGAGCATCAATTGGTATACACACTTCCTTCGCTGCAATTCCACATTGATGAGTGGTGCGCTGGTATCCAACTTTTACCAAAAGAGCACTCCTACATTGTTTTCTAGGAAACCTCACATAAACAATGTCGGATTTGATCAAAGTCAAACCGAATGGGATATGATTTCTGAACCAAATAGATAGTTTCATCTTGATCGGGCTGTCTCAATTCGATTTAATATTTGAGCAGAACTTTTCCTGCTTGATCTATTATGTCCTAGTCCGAGTTGCCTCTTCACATTCCTCATACTTTCCTTGAATTGATATTCATTATACCATGGGAGCTCACATATTGGCCGTATTCATCTTTTAAGGCTTCGACTGCTTTTGAGCAAAGTGACACCTCCCTGGTATTTCCAGCTAATAAAGGAATTTTGATCATCTCGAGACCCTCACTGTTTATGCTTATATGTCACCGCACATTTACAAATGAATTTCCATTCAATCTATTGTAAGTGCCGAAGATGAAAGAATGGCTTGCATTCAAATTTCAGCTTGCTGAAGCTGGCTAGATGCTTGGTCACTGGTCGATTGACTTTGAACGATCACACACCCATGTGGCCTTAAGATTATAATCCCAAGTCAGCCTTTCTCACACGTTTGAACACAAGGGTCGTATGAGCAAAGAAGCGTAGGTGTACTACTTGTGAACGAAGTGAATACAATGGGGGGAAGGTTCCCCTATATATACAAAGCACAAACCCAACTTGGGCTGTCGATCCCATCCTTTGATCTAACAGTGGGATTCGAATGGACTATAATCATTACATAGGATAGCTGTACAAGATACTCAAAGAGCCCTAAGGCTTGGAGAAGCCCAAGGCTCATGTGTCAGGAGGGATTGCAGAAATCCACCCATGGATTTGTACGGTAGCTCAAGAGTTGTGGCCATTGATCGGGGCTTTGCTCTTGCATTACTCGTGGGTCGTTCATGGGTAACTCGTGGCTAGCCCTTGTATGGGATATGGCCCCATCATTTGGATGGTTTGGGGGCAATGCTTGTCCTTGGACTATGTCAATCTCCCTCACCTAATCTGGCGACACCCTCATCGTGTCCTCGACATCGACTCCATCCATGTGTTTCATGACTGCCACATAGCCTCGAACAGTTCCCAGCTCGCTTCACTTTCGTTTATCGAATCAAGTGCTCTTCCTTTGGCACATGATACCTTTTCCGTATGACACGGTCTGCCAAGATACATTCAACATCCTGCTCATATGCGGTTTTTGCCCCAAGTGGCGCTCATTGGGATTCTCCTCGGCCCGGATCTTCCTCATCTGCATGGAAGGGTTTAAGCATACTCACGTGAAACACAAAATGTATCTTGAGTTCGGCCGACAAATCTAGCTTGTATGCGACCTTCTCGATCCGTTGCAACACTCGAAAGCGGCCTTCGTAGCGATGGATCTGCCCTTTGTGCACGTTTGGATACCGAAGGACCAAGTGCAACTTGGCCAGCACTAGGTCCCCAACATAGAATTCCACATGCCATTACTTCTCGTCCGCCCACTTCCTCATGCATTTTGTGGCCTTATGAAGGCATGCCCACACCAAGTCTGCTTGTTAGTACCATTCTTTTACAAACTTGTACGCTAAGGGGCTATTCCGTCGATAGCTCAAGGCAACCGCGCTCAGAGTGAGCAGCTGTTGTCCGGTCATGATCTCAAACGGGCTCTAGTTTATGGACTTGCTTTGCTGCAAGTTATACAAGAACTGGGCCACATCGATCGACTTTGCCCAGTTCGCTTGCGTGGTGCTCACATAATGTCGAAGGTATATCTCCAAGAGTGCATTCACCTTTTTTACCATTGGTTTGGGGATGCAAACTTGGGGAAAAATTGAGGTCTAACCCTAGCAATTTGAAGAGCTCCATCTAAAATCGCTTGGTGAATCAAGTATGACGATCACTCACAATTGTCCTCAGCACTCCCCAATACTTGACAACGTGTCTGATAAATAGCTGGGCCACCTCTTCAGCTGGACAATCCTTGGTTGCCGATATGAACATCGTGTACTTTTAGAATCGATCTACCATAAACATGAGGGTCCGACATCCTTCAGACTTGGACAAATTCACGATGAAGTCCATGGACACACTCTGCCATAGACGTTCTAGAATAGGAAGTGGCTCAAGGAGCCCTGACGACAAACGTTGCTCAATCTTATCTTGTTGGCTCACTAGACACATTCCCACGTATGCCTCGACGTTGTCCCGCATGTGAGGCCAATAATATTGGTCCTCAGTGAGCGCCATCATGCAGTGTATCCCTGGATGACCTACCCACTTGGAATCATGATACTCGTGCAATACTTCCTTCCTCAACTTCCCATGGAACGGCACATAAAATCGTTGCCCCTTAGTGTAGAGGAGATTTTCCCCACACCAGAATCGGCAAGTCTTGCCTTCTTACGCATATCTAAGGAGGGCTCTAGCCATTGGGTCATGGTCCAACCCCTCCTTGATCTGGTCGACCCATGGATAGTTGGGTCGACTCACAATGTTCCCCAACTCTATCTTCCAACTCAATGTGTCGGCCACGGAGTTAGCCTTCCCTGGCTTATACTCCAACTTGTAGTCAAATTCTACCAAGAAGTCTAACCATCAAGTTTGCTTCGGACTCAGCTTCTTCTGAGTCTAGAAATAGCTCGTGGCCACATTGTCTATCCTCACGACAAACTTCAATCCCAAGAGATAGTGTCTCCATGTCTGAAGGCAGTGCACCACCATGGTGATCTCCTTCACTTGGATTGTGTATCTCTGCTCAGTATCGTTCGATTTTCGAGACTCGAAGGCAACCAGATGTCCATCCTACATGAAGACCCCACCAATAGCAAAATCAAAGGCATCAGTCTCTACCTCGTATGGTCTGGCATGGTCGGGTAGCACAAGCACTGACTCCTTGATCATAACTCGCTTCAACAGCTTGAATGTCTCTTAACACCACTCCGTCCACTCCCACGGCTTTTCTTTCTTCAACATGTCCGTGAGTGGCACGGTGAGACTCGAATATCTTCGAATGAAGTATCGGTTGTAATTTGTGAGACCAAGGAATGATCTCAACTCCGTCACCTTGGTCGGCGGCTCCCATTCATCAATAGCATGGATCTTGGCCGTGTCCATCTGCACTCGTCCACCCACGACGATGTGCTCAAGGAAGAGGACTTCCTCTTGCATGAAGGCGCACTTCTCCCGCTTCACATATAGATCATTTTCTCGCAAGACTTAGAAGACTTGCCTTAAATGCTTTACGTGTTCCTTGAGCATCCGGTTATAGACAACAATATCACCACAAACCAATCAAGGAATGGATGGAGCACCTTGTTCATTAGTGTGCAAAATGTGGCAAGCGCATTGGTCAAGCCGAAAGGCATAATGAGGAACTCATACTGTGACATCTTAATTTTCGACCCTGTCTCAACTTTATGAACTGGGCTTTTCACCAACGCACCTATGGTCCTTTTTCTCTGAGCTAATCATTCACGAGATAACTAATCTATCTGGTTAAGCCGTTAAGGAATATAAACACGACAGACTTGAGAATTCGATTAGAAATCGACTGCTCGACCGTGCTAATCCGCAAGGGTCAATAGTGCCCAGTTAAAATCGATTAGAGACCGCAGATAGGTCGATTAGACAGAGGCATGTAATTAAATTGTGAGTGATTCCACATAATTGCAAAATTCGTGTCGAGCGATACTAAACTAATTTTTCTGTCGATTCTGTACCCGGTGCCTGTAATTGAAATCTCGAGATTTTCACGACAATCGAGAGTCGCCTATGAGTCGGAGATGCACAATGTGGATTGAAAATAATCGACCACGGGTCAAACGCGCTAAAAATTCCTAAAAGCTACCCGGTAGGTTAGGTCACGCTAAAATCGCGTCCGATTAAAATTAACCACAAAATTGAATTCAGTTTCAGGAATCGAAAGTTCTAGTATGTCACAATTTATTTTTAGGACGTTGACTCATCCTTTGAAGAATTTTCGGCGAGCTAGCGAAAAATCAAAATTGGGCAATTTAAAACCGGGAAATTCGGAGGGCCATTTTTTTGTGAATTTTTGGCCTTCAAGTTGGATCAAATGGTGATGGAAATGGTGGAAGTTGGTCTAGGCTGCCCCTTGGCAGTATCGGTCATCAATTGGAGGTTGATTGGTGTGAAATTAAGTTGAATTGGTGATGGAATTGCATGAAATTCATAGGCCTTGGGGGCTGCAACATTTGGGCATCAATGGTGGCTTGTTTGAGAAGCTTTAGGAGGGAAATTGGCTGTGGATCAAGGCTGAAGACTTTGGGGCTTCTACTCAAGTGTTTAGGATATTTTGGTGGACTTTTGAGGCTCTGTCCCCTTCTTCCCCTACAGCAGCCTCTCCTTCTTCTTCCTTAGCTTCTTCTTCATTTTCATTAGCTTGAACCTCCATTTCCAGAGCCAAGCAGCCAGCCCAAACCCTTACCGAACCAGCCAATAGCCTACAAGCCACCGCCGGCTCCTCGTTGCCCGTCCAAGTTGCCCGAGCGCCGACCTGCCTCCGCCCGCGATCCCGCGTGTTTGCCGCATCCTGCACTTGCTTGACGTTAGCCCCTGGCCTCTCATTGTCGTTCGCCTAGTCGCCACCGTTGCCGTCCCCGAGCCACCGTCGTAGCCACTGTCGTCGCTGCTCCAGCACCCTTGCCCGTTCCCGTGCCAATCCAACCCATTCCAGCCCTCAGCTCCCTTCAGTCCAGCCCAAAACAAAAGCAAACCTCAGCTGTGGGCTGAGGCTTGCTTGGCCATTTTCGGGCCCTTCTGAGCCTCCCTTGGCGTCGCCGTAAGCCCGAGTCCTGCTCGCATTCGTGCCGCGGTTGCCGTGAATAGGTTTATTTGCTAATCTGGTGAGTTTATGTCCTAAACTCTAATTATGGTGCTAATCATGCTTAAAGGTAGATTAGTAGTTTAATTAAAGATTAGGGGGTTAGTTAGTTTAATTAGAGATTAGTGGTAATTCGTTATATGCCTAAGTTAGTAGGATTAGTTAGTCTAATTAGCTATTAGGTGGTTAGATTAGTATAAGTAGATTAATTAGTAGTTTAATTTAATTATTTTGCAATTTATTTGTTTAAATGTAATTTATTTAATTATTTATTATTTTCCGTAAACTATACTAGGATAGTCGATCGTCAGAATTTCGTGCTGATCGTCGTGGTGTAGTTGGTTTGTGCAATTAAGTGCTAATTTATGCAATTGGATGCAGATTGATGATTTTTGGTTTATTACTTCAAAAATATGGAATTTTGGTTTTTAATTAGAAAAATACCGAGTGTTAGGTTTTGACACCAAAAAAAGAAAATGCTTTTAGGTACTATATAAAATCGTGGGATTTTTAAAAGTGAGGATATCGCATTTTGTGGTTAAATTTGACTATGTGTCCACGCACACCTATTTTACCGGGTGTTTTTAATATGAAGAAAATAGGCTAAGCACATTATTTAAATTGAGGCATTTGAGTGCAAAGTACGATGTTTTTGGCCAAGATTGGGTGTGCATGTGATCGCTATGAGAACCTATCACCCGATGAAGTTTGGGTCGGCGATGCTCCTATATGGAATGCCCCACTTCAACGGATGCTAGATTGTGGTGGAGGCCGGACCAATGCTCCTTCGGGAATGCCAACTAGAGGTAGACGTTGCCATGCTCGATGGGGCGAGACAACGCCCGGCTATGGCGGAGAACTGCCGATTATTGAGTTGGATGACCGATGAGTCTTAAGAATTGGAACACGCGTGGATGATTGATATAACCGCGCTGGATTATGAGACGAAATTATGTGGCATAGAATGGGACGTGTCATAACGATTTAGCCTTATAATCAAAACCCCTGTGATCGATTGATATGTGAATTGAAGTGTTCCAATTGCTGAGGGTGTATTTACTGCATCCGTATGTTATATGAATTGTATTGACGTGCAGAAAGGTGCTGAGGCGAGCTAAGTCTGATATGATGTGTATATAGGCTGCCTCTAGGTGTATTATCTTCCTAATCAGGGTTTAGAATGTAGACTCGCTGAGACATTGTCTCACCCTGTCGTGGTTTACAATTTTCAGGTTCTTAGATGGAGGTGCGCCCAGTTCGTTTTGGGTGGCCGCGAGAGGTCGAGACCGAGCGTACTATCTTCCCTATCCCTAGGAAGCCCTGGACTCGCGAGCTCGTCGTGACCACGATCTGGGTCGATGAGGGCCAACCTCAGTTGGTACCTCACTAATTCAAAGCGTGGTTCCGTCACAGGCCTAACAGGGTTCGGGAGGACCCTTTGGATGGATTTGACGGACCTGCCGTCGAAGATGAGTACGTGGAAGTTATCGACCCTGTCGTGGACGCCGATGTCATAGTTGATATCGCGGCGAACCAGTTGCCTGAGGATGAGCAGGAGCCCGAAGTAGAGGAGTTTGCTGACCCTCTAGACCTCGACATCCCTGACGATGTGACGATGTTGTGATAGACCTAGATCCCAAGTAGGAGGGTCCGGGGTTGGGTTAGCTTGGTAGTCCTTTTTGGATTTTGACCTCCTGTATATAACTTTGTAGAGCTGATCCGATTTGTTTATAAAATATGTTTTGTGTGAATTGATTGTCCTGCTTTTTTATCACATGTTTGAGTGTTGTCTAGAGATTGTTTATTTTGTTTCCGCATGTGCAATAAAACGAATGGATCGGCGGCGAGTCCTGGGAACGTTGCAATTCGATCGACCACCGAGGGATGTGCGTGTGTTCGAGGTTCAAGGCGTGACACGTACAATCTGTAACAGGTCACACACGTAGTCTTTGGCTCGTCCCCTTTGACGATCCAAACTTGACAATATCCTAATAGAAGATCGAACTTGGTGAACCACCTAGCCTCACCAAGTTGATCAAATAAGTCCGTTATGAGAAGGATCGGGTACTTGTTCTTGACGATGAGCTTGTTCAATGCCCAGTAATCTATGCACATATGAAGAGACCCGTCATGCTTCTTTTAGAACAAGACTAGGGCACCGAATAGAGCTTTGGACGGCCGAATGTATCACACATCAAGCGCAACTCCTTGAGTTGTTTCCGCAATTCTTCCAACTTTGGCAGGGCCATGCGATAGGGTGCCATGACCGATGGTTAAGCATTGAGCACAAGCTCGATCCGATAATTTACTTCTCTTCGAGGGGGCATCTTCAAGTGGCATCATATCTTCGAAGGTGTCGAGGACTTGGGTCACCTTTTTCGGTGTGACGCCTCTCTGCGCGTCTTTCTCTTTCAATGCTGCCAAGAATGTTACCTCACCCTTCTTAACTCCCTTTGATAGTTGCATGACTCATAGCATCTTCCTTTCGTGTCTCGACTCGCAATAGATTAGGACCATTCACTGGCACTGCTTGTCCAAGATGCATATACATTCAGCGAAGGGCATAACGTCCACATTGATCCTATCGAGGAATTCAAGACCTAGCACGAAATCGTAATTGTCAAGGGGGATTACCTCGATGTCTTCTTTGCTGGTCCATATACCAAGGTGAAGCTCCACGTCCCCAGCCATGCCGTTAGTAGGGACTTCCTTGGAGTTCACTGTTTTGAGCCAACCGGCTCTTCCCTTCTCGATCAAAAGATTCAACTTCTTCGCGGCCTCTTAGGATTTGAAGAGATTGGACGCCTCCGTATCCACGTGTGCACTCATTGTGGTACCTCCGATCTTTATATCCATGAACATCATTCATTTAGATTCCCTCCTTCTTGGTCTTGATTGAGTCAATGATACATAATGAACCCAATCGAGCCTCCTCTCACGGTTCATCCTCCTTACATAGGGCCGCTAATTTGCCCCGTTTTGAACAATCTCAAGCCATGTTCGGCCCATCACAGAAGAAGCACTTGTAGGTGCAGGTCTTCCGATATCCCTCATTGCTCGACTTCAGTTGAGCTCTAAGAGGGACCAATAGTGGTTTGCCCCCATTTGGACTGTTATACCGACTCCGAACTCCCTTACCATTAGCCTTTTCTCTCGGTTGAGAATCTAATTTAGCCACCGGCGGCTTGTACTCCATGAGGGACTCAGCCATGGATGTAGCCATCGCAAGATCCACCCCGTGACAACACTTGAGTTCTTGCTTAACCCATGGTTTGAGTCTGCTCATGAATTGATGATACACTTCCGTCTTGGCCATGGATGGGATTTGCAACAACAGCTCCGAAAACTACTTCACGTACTCACAAACTCTGCCCTTCTGCTCAAGGTGCTTGAGTTCACCGAAGCTTCTCCCTAGACGCATGGAATTGGCTAAGCATTTTCTTCGAACAAATATAGAACACTATGATGGCAGTTCAAACGAGGAAAGGCTTATGGTGGATACCTAGGCAGGGCGAGGACAACCCTCGCTTGAGTTGAGTGAGCTACCCTTGCCGGCATTGGGTGAGAACAAGGGCGGCCCTTGCTAGCTTCCCTTTGTTGGCCATGGCGGAAGGAAGAGAGAAGAAGGGGAAAAAAGAAGAAGGAAAAAGAAGAAAATGCCCTTTGGCTAGACAGTTTAAATGCGTCACATAATTACAAGTTCGGGATTTTTGTGTCACAAAAGAAAATTTGAGGTAAATGTGTCACAATAAATATAGTTTGTGGGTTTTAGTGGCAAAAAAAGTTTGAAGTAAATTTGTCACAAGTGGCATAGTTAGGGGTTTTCAGTGTCACAAAAAGAAAGTAAATTTATCACAAGTAGCATAGTTTGGGGTTTTTTAGTATCACAAAAAGAAAGTTCAAGGTAAATTTGTCATAAGTAACATAGTTTGGGGTTTTTGGTGATATTTTCCCTATTTCGAGAAGAGGTGTCTGCATATATTTTATTTAAAAAGTTATTTGTCTAAACTACTTCTGAAAACGTGAAAAGAAGCGTCTATTTAAATGTATTGTTTCGAACAAAGGTGTCTAATTCTTATGACTATTTTGGTAAAAAGTTTTTCATCGATATATTTTTAAATATCTTAATGTATAATTCTCTTTTGGAAATATATATTTTAGGGTTACGTTGGTCTTTGGACTAAAATGCTCTTAGAAAAGGAATCAAACGTGTATGTGACGAACACCTGATCATCAGTTGGACATTCTACAAAGATGAGCTCATGGGTTACTGGATGGAAGTGATCGAGTTCGAGCAAGTCGAATTTGGAAGAACTTTGACACGCGCATATCGCTCCGTGAGTTACTGAGTCAAAGCGATCGAGTTTAAACGCTATTGTGAAGTAAATTCAATGAACATTGAGAAATAGGTGCCATTTCGAGGGGATCTTTGGAACTCTTTCCTCAATAATGCGTTATTAATATCTTATACGCATCGTTCTTGACAAGAAAATTATTGTATACAAGATATTTCAATGCAAAATTTCTTCCCCGACGATTATTAGTATCTACTAGTAGTCTGTAAAGCTTCAAAGCTTTTGAAAATACCATTCCTTATATAGTTCCCGATAAATCCATCCCTGCGTTGCACGGGCTTTTGGTTTTGTGCAAGTTGATTGACAAGCCTTATCATATGCACAAAATGAAAGGACAAAGTAATAGGAAGTCTCTGAACTGTTGAGAAATATTCAGTTAGGTCCCTCATCAATTTCATTTTTAAAATTGAGTCCCTAGACTATCTACTTGTTTTGTTCGAGTTGGTCCTTTAGTTAAGTGCAAGTGGATTATTGGAGATATTGACGTGATCTCTTATGTGGTCATTCTAATATAGAAAGTTGTTTTCAACATTTTAAAAAAAAATAAAAATTGGAAAAGACCAAAATCTAAACAGAAGAAAAATTAAATAGAAACTCATTTCTGATAAATGTATGCGTCTCCATCTAAAAGTGGTTTTCTACTGCAGTCTGGATTGCATAGTTTGGCCTAAACGAATTCGTTCCACAATAAACCAAATTAATTCACGAATATCATGAGAATGCATTTATTTCCTTTTAGTTTTGCCTATAATTGGATGATTGCATCCTCAAGAAGCTTTTGCGGCAGTGGGAGATTGTCCTCTTCGTTCTTCTTCGACAGGCTGTCCTTGTACACATGCTTCTCCGTGTCCCGAAGCTTTGCGACATCTACGACCTTGCCGTCCAGCACAGATGCCTCTTCGGTCTTCTTCAACATGTAGGTGGAAGCGACGAGGGCCACTGGTCCTCGCCTCAGATTTATCCGAGGGCCACTCTCTGGCTGAAAATCTTAACGAGGGGCACGGCCCTTGTTGTCTTACTGCACTATCCTTTCCCTTCTCCTCTTGATTTGTTTTTTTTTTTTTAAATCTCATTCCAGATTAAGCAAGACTGACACCGGAAACTCCGCATCTCTGACTTAAGGGGCTACGAACCTGAGGAAAGGCTGCACAGCAGTAGTAAGGGCGTTAAGACCGGAGCTTTTTGTAGTGGTTTAGGAAAGGACTTTTGAATCGGATGCGCTCACCCCTCGTGTCCATCTTTACCGGTATCTACTTGCCAATGCAGAACGTTTGGTGGGAAATAAACTATTATATTTGACTTTAAAATGAGCCAGCCAAAAAAAAAAAAAAAAAAAAAAGAGCCAACCAAGTTTTTCAGGTATTGGTGCCCATTGCCTAGTTCATATCCAGAAGCTCAGCTCATTTCATGGCTTGGCCAGGCCACCTTTACCGGTATCTACTTGCCAATGCAGAACGTTTGGTGGGAAATAAACTATTATATTTGACTTTAAAATGAGCCGGCCAAGTTTTCAAGGTCTTGGTACCCATTGCCAAGTTCATATCCAGAAGCTCAGCTCATTTCTTGGCTTGGCAGGTCACACCTACCTTTTATTCTATCTAGGGCAGGGAGATTTCTGGAGATAATAAGCTTCCTAGCTATGGCAAACTCAGAAGCCAGAACAAGTGGTGATGCCACACGAGTTTTGGGAGGTGAGTACCAAGTGTTCTTAAGTTTTAGAGGACCCGACGCTCGTTATGGATTTACAGATTTCCTCTACCATGGCTTGGTGGATGTGGGAGTCTGCGTATTCAGGGATGAAGATGAACTCCGAGTCGGTGAAGTGATTAGTGAGAGCATTCTATGTGCCATCAACAACTCCGTAGTCTACATACCAATCTTCTCTCAAAGTTATGCTTCTAGTAAATGGTGTCTACGTGAGCTTGCGCAAATTGTAGATAACGTGTCTAAGTCAAAGGGTAGAAAAAGTATCCTTCCCATTTTTCTCGATGTGGAACCTGAGGATGTTAAACTTAAGACTCCACAATATAGCAATACTTTACTTGAACATGCACACAAGTTTCCGGATGAAGTCAAGGCATGGAGAAAGGCTCTTGCAGAGGTTGATGAACTCAAGGGATAGAATGTGAAAAAGGATCAAGGGTAATACTCTTTCTAAGATCCCAGCCTAATTCTTCCTTTTTCAATTAGGGAAAACAAGTGCTCTGTCAAATGATTTCTTTTATTCTTTTCTTTTAACGAAAAATATTGAAAATAAAAAAACCTCCAATTGCTGCTCTTATTCAACTGTATATCCTCTGCTTTTAAACTTCCCTAAAATTTCTTCTGAAGTCTTCCCCAAATGGCAGTAATCAGCGGATAACTTTACATTTGTCTTTGTTATCTCGGTTCAAGAGATTCTCCTATTAAGAGTGCTGAAATTTTTCTAGGCTTAGCTATAAATGTTGAAATTTTGCTTATCCGCAATATTTTGGTCTTCAGAAATTTCTATGATCATACATGAGAAAAGTACCAAGTCAATTGTACTAAATTAGCCTATACTGATTGTTCAGTGAATTCATATATCTTATATGATGTACTTCAATCCTTTTTACTTACAATGTTTACATTCCACATGTGATGCATGGGTATGAATTAATCTAGTCAACTAATGAAAGCACTAATGTCCATGGCAGCCAAGCAGCGATTGTCAAGTTGGTTGTTGAAAAAGTTTTGGAGAGGCTGGAAATAAAACAAAAATCGGTGACTGAGCATTTACTTGGACTTGATGATCGGGTAAAAGACTTGATAGATTTATTAGATGCCAACCATCATGATGTGCGGCTCATTGGAATTTACGGAATGGATGGCATTGGTAAAACAACTATTGCCAAGGTCATCTTTAATCAACTATCTTCCAACTTTGGGAATTGTTGTAGCTTCCTTGATGATGTCCGAGAAAGCTCGTTGACCAAGGAGGGCATAGTTCAGTTGCAAAAGAAATTACTGTCTGACATTGTCGGTTCTGGATTTGCAAAAATAGTCAAGGATGGTGAACAAGGAATGAGGAGGATTGGAAAAATGCTCTGTACGAAGAAGGTCCTTGTGGTCCTGGATGATGTTGATAATAAAGAGCACATTAAGAAACTTATAGGAAATTACTCATTACATTCCGGATCTAGAATAATTATTACAACGAGAAACACAACTGTTCTAAAAGTTGAGGGATTTAAAGGTGAAATTTTACCATATGAGATGCTAAAGATGGATTATGGTCTTGCATTTCAGCTTTTTAGTCGACATACCTTTGGTAGAGACTTCCCTTTGGATGATGATTATGGGCTTTCAAGTGAAGTTGTCTCAAGTATGGGAGGGCTTCCTTTGGCTATTAAAGTGATAGGTTCGTTACTTAATGGGAAACGGAAGATATTTTGGAAAGAGACATTGCTCAGGTTAAAGAATGTACCCGAGGAAGAGATTCTAGATAAGTTGAGGATTAGTTATGATGACCTAGATGAATATCAACAACAAATTTTTCTCGATATAGCATGCCTCTTTTCCAATGAGAACAAGAATGATGCAATTTACATGTGGGACGATTGTCAATTTTATCCCCTAAGAGGGATTGAAGTGCTTATTGAGAGGTGCTTGATAAAGATATTGGATAATGATAAGTTCTGGATGCATTATCAACTCATAGCTTTGGGAAGGGAAATTGTTCGTCAAGAAAGTCCAAGTGACCTTGGAAAGCGGAGTAGGTTGTGGACTGCAAAAGAGGCTCTTGAAATCATTAGAACCGAAGAGGTAAATGGAAAACATCCCATTTTCAAGTAATTTTATATCCTAAGATTAAGGATTCCTTTTTGTGTAGGATATTCTTCATTTTTTTCTTGCCCATGTGAAACATTTTTTGTTACTATAATTCAAGTTGTAAAACATTATGGTTGGAAGTTGAGAACCGTCTTCACATCCTTGCATAATTTCACTTGTAGAGGAAGGACAAGGTTCAAGTGCTTCAAATAGATGGACTACATGACTCCATGGAGATTACAAATGAAGAGTTTGGAAGGTTACAAAACCTAAGATTCCTCAAGTTACACAATGGAACCTATGTTGGGGACTTTGCAAAGTGTCATTCAAAATTGAGATGGTTTTCTTGGCATCCTCCTCATCGGAATTTTAAGGCAGATAATATGTTTTTGGATCATCTCCTTGTTTTTAAACTTGACAATAATGGTTTCGCGGATGATTCGAAAGCATGGGACTTGATCAAGGTAAATTACATATCCTAATTCTAGTCTAATAGTCCCAATGTGTGCTATGCAATCATTCTTACATTGACATGCAGTCCATTTTTACAGAGAGCACATAATTTGAAAGTTCTATCTCTTACTGGGTGTGATGGCATAACTTCAATCCCAGACTTCTCTAAATGCTTGGGTTTAGAGAAGTTGACTCTAGCACATTGCAATAGGCTAGAGAGAATTGAAAGCTTCATTGGAGATCTAAAGTCATTGATTGAGTTAGAAGTTGAATGGTGCAAGTGTCTCTTAGATTTGCCTGAAGAAGTGGGGGAACTAGTGAAGCTTAAGCGCTTCTCATTGAGGGGGTGTTCTAGGTTGAGAGAACTTCCAGGCTCATTTGGAAACATTACCTCATTGATTGAGCTAGACTTATCGCGTACGGGGATTGCCGAACTTCCAAACTCCATTGAGAGACTAGTGAAACTTGAGTCATTTCTTTTAATTGACATGGGAATAAGGGAACTTCCCAACTCCATTGGAAAGTTAAAATCGTTACGCGTCTTATGTTTATCGAAAGGATTTTCTTCTCTGAAGCATCATGTGTGGCAGTTACCTAGTGGCATTAACATGTTGGAAAATCTTGAAGAGCTGGATCTTTCTCGGCATGATGAAATGAAAGGTGAAATTCCTATTGGAATTGGAGAATTGTCGTCTTTAAGAATCCTAAATTTAAATCACACCCGCATTAGCAGAATTCCAAGGACGATCAACATGCTTCATCGCCTCAAAACACTAATTCTTGAATCTAAATCATTGCTCTTAGTCCCTAATCTATCTAACCTTACCAATTTGGTTGAACTACTATTAAGTGATGGCTCTCGTAATACAGACAAATCAAACCTAATCACAATATGCAACTTAAGGTGGATTGGGAGGTTATCTAGACTGAAGAAGTTGGAGTTAAATCTATTAAACGTCCCTGCACCTCCTGAGTTGGCTTCTCTTTCTCAGCTAGAAGAGCTTACTTTGTCTCACCTAAACCTAGAAACCCTTGTGCAGCTTCCATCCTCTCTGCTGAGATTAAATTTAGCATCCTTTAGCATTGGATGGGCAGAGTTACTCCCCTCCTGCTTGAGATTGAGAAATTTGTCTACTTTAGAGTTCTGTTATGGTGAAGTAAAAGACATTCCACTTGATGGACTTCCACAATTGGAGTTCTTAACTATTTATGGTTGTAAACTGCTTCAGAGATTAACTATTCCTTTGGAATTAAGGAAGCTACGGCGAGCACATGTGTCATCTTGTGCAGAACTCGTTGAAATAGAAGTCGTGGGTCTTTCAAAATCATTGGAATTCGTCTTTGTGCTTGGGTGCAAATCTCTGAGAAGAATACGTGGGTTATCATACTTAAAGAGTCTGAAGGAATTGGTAATCCTATTGTGCGATGTGCTTATCAATGTTGAGGGCCTTCACGAGCTAAAGTCTCTAAAATTCTTGAATGTAAAAGGGTGCACGTCATTGAGAAGGTTGATTGATGATTCTTGCACAAATATACCAGATGATTGCCTCATCGAAATACAAGGGTGTGGAGACTTTATCAAAGATTCTGCTGCAACCTACCCTTCTGGAATCACTTTGAAGCGATACAAAGAGGAGATTCTTCCAGATACACCAAACTTTGAATCCAAATCAGATAAGGTGCGCATCTTATTCAACAATATAGAGTAGATGTGTGTTAATGCAAGGGTTTGAAAAATGATTTATTCTAATTTCAATTTGATTGCTATTATTAGGTAATACTACACAAATTGTAAAACGTTTAATATTGTTGTGAAATGTACATGGACGAAAATATATCTTTTAATTCAAGGACGAAAATTTATCAGAGATGATCTTGAGATCTAACTTACTTTAGCATTGATAAATGAAAAGTAAAAAAAAAAAAAAGATTAACTGCACCATTGCTCTGGCATCAATGTACCGAAGACAATCTTTGCATCAGTTTACACTTAATTTACAGATAATCTTCTCTTACAAGAATTAGCAGAATATAACCCCAATTTGCATCTGGCAATTTATTAGATTTTAACAAGTGTTGTCACCCTGACTACAATGAACGCTGTTCGTAGTATAAACTATAAACATTGAGAAATAGAGCTTTATTCATAGTATGCGGAGGTAACATTTTATGTGCATCAATAAGATGAGTCGAGTTAAATATTTGGATAACGCCATACTATCTAAAAGAGAACTTTCAGAAAGTTTTGCCAACCCTTTGTAGAAAAAGAACTCCGTGATGAGACACAGCTTTTTTCACTTTGCTTACTCCTTTAGGTAGATTAGTCATGAAGTTAGACTTCCTAGTCCTAAGAAGATAATTGTCTAGGTGGACTGACATTTAATTTAATTTCCCATCACGTGTTTGTTAAAATGTCTGAACTTAGATAGATAAGATAACCACACAAATAAAATTCCCTCCCAATACTTAATCTAGATCTGTCTCTGCATCTAATGATTGTGCCTTTTCATGAATACTTACTATATGAGGTTTTTGGGAAATTGCATAGACAATATATGAAGATGATCAGGAGACAGAGAATGATCCTACAAATAGAGACGTAGGAGATGCGACTGGAGTCGTTTTAAGCTCAGGGAAGGGCACAGCCTCGCGTTCAGGAAATGATGTGACTTTCAGCTCAGGAAGCAGTAAAGGTTTGAGATCACAAAACGGCTTTGACTTCAGGAAGAAATTCAGAATATTAAAGATTCCAGCATGCTTTAGAAGTTCGTGAACGGAATCATCCACACCCAGAGAAGTCGTCAGAGGAGCAATTTCAGGACCAACCGCATGAGATTGAAAAGCTTGAAATTTGGGTTTCTTGTCATAGTTCTTTAGCTGAATCAATGACAATAGTCACTATGCATTTTATGACCAGCTGTTCTCTTTCTCGGTAAACATCAATCAAATAGACGGCCATAGGTGGTTATTCAACTATTTTGTGTAACAAATAGTAATCGCAGTTCCATTCTGTTCATTATAGTGTTCCTCTAGTTCTTCCAAACGCGAGTTAGTTGATGAACGTTGTTGCCTAATTGAATTTTTGCTTAAAAATCGTAAATTGTCAGGAGATGGGTGCACTAAGTGATTGTAATCTTGCTCTTCTGATTCGTTCCCGGGACCCGTGAGCGGCCACGCCTCAGTGTCGTGAAATAGTCCAAGGTGACATAGTGACTCTGTCAGTCCAACAAAAGCTACTTACATGCTGAAATCCAAGTCCAGCACGATGGTTTAAACACTTTCCAAGTGATGGATAAGCTAGCTTAAGCCTTTCCAATTTCCCTCTAAAAAGGCTATGCGTTAGGACTAGAGTAATGATCACTTGTGCGGACTTCGAGGATAGCAACAACGCTTCAATAAGTAGTTAGCGGATCCTGCTTCTTGTCCACGGAAAGCTCATTTTTTAAGCTGGCTAAACCTGGAAATTTTGATTTTTGCATTGACCTACCCTATCATAGACCACCACAAATGTCGCAGGATAATATAAAACATTGACCCCAACAAAGGAGGAAAGTGGGCGATCAAATAATAAAATAGATAAAAAACAAATCGAATATCAAATTTACTTATTTTGATTGTAGTGACATACGTCTATGAAGAAAGTAGCAACGAATTCTATTAGAGATTAAATGACACAACGAAAATTACACACTTGAGTCACTCAAACACTTTCATTGTTTTTTAAGCCCTAATTATATTATGCAGTATTTAGCCCGTCAATTTCTTACGAAATAATCTCTCAATCTCACGTAGAAAATAAAGAAATCATAAACTCGCAAGATTTAATTGGCTTAAAGACTAAATCTTCTTAAATGTAACTCGCAAACAAAACCCACGACTAAGCATTTGTGAAACCATGCTTCAATACTCTGACAACTGCGTGTTTAAGCACTCTCGTACTCCCGAGAAAATATTGGGTGGTTTGGGACTGCCATGTCAGCGTGGTCCTCGACCACTCACACGGCGCAACGTGGAAGTGTGGGCCCCTTGCTATCTTATGGGCGAGCAGGATTGATGGGCTATTGACATGTTCCTTTAATAGCTCGAGCAATCTTTCTAATTGATTCTGTCCAACGGGAAGATTGGAAGAATTCCTTTGGTAAGTGCCAACGGGTATGATGGCATAAAGGAGTATATAAGGAAGATGTTCGAGTTGTTTCGAGGTGTGCACGATAGAAGAATTTCAAAGTCTGAAGCTCCTTGTTCATTGTCTATTCATTTACGAGCGAAATCTTGTACGCAAAGAGAGACTATATTTTGAGATATCTTGAGGAAGTGTGGTAGAGTATCTACACTGTGGAATCAAGAGAAAGCATTGCTGTAACATCTCTTTTGTTTATAGTGAAATCCAGCTGGTGGGCTGTCAGTGAGGAAGGGTGGACGTAGGCTTGGAATAAGCCGAACCACTATAAACTCGGTGTTCAATTTTCTCTTCCCTACTCTCTGTTTACTTTGATCATAATCTGTCTTGAAGAACTTATGTTCTATTGCTTGCCTAGTATTGCTTTCGTATATCAATAAATGTTTTTAAACCTATTCACCCCTCTCTAGGTGTATATACTAGCTATATCAATTGGTATCAGAGCTTGTGTACTAACTTTGTTTGAAGTGTTTTACTTCAGAGTTAAAGATCCATGGCTAGTATGTTAGCTCCAGGGCTGGTGGAAGGGCAAAGCAATACTAGACCTCCTTACTTTGATGGAAAGGATTACAACATCTGGAAAAACAAGATGAAAGCGTTCCTCAGATCGAAGGATCCTCTTGAATGGGATGTTGTAGAAAAAGGAATTATTTCTAAAGCTGCATCTGAATCAGAGAGAGGAAAAGTAACTGTTGAGTCTAGTGAAATGACTCAGGAAGAGATAATCAAGAGACAAGCTCTTGATACAAAAGCAATTTATTCCTTATATTGTGCTTTGTCACCTACTGAATATAACAGAATATCTTCTTGTGTTACAGCAAAATAAGTCTGGGATAGATTACATATTACTTATGAAGGAACTGATCTAGTGAAAGAGACCAGAATCAACATTCTCCTCGGTCAATACGAAGCTTTCAAAATGAAATCAGGAGAATCTATAACTGACATGTTTAGTCGTTTTACAGAAATTGTGAATGGTCTTGAAAATCAAGGTCAACCAATTTCTGATCCCATGAAAGTAAACAAGCTTCTGCGTGGACTCTCCAAGGATTGGAATCACATAAAGACCTCAATAAGAGAGACACAAAGAATCATGCCACTATTTGTCGATGAGTTGGTTGGAACTCTTCAGTCTTATGAAGTGGAATGAATCAATGAAGATGAAGATCCTAAAGGTAAGAAATCCATTGCATTAAAATCCAATGATGATTCGATGTTACTGATTCGAAGATGATATGGATGATGAGGAGCTTGCTCTCATGATAAGAAGATTCAAGAAGCTTAACAGAAAATGAAGAAGATTCAATCAAAAGAAACAGAGTTTTCAAAAGCATCAGACTAAGTCTGTTGAGGATGATGAATCAAACAAAGACATAGTCTGCTTTGAATGTAAGAAAAAGGGACACATCAGACCCAACTATCCTCTTCTGAGGAAGAAGAAAGGAAAAGCTGAAAAGTATCGAAAGGCTCTTAAAGCGAAAAACACAGGTGATACGAGTGTGAAGAAAGTGATGATGACTATGCCAATATATGTCGATGGCACAATCGGATTCGATTCAAACTCCGAGACATACTCGATTCAGACGGTGAGTTTGAGGTAAGTAACTTTAAAATCCCTGTTAAAGTTTCTAAATACATTGATGAGATGTGTTCTAGTCTTAAGATTTCTCTTAAAAGGATTTCCGAACTTAAAAAGGAAAATTCTGCACTAAAACAACAGGAAAATACTTTGAAAGAAAAGTTGAAATGTTTAGACATGAATGTTTCGACTCTTAAAGAAAGTGAAGAAAATCTTTTAAAAGAAAATGAATTCTTAAAAAATGACATATCAAATATCTCAAAAAGATTTTCAATAGGATCTGAGAAACTTGAGAAAATTCTTTCAAAGACAAAGACCTTATTTCAATAAATCTGGTTTGGGAATGACTGTAGAAATCATTCCTCTAATTGATTTTCCTAAAGTGAAAGAAAGAATTAAGCAAAGACCCACAAGAGATGCTTACAACAATCATTTCAAAAGGTTTTTGTGAAACCGGTAGGTCGAAATGCTCTAAAATGTTCAAGGTGCAATAGTGCAAATCATTTTGAAAAAGAATGTCCTATGGTTTGGAAACTGTTAAAAAGTATGGGCAAAAACCGCATATCATACTAACACCAATGGACCCAAGAAAATATGAGTACCAAAGAAAGCTTGAGTCTCTTTTTAAATGCAGGTCACTATCAAGAAAAGGGTAAAATGGTATCTGGATAGTGGATGCTCAAGACATATGACAAGAGATTCAAAATGCTTCATAAAACTTGTTCAAGCAAATGGTGGAAAAGTTTCATTTGGAGGAAACACAAAGGAAGAATTGTGGGGTTTGGAACTGTAAAAATTGGAAACCTCATGATAAGCAATGTTTCCCTAGTGGAAAGACTCAACTACAATCTGCTCAGTATTAGTCAGCTGTGTGATACTGGTTTCAAAATAAACTTTCAAGAAGGAATTTGTTCAGGAACCAATAAAGATACTACTCAGTCATTTATGGGTCGAAGACATGGAAACATCTACCTCTTGGACGTGAATCCAGATGAATCGCAATGTCTAATCTCATTACAAGACGAAGCGAACTTATGGCACGAAAGCTTGGGCACATCAATATGAAGCGAGATAGCCAAAATTTCAGCAAAGAAGCTTGTTCGAGGTTTAGCCAAATTATCATACCAAAAGTCCAATCTATGTACTCCCTGCGTATTGGGAAAACAGGTAAGAAATTCCTATAAACCAATAAATCAAGTTTCCACTAATCGTGTATTGCGGCTTACGCACATGGATCTGTTTGGACCAACCAGAACTCAGAGCATTGGGGGTAAGAAATATTGCCTAGTAATTGTGGATGACTACTCATGATTTACTTGGGTATATTTCCTAACAAGTAAGTCTGAAACTTTCTCTTACTTTGAAAAGTATGCCAAAAAGGTTCAAAACGAAAAAGGGTATGTTATCTCAAGTATAAGAACAGACCATGGAAGTGAATTTGAAAATCAAGATTTTACAAAATTCTGTGATGAATCTGGTTTTCAACATATGTTCTCCTCTCCATATACTCCAGAACAAAATGGAGTTGTGGAAAGAAAGAATAGATCGCTTCAAGAAATGGCTAGAACTCTTTTGATTGAAAGTAACATCTCTTCACGATTTTGGGCTGAAGCGGTTTCAACGGCATGTTATATTATCAATAGAGTTTTTCTAAGGCCTATTCTGGAAAAAACCCCTATGAATTATTCAAAGGAAAGAAACCTATTGTTTCATACTTTCATGTGTTTGGATGTAAATGCTTTATTTTGAAAAATGCAAATGATCGAGTTGGCAAGTTTGAAGAAAAATCAAACGAAGGCATTTTCCTTGGATATTCAACCTCAAGCAAAGCCTACAGAGTCTATAACAAGAAGACTTATTTCGTGGAGGAATCAATGAATGTCAAATTCCAAGATTCTTCACAAAATGAATCTATTCAGACTCATCTTGAAGAATCTGAACCAGCTTCATACTCTACAAAGCCTAAAGAAGTAGCTCAGACTCAGAAAGACCAGCAACAAGTGGTTATTGAAGATTCAAATGAAGGAAGTGATCATCAACCTGACGAATCAACCAAGAATCGGAAGCATAAGTCCAGTCATCCCAAAAATCTCATTATTGGCGACATTAATGAAGGGATTCGCACAAGATCCAAAAGGCGCGAAGAGTCTAGTGCTGTGGCTCTTATTTCTGAAATAGAACCCAAAAGCATAAAAGAAGCCTTATATGATGAAAGCTGGATTGAATCTATGTAAGAAGAACTCAGACAATTCAGCATTAATGATGTCTGGGAGTTAACTCCTAAACCAAAAGGTAAATCTATTATTGGAGCTAAGTGGGTTTTCAGGAACAAGATGAACGAGAAAGGAAAAGTCATAAGAAACAAACAAAGACTTGTGGCCAAGGGATATACGCAAGAAGAAGGGATAGACTATGACGAGACTTACGCACCAGTAGCAAGGTTAGAAGCAATTCGATTATTACTTGCTTTTGCCTTTATAAGGATTTCGAGTTATTCCAAATGGACGTCAAGAGTGCTTTCTGAATGGATTTATCCATGAGAAAGTCTATGTGGAACAACCACCTGGTTTGAAGACCCAAGGAAACCGGACTCGGTATTTAGACCGAAAAGGCCTTGTATGGTTTAAAGCAAGCACCTCGAGCTTGGTACGACGAGGCTGAGTAAGTTTTTAATTCAAAATGGCTTTGTCAAAGGTAAAGTAGACACTACCCTGTTTATCAAAAAAGAAAGCAAAAGTTTTCTACTTGTTCAAATATATGTTGATGATATTAGTTTTTGATCCTCTAATCAAAGTCTGTGCAAGAAATTCTACGAGACGATGCGGGATGAATTTGAAATGAGCATGATGGGTGAACTAACCTTCTTTCTTGGACTTCAAGTGAAACAATGGAAGGAAGGAACTTTTATTCATCAAGAAAAATATGCTAATGATCTTGTCAAAAATTTGGACTGGAAAATTGCAAAAAGACTGATATACCGATGTCAAGTTCCTTGAAGATAGACAAAGATGAAGGAGGAAAGAAAGTTGATCAAAAGCTATACATGAGTATCATTGGCTCATTTCTTTATCTTCTCAAGGTCTAGACCGACATTCTGTTCGGTGTTTGCATTTGTGCTAGATTTCAAGCGGACCCTAAAGAATCTCATCTAAGTGCTTTGCAAAGCGTATTATCAAATACATTGCTTCAACTTCAAGCATAGGTCTTTGGTATCCTAAAAGGAGACTTTACTCTTCTCGGATACTCGACGCAGATCTAGCTGGTTGCGAGTTGACGAAAGAGCACTTCGAGCACTTGTCAACTACTTGGAAGCGGGACGGTGTCTTGGTTCTCAAGAAAGCAAAATACGGTAGCCCTTTCTACAACGAAGCGAGTATATATCTCTCGGAAGTTGTTGTTCACAAATTTTGTGGATAAAACAACAGCTAAGAGACTTTGGAATTGAAGATTCATGCACGGAGATTAACTGTGACAACACGAGTGCTATCAATCTTACCAAAAATCCAATCCTTCACTCAAGAGCGAAGTATATAAAGATTCGACATCACTTCATTAGAGATCATGTTCAAAAGGGAGAAATTTCGATTCAGTTTGTCGACTCAACAAACCAACTGGCGGATATACTTACAAAGCCTTTGGAGAAAAATCAATTTGAAATCATACGTTCCAGACTCAACATCCTTAAGCTTGAAGAAGTTAAAGTCTAATGACTCTCAGACTCAGACGAGTTTTGACTGTAAGTTATTCTATTTTCTGCTATATTTCATCTCGGAAAGGTACGATCATCTATCTATAATTGATTTTTGCTACTTTCAATTTCCGTTATAAAAGGCAATGTCTCTTTTTCAAAAGGGATTAATATTTTAAAAATGGCAGTTATCGATTTTAAAAAGGGAGTTATTTTTAAAAGGGGCATCTTTTACTTTCCTTTGCGACGCTTGGTATGCCTCCCTTCGGCCCGACCTATATATAGTCGGTTCCTCTTTCGTTCGAAACCCTAAAAAATTCATCGATCTCCTTTTACATCGTCTTCACTTGTTTAATCTTCAAAAAGTTGTCTTCTTTCTTGGGAAAGTCAAGTTCGAGAATCTTTCAAGACTGTGAAAGATGTCGTCTTCAAGGAAGTCTTCGAGGATTGCAAACGGGGACCATGGCAAATGAGTGAGGGGTCTACTCACTTTGATCTCACCGAGGAAGATGCGTTACACAGTCGCAACGAGCCCACAATATTCTCAGCAGCGTCATTCTCCACCAACTAGTCCACGGGGTGTTGGCCATCGGGAAGAGGAAGAAGTTGTTGAAAAAGCTAATCTGTAAGAACCCAAAAGCCCTCATTTATTTATAAGCTTTACCGTTCTTTAAAGAGGACCGGTACTCCATTGAACTACATAGATGAGTTTCTTAAGGACAAGGGATATGGGAATGAGTACATTTTTTTGCGAAATATGGAGCATTTGGGAATTGCTCCTAAGGGAATGGCGAAAGAAGCCACGGCAAACATTCCAAGTGATCCGCGGATTGGAGGACAAAATCCGATAGATGGGAATGATGATGATAAATTGTACAGCCAATTTCAACCAAGAATGGGTGTTGCGGTGAAAAATCGAGGAAAAAGGACAGACTCGTTCCGATCGAAGGAACAGAGGGATCTTTATTCCAGATTGTTAAAACGTGGGGTGATAAACCCTAAGAGTGTGGATTTTGATTTTCTTGATGCAGTGAATATTAAGTTGAGGGAAAAGTTTCATCTTCTTCAACTTGAACAGTTCTGTTCCGATACTTCAAAAGCCTATGCTGAACTAACTGCATACTTCTATTCGAATCTTAGCTTCTTGGATGCGAATAGAATCTCTTTCAGTGTTCGAGATAAAGACTTTGTGGTGGATGTAGATATGCTGGCTGATGTGATTGGGGTTGAGAGAGGAAGATATCAACCTATCAATATCTCCATTGCTCGTGCCACGTTGGAACTTGTTAAGGACGAAAGACGAGAGGGAAGGATTTCCTACTCAAGGATGCGTGCGTTCAACATTCTGCTTCACAAGATTGTGATAAATTGCATCAGACCGAAATCTACTTCAAAGACTGATGTTTCTAACTCGAGGCAAAGCTGATGTATGCCATCCTTACGGGAGAAAGTTTTCTCTTCCTCACACCATTCTTCCACATGTATAGAGCGGTGGTGAAGGACAAGGGTCAACTTCCTTATCCGGTCTTGTGTCAAAGTTATTCAGACATTTGAATATTCAACCTCCACATATTCTCTGTGTTTGATCGTGTGATAAAATGGTGGTAGGATTGAAAATGGTGTCCAAAATGCGTCTGAAAGAACTTGACAAGGAGTTGGAGAAATTCAAGGAGACAACCCCCCGCTTGCCAAACCTCATCAAGCCTCTTAAGCAAAAAGGAAAGGGAAGGAGCCCATGGTTGCTTCATCCAAAAAGAGAAGAGCTCTCATCCTTGAGGATGAAGATGATGAGGATGACATCACCATCTCTGCTATGGCTTTAAAAAATCTGAGTCGTTACATTCCCGAATCAATGGAACGACAGGGGGAGAAGGAAGCGAAGAAAAAGAAACGAGAGGAGAAGGAAGCTGAAGAAAAAGGAGCGAGAGAGAGAGAAGCAAGAAGGAAGAGATGCGAGAGGAAGAACGGTCGAAGAAAGAAGAAGAAGAAAGAGGAAATCCGGAGGAAGAAGAGCATGAGGATCACTCTTCCCCACCCGAAGGCATCGAAATAGCGGGGAGATGGTGAGAATAGAGAAACATCCTCATATCCTGCTGCCGGTGAGGGAGTCGGCCGCTCTCCCGGCGAGATCCAGAGGACATTCATGCCTCTCAATTTCTTGAGGAGGGACGTGATGCTTCATCACCAAATCCGCGTGACTATGCTGATGTACCATCGTCCGCCTTTACTCCATCCGATCGTGCCGACGCCTTGATGCGGGTGATGATTCAGCGATTTCCACGAGAATTCTTGATGTTTTCTTGGAAATGCGAGGTCGGATATATGCTCGGGAAGCGAATTTCAGAACTTACGGAATGCGGGACAAGCTTCTTCGGTTTCTTTAAATGATCGAGATCAAGCTCTTGCTCTTCGAGATCCAAGCAAATGCTAAGAGTGAAGAGGTAGCTCAACGAAGGAAGATTTGAAAAGCTGGAAGGCATCGTCCGAGTCAATGGGAGATTTCCAGCTTGTTCGTATTCCCAAGCAATCCCGACTCTATTCCATCTCAAACTTTTTCGATGACAAAAATGGGGAGAGATGTGAGCTTTGAAATCTTTGAACTTAATCTTTGAGTGTGTTTGTTTTGATGATTGACTTTGTTCAACTTTATGTCAGTTGTGGACTGGACTGAATTTGAGTTTTGAATTTGACTGCTTACATTAAGTACTATTGATATTTTATAAATGGCTTTACTCTCATGCAAGACTAACCTATTTTCTGTGGTTGCAGATTCTAGTGTTACTTTTAAGCCATTAACCTTTATGAGATATCCATATTTGCGTGAGTAATGTTTTGCAGGTCAAAGATGTTCAAATCTGCAGGAAAGTTTTGTCACCATCAAAAATGGGGAGATTGTTGGAGAAATCTTTCTGGAATATTTTGAAGCTGACAAAACGTTTCCATCAGTCTAGTCTGAAGTCTCGCAGACTCTACCATTTAAAGTCCGAAGTCTTGCGAGACTCTACCGCTTAAAGTCGAAGACTTGCGGACTCTTCTATTTAAAGTTTGAAGACCTTGGATTTCGTCGACTCAAGACTCGAAGTCTTTTCTCATTGACAGTTTGTAGTTTGTCGAAGAAGGTCTATCCAGGATTGTGTGTTTCGTTAAGGATTTGATCTTGTCGTCTAACGAAGATCTCTTGGCTGGATATAACACAATGGATTTCTTTAGCCAAAATCAAGATTGATTTAAAGATCCGTTGATTGGCGAAGTATACTTGGAAGGTTCTACTTATGGAAACCAAAATCCTGATTGTATGGGCGAGCAGGATTGATGGGCTATTGATATGTTCCTTTAATAGCTCGAGCAATCTTTCTAATTGATTCTGTCCAACGGGAAGATTGGAAGAATTCCTTTGGTAAGTGCCAACGGGTGTGATGGCATAAAGGAGTATATAAGGAAGATGTTCGAGTTGTTTCGAGGTGTGCGCGATAGAAGAATTTCAAAGTCTGAAGCTCCTTGTTCATTGTCTATTCATTTATTGAGCGAAATCTTGTACGCAAAAGAGAGACTATATTTTGAGATATCTTGAGGAAGTGTGGTAGAGTATCTACACTATGGAATCAAGAGAAAGCATTGCTGTAACATCTCTTTTGTTTATAGTGAAATCCAGCCTGTGGGCTGTCAGTGAGGAAGAGTGGACGTAAGCTTGGAATAAGCCGAACCACTATAAACTCGGTGTTCAATTTTCTCTTCCCTACTCTCTGTTTACTTTGATCATAATCTATCTTGAAGAACTTCTGTTCTATTGCTTGCCTAGTATTGCTTTCGTATATCGATAAATTGTTTTCAAACCTATTCACCCCCCTCTAGGTGTATATACTAGCTATATCAACATATTCATACAAGCACACAGACATGCACCCCTATTCACACACGCGGAAGAGATTATGAGCTCAGAGAGAAGGGAGATTACATAATACAATCAATCGCTATTTACATTTGCAAGATTTTAGGAGTTAGTGTGGACGACCAAATCAAGATCCAGCAAAAAGTCTTAGTTCTCTCTGTTTCCCAAAACCAAATGAACCTCGTCCTCAAGCTTCAATCTGTTTCCTTTGTAGTGAGATGATCCTGAAAACATGCTCTTGGCCGGTACAGTTTTCCACCATAACTACCCATCTGCTCTTCTTCCTCCACCCTCCGCTGCCGTCGATCTTGCCTCGGGCTTTAGCACCTTCCTACGCCGCCTCGAACGCCCTGCGTAGGTCATCATGGGCGGAGGTTCAAAGAGCGACAGCGACAGAGCAGCATATCACAGACCCACTCAGACCCAGCTTTCACACGGTCCCGCACGTCCAACCGGCAAAAACCTCGGACGATGACACAGGAACACATCAACCCCTTAGTGAGTGACCTGTGCTTTCTCACATTCACTTGAACTCCGACTTTCACGATGCCTAAAGAAGATCCGACCAGCCTAATCGTGCCTTCCGGACCCCGTCTCCGGAGCGACGACATGGAGCTCGCCCACTTCGCCAGACTGCCGCCTCGCCGCAACCAGAGGCACAGCAGCTGCAAGTGCTTCGTCTATGCCCTTGGCCCGAACGTCATCCTCCGCGCCGCCTTCCTTGGGTTCGCCCTCACTATCTGTGTCAAGAGCCCCGAGCTCAGGCTTTGCCGCGTCGACGTCAAGTCCCTCAACTACTCCACCGCGGCCTTCTTCTCAGCTCCCTTGACAGCGTCGCCGGTTGGGGAGGCCGTCCTCCGGAACACCAACTTCGGGGGGTTCGAGTTCTCGAACAGCACGGCTGTGAGTGTGATCCATGGAGGGGCAGCGCTGGGCGAGGGGAAGATCGAAGGAGGGAGAGGCCGGAGAGAGAAGCGAGCGGCGCAACGAGCGTAGAGAGATTTTAAGATTCAAAATTTTGAAACCTCCATCGGGTGAAAGAGATGGGAAATTGTAATTCTCTTTCATGGAGAGCAACGTAAAACTTTACTTCTCTTTCCTTTGTAATAAATGCAATGAGAGAGAATGTGTAGCCTAGGAGAGAATAGGAAGAAGGCTAGGGAGAGGAGAGAGGGAAAATTGCAGAAGACAGCAAGGGGCCCACACTTCCATGTGGCGCCGCGTGAGTGGTCAAGCACCACGCTGACATGGTGCTCCCGGACCACCCAATATTTTCTCCATACCCCCCGGGGAGAAGAAGAAACAATTATTTGGATTGGTCAAAGAAGTCAACACCTAACTGGAGAAGGAGACAATTGAGCTACACTTTCCTCTCTTTCGTCGATTTGTTGATTTCTTGGTCTGTCACATTGACCAAGTCAAGATCGAATTGAAAGTTGTAGATAGACTTTCCAATTTCAGCTTCTTGATCGAATTGACCAAGCCACGCATTCTAACGCACAGTAAGAGACCTCCGCTTCTTGAACAATTATTCGATTTCGAACATCCGTAAAATATCTAGTTCTGAATATTCAAATCTCCACATATAATAATTGATCTTGGATTGGGTTTCCTCTGTCAAGCTCAAACTTAAAATATATATTTTAATAATCTCCACCTTGACTTGATATTTAAGCCAAGTCATAATCATTTCACTCAAAATTCAAATTCTACCACAACTCTTCCATAGCCCACAAGGGGTTCACCGCCATAGATATTTTTTAACTCAAAGCTTTGCTTGAACTTTGCCATGAATGAGGACCTCATCAAAACGCCAATTTCACATGCACTTTAATTGCTCTACAAGGATTTTTTGAAACAATCTCCTCTATAATAGATAAAACAAAACCATTGTTGCGTTTGTACCTATCAGGACATCGAACATGCACCTTGTCAATATCAGTAGTTACAACAATTGTTAGCTCTATATGCTCTACCTTACTACAAGTACCATCTGTGTCAATTACTTCATTAGTACCCGCTACCTTAGGAGTTTTCTGTTGCAATTCCACATCAAGCTGAACACCTTTCATGTTTGTATAAACATTGCTATAATCTAAGTAGTACGACACCAAAATGCAATACGACACAACATGAAATGTAACGGTCATTTCTCAAAAAATGAAGAATTCTGATACGTTGGGACACATTTATATTAAATATTATTATATAAACATGATAAATTATCACTTTTATGATTATTTCAATCAAATTAAATTGATTCAAATTCACAAATAAGAAAATAATAAAAAAAATAGAGCCTAGAATGAATTTACACTAAAAACATTAATCCATCATTTGTCGATATCATTCATTGTTTCAATTTAACAAATTCAACTACATTTCATTCCAATAATCCATGAAACTTGATGAAAAAAAAATAAGTAATCCACATTCCACTATTAAATCTAACATTTAATAATAAGTCAGAAAAAAAAAAAAAACAATCCACATTTCACCATCAAATATAACAAAAAGTCTTTCTTTTCCCATTTATTATTTTTATTATTTTTTATTTTTTACATATTTACATTTTGACCTCATATTTACTAAAAAATTTAAAATTAACCCTATGCGTGTCGGAATTTCGGACTCACAGTCGGAAGAGTTGACCACACGTAGGATTTTTCCTATACCTATTGATTGCATGTTAGAATTTGTTGGAGCGTGTTGGACACGTGTCAAAGTGTCCGAAACAATACGAAAACTCCCGAAAAGTGTTAGTGCTTCTTAGGCTATAATCACTTGTAGCTAAGAGTACTAAAGACTTATTAAATATAACTTCTAGACTGTAACAGGTGAATTTAATTTTGGGCACCACAACTGATAACCCATCTCACCTTTTCCATCAAGCTCACCATCACTAACTCGAACATAACAAAGACAACCAAATATTCTAAGAGTAGAATAATTAGCAATGTTACCTAACCACATGTAACATCCTGATTTTCGACCCTACTTTTGACTAAAAGAAATGGGCTTTTTATCGACTCACCTCTGGCCTTTTTCTTTGAATTGGCCACTCACGAGATAACTAGTCTATGGAAGCGTTTGACACGTGGAAGGCGAATCATCCATGTTCCCGGCGTGCGACGTCACTTGGCTTGTTTCCTGTTGCACTCCAGGTGTTTGTAAGAATGTCTTGACTGGGTTTAAACTTCCAACCCCGTTTTTGACATATTATTGTTTGGCCCCGGATTTCTCTATCAAATTCATTTCTCTCCTTTCTATGTATCCTCTGCCATCTTTTTTCTGTTATGTCTATGTAATTCGCAGAGTGCGTCCTGAAATAGATCGACCATGGAGGGCAATAATGTTATTATGGAAAGCAGCAATGCAAAAAGTCGGAAGGGCCACAAAGATGGTGTAATTGATGCAATCAGTAGTTTGCCGGACTCAGTACTGGTCTACATACTTTCCTTCCTACCCATGAAGGATGCTGTATGGACAGTAATGGTCCTGCGATTCCATTATCTTCGGACTATCACACACTACTTATATTTGATCAGTGTGCTATCCATAACTGGGAAGAGCGCACAGTGCCAAATGGTCTTGAGTATGATGAGAAGTTCTTAAAGTTCAACAACCATGTATTGACCCTACACGAAAGTCCCACAATTGAGATGGAATTCTATTGAACTACGCAACGGATGAGGATGTCCGTGATGACCCTGAATTCCAGGACCAAGAAAGATAACAATGCTGTCGAAGTCGGTTCATTATTTCAAGGTTGCAATTAAGTTGAAGTGATCGATTTCATTTTCTTTTAGTCTAAACAATTCTTTCTTCTATCATGTATTCAATATATTCTAATTGACACAACGGCCATGCTTATCAATTACATTGAAGCATTTGATGCTTGATCCGAGTCTAAAGGTGGCACTTCTAGGATTTCTAGCATATTGGAAAGTTACAAGTGATAGGATTTCAAAACTTTACAAGAAAATATGAAAAATTAATATCTTTTTGGGGAAAATTATGAACGGAAAAAAAAAAAAAAGAGTATGATGAGTGGAGCAGACAAATCACAATAACTATAAATTATTATCATTGGAAGAACTTTACAAAGTACAAAGAAAAATTAGGATCAATGATAAATAGAAGAAAGAAACTTGCAAATCTATAGGAAAATTACGAGGAAATAATGATAATAGACAATGTAAATAGTACTTTGAAGAAATAAAACCACAGCAATTTCAATGACAGTAAATATTTCTTTGTTCATAAGTAACATGCCATTAGGATTCATATAATTTCTACCAATTAAAGTGAAAAATCAATCGACTTGTTTACTTATTTATTTAGATGTTTCTTAGGCGATGGTAAATTTGGTTACATCACTTCAACGTTAGGTTTGAGTACTAATTTTGTAATCTATGACCTTAGCCGTCTATATGAATGTTGTTAAATTGCCGGTTCGTTGCAGAAAAGTGGCATTGGTGCCTACCTACTAATAAATGGAGTTTCTTATACAAACAAAACAACATTGTTTTACAGATTGGACCGTCCACTAACTTTCAGAGCCAGACAAAATCGTCATTTAGATTATCCGATTCGCTTGATGTTGCTTCTGCTAGGTTGTGCTTATGGATAACAAAGGTAAAATTGCCCCTCAGGGCGCATATATGAAAAGTGTCTAATGGGTGTATAAGTACTCGTGCTCCCTCATGTGCCATTTCTCGGGACGCTTTGACATCTCCACTGGTGAAGGAAGGAAGTATAGCGTTTTTGCTTTCTTCTTGGGGCTTCCCAAAGGCATTAACATCTCGATTACCTCATCCAATTCCTTCGATCGGAAACAAACCATGCCCGCGTGATTCACATCACTCTCCTCCGTGCAGCAACTGAACTATAGCGACGAACATGGAGGTCAACTTGACTTGTCGTTATGTTCCCCACCAACTGTTTGTCGAAATTCCTGATTAGCTTCATTCTCGGAAACCCCATTTTGCGTTGCTCTTTTCGGGTCCCAGTTTTCCCCAACAGACCTTTGTTTCGAGGGGGGAGGGGTTTCTACGTCCAATATGTTGAGATGGTCTTGCAGGAGATCAACAAGTTTTGTTTTTTTTGTCTAAAATGAGGCCATTCATTCATTCGCAAGTAAAATCAGACCAAACCATAGAAAAGTTTCTGGACAAAAGATATTAAAAAAAGAGGCCCCTGTGGGTTAGTGATCGAGTGGGGAGGACTTAAAAGAATTTTCTGCCGATAAGCTTTGGCAACCCAGTTTGAATCAGCGGACTTCGGCTTGGCCAGCGGCATCTTGCGATCATCCACAACAGGATGTAGGGCCCACGGGCTTCCTACTATTCCGGCTTAGGAGCTCCGCTACAAATCTACTGTCGGTCTCTATCTCTACAAAAGCTGATCCGCTTTCTCCTTCAAGTACAGAAGAGCTCGGAAGACGGCTAGGGTTTCAGTGGTCAACGCCGAAGCGAGTTGAAACGTTCAGGAATATTGACAGAGATGACGGACGCGATGCAATTAGCAATCTGCCGGACTCGGTGCTCCTCCATATTCTGTCCTTCCTGCCCACGAGAGACGCCGTCAGGACAGTGATGGTCCCGGGGGTTCCGTTACCTCTGGACTTCTACCCGCCACTTGTCTTTCGATCACTGTCCTTACCACGACTGCAAAAAGTTGGAGACTGCTTTTGAAGTGGACGACAAATTCGTGGATTTTACTGACCACGTGCTGACTCTGCACGAGAGCCCCACGATCGATTCGTTCCATCTTAATTTAAACTGTGCGTCTGAGGTGGACCCCCATGATTCTGAAAATGAGGACTATGTAATTCCAGAGAGGAGAAGAACGTGGAACAAACTGGATACGTGGATTCGTTTTGCAGCGAGGAGAAAAGTTAAGTTCCTCGATTTGGACTTCTTACGGTGTGCTTGGGAGTTCTGACATTGTCTTTACTTCCCACTTAATCTTTACGTGCTGCCCAGCATTGTCCTTAGGTGTAGCAGCTTAGTAGAGCTGAAGCTGGCTTCCTGTGTGGTCAGACTGGTGGCGGGACGGGTCCAACTAAGGTCGCTTAGAATATTGTTTGTGAAGGATAGTCACTTAACTGACAGAAAGTTGGCTGACATACTATCCAGTAGCCCGTTGTTGAAAGAATTGTCTATTGAAGATTGTCATGGCCTCCACGAACCTAAATTCTGTCGTGACCCATCCATTGAAGTTTTAAATTTAAAGGAATGCGGCAGTCTTGAAAAGCTTGATCTTACACGATCAGATATCAAACATTTAACCATTTGATCAGTATGGGGATCTGGAGCTAGTTTGTCCTAATGTGAAGATTCTTGATATTGTTGGGTGTCTAGATTATGTCAAGGTGACTGATATATTATCACTGGTTGATACATCCCTCTGCTTCAGTGATTATAAAATATATCCGCCTGGAGAAAATTGTGAGTTCAGACTGCTGCTGGAAAAGCTCAGCTGTAGTATTTATTTATGCCATGTGATTGGTGCATACTGGTATGGTTTCTCTGCTGTTGCTCTGAACTATTTTGTCTTGCTTTGAGGTACTTTTGAATGATTTGGGTGCTGATCCTTCAGGTGAGGAGTATTACTATTTGTTTGATAGGATATTCTCACATTTCAACTGTTCTAAATTTGTAGAATAGAAGTTGGGTAAATTGATTTTGGATGGGTCTTGAAATGGACAGCGGCTGTGCCGTTTCTCTGCTTTGGCTTCTTTGTTCTGTTGCTTTTTTTAAGCTTCAGTCCATCGAGTAATGTCCTAGATGAAGAGTAAAAGAAAATATTATTTACTCAGGCTGGGTTCTTTTATTTATGCCCACCTCAACTTTTATAAGGTGGTCTTCCTTGCATCTGCTGGCCTATGAACTTTGAGCAATTGTAACCTATTATTATCCACAACCCACTTATGTAACCAGAAACTAAAGTTTATTAGGTGCCTGTTTTCCTTGTGTCCCTGGTTGTTTTCAATTTTAATGTGACATCTATCACTATTTTAAATGTGCATGTCCATGCTCTTGTGATATGTCTTTCTAATATTCTACATAATCTAATGAATTTCCCGATGAGACTCTGAATCCAATGGTATCATACTAATTCATTTCAGTCAGTCCGTACATACACATGCTCTTGAGCATCCACAATGTATGTCCTGTACAAATTTTCATTTAATGTCGGTCCTATTAGTTCTTTTTAAATTAGGTATTAACTCTGGGAGTTGACAAATCAGCCATGCCCATCTTTCGCCTGTAAACATGTGACACTACAAATGCATCTGAGAAAGCAGTACGTCCTTGGCATTTGTAGCTTGTTGAGGAACTCCCATTTTCTTGAGACACTCACTATCTATGTTTATCCTGGAAGAGATGACAAGAAAGCCAAGGTATAAATGCTTGAACTGTAAAATTTTATTGGAATTTTCAAATTTGGAAGTGATGGATAATAAAAAGTTGCTTTAAATTTCTAGCTTGCCAAAGCAGGGTGGAAGCTTGCATTTGAGTTCAATGGCTATAGTTACTGGAGTTCAGTGGACGGCACATTTCCCTGCCTCGAGCACCAGCTTAAGCATGTTAAGATATATGGTCATGTACTGGAGCCCGATGTCATTGAGCTCATTGAATTTCTATTCAAGAATGCACAGGTGCTGGAGAAAATGGAGATTTCTATCGAGAAGACCCTGCAGCAAACATGTAGCAAGTACATGTTCTCCAGTGACATTGGTCATCCATCAAAGGATTATTGTACATCGGATGCGCTGCTAGAGTTTTCACAGAAGTTCTTAAGTTTCCCAAGGGCCTCAACACGTGCAGTATTACACCTGGGTTAGATACTGGTATTGGAATTGTGTTCACCCCTTTCTTTTGGACAACCCTTGATGTTTCCATATCAGGCATGTCTTACATCTGGTAGACTTTACAAAAGTAGTCGGCCTTCATGATGAATTCGCCCTTTTGCCTCAGGTCTACAAATTCGCCACATCCACGACTCTGTACAGGCAGCTTTATGTATATTTTGATGGCGGATGTGCCCTTTTTTAAAAAGAATGTTTCTCATAAACAGCTTTCCTTTTCATATTCCCAGCTCTCGCAAATAGTTTGGCTGAAATTTTTGCAGTATAGATTTACTTGAACAATCTATTGACACCAGTTACAAGCTGTTCATGAGGAGCCTTCGCTCTTGCGGTTGCCGTCTCTCTCTTGGTTCTTCATTTTAGTGGTGCCATTTTCTTGTTGTTTCACTTTTCAGTTTTACCTACCATTCCTTATCTTGAGAGGAAGTCGACGCAGTTCAACATTCTCGAGTGCTGCCCCCGAATGATCAGTATATCGACATCAATATCAATGCAATCCTAATCTACAGTGTACCATAAATATTGAGTTGTGCAGCCCTCCAAGTTCGTATGTTTTCATAATGTCTACCCGAAAATTGCTATTCTATGTGCTCCTCTTGCAAATAAACAAGATAATTTTGTCCCTTATTTGGCACGTGAGAGTTCTTTTTTCTTTATAAATAACATAAGTATCCAACTTTGTATCTTAAGGTAGTTTGGTAATCGATCCCTTATACCCTTATACTATGAGTTGCATGAAATAAGTCCAATTTTATATCTACTTCATCCCCTCCTGAGACAAGTTTCCAAGGAGACTTTTCCTAGTAACATGTTCGTAGAGCGTCGATCGGTATATGCACTTTCTTTGCCGCAATTCTACGATAATAAGTAGTGTTCTAATATGAGATTTTATAAAATGAGCACTCCCACATTGTTTTCTGGAAACGTAATGGGAAAAATGCCAGCTTTGACCAAAGTGCAACCAAATGGAATTTGATTTCTGATCCAAATATAGAGTTTCAACTTGATCGGGCTGTCTTGACTCGGTTCAACATCTAAATATAACTTTTCCCGCTTGATCTATTATGTTGTAGTCCGAGTTGCTTCTTCACACTCCTCCACGTACTTTCCTTGAATTTGTTATCACAATACATTGGAAGCTCACATATTGACCATGTCCATCTTTAAGGCTTCAACTACTTTTGAGCAAAGCGACACATCTCTGATATTTCTAGCTCATATGAAAATTCTTATTGTCTCAAGACCCTCACTATTTATGCTCATTCCGGATCTCATCGCATATTTACGTATGAATTTTCATTCAATATATTGCGAGTGCTGGGGATGAAAGAACAGCTTGCATTCAAATTTCAGCTCGTTAAACAAGCTTGATGCAAGCACATGACATCGACGGTGAAAAATAGTGCCTCAGGCAATAGCATAAGCATGTAAAGATATAGGGAGAATGCACTATTCTTGGAGAAGATGGAGAAATGGTAATTTAAGTTTCTAAAATAGTTGAAAAAAAAGAAATACAACTAAATTGTGAAAGCTACATAATCTTTTCAATAAGTTAAATTAAAGTTAATAACAATTTCTGCTTTTTTCTTTTTTTCTTTTCCATGAGCTAACTGAACCATCCATGTTACCGGCTACTTTTTACCATTCTTGCTCCTCTTTGATTTCCCATTTGAATCTGTTGCGACCTAAATTTTGGGTGCACCACTTAAAGTTTAGGCTAATGGACTACTAAGTCTTTAAACTTAGCTCGGGCTCTCCTAAGCCCATACCAATTCGCGACTTAAGATTTAAATATTTAATATGCAAATAATTATTATCTAGGAGTCGCCATTAATCGGTTTACGGTAGGTCGATTAAACACCTAAGTAAAATAATGGGGAATTATTTTACTCCTATGAACCAGAGACTATGGATACGGGGACTTGGTTACACTAGATTTCTCTAATGCCCTTTTGGTACCATTCTTTTTATTTTTAAAAGATATTTTTACAGGCAGCTTAGATTTATTTTAACCTAAGTGACTATCATGTCAAAAGGTAATCACACAGGTGCTCAACCATTATTAAACATTCAATAAATAAAAATAAATTGCATCACACAAAGCAAACAATTTTTTTTTTTTTGGCTTTTCTTGAAAATTAGAATTCTTTTTATAAAAATGCATTTTTAACTACATGACCTAATTTTACTAACAAACAAATCCTAATTAAATGAACCTATTATGCAAACTAATTAACATGCACCTAATATTTTTGTATTTTTATTGAAATTCGGAATTAATAAAAACCCTAATTAAACTATCTAAAATGAATAATTTTCTTATTTATTTTAGGGATTAATTTTACTTAAACCCTATCCTATTTTAGAAAAATATTTTTTTTTTTGAAAAAATGAGATAATTAAAATGTGCAAACATTATGTAAAACCCTATTTATATAAAAAGTTATTTAGGTCCAACCTTAACCTATTTCAAAAAATTATCTAAAAATGCAATCCTAAGAATGTAATCCTTAAAAAAATTAATTTACTAAACCTACATGTCTAATTTACTAAGCCTATATGTTCTGATCCAAGATTTTGATTTTTTGATTTTTTAGTGTTTTTCCAAGGCAAGTAATTATCAAATAAACATTAAATCTAAACAATCAAGACATTCAACAAATAAATGATTAAAATAATCGAAAAAATAACCTGTTATCTCACATGTTAAATTAACAATTACTTTAACCCTAAACATCACAACATAAAGCTCAAAATAATTAAAAATCTAATCCGAAGTCTTACGGATCAAACTAATAATTATAATGATTTAACAATTAAAATACTATTAAAAAGCCCCAAAAATTAATATAATTAAAAAAAATGATCCGATATCTTACGGATTAAATTAGTAATTACAATAATTTTGGGCAAAACTTAATGCCTACAATATTCATAATATGAAAATCTCATTCCAATATCCCAATTTGAACAATAATAACGGAACTTAAAAAAAAAAAACTAAAATAGCATAAAACAAAAGAAAAATAAAAATAACAAAAACCACCTAAATGGAAGTTTGGAAAGGGGCAGCGGCGTGCGATGGGTGGCGCCGAGCGAGGGGGTGGCCGGCGTCGGAGCTCCGGCAAAGGCTGGGCGGCGGCGATGTGCACGGGAGGCACGGGCTGCTGGCGGATAAGCGGTTGCTGTGGTATGCGTCGCTCGAGCAGCAGTGGAACTCGGAGCAATGGTGGCCGGCAGTAGTGGCGTCACACGGGCGTGTGGTGGCTCGGCGTTCGGTTCCGGTGTCGCGAGTTAGCAGGCGTTGGGCGTTGGCAGAGGTCGCGAGCGGCAGGTGGGTCGTGGCGCTCGGGAAGTCGTTAGTCGCCGATACGGGACGTCGGGTGCAGGTGGTGGCGATGGTGCGGGGACACGGCGAGGGCACCAAGTGCTGGGTTGAGGCGAGTGGTAGGTGGGTTGCGGCTATCGGTGTCCAGGACGGTGGCACGGAAGTGGTTGCTATGGCAGTGATTGACGAATCACAGGGACGCGGCGTCCAACAGAAGTGGCGCGGGAGCTCGGACGGAGGCGGTGTGGTGGCGCAGTAAGCTTGAGCTCCGGCGTCGGGTTGGGCAGCAGCGGATCGCGGGTACAGAGGTGTGGCGGCGATGGGAGACGCGTGTGGCGGGTGCAAAGGAGGAAGACGAACAATGACTTTATTTTGCTTTTTCTTTTCTCTTTTTCTCTCCCTCTGCTCTTACGTCGTCTCTCCCCTTTTCTCACTGTACCCTCTGCTGTTTTGTCTTTTCTCGGTAGAAGCCCTTTTGACTTCGTCCACTCCCCCTTTTGAATTCTTCTACGAAGTTTTGCACCAATTTTTCTCAAAGTTTCCTCTTCTTTTGTCACGAAAATTGTGACTCTTTTACAGTGATTATGGTCAGCCGTTTTCTATGGTATTTTCTGAGTTTCCATCTTCTATTGCATTGATTTACAGTTCCAAATCGGAGCGTGATTTCGCAATCAACTCGATTTTACTTTGATTACTTCCATTTTATCAAAATCCTTGCCCTTTTTTCACCTGATTTTCTAATTGCTTCCGCACTTAACGAAATTTGAATACCCATCAGAATTTCAAATTTCCATATTCAAATTTCCTTGCATAATCAATCAAATAAATCTTCATATTTTTTTCCTTTTATCTGTGATTTTTATTTTTATTTTCCTAGGGTTACCAAAAATTAGGTGTCAACAGAATCATTTGAGCACGCCGTGGGCCGGATTGAAACCAAAATTTTTTTACATGACATCACTTGGCTTTTTTCTTGTTGCATTCCAGGTGTTTTCGTAGAATGCCCCAAATCGATTCAGACTTTCAACCCCATTTCTGATATATTTATGTTTAGCCCTGGATTTTTCTATCAGATCCATTTCTTGCTTACTGCAGTGGTTTTGATCACATTTTAGCTGTGTAAATTGCATGGACTCTTTTATATGTATCTTTTGACATCCTTTTCTCTATTATGTCTATATGATTCGCGGAGTGTGTCTTGGAGTAGATCACCTATGGAGGGCAATAATATTGTCGTGGAAAGTAGCAACACAAAAAGTTGGAATAAAAAATATGTATCCCAAATACTTTATCTTGAAGTACGGATACAGAGTGCCAAAACTTGGCACGAGGGGATACTTAAAGTGCCAAAAGTTTAGAAAGTGACACTTAAGTGCCAAAATCGGAGCAAAATGGATCACTTAAGTGCCATTCCGGCCAAAATCCGATCAAAATGCCGACGTGGCGATTTTCCAACGAAGGAAGTGTAAAACGACACTGTTTTGGTGCTAAAGTGGTAAAAAAATCAATATAAAAATTAATAAAATTAAATTTAAAACTAAATTTATTTAAAACATTTAAAATTAAAATTAAAAAATTAAAAAAATTAATTTTTTTTTAAAAGAAGGGGAGAGAGGGGGTGCGGGGGCGGGCGGTGGAGGGGGAGGGTCAGCCACGGTTGCCGGCCCCTATTGGGTGAGGGGTCGCGGGCCTCATCGCTGGTCGGCCGTTGTTAGCCGTGGTCACCGACCCTTGGCTAGGCCCCGGTGACCACGGCCGACCTTCCCCTCTTCGTCGTCGGCCCTTCTGGCAGTGGCGGGGAGGCGATGGCAACGAGGGCTTAGCCCTCGCCGCGCGTGCCCCCCTCCTCCCCCTTTATATATATATATATAATTTGGGGCTCAGCCCTAAAGCAATCGTTACTAACAATTGGACAAATTTGAACAACAAACTTGTTGATGAGATGTTTAGTGAGTTCAAGATCAAGTATCTGAATTCATCCCTTGACCGCCCATAAATAAACGAGCCTGTTGATACGGCTAATAAGAACATTAAGAAGATCCGGGCTAAAACAACCGTGAATTATCGAGATTGACATAACAAGTTACCCTTCGTACTAATGGCATACCAGACGTCAATTTGTATTTCTACTGGGGCAATCCATTTTGCTCTAGTGTACAATATGGAAGCGGTTTTGCCCATGGATGTCACACCCCGAACCTCGAGTGCACGACAACCCCTTCCTCACGGTCAATAGAAAGCGACATCCCAGGACTTGTCGACGACCATTCATTTTAATATTTCATTATGCACAAGCGGAAGACGAACCATCCCTAGTCCAACAGACAATCAAACAAGGATAGAGGGATGAACTGTAAGAACAACAGCGACTACTCGCTAATACATCTTTAATGGATTAACCTATAGAGGATCGTTTCCAAAATTACAAACCCACCACAGGGGCCGATCCATCCTTTAAGCCAGACCAAAAAGAGACTAGGCTAGGGTAATCCAACTATACAAAAATAACCCTTGGGTTCTGCACCCCTATTACATGGACCCATCAGACTCAAGCTTCATCGGGTCGATCTTTGGTGGAGCGGGGGCACAATTCTCACTGCATTGGTAGGTGTGCCAATCTGAGGCCCTGAAAGTGGTTATACAATAATTAGTGAGATAAAATCTTAACGAGTTCTCCCCTTAAGCTCCGGTTAGAATACCAACTCAACTCGGGGTATCTCTCCATAACCACCCCATAAACAAGCCAAAAATCAACAACCAGTAACCAACAAAAGATAACAGCAAGGTCAACCAACAATCAAATGGTCGGTTCGCATGCACCCTTATCCAGTATGCCATACCCTGCACGTTATATCTCAGCACAATGCACGCAATGCACATGGCCATTAGATGATGCAATTCATCAATCACACGAGTCGCATCACAAGCGATCTCACCTAGCCATTGCCACACCCTGTATGTTATCGATTCATGAGTGCGTACCATAAATAATGTAATCAGCTCATGCATAATTGGAACCAATGATGCAATGCTTCTCATACGCACTTGCATCCACACATGGTCCGATTATTACTATCACCCCCTAAGCTCCTACCGGGGCAGCAGGTATTTCAACTATCACCCCTGAACTCCTGTCGGGGCAGCAAGTATTTCAACTATCACCCCCTGGACTCTTGCCAGGGCGGCGGGTGTTTCAACTATCACCCTTTGAACTCCTATCGGGGCGATGGGTATTGCATTATCACCCTGCGAACTCTTGTCGGGGCAGCGGGTTGAATTTAGTGATCATGCAAGCATACCATCACAACCCACTTATTGTTTTTGCATTAGCCAATGCACATATGCTTGCAAATAAAACCTCAAATCATCTTCTCATAAAAGTGGTCCATTTCGGTGCCCCTCGGACAAACCATTTTCTCGTTATTATGAAAGCCACACAATTCAAGTGGATGTCCATGCAATGACACATCCCATTCACATCATAGGATCAAAGCACATGAAAATAGACAATTGTTTTCACTGTCGGGTGAATAGTGCGCGTGAACAGTACCGTGTGAACAGTGCACGTGAATAGTATTTTGTGAACAATGCAAAATGAACAGTACAATTTCATAATTCAATAATTAATAATTTAAATTCAGAAATTAAGCAAAACCTTAATTAAAATAAACAATCAATTAATTAAGGCAAACAATGCTTAATTAAACACAAACCACAATTAATTAGCAAAAAAGCAAGATTAGCCTAAATTAATCTTAACCATCTTTCTAGCCACCTATCTTAGAGCTAATAGAACTTAATTAAACCCCTTAAACTAGAATTAGCCCTAACGAAACTAACTCTAAGCAAGTTTAGGCACTAAATGAAGGATTAGAGGCTAAACTCACCCGTTAAGCGGGCCGGAGACACGGATGTAGCGGCGACAACGAAGGCAATGTACAGGGACCTCAACCGTGATGATCCAAGGTGGTCCCAAGGTTGAAGCAGCAGCCAAAACCTTAAACTTTCTCTGCAGCTTTGGAAAACTAACTGCCGGAAGAGGAAAAAGAGCTAAACGGGCTAGTCGGAGCTTCGACAAGCAATTGGCCGGCGACCGGCGGCACCTGGGGGTTAAGGGGGATCTGGTAGTAGTTGGGATGGGCGGAAGAAGGGTTGGAATGGGAGAAAAAGGGTTGAAATTGTGAAACAGTGCAAGCGGGCAGGTGGACCGACGGATCGGTGAGCGGCGACTTCCAACCAATTGGTGGGTCAGGCAGCGGCTGTGTTCGGTGAGCAGTTGGGCTCTTCCATACATATTGGATGTCTTGAGCATGGTGGTGGGTGGTACGAAGGTTGATTCTCACGGGAAGGCAACAAACAACTCAGACTTTTGGAGAAAGGTTAGTTGGAGCAGAAACAAGAAGAAGAGAAAACAATGAGAGAGAGGTTCGGTTGAAATGGGGCTGAAGGAGAGGAGAGAGAGTGATGTGAGGCCAACATGTTAAGCCTCATTGAGGTCCTCACATACTTGCTTCAAGTCCCCATGCAAATGACATCACTCTCTTCTCTTGACTTTTGCACCCTACAACTAAGGGCAAAATGGTCATTCCACCTTGCACATTTCCCAAATTGCCAGTGGGCTAAAATTGATGGGTAGCCCTAAGAAATGGACTTGGAAATGAATAAAAATGGGTTCGGGAATTGGTTGGATTCGAAATGGCTAAAGATTGGACAATGGGCTCGAAAGGTAATTTGGTCGATTGGGTCCAACGGGCCCACTTGCTTGCCTCGGGCCTTCCATGGTTGTTGTCCCACTTCAGGCACGAGGCCCACACTAACCTTGTCTGGCCCACCTCCTCATAGGCTCGCTTCCTCGGTCTATAAATCCCTTTTTCCAAAGACTCGGCTCAACTAACACTGTCAGCTGTCGAAGTAGCATCTTCCAGAAGTTCGTCCCGAACACTCCCAAAAATTCGAAGTCCATTCTTGGATTCTCATGCCATGTCAATTTCGTCTGGATGCCATTTTGGTATAACTCAGACTGACAGGTGGCTTCAAGGATTCACGCATAATCGACTCGTGCCAAATCACGTTCAAGACATCTCGACACATAGACGTCCTTGACTACATGAAATTGTGGATGATAGATTCTTATTTCAAACTACACGATTTTCAATAATCGGCATAGGGTTGTTCGCGGGCTCGATAACAGTAAACGGAATCACCCGTCATCTTATTATATTCTGTCCTTGAATCGACTTCTAGTCGTTCCCTGAAATCGGCCTGCCTATCTACAGGATCGTCCTCACGCAAGTCTCACGGTCAAGTTGTTTTCCTAGGCCAAGTTCTTTAGTTGCACGAGTTCTGTCCTCATTAGCCTTTCCTTTCGAGGTTAGTATTTCGAGAGTGATCAATTCTGAGTGAGATTGACCAACAATGCATTAATGAAATTCACGTTCATTTATCCCTTAAAAGGGCTCGAATTTTAGGACGTTACAATAGAAGTGGATATTCCTTCTTTGAGAGTTTTATCTCAAGTGGAATTGTCTGAGGTAGAATGATAACAACAAAGATTTGAACAGTTAAACCTGAATGATGAGAAAAAACTGAAGGCTTTTTAATATGGCCAAACTTATCAATAGAGAATGGCCAGGTCTTTCAACTAGAAGATACGGTTGAGACATTTCGAGGTGAATGATATAGTCTTAAGGAAGCTATTGCAAATTTTTTCCGATCTTGGGGGAAAGTTTGCTCCAAATTATAATGACCCATACCTGGTGAAGAAGTTATTCCCTGAAAGTGCCTTAATCCTGGCAAAAATGGATGGTCATGAGTTTTCTAATCCTATTAACTCCGATGCTATCAAGAAGTATTACCCATGATAGAATATGCTATGTTATGTCTTGAATCGCAAGCATTTTTATAATGAATAAATTGCCTCAATGAGTTGCAAATTGAATCGTTCAAATTTGTTGCAAATCTTGCATGGTCATGATCTCCCTGATGAATTGTGTGAGGTAAATTGAATGTGTTAAATGAGATACTTTAGAATGATGAAAGGCAAGCCTTATTTTGTACATTGTTTCATACACTGATCTTGTGACATCCCGAAATTTGGGCCCGGTTTCGAATATATGAAATTGTTATTTCATCGACGCGCATATGGTTATTTTACTCGAAGCTGGCTACTCACAAGTTAACTAATTTATTAGGTGAGGCCGTTAAAGGATATAAATGCGACATACTAGAAAAATTCGATCAGAAATCGACCGCTCGACCATAATAATCGCCAAGGGTCAATACAACACTGTTATAAATCGATTAGCAAACGAATATAAGTCGATTCGATGGAATTATGTAGTCGAATTGTGGGTGGTTCCGCATGATTACGATATTCGCATCGAACGACAATAACTCGATTTTCTATTGATATTATATTTGGGACACGTAATTGAATGCTCGCGATTATGTGACAACCAAAGGTCGTCTATGATTTGAAGATACACAAAGGTGGATCGAAAATTATTGACCACGGGTCAAACGCGCTAACACCCTTAAAAGCTACCCTGTAGATTAGGTTGTAATAAAGTCACGTTTGGTCAATTTTAACCACAAAATTTAATTTGGTTTTGGGAATTAGACATTCGAGCGCATCACGATTTATTTATCGGATGTCGTCTCATCTTTTGGCGAATTTTCGTCGAGTTTGAAATTTTGCAGAAAAACGGTTTTTGGACAAAAAGAAAAATAAAAGGAAATTCGGATAGGATGAGAAAATAGGATTTTTCTACCCCAAAAAGGCCTAAATTGTGAGAAATTAGAAGAAAAATGGTGACCGGATGAACTTAGGACTTTTGAGGCATGAAGACTTTAGAGGCAAAAGTGATGATGAGTTAGATATTTCTCAAAGCCTTTGATTAGCCGCTTTGTTTCATTTTTTTTTTTGCTTCTTCTTCTTCTTCTCTCTCTCTCTCCCCTTCTCTCTCATGCGCACATTCAACTCCCCCCCCTCAGCCGACCATCTTCTTCTTCTTCCTTATTTCCTTTTTTCCTCACGTTCATTCTCCCTCACTTTTCTTCATCTCCTCCCTTCTACTGCCACCTTATATTTTCCTTTACATAGACCCACTTCCTTTCATTTTTGCTACCGCCATCTCCATCACTTCATCACCCCACCACCTCACATCCAACACCACCTCACACCACTGTTGGAGAAAACTTCCTTGTGTGTTTTGAAGTTGACAAAACGTCTCCATTAGTCTAGTCTGAAGACTTACAGACTCTGTTACCAAAGTCTGAAGACCGCCGGATTGCCAGACTCAAGATTCAAAGTCTATCCTTATTGACAATATTTAGATCGTCGAAGAAGATTTATCTAGATCTGAGTATTTCATTATGGATTTGATTCTATCGACTGAAGAAGATCACTTGGCTGGAAATAGCATGTCGGAATTCGTTATTCAAATTAAAATTAATTCAGGGATATTGGATTTGTTGATTGGCGAAGTATACTTGGAAGTCTCTACTTATGGAAACCTAAATCCTGATTGTATGGACGAGTAGGATTGGTGGGCTATCATCATGTTCTTAAATAACTCGAAATCTCCCTAATTGATTCTGTCCAATGGGTAGATTGGAAGAACTCCTTTGGTAAGTACCAACGGGTGTGATGGCATGAAGGAGTATATAAGGAAGACGTTCCAGTTGTTCAAGTGTGTACGCGATAGAAGAATTCCAAAGTCTGAAGCTCCTTGTTCTTAGTCAATTCAATTATTGAGCGAAAACTTGTATTCAAAAGAGAGTTTATACTTTTGTGTGACCTTGAGGAAGTGTAGCAGAGTCTCTACACTGTGGAATTAAGGAAGAGCTATACTGTAACAACTCTTTGATTCTTAGTGAAATCCAGCCGGTGGGCTGTCAGTGCGGAAGAGTGGACGTAGGCTTGGACTAAGCCGAACCACTATAAACCTTGTGTTCTTATTCTCTTCCCTAAACTCTTTACTTTGATCGTAATAATACTTGTTTATTAAAGTCTAATTTCTTTTTCATATTCTATTGCTGAATGGAGTCGATTCAAAATAAAAGTTATTGTCTTTACACTGCAAAATTTATTTTTGCACCTATTCACCCCCTCTAGGTGCTCGTACTAGTTTTCTCAATTAGTATAAGAGCCTGTGTACTCACTTAAGTTGAAGTGTTTTTACTTCAGAGTTAAAGATCCATGGTTAGTATGTTGGCTCCAGGTCTGGTTGAAGGGCAAAGCAATACCAGACCACCTTATTTTGATGGAAATGAATACAACATATGGAAAAACAAGATGAAAGCATTCCTAAGATCAAATGATCCTCTGGAATGGGGCGTGGTAGACAAATGAATCATTCCTAAAGTTGCAATAGTCACAGAAAGAGGAAAAGAAGCTGTTGAGTCTAGTGAAATGACTCAAGAAGAGATAACCAAGAGACAAGCTCTTGATGCAAAAGCAATTTATTCCTTATATTGTACATTATCTCCTACTGAATATAACATAATATCTTCTTGTGAAACAATTAAAGAAGTCTGTGATAGATTACACATCACCTATGAAGGAATTGATCGAGTGAAAGAAACCAGAATAAACATTCTGCTCAGTCAATATGAAGCATTCAAGATGAAACCAGGAGAATCTATCACTGACATGTTTAGTCGTTTTATAGAAATCGTAAATGGTCTTGAATATCAAGGTCAACCAATCTCTGGACCCATGAAGGTTAACAAGTTAGTACGTGGACTATCCAAAGATTGGAATCACATAAAGACCTCAATAAGGGAGACACAAAGAATCATACCACTCTCTGTTGATGAATTGGTTGGCACTCTTCAGTCTTATGAAGTGGAGCAAATCAATGAAGATGAAGATCCTAAAGGTAAGAAATCCATTGCTTTAAAATCTAATGATGATTCTGATGTCACAGATTTTGAAGATGATATGAACGATGAAGAGCTTGCTCTCATGATAAGAATGTTAAGAAAACTGAACAAAAATGGGAGAAGATTTAATCCAAGGAAACAAAGTTATCAAAAGCTTTAAAATAAATCAGTTGAGGATGATGAATCCAACAAGGATGTAGTCTACTTTGAATGCAAGAAAAAGGGACACGTCAGACCCAACTGTCCCCTGCTGAAGAGAAAGAAAGGAAAGACTGAGAAATATCGAAAAGCACTTAAAGCAGAAACCTGGAGTGACACTGAATGTGAGGAAAGTGATGATGATTATGCCAATATCTGTTTCATGGCACAATCAGACTCAGATTCAGACTCCAAGATAGACTCAGACTTAGACTCAGACTCAGACAATGAAATCGAGGTAAGTAATTTAAAAATTCCTACTAAAGTTTCGAAATATATTGATGAATCATGTCTTAGTCTCAAAACCTCTCTTAAAAGGATTTCCGAACTTAAAAGGGAAAATTCTGCACTAAAGCAACAGGAAATTGTTTGGAAAGAAAAGGTCAAAAGTTTAGACAAAAGTGTTACTATTTTAAAAGAAAATGTGGATAATCTTTCAAAAGAAAATGCATTTTTAAAAAATGATATCTCAAGCATTTCTAAAAGGTTTTCTATAGGATCTGAGAAACTGGAGAACATTCTTTCTGCGTAAAGACCTTACTTCAACAAATCAGGTTTGGGAATGACTGCTGAAACCATTTCTTTAATTGATTTTCCTAAGGTAAAGGAAAGAATTAAACAAAGACCTACAAAAGACTCTTACAAAAATCATTTCCAAAAAGTTTTTGTAAAACCTATACGTCGCAGTGCTCTTAAATGTTCTAAGTGTAACAGCTCGAAACACTTTGAGAAAGAATGTCCTATGGTTTGGAAGCCTGTTAAGAAGGATTGGGCAAAGACTGTCTATACCACTAACTCTGCTAGGCCCAAGAAAATATGGGTACCAAAGAAAGTTTGAGTTTTCTTGTTAAATGCAGGTCACTATCAAGAAAAAGGTAAAATGGTACTTAGATAGTGGATGCTCAAGACATATGATAGGAAACTCAAACTGCTTTATAAAGCTTATGCAAGTTAATGGTGGAAAAGTTTCTTTTGGAGGAAATAACAAAGGAAGATTTGTGGGATACGGAACTGTAAAGATTGGAAGTCTTACTATCAGTAACGTTTCCTTAGTAAAATGACTAAACTACAACTTGCTGAGTATTAGCCAGCTGTGCGACACCGGTTTCAAAATCAGCTTTCAAGAAGGAATATGTTCAGGAACTAGTAAAGACTCCTCTCAGACTTTTACGGGGCGAAGACATGGGAATATCTATCTCTTGGATATTAAACCAGATAAAATCCAATGTCTAATCTCAATTCAAGAAGAAGCAAATCTTTGGCACAGAAAGCTTGTGCACATCAACATGAAGCAAATAGCCAAGATCTCTACAAAGAAGCTTGTTCGAGGAATACCCAACTTGACATACCAAAAGTCTGACCTATGTACACCATGCGTATTAGGAAAACATGTAAGAAATTCATTCAAACCAATAAATCAAGTATCCACTAATCGTGTACTATAGCTATTACACATGGATCTCTTTTGACCAACCAAAACTCAGAGCATTGGAGGTAAGAAATACTGCCTAGTAATTGTGGATGATTATTCACAATTCACTAGAGTGTATTTTCTAGCAAGTAAGTCTGAAACCTTTTCTTATTTTATGAAATTTGCTAAGAAAGTTTCAAAATGAAAAAAGGGTATGTTATTTCTAGTATACGGATAGACCATGGAGGTGAGTTTGAAAATCAAGAGTTTGCTAAATTCTGTGTGAATCTGGTTTTCAGCATGTATTCTCCTCTCTTTATACTCCAGAGCAAAATGGAGTTGTGGAAAGGAAGAATAGATCCTTGCAAGAAATGGCTAGAACTCTTCTAAATGAAAGTAACATTTCTTCTCGTTTTTGGGCTAAAGCAGTTTCTACAGCATGCTATATTATTAATAGAGTCTTCTTAAGGCTTATTCTGGAGAAAAGTCCCTATGAGTTATTCAAAGAAAAGAAGCCAATTGTTTCGTATTTTCATGTGTTTGGATGCAAATGTTTTATATTGAAAAATGCTAATGATCGAATTGGTAAGTTTGAAGAAAAATCAGATGAATGTATTTTCCTTGGATATTCAACCACAAGCAAAGCTTACAGAGTTTACAACAAAAAGATTCAATTTGTGGAGGAATCGATGAATGTCAAATTTCAAGACTTTATGCAAAATCAATCGATTCAAACTCAACCTGAAGAACTTGAACTTGCTCCAGACTCTACAAAGTCTAAATCTACGTGAAAAATCGAGACTTCGAAGACCAGCAACAAATGATCATTGAAGAATCAAATGAAGAAAATGATCAACAGTCTAACAAATCAACCAGCAACTAGAAGCACAAGTCTAATCATTCTAAAGAGCTCATTATTGGTGACATTAATAAGGGAATTCGTACAAGATCCAAAAGGTGTGAAGAATCTAGTGTTGTGACTCTTATTTCTGAAATAGAACTCAAGAGCATAGAAGAAGCTTTAACTGATGAAAGCTGGATTGAAGCCATGCAAGAAGAACTCAGGCAATTCAGTATCAATGATGTATGGGAATTAACTCATAAACCAAAAGGTAAATTCATTATTGGAGCTAAATGGGTTTTCAGGAACAAGATGAACGAAAAAGGAAAAGTCGTAAGAAACAAAGCAAGACTCGTGGCCAAAGGATATACGCAAGAAGAAGGGATAGACTATGATGAGACCTACGCACCAGCAGCAAGGTTAGAAGCAATTAGATTATTACTTGCTTTTGCTTGTTATAAGAATTTCAGGTTATTCCAAATGGACGTCAAAAGTGCATTCCTAAATGGATTTATTCAAGAGGAAGTCTATGTGGAACAACCTCCCGATTTTGAAGACCCAAGGAAACCAGACTCTGTATTCAGACTGAAAAAGGCGATGTATGGTTTAAAGCAAGCACTTCGAGCTAGGTATGACAGGTTAAGTAATTTTCTAATTCAAAACGGTTTTGCCAAAGGTAATGTTGATACAACCTTGTTTATCATAAGAGAATGTAATAATTTTTTGCTCGCTCAAATTTATGTTGATGATATAATTTTTGGCTCTTCTAACAAAAGTCTTTGTAAGAAATTTTCTAAGACTATGCAAGACGAATTTGAAATGAGCATGATGGGTGAATTATCCTTCTTTCTCGGATTACAAGTGAAACAATTGAAGGAATGAATTTTCATTCACCAAGAGAAATATGCTAAATAACTTGTTGAAAAGTTCGGTTTAGAAAATTGCAAAAAGGTTGAAGTTCCAATGATTAGCTCTTTGAAACTGGATAAAGATGAAAGAGGAAAGAAAGTTGACCAGAAACTTTACAAGAGTATTATCGGTTCACTTCTTTATCTCACTTTTTCTAGACTTGATATTTTGTTTAGTTTGCATTTGTGCGATTTCAATCGATCCCAAAGAATCTCATTTAAGTGCTGCAAAACGCATCATCAAATATGTTGCATCTACGTCAAATTTAGGTCTCGGTATCCTAAAGAAGGAGACTTTACTCTTTTTGGATATTCGACGCAGACCTAGCAGGATGCAGAGTTGATAGAAAGAGTACCTCAGGCACATGTCAATTGCTTGGGAACAAGACAGTATCTTGGTTTTCAAGGAAGCAAAGTACCGTAGCTCTATCTACAGTAGAAGTAAAATATGTGGCTCTTGGAAGTTGTTGTTCACAAATTCTGTGGATAAAACAATAACTAAGAGACTTTGGAATTGAAGATTCATGCACTAAGATCAAATGTGACAACACTAGTGCAATAAATCTCTCCAAGAATCCTATTCTCCACTCAAGAGCAAAGCACATTGAGATTCGACATCATTTTATTAGAAATCACGTTCAGAATGGAGAAGTGAAGATCCAGTTCATTGACTCTAAGAATCAACTCGCGGATATATTTACAAAGCCTCTGGAGAAAAATCAATTTGAGTCTATTCGTACCAGACTTAATATCATATCTCTTGCTTAGTAAAGTCTGGATACTCTCAAGACTCAAAGTTAAAAAGTCTTTCAATGTCAAGACTCATAAGACCTCAAGCCTCATCTGTAAGTTATTCTAATTTTTCAAATTTGAAAAGGTACGATCATCTTTTATCGATTGGTTGATTGACTTATCTTTCTTAAAATATATTTTATTTCAAAAAGGCAGTTATCGATTTTAAAAAGGGAATTCAATTAAAACCATAAAGGGAAGTTTTTATTCAAAAAGTCATCTTTTTATTTTCCTTTTACGACGCTTCGTTTACCCCACTTCACTTGCTTTATATACCTCTGTGTCGTCTTCCTCATTTTTACTCTGAAACCCTAGAATACAATATTCCTATTCCCTTTCACTTTTACTCTCAATTTGTTCGAAAGTTTTCATCTTTTCGAACAAGCTTGTGATTCTCTTCATTGGAGTGGCAATGTCTTCAAGAAAGTCGTCAAGGATTGCAAGCCAAGGACCACGCCGCATGCCTGAGGGTCCTACCCACTTTGACTTAACCGAAGAAGAGGAATCTCCCTTGCGTCCAAGTCAGCAGCGACAACCTATCTCGGATCAAGCAGCTGAAGAAGTAATAGAAGGAGTTAATCCTGTAAGAACTTTAACTCCAAAGAATGCCTACAAACTCTACTCAAATTTGAAGAAAGGAGGTATGCCACTGTCATTAATTGATGAGTTCTTAAAAGATAGGGGATTCCGGAATAAAACTTTGTTTTTGAAAGATTTAGAGAGGCTAGGAGTTGTGGAAAAAAGGATCGGCTGAGAAAGCATTTCAGAATATTCCAAGTGACCTACACTATAGCACTGTGAATCAACCACAATCTCTGAATAATGATGAACGGTTGTATTCTCATTTTCAACCTAGGTCTGGGGTGGCTGCAAACATTACTGCTGGTTCGAATCTTTTTAGATCCAAGGATCATAAAAAGGTTTATGCAAGTCTTTTGAAGAGAGGGGTAATGAATCCTAAGACTGCTGATTTTGATTTATTGGATTCGATCAAAATCAATCTGAGAGAAAAGTTTGCACTTTTGCAATTGGAGAAGTTCTGTTCTGATTCTACTGCTGGTTTTCCAGAGCTGACTGTTTACTTTTATTCGAATATATCCTTTTTGGATGCACACAGTTTTATCTTCACTGTGAAGGACGGGGAATTTTTGGTGAACATAGACATTTTGGTTGACATAATCAGGGTGGAAAGAACGAGTTTTCAACCGATTAGTGTGTCCATTGCTCATGCTATTCTATCTTTGCTAAGAGACATGGATGTTGAAGGAAAGCTTTCTTATTTGAGGATGAGTGCTTCGAATATTCTCTTGCACAAAATTGTGATAAATTGCATTCGCCCCAAATCGACATCCAAGACTGATGTTTCTCGTTCAGAAGCAAAATTGATGTGTGCAATCAATACTGGTTTTAGATTCTCTCTGCCTCACACCATTCTATTCCACATGTTCCGCACTGTGACTAAAGATAAGGGACAGCTCCTTTATTCTGCTCTATCACTCGACTCTTTAGGCACTTCAAAATTCATATCTTAGCACCATTAAGTCTGAAAGCCATCACTCCGATGGTAATTGGGTTCAAAATGGTGTCAAAGATGCACTTAAAAGAGCTGAACAAAGTGCTGGAACGAATGAAGGAGAAGTCTCCTCTCAAGGCAAAGCAAGACTCTGCTGCAGCTAAAAGGAAAGGCAAGGAGCCCATGATTGCTCCTGTAAAGAAGAAAAGAGCTCTCGTTCTAGAAGATGAAGACAATGAGGATGAGCTTACCATTTTTGCCTTCGAAAATCTGAAGACCTTTGTCAGCTTTCCTAAGAGAAGAGAAGACTTAGAAGAGGAAAGAGAGAGAGAAGAATCAGAGAATGAAGAAGAATAGAGGGAAATAGAGAAAAGAGAAGAAGAAGAAGGAAGAGAAGAAGAAGAAGAAGAAGAAGAAGAAGAAGAAGAAGAAGAAGAGGAGGAGGAAGCAGATAAAGAAATAGAAGAAGCTGAAGAAGAAAGGGAAGAAGAATGAGAAGAAGAAGAGAATGAAGGAGATCAGGGTACTCAAGACTCTATCGAGCCAACCTTGGCTGTCTCTCTGTCCAGTCATTCTGAGATAAGAGAAGAAGAGTCCACTGGAGTGCATCATTCTGAGGCAGATGAAGCCTTACCTACTTCTCCTGAGGGCATCAAAACATGGGGAGCTGATGGTCAAAAAGGTACTTCTTCACCTTTACTTGCTAGTGATATAAGTCGATCTGCAGCAGACCCAGAAGAAGTGCATGCCTCTCATTATCCAGAAGATCGACCTCCTGCTGAGGCTCCATCTTTTCTCAACTTTCCTGAGTTTCACTCTGCCGGTCTAAGCGATTCAACTGCTCAAACAGCAGACTTTTCAAGACTGCTAGAAGTTCTTTTGGATGTGCGGAGTTAGCAATATGCTATGAGTTTTGAGATGCTGGATCTCAAGAACGCTGTTAAGGCCACTTCAGCGTCTCTTCATGAACAGCTGGATTCGCTCAGGAATCAAGTTAAGTCTTCTGTGGAGGGTGAAGAATTTCAGGCGTTGAAACAGAGTTTTCACAAGCTTGAATAGACAGTGCACTCAATGAGGGAATTTGAGCTTGTTCGCCTTCCCAAGCAGCCTTAAATCATACTCTTTTCAAATCTATCCTTTTCCGGTCTTCACTTTTTGCTGTTGACAAAAATGGGGAGATGTTTTTGCATATTTGACTTGACTTTGTTTTTTTGTTTGGTTGTGTGGTTATGACTGGATTTGGGTTGTTTGGTTATTTTTAAGTACTATATTGGTATTTCATGACTAAGATAGTTGATTATTTACAGGACTAACCCTTTTTCCTGTGGATGCAGATTCAATGCTGTCTTTACTAAGTCAATTATCTTTATGAGATATCCATGTGTGCTTGAGTTCTATTTTGCAGGTCAAAATTATCCAAATCTGCAGGAACGTTTTGTCACCATCAAAAAGGTGGAGATTGTTGGAGAAAACTTCCTTGTGTGTTTTGAAGCTGACAAAACGTCTCCATCAGTCTAGTCTGAAGACTTGCAGACTCTGTCACCAAAGTCTGAAGACCGCTAGATTGCCAGACTCAAGATTCAAAGTCTATCCTCATTGACAGTATCTAGACCATCGAAGAAGACTTATCCAGATCTGAGTATTTCGTTAAGGATTTGATTATATCGACTGAAGAAGATCATTTGGCTGGATATAGTATGTCGGAATTTGTTATTCAAATTAAGATTAATTCAGGGATATTGGATCCGTTGATTGGCGAAGTATACTTAGAAGGCTCTACTTATGGAAACCTAGATCCTGATTGTATGAGCGAGCAGGATTGGTGGGCTATCGTCATGTTCCTTAAATAACTCGAAATCTCCCTAATTTATTCTGTCCAACGGGTAGATTGGAAGAACTCCTTTGGTAAGTGCCAACGGGTGTGATGGCATGAAGGAGTATATAAGGAAGACGTTCCAGTTGTTCGAGTGTGTGCGCGATAGAAGAATTCCAAAGTCTGAAGCTCCTTATTCTTAGTCAATTCAATTATTGAGCGAAAACTTGTATTCAAAAGAGCGTTTATACTTTTGTGTGACCTTGAGGAAGTGTAGCAGAGTCTCTACACTGTGGAATTAAGGAAGAGCTATACTGTAACAACTCTTTGATTCTTAGTGAAATCCAGCTGGTGGGCTGTCAGTGTGGAAGAGTGGACGTAGACTTGGACTAAGCCGAACCACTATAAACCTTGTGTTCTTATTCTCTTCCCTAAGCTCTTTACTTTGATCGTAATAATACTTGTTTATTAAAGTCTAATTTCTTTTTCATATTCTATTGCTGAACGGAGTCGGTTCAAAATAAAATTTATTGTCTTTACACTGCAAAATTTGTTTTCGCACCTATTCACCCCCTCTAGGTGCTCGTACTAGCTTTCTCAGCCACCACCGCCAGCATCCTGTCTTCTTCTCTCACGTCTCTTTCCTTCACCTGGCTCCTTTCTTTTTGTTTTGTTGCAGCAAGCCAGCAACCCCAGCACCTTATGCCACCCCCACCGCCACATCCAACAGCTCCATCTTCACGCCTGCAGCCCCACCAATGTCTAGTCGTCCACCGCAACTCCTCCGTGTCCAGTAGCCACCGTCCATCACGCCCAGCAAGCACCACCAAGCTGAGCCGAACTCCCCTCTTGGTTGAGAGCTTGGAGGGATTGTCACCACTGCCATTGAGCTCCATTCAAGTGGTGATTGTCTCCTGTTTTCATCGCTGTCACATCACTGTCATCGCGAGCCCACTACCGTTGAAAACCATGAGTTAACTCCTTAATCTTTGATTAGATTGTTAATTGCATTTAGTTGGTGGTTAGATTAGTGCTAATGGAGATTAGCCTTAGTTAAGCCTAGATCCATCTTAATTAAGCTTGGTTTAGTTTAATTGAGATTAAGAATGGTTTAGTTTAATTTTAATTGCAATTAGTCTAGGTAATTATGATTAGGTTAATTAATCATGGTTAGGTTAATTAATTTGGTTTAGTTTAATTAATCGTAATTTACTTAATTTAATCGTTATTTATTTAATTAATCGTAATTAGCGTAATTAATGACAGATTAGGTGTTACGTAGAATTTTACGCTCGTTTTCTTGGATGGAGTTATGCGTGATTTTGAGGGTTTGTATGTAGAATACTATTTGGTTGGTTGCTTGATGGTAGATACCGATTATTAGTATAAAACTCGGTTTCATGGGCAACTAAATAGAAAGATGCGAGGTGTCGGGTTTGCATGCCAACTTTTATGTACTAGATAAAACCATGGAGTTTTAAAATGGAAGTGTACTAAGTTTGACGGTTTGATTTTGAATATGTGACCGCACATGATTATTTTACCGGGATTTTTAAATAAGAAGAAAAATTGGCTAAGTTCATTATTTGAAACAAGGCATTTGAAAACAAAGTATGATGCTCTTGGCTAAATATGTGCTTGTATGGTCATTTAATGGAACCCGTCACCCAATGAGAGTTGGGGGCGACGCCTGATTAAGTTTGGATGCCCCTAAGTCAATGGGATGCCGTTCGCGGATGGATTTCGGAATGAAGCTCCTTATTGGAATGTTGTCCTGAGGCGTATGCATATGCGGGATGATGCCATGCCTGATGGGGTGAGACGATGCCCGGTTACACCAGATGACTGTCGACCTTTGTGTTGGCTGTGGCCGAGGGGTCATAATAATGGGAACACGTGTGAATGATTGTGATGTATTGCGCTTGATTATGGAGTAAAACTGTTAGGCATGGTATGGGACATGCCAAAATGGTTTTTCCTTATAATCGAGACTTGTGCGAATGTTTGTAGAGTGAGAACTGTTGGAGAAAACTTCCGTATTTGTTTTGAAGTTGACAAAACGTTTCCATCAGTCTAGTCTAAAGACTTGCAAACTCTTTTTGTCAAAGTCTGAAGACCGCCGAATCACCAGACTCAAGATTCAAAGTTTACCCTTATTGACAGTTTCTAGACCGTCGAAGAAGACCTATCCAGAATTGAGTATTTCGTCAAAGATTTGATTCTATCGACTAGAGAAGATCTCTCGGTTGGTTATAGCACTTCGAAATCTTTTATTCATTTTTGATTCAGGTAATTTAGATTCGTTAATTGGCGAAGCGTACTTGGAAGGTTCTACTTATGGAAACCTAGATCCTGATTGTATGCGCGAGCAGGATTGGTGGGCTATCGTCAAATTCCTTAAATAACTTAGAATCTCTCTAATTGATTCTGTCCAACGGGTAGATTGGAAGAGCTCCTTTGGAAAGTGCCAACAGTTATGAAGACATGAAGAAGTATATAAGGGAGATGTTCTTGTTATTCGAGGGTGTGCGCGATAGATAAATTTCAAAGTCTGAAGCTCTTGGTTCCCCGTCAATTCAATTTTTGAGCGTAAACTTGTACTCAAAAGAGTGTTCATACTTTTGAGAGACCTTGAGGAAGTGTAATAGAGTCTCTATACTGTGGAATTAAGAACGTGATACTATAACAACTCTTTTGTTTCATAGTGAAATACAGCCGGTAGGTTGTCAGTGCAGGAGAGTGGACATAGGCTTGGATTAAGCCGAACCACTATAAACCTTGTATTCTTATTCTCTTCCCTAAACTCTTTTACTTTACTTGTAACTTTATTCTTTTGAAAGTCTCGTTTCTATTTTAAAGTCTACTATTAACAGACTCAGGTTAAAAGTAAAGTTTTTTTTTATACTTCACAAAAGTTTGTTTTTGCACCTATTCACCCCCTCTAGGTGCTCGTACTAGCATTCACAATTGGTATCAGAGCATGTGTACTCATTTAGATTGAAGTGTTTTTACTTCAAAGTTAACGATCCATGGCGAGTATGTTGGCTTCAGGTTTGGTTGAAGGGCAAAGCAACACCAGACCACCTTACTTTGATGGGAAGGAATACAGTATATGGAAAAACAAGATGAAGGCATTCCTAAGATCAAAAGATCCTCTTGAATGGGATGTGGTAGACAAAGGAGTTATTCCTAAAACAATAACAGTTTCAGAAAGAGGAAAAGAAGTTGTTGGGTCCAGCGAGATGACTCAAGAAGAGATAAGCAAGAGACAAGCTCTTGATGCAAAGGCAATTTATTCTTTATATTGTGCATTATCTCCCATTAAATATAACAGAATATCTTCCTGTGAAACAACTAAAGAAGTCTAGGATAGATTGCACATCACCTATGAAGGAACTGATCAAGTGAAAGAAACCAGAATCAATATTCTGCTCGGTCAATATGAAGCATTCAAGACGAAACCAAGAGAATCTATCACTGATATGTTTAGTCGTTTTACAGAAATCGTGAATGGTCTTGAGTATCAAAGACAACAAATCTCTGAACCCATGAAATTTAACAAGTTATTGCGCGGACTCTCCAAAGATTGGAATCACGTGAAGACCTCAATAAGGGAGACACAAAGGATCATGCCACTTTCTATTGACGAATTGATTGGCACTCTTCAGTCTTATGAAGTAGAGCAAATCAATGAAGATGAGGATCCCAAAGGTAAAAAATCTATTGCATTAAAATCTAATGATGATTTTGATGTTACGGATTCAGAAGACGATATGGACGATGAAGAGCTTCCTCTCATGATAAGAAGGTTCAGAAAACTGAACAAAAATGGAAAAAGATTCAACTAGAGGAAACAAAGTTCTCAAAAGTTTCAAAATAAATCAGCTAAGAATGATGAATCTAATAAAGATGTGATTTGTTTTGAATGCAAGAAAAATGGACACATCAGACCTAACTGTTCCTTACTGAAGAAAAAGAAAAGAAAAGCTAAGAAATACAAAAAAGCTCTTAAAGCAAAAACTTGGAGTGATACCGAGTGTGAAGAGAGTGATGATGATTATGCTAATATTTGTCTAATTACACAATCAGAATCAGATTTAGACTCTGAGACAGACTTAGACTTAGACTTAGACAGTGAAATCGAGGTGAGCAATTCTAAAATTCCTACCAAAGTCTCTAAATATATTGATGAATTGTGTCTTAGCCTTAAAACCTCTATCAAGAGGATTTCCAAATTAAAAAGAGAATATTCTGCACTGAAGCAACAAGAGTTTGTTTGGAAAGAAAATGTCAAAAATTTAGATGAAAGTGTTATTACTTTGAAAGAAAATGCAGACTCTCTTTAAAAAGAAAATGCACTTTTGAAAATTGATATTTCAAGTGTTTCAAAAAAGTTTTCTATAGGTTCCGAAAAATTAGAAAAGATTCTTTCAGTACAAAGACCTTACTTTAACAAATCAGGTTTAGGAATAACTGCTGAAACCATTCATCTAATTGATTTCCCAAAAGTAAAGGAAAGAATTAAACAAAGACCTACAAAAGATTTTTATAGAAATCATTTCCAAAAAGTCTTTGTAAAACCCGTTGGTTGCAGTGCTCTTAAATGTTATAAATGCAACAGCTCAGAACAATTTGAGAAAGAATGTTCTATGGTTTGGAAACCTGTTAAGAAGGTTTGGGCAAAGACTGTATATAGCACTAACTCTATTGGACCCAAGAAAGTCTGGGTACCAAAGAAAGCTTGAGATCTTTTTTAAATGCAGGTCACTATCAAGAAAAATGTTAAATGGTACATGGATAGTGGATGCTCAAGACATATGACAGGAGACTCAAGTTATTTCATAAAGCTTATACAAGTCAATGGTGGAAAAGTTTCTTTTGGAGGAAATAACAAAGGCAAAATTGTGGGATACGGAACCGTAAAGATTGGAGGTCTCACAATCAGTAACGTCTCTTTAGTGGAAGGACTCAACTACAACTTGCTGAGCATCAGCCAACTGTGCGGCACAGGTTACAAAATCAACTTTTAAGAAGGAACATGTTCAAGAACCAGTAGAGACTCCTCTCAAACATTCACGGGGCGAAGATATGGGAATATATATATTTCTTGGATATCAAATCAGAAAAATCCCAATGTCTAATTTCAATTCAAAAGGAAACTAATCTCTGGCATAGAAAACTTAGCCACATCAACATGAAGCAAATAGCCAAGATCTCTACAAAGAAGCTTGTTTGTGGTCTACCCAACCTGACAAATCAAAAATCTGAATTATGCACACCGTGTGTATTGAGAAAACAAGTTAGAAACTCTTTCAAACCAATAAATCAAGTTTCCACTAATCGTGTACTGTAGCTCTTGCATATGGATCTCTTTGGACCAACCAGAACCCAGAGCATTGGAGGTAAGAAATATTGCCTAATAATAGTGGATGATTATTTACGATTCACTTGGGTATATTTCCTGGCAAGTAAGTCTGAAACCTTTTCTTATTTCATAAAATTTGCTAAGAAAGTTCAAAATGAGAAAGGGCATGTTATTTCAAGTATACGGATAGACCATGAAGGTGAATTTGAAAATCAAGACTTTGCTAAGTTCTGTGATAAATCTGGTTTTCAGCACCTATTCTCCTCACCATACACTCCATAACAGAATGGAGTTGTGGAAAGGAAGAATAGATCGTTGCAAATTGAAAGTAACATTTCCTCTCGTTTTTGGGCTGAAGCGGTCTCTACAGCATGTTATATTATTAATAGAGTCTTCTTAAGGCTTATTCTGGAGAAAACTCCCTATGAGTTATTCAAAGGAAAGAAGCCAATTGTTTCTTATTTTCATGTGTTTGGATGCAAATGTTTTATATTGAAAAATGCAAATGATTGAATTGGTAAGTTTGAAGAAAAATCAGACGAAGGTATCTTCCTTGGATATTCAACCACTAGCAAAGCTTACGAGTATACAACAAAAGGACTCAATCTGTGGAGGAATCGATGAATGTCAAATTTCAAGACTCTATACAGAATCAATCGATTCAGACTCAACCTGAAGAATCTAAACCTGCTCCAGACTCTACAAAGTCTAAATCTCTAGAAGCAGCTCAGACTTCAGAAGACCAACAACGAATGATCATTGAAGAATCAAATGAAGAAAAAGGTCAACAGTTTGACAATTCAACCAGCAACTAGAAGCACAAGTCTAGTCATCCCAAAGAACTCATTATTAGTGACATCAATGAAGGAATTCATACAAGATCCAAAAGGCGTGAAGAGTCTAGTGCTGTGACTCTTATTTCTGAAATAGAACCCGAGATCATAGAAGAAGCTTTAACTGATGAAAGCTGGATTGAAGCTATGCAAGAAGAACTCGGGCAATTCAGTATCAATGATGTCTGGGAATTGACTCCTAAACCAAAAGATAAATCAATCATTGGAGCTAAATGGGTTTTTTGGAACAAGATGAACGAGAAAGGAAAAGTCATAAGGAACAAAGTAAGACTTGTGGCCAAATGATATACGCAAGAAGAAGGGATAAACTATGATGAGACTTATGCACCAGTAGCAAGGTTAGAAGTAATTAGATTATTACTTGCTTTTGCCTATTATAAGAATTTCAGGTTATTCCAAATGGACGTCAAAAGCGCTTTCCTTAATGGATTTATCCAAGAGGAAGTCTATATGGAACAACCTCCTGGTTTTGAAGACCCAAGGAAACCGGACTCTGTATTCAGACTGAAAAAGGCGCTATACGGTTTAAAGTAAGCACCTCGAGCTTGGTACGACAGATCAAGTAAGTTTTTAATCCAAAATGGCTTTGTTAAAGGTAAAGTAGATACTACATTGTTTATCAAAAGAGAAAGTAATAACTTTTTGCTTGTTCAAATTTATGTTGATGATATTATCTTTGGATCACCTAACGAAAATCTGTGCAAGAAATTCTCTAAGTCTATGCAGGATGAGTTTGAAATGAGCATGATGGGTGAACTATTTTTCTTTCTTGGACTACAAGTGAAACAATTGAAGGAATGAACTTTTATTCATCAAGAAAAATAAGCTAAAGAACCTGTTAAAAAGTTCGGCTTGGAGAATTGCAAAAAGACTGATATACCAATGTCAAGTTCATCGAAGCTAGACAAAGATGAAGGAGGAAAGAAAGTTGACCAGAAGCTATACAGGAGTATCATTGGTTCACTTCTTTATCTTACTGCCTCTAGACTTGACATTTTGTTTAGTGTTTGCATTTGTGCTAGATTTCAATCAAATCCCAAAGAATCTCATTTAAGTGCTACAAAACGCATCGTCAAATACGTTGCATCTACCACTAATTTGGGTCTTTGGTATCCTAAAAAGGGAGATTTTACCCTTCTTGGATACTTAGACGTAGACCTAGTAGGATGCAGAGTTAATAGAAAGAGCACCTTGGGCATTTGTCAATTGCTTGGTAACAGGACAGTATCTTGGTTTTCAAGGAAGCAAAGCACTGTAGCTCTTTCAACAGCTGAAGCAGAGTATGTGGCGCTTGGAAGTTGTTGTTCTCAAATCTTATGGATAAAATAATAGCTAAGAGACTTTGAAATCGAAGACTCATGCACTGAGATTAAATGCGACAACACCAACGCGATCAATCTTACCAAAAATCCAATTCTCCATTCAAGAGCAAAGCATATAGAGATTTGACATCATTTCATCAGAGACCATGTTCAAAATGGAGAAGTCTTAACTTAATTCATTGACTCAAAGAATCAACTTGCGGACATTTTTACAAAACCTCTGGAGAAAAGTCAATTCGAGCTTATTTGTACCAGACTCAATATCTTAAAGTCTGAAGAAGTTCAGACTCAGAGATAAAAGTCTAAAGATACTCAGACTTAGAAAATCTAGATTCACAACTGTAAGTGATATCTGCTTTAGAATTTTCTTATGGATGAAATCTCGAAAAGGTACGTTTGTCTATTAATCTGCAATTGATTAATGTTATCTTCCCCAGTTTTCGTGTTTATTGCAATCATTCCTTTTCGAAAAAGAAGTTATCTTTTGAAATGACGGTTATCTATTTTTTCAAAAAGGCAGTTATTTTTTGAAAAAGGAATTTTCTATTTTTCCTTTTACGTCGTTCCGTATATCTCTTTTCGACTGCCTTATATACTGATCGTCTTCCTCTCAAATCCTAAAAGCACAGAACAACACTTTCTTACTTTTACTCTCTAGTTTAATCTTCAAAGATTTCATCTTTCTCGCGAATCGAGTTTGGAATCTCTCAAAGACTGTGAGAATGGCTTCTCAAAGAAAGTCTTCAAGGATCGCTAATAGGGGACCACAACACATGCGTGCGGGACCTACGCATTTTGACCTCTCTGAGGAAGAAGAATCTCCAAGATAGCAGCAGAGCCCACAACATTCTCAACCGCGTCAATCTCCTTAAGCTAAACCTCAAGATGTTGATCATAGAGCGGAGGAAGAAATCATTGAAGACGCAGAACCAGTAAGAACTCAAAAGCCCGCTTTTATCTTTAAGCTTTACTCTACCTTGAAAAGGGGAGGCACTCCCTTGAAGGATATTGATGAATTATTGAAAGAGAAAGGGTATCGAAATGAAACCCACTTTTTGCGAACAATGGAATGATTGGGGATTGCTCCTGCGGGGGTCGGTAGATCAAGCTTTTGCTAATATTCCTAGTGATCCACGTGTTGGAAGTTTTAATCAATTTGATGGGAATGATGATGACAAAATGTACACTCATTTTAAGCCTAGAATGGGTGTTGCGAAAATTATTTGATGCAAAAAGACAGATTTGTTTCGCTCGGAGGAACACAAGCGACTTTACTCTAAGTTGCTAAAGTGAGGGGTGATCAACCCAAGAAGTGTGGACTTTGATTTTCTTGATTCCTTGAATGTGAAGTTGCGAGAGAAATTCACTCTACTTCAGCTTGAGCGTTTTTGTTCTGAGACGACAGAAGCACATCCAGAACTTACTGCTTATTTCTATTCTAATATGAGTTTCTTGGATGCGAATAGATTCTCTTTTAGTGTTCGAGACCAGGACTATGTTGTTGACATGGACACATTAGCTGATGTGATTGGAGTAGAAAGAGGGGCATTCCAATCAATTAATGTGTCTATTGGTTGTGCGATAGTCGAGCTTGTTCGGGATGGAATGGCGGAAGGACGAATCTCGTACTTGAGGATGAACGCCTCAAATATTTTGCTTTACAAGATTGTGACAATTGCTTGAGATCCAAATCAACTTCGAAGACTGATGTCTCCAACTCGGAAGCAAAGCAGATGTATGCTATCAACACTGGCAAGAAATTCTCTCTTCCACACACAATTATGTTTCACATGTACAGATCGATGGTGAAAGACAAGGGCCAACTTCCTTACTCAGCTATTATTACTAAGCTATTCAGACATTTGAATATTCAGCTTCCCAGGATTTTGTGTGTTCGAACTTGTGATCAAATGGTGGTGGGATTGAAAATGGTTTCCAAAATGCGTCTGAATGAGCTGAACAAGACATTGGAGCAATTCAAGGAGAAAACCCCTGTCAAGACTCATCAAGTTTCGTCGGCTGCAAAACGAAAAGGGAAGGAGTCCATGACAGCTCCATCAAAGAGAAGAAGAGCACTCATCTTAGAGGATGAAGAAGATGAGGACGATATCACCATTTCTGCTTTTGCTTTGAGAAAGCTACATCGTTCTGTTCCAGAGACAGAGGGGAGAAAGGATCAAGACAGAGAAGAAGAAGAGCAAAGCAGAGGAGAGAGAGAATCGATGAGAAAAGAAGCAAAGGAAGAAAGGACTGCAGAAGAAGAAGAGGGCGGAGGTGCACAAGAACAACCAGAGCATGAAGAGTACTTCTCACTGCCTAAAGGCAATGAAACAGGGGGAGTTGCTAAAAACAAAGGTACCACTTCAATTGCTTTTACTAGTGAAGATGCTAGCCATTCACCTGCAGATCCAGAAGACATCTATGCCTCTCAATTTCCTGAAGAAGGTCATGAGGTTTCATCGCCAAATCTGAGTGCTCATGCTGACTTGCCATCATCTGCCAATATTCCTACTGATCATGCAGATCAAGCACTCAGACTGATAATTCAGCAGACTTTCGAAGATTTCTTGATATTCTTATGGAGATGCGAGGCTAGATTTATGCTTTGGGATGCGAAGTTCAGAACTTGCAGAATGCAGGACAAACCTCTTCAGTTTCCTTGCATGATCAAATTCATGCTCTTGCTCTTCAAGTTCAAGCAAATGCCAATGGTGAAGAAGTGGCTCAACTGAAGGAAGATTTGAAAAAGCTGGAAGGGCTTGTCCAATCGATAGGAGATTTCCAGTTTATTCGCGTTCCAAAGCAATCCTAATTTTATTCAATTTTCGTCTCTACCTTTCTAATGCTGACAAAATGGGGGGAGATGGTGCATATTTGATTTGACTTGACTTTTGATTGACTTTTGTTTGGATTTGTTTGGTCTGGTTGTGACTGGATTTGGATTTGGATTGTGTGATCGTTTAAATGTTTGCTGCAGTATCTTAAGCACTATTGGTATTTTAGATAGTTGTTTATTTACAGGACTAACTTATTTCCTGTGGATGCATATTTAATGCTAATCTTTACTAAGTCGATTATCTGTTGTGAGATATTCATGTTTGCTTGAGTATTGTCTTACAGGTCAAAAATATCCAAATCTGCAGGAAAGTTTTGTCACCATCAAAGATGGGGAGATTGTTGGAGAAAACTTCCGTATTTGTTTTGAAGTTGACAAAACGTTTCCATCAGTCTAGTCTGAAGACTTGCAGACTCTTTCGTCAAAGTCTGAAGACCGCCGAACCACTAGACTCAAGATTTAAAGTCTACCTTCATTGACAGTTTATAGACCATCGAAGAAGACCTATCCAGAATTGAGTATTTCGTCAAGGATTTGATTCTATCGACTAAAGAAGATCTCTTGGCTGGTTATAGCACTTCGGAATCTTTTATTCGTTTTGATTCGGGTAATTTAGATTCGTTAATTGGCGAAGCGTACTTGGAAGGTTCTACTTATGGAAACCTAAATCTTGATTGTATGGGCGAGTAGAATTGGTGGGCTATCGTCAGATTCCTTAAATAACTCAGAATCTCTCTAATTGATTCTGTCCAATTGGTAGATTGGAAGAACTCATTTGAAAAGTGCCAACGGTTATGAAGGCATGAAGGAGTATATAAGGGAGATGTTTTTGTTATTCAAGGGTGTGCGCGATAGATAAATTTCAAAGTCTGAAGCTCCTGGTTCCTTATCAATTCAATTGTTGAGCGTAAACTTGTACTCAAAAGAGTGTTCATACTTTTGAGAGACCTTGAGGAAGTGTAGCAGAGTCTTTACATTGTGGAATCAAGAACGTGATATTGTAACGACTCTTTTGTTTCATAGTGAAATCCAGCCGGTAGGCTGTCAATGCGAGAGAGTAGACGTAGGCTTGGATTAAGCCGAACCACTATAAACCTTGTGTTCTTATTCTCTTCCCTAAACTCTTTTACTTTACTCATAACTTTATTCTTTTGAAAGTCTCGTTTCTATTTTAAAGTCTACTGTTAACAGACTCAGGTTAAAAGTAAAGTTTTTTTTATACTTCACAAAAGTTTGTTTTTGCACCTATTCACCCCCCTCTAGGTGCTCGTACTAGCATTCACAAGAACTTTGTGTCCTAGTTATTGATTATATTTATAGTATTGATAATGGCATATGTGACATGCTAACTTGCAGAGGTGAGCCGAGGCGAAGTGAGTTTATGTGTGGCATGTGCTTAGGCCGCATTCGAGACGAATTTGCGTCCTAATCGAGGCTTAGGGGTTTTAACTCGCTGAGATTTTATCTCACCCCATTGTAGTTAACCTTTTTCACGGCCGTAGCATGGAGATCTACCAAGTACGGATGTGGTGGGCGTGAAATGCGTCACATTTTTGGCTGGCCTTGCCGTTAATGAAGTTTATGTTAATCCTAATCTCTAAAGGTTTTTGAGAGGGTTGATAGGAAGTGGCCATAGAAAGGCTTGTAATTATTAAACTTCCTAGGGGTAACAGTGGATAAATAAATAAGTTGTTTTCGGCAACTTTTGTTGTGCTTTACTATCCCTATTGTTTGTTTATTGATCGGGGGTTTATTTAATTCGCTTCCACATGCGTTTAATTGAAAGATAAAAAGAATGGTCGGCGACGCGTCCTAAGATGTCGCATTTTTAATCAACCGCGGAGGGATGTTCGCGTACTCAGGGTTTGAGGCATGACAGATCCCTAGTGAGTTAAGTGAAAAAATTCCATACCCATAAGGAAAAGAGTTATCTCGCAAAGGGTACGTCAATTGAAGTGATGAGAGACAATTTCTTTCTTTATCCTAAACACTACAAGTATGTCCATTGTTTAACCCTTTTAAGCCCACACACGTGAAAAAATTTAAATTATCCCTATTAAGAACCACCCCACATTAGGGCAAACTGGAGGTAAATTGGTAGGGATTTTCTTACTCACACTTGTATCAATTTTCGAGTGTTGCTATTAAATTACAACTTATGCAATACTTTAAGTGTCTTAGGATGACAAAGAGCGGTTATTTGTTTATCCTACATAGTTTTGCCCATTGCATAGCCCATTTGAGCCTGCAAATTCATTTCATATTGAACCTAGTTGGTAATCATCCCCCACATCGTGGCAAGACAAAATTCACCCCAAATACCAGTAGCATGATCCGGAGCATCGAAATAAGATAAAAGAGTCCATATATAGAATCATTTTGTGAAAGAAACCAAAAAGTAGACAAGTGTGTTAGAAGTCAATATGACTAAGGGTATGAAAAGCAGTGTGCTTGGTAAAAACAAGACCAATGCCCATAAACATAAGAAAAATGAAATAAAAACTAGGGGGCCATAAAAACAGTATGCTTGGTAAAGCAAGGCCAATGCCTATCGAAAAAAGAGTCAAGTAGACAGTTATCGATTGTAGAAAGTTGTATCCCTAGTGAGGTGGTATTCAAAGAATTCAAATGTCGAGGTGTTACAGTCAATGGAGCTTTGATATGGAGAAAATCCCTATGGTGAATAAGAAGATCAGTGGCAATGTCAAGATGATCACCGGCTCTCACCCCACTAAACATATTTTAAGCCTAATGATCCTTTTATTTCTTAACCCATGAACCTAGCCTATGTTACATCCCTTGTGAAGTCTCTTCAGATTAGGGCATTTGAATTAACATAGGAGTTCTTATGTTTACAAGTATTGCTCGAATAAGTGTGAGCAAGATTATTTCTATCTCATTTTGCAAGTTTCTTGACTTGTAAACCCAGAGATAGTTGTGAAATATTATTCTTTCAATAGCCTTAACTCAAAGAGTCCCCTTTGTTAAGTTGTTAACTAAGCTCACATTACGGTCCCCGTTAAAAACCTCTTAAATTGGTAAGGTCGTACCGCTTGCGAGATTGCTTAGACCCTTATTTGGCATGATAATAGTGAGATAGAGTGATTCTCAGTATCTAGCATCAATGGTTGAGAAAAAATAGCCCTTTTGATGAGGATGAGTGAAAAGTCCTTTCAAATCAAAAGGTTTCTCATTTGACACATCCATGACACTCATGTGAAATTCTTTCTAGTGAAAATTAGGTGGTGCAAGATTGATAGAAACTATCACGCATGAACCTCACTTAAATTAATGCTTGTGTTTTCTATGGCCACAAATGCATGTTACTTCTTTTATGACTAAGCTCCACAAGAGACATATCCCCAAGGATCAGAGATGTTACCAGGTAAGTATATCTCTATCAATACTTTAAATACTTGTCATTACGTAGGTATTTACTCTTAAGTACATCGACACTTGACTCGATTGAGTTGTCCCCAAAGTTTTTCTGCAGATTCAGTCTATTTAAGGCGACTGTAGAAAGGTATGGGTTATAGACAATATTTGTTGCTCTAACAAGCGATCGTAGAAAGGTACGCGTTCTGGAAAAAACAATTTTCAGTTCAGGCAATCGTAAAAAGGTATGGGTCTTGAAAAAGTAATTTTTCCATCAAGGTGACTGAAGAAAAGTTCAGGTCCTAGACAAACAAATACTGCCATACTGGATGATCATAGAAAGGTACGAGTCCTAATAAAGTAGTTTTCTCTTACAAAACCCTATTACTATTCTAGGCGACCGTAGAAAGGTACAAGTGTTGGACGTGTAACACCGACTATCTTGAATTGCTCTACCCTCCTTAAAGGTAAGTCATTCCGGGTATGTTCCTTTATAATTTGCATTAACATTTCCATGCATCATATAAATTGCATTTCAAATTGGGATTCGTTTTCGGGCAAAAATATTATCCATTGCATGTGCATGGTTAAAATTTAGATCTCAATTTGTCTTTGAATGCAACTTTTGCGAGCTCACCTTCAAAGAGAGGCAACTATTGACACCTAAATTTTGACAATCCGATCATTCATTTGTTGCATAAAAAATTAGTGATTCAATTTTAGCCCCTAAGCAAAAATATTAAATCGCATTACATATAGTTATTAGGAGCATTTTTCAATATACTTGCATATTCATGGACTGGTAGCGGATGGGCTTAAGTTCTGAACTTAATTGCATTGGGTCGGATTGGCGGTAGATGAACTTGGGTAAATGGTTTTGAGCTTTATTGAAGTCAAGCCCACGGTAAGTGAAAGATTGGAGTTAGCTTTGTAATATGACCAAGTTTGACACAAATTTGGGAAATATTGAGTACAATCTCCACATGGGATCTTAATAGGGCGTGAAAAATCATTGAGGAATAAATATCTTTATTAACATAAAGTAATCTCGGTCGACTAGGTGCAAATAAGTGTGATATTTCCGCTCCATTATTTCTGCACAACAATCTACCAAAGAAGGACAGTTAATCAAATAAAATATATATATTGCAAGGAGAGGATTGTTCGACAAGGGTTATATATCGGGTCATATGGGGTAAGTATACTAGAAGTACGACGCTTACTTTAGTGTCAAAAGTTTTTTCCGGATCACTTAAGTGCTACTTTAAAAAAAAAAAACGATAATTTAAGTGTCAACTTCGGTTCGGACTGCCAAAAATCCAATGTGGCTATATTTTATTAATTTTTCAATTCTACGTGGCTTACCGGCGTGCCTAGTCAACATATAACCCCTAAATGACATCGTCCAAAAGTTATAAATAGTGATAATTTAAGTATCAAATTCTATTAGAAGTGATCATTTGAGTGCCAAATTTTATTTAAAGTGATCACTTCAATGCCAGTCGTAGTTAAAAAACAATCACTTCAGTGCCAAGCATGCCATGTGAACTGAATTTTTTTAAATTTTTGCCAAGTCATATTATAATATTAATTATAAATGACACATAATTAGTTTGGCTGGAATTTTTTGCCGTTGACACTAAAGTGATAGTTTTTCCTCCAATTTATCATTTAAGTGAGCCGGTCAAACTTTTGGCACTAAAGTGAGCGCCATACACAACTTTTGGCACTTCTAGTGTATTTATCCCCGGGTCATATATTTCTTGTTTTTAAAACAAGAAAGAGTGCACCGTCAAAGAAAATCCCACGCATCCATGGACTTGAGCAGAAAAGAAAGGAATTATCTTTTGATCACCGCACCAACTTAGGGACAAAGAAAGAAATATTGCTGGATATACTTATGGCTCTATTCACAGCAAGAAAGGGAAGAAATCAACAAACTTGCGAGCTGATTGTTGTGAAGCGGAAGCGAGTGAGCTAGGAATAGATGCTCACTAAGAGGAGACGAGCAACATGGACAATATAAAGAGGAACATGAGGCCGAGCGAAGTTGGGATATCCAAGAATCGAGTTAAGCGAAAATGGCGAAATTCAATCCTAACCCAATCTCACTCGGTTTTTCATTCATTTCATTGCGGTTAATGGTTAGAGACATTGTAACTTTTATTACCTCTGAACCAACATCTGAAGGTTTAGAACAAGGAACACTCAAGACCCTCGAGCCTCGAGATAATCCCCCGACGTCACTTCACGTCATTAAGTTTTGTCACCTTGCCCTCACATTTGCCATGAAATTAGACTAAACAGAGGGCGAAATTGGGATAAATTGAAAGGGAGTAAAGTTTGCAATTGAAACCCAAAATAAAGGATAGAGTTCCAGATGCCATTTTCAAAAGTTGTGGGACCAAACTGCAAATTCCACCCAAAATTTTTTACAAGATGCTCGAATCGAGACCAAAGCAAGGGCTGAGGATCTGAGTGTGACCAGGTAAGCCTTGAGGGGGTTAGATTATATTTGAAAAAGCAAGTTGGGGCCAAAATGCAATTTCCAAGAGGTGGAAGACCAATTCACAAATTTTACAAAAATTTGCCAGAGCCCTTAAATAATCATTTTCATCATTCTTACCCCTAATTAAGCAAGAAATTGAACTTGGGCCGAGTCGAGTTGATCAAATCAAGCCAAAAAGACCAAATTGAATCAAATTGGGTATTCTCAAGCAAGAAAATGGCTAACCATTGGGGTTTGCCTCAGTGGCTACCCTTCCAACATAGAAGGGGGAGATGGGGGGTTCGAATCATTATCTTCTCAGGGGAGTTGGGGGTGGGGACAAATTAGTTTCAAGTGTGGGTTTCGACTTCCACGCCTTGCAGAGAGATAGGGCAAAAATCTAAGAGTGAGAGTTAGAGTAGAAATAGAGTATGATCAACAAAAAAAAAAAAAGCAAGAAAATGGCTAATTTTGAGAGATTTATTTTTGCAAATTTCGGCAAAGTAACTTGCAAAGTCTCGTGTCGCGATGTAACCATGGGTAAACCACCTAGGGTTTGGCTAATGGATTATTAAGTTTAAACTTAGCTCGGGCTCTCCAAACCCATACCAATTCGCGACTTAGGTTCAAGTTCTTAACGTGCAAAAGATTTTTCAATTAAAATTCGCCACTAATCAGTTTAGGGTAGGTCGATTAGATACCTAAGTAAAATAATGGAATGATTATTTTACTTGTACGAACAAGAGTTTTTGAGTACGAGGACTTGTTTACATTAAATTTCTCTAATGTCCTTTTGGTACTGTTATTTTCATGAAAAAAATGTTTATTAGGCAACTTGAGTTTATTTTATTACTCCATAACATGTGAGGTGATAATACGAGTGCACAATTCACCAATCTAACACCCAATTAAATGATAAATAAATTGTAGGATTTACATCATAACAATGAAAGCATCTGCAATGTTAACTTAGAACTGACATCAACAATTCTAGATATGATTCCTAATTAGCATGCAGCCACTCAATCTTTTAGGATTTTTTCTTATTTAATGAAACCTAATCTATTTGTAATGCAATGCAATGATGTACAAAAATGTATCTATGCTAACGTGACATGCAACGTGCAACCTAATATGCAAACTATATATCATGCGACTTTACTTACTTGACCTAATCTAATGACGGGCAAATATTAATGCAATTATCATAATATATCATACGTTTAAATGATCCTAAACATGCAATGACTAAATGACGTGCAAGGGATGACCTAATTTTACATGATACATGTATGATATTTTTATGTTTTCCTTTTTAAGTGAAATTCGAAATTAAAATTACCTAATAATTAAACATGCAATTTTAATTAAGGAAATCTAACATCCTAAAGCAATTTTTTTTTGTATATTTTATTTTAAAAAATTCGGAACAAGTAAATAACTGAATCTAAACATGCAATCTAGCCTAAAACAAGCAATATTCTAACAAGAATCAAATCTAATTCAAAGAGATTTTTTTGGGTTTTCTTCTTTTAAGGAAAGCAATCAAACAATGGATAAATATTTAATTAAATAATGTAATCCACAATCTTATATTATCTATCTCAATAAAGACACGAAATAAACCGATGATCGTATCCAAGTGGTTATGGATATTGATAGAAGGCTTATCCATTCAAATTTGGAAATGATTAAATCAACGACCGTATCCAAATGGTCATGGATAGGATGGAAGATTTTCCATACCCCAAGCATCATATCTCATGGTTAGAGATCGGATGGTCGTCCAAGTATGTTGTTAAATTAGGAAAATTTCCTAACTTGGGGGTATCTTAGGATTTTGTGGATAATGCATTATTTAAGTAAATATCTAACTGAATATTCTAATATCCAACATAATATTTCTAAAATCTAACGAGATATATTAGAATATACTAAATCACTCAAACAAGGCAACAAAATATGCAAAAAAAATTGAAGATAAGCATCTTACCTAATTTGAGGACTCTCTTTCCAAATTTGGACCAAGCGTGATCAGAATGAGATCGCAACCTGTTCCTTGAAGGTGAACGAGGACAGCAAGTGGTGAGTGGTGGCGACACAGCAATTCACGAACTAGGACTCGATGGCAGCGAACTCGGCATGTCGTAGGAGCGGTTCACGCCGGGGCTCCACGAACACAATGGTGAACCGTGGTGCACGACCAGGGCTCAGCTAGAGTCATGCCAAAAAAAAAAAAAACTCGATGAAATTACATGCACCTTGAGCTGATTCGAAATTTTTCCAAAAGAAGAAAACTGGTTGGAGACACATTGGCCTGTTTGTCTTCACAAAATATCCAATACACTCATCACAAGGCCCCCACCAGCTGCTGCCTCATCCTCAGCCATTATCCACTCCAAGACTTCCTCAAGAAGCCATCCTAGGTGCCCAAAATGTTGCTCCCCCCCATGGCTACGAATTTTGTGCATTTCCCTTCCAAATTCAATCCAATTTCTCTTCAAAACAAACTAATTGATGCCCAAAAATTCTAGCCAAGGTATCCACATAAAATCCATGATTTTCCTCACCAATTAATCCAACTTGACGGCCAAAAGTGTGCTAAAAAACGATCCTCAAATTTTCTCGGTCCAAAATAACCAAACTTTGAATTTTCGCCAAAAACTCGGATTTGCAAAAAAATCATTAAAGGATGAGTCAACATTTCTAAAATAAATCGTGACATGATAGAACTTTTAATTTCTGAAATCGGGTTCAATTTCGCAGTTAATTTCAACCGGGCGCAATTTTAGTGTGACCTAACCTACCGGGTAGCTTTTAGGAATTTTTAGTGCATTTGACTCGTGGTCGATTATTTTCGATCCATATTGTGCATCTTCGACTCATTGGCGACTCTCAGTTATCGTGAAAATCCTAAGGTTTCAAATACGGGCATAGGGTACAGAAATAATAGAAAAATCAGTTTATTGAATTTTGTAATTAGGTGGAATCACCCACACTTTAATCACATGCCTCTGTCGAACTGACCTATCTCCGATCTTTGATCGATTTTGACGGTGCCATATTGACCTTTGCAGATTAGCATGGTCGAGTAGTCGATTTCTGGTCGAATTCTCAAGTCTATTGCGTTTAGATTCCTTAACGACTTCACCTGATAGATTAGTTATCTCATGAGTGATCAATTCAGAGAAAAAGACTATAGGCGCATCAATGAAAAACCCAACTCATATCATCGAAAAGTAAGTGATGAGAAGACTTTTTACTTTTATTTTGTTCTAGGAATTAAGCAATAAAAAATTTTAACTTCTCATTTTTGTTTCAAATCTATTTCCAAAGTAAAAGTTTATTCTAGAAATAATGATGGCCACCTATTGAATATTGATGGCCACGTTGCCAATTCTTTGAAAAATTGGGTTCTTAATACGACAATGAGCAATGAAATATATGAATAACACATGGAGACAAGCTGTGCACTTGGCATCATACATTTAACAAAGATGAGTAAACACCATAATAGTGACTGATGTCACTGATGTCACACTTTAAAAGTCTTAAAACATGAGTAAACACCGTAATAGTCGCAAGTCACACACACAGTAACAAGAGCGGACAAAGACAGTGACTGATGTCACTGATGTCACACTTTAAAAGTCTTAAAACATGAGTAAACACCGTAATAGTCACAAGTCACACACACAGTAACAAGAGCAAACAAAGATCATCACAAATGTCTTTGTCCGCTAGTAAGCCAGGATTATTTCCAAAGCTTCAGGGGACGGTAGAGGTGAGGCCAATAAGTGGATTCGATCATTTCAAAATACAAGGGGAGATGTAGGATTGCGAACAATACGATAGGGATGGCAGCGAAAAAAGTAATTGGGATAATTGGGATGTAAATCCACTTCAGTTGTTCCCTCAAGACGATGGTAAGAGCAGAGCCGAATGCCACCAGCATAAAGGCCAAAGAGAGGAAGAGAAAAGTGAGGCCCAGTATCATTTTTGTTGGTAGTGAGTTGAGGAAATCTTCTGCACCATAGCGTGAAGTTAAGATAGCCAAGAACATCAAAGTGGCGGTGACAGAGGAGAAAAGAGCGAAAGCGTCTGCAACCGCAAATACCATGACAGAACTCTCTTTAAGAAACTTCAGAATCCCTGTCGGGCTATCATTGCCTCCTGGTACTGTAAAAGCCGCAGCAAAAGTTACCGTAATGATGAGAGTCGAGACGAGGCTATAAGATGATGATGTATCTTTCATCCATTGCCCTGCCTCTTTGAGCAATTCTGTGCGTTTTTCTACGAACTCATCCCAGTATGATTTTTCATCTTCTGACAAATCAGGACTTTTTGAAGTATATTTGATCGCTGACAGAAAGTTCTGAAAAATTAAGGACGCCTATCAATACAAATATAAATAAAAAAGCACAAAAGGGTTGCAAACAAATAAGGTGAACCGACCTTAATTGGCAGACTTTTAGAAGATGGATCGCTCGTATCTTCCAGTACCTTTAGAAAAATAAAGGATGCCTATCAATGTAAATATGAATAGCAAAAATGAGTGGTAAACAAACAAGGTGAACCGACCTTAAACCATTGGAGTTCCCTCTGCATAAGAAAAGGAGCTCCAGAAACATCTTTCGGTAGACATGTTTGTGACCATTCTACCACTTCGTTCCTCAGGTGTCTCCTCACATCATCAGTCAACAATGGAATTGTGCCGGGTGCGTTCAACAGTCTAAACAACTCCACATGCCGTCCTTTCACAACATTTTTCATCAGTTCTTTTATGAAATTTTGATTCCACGTCAACTCTGGAAAATGCTCAAAACATAACTTGACGATTTCAGAGATTCCATGAGATGCGGCGTCGAGGACAATGCTTGGAAGGAGCTCAAGCAATTTGGGAGTTTCCATATGATTCTTCATCTCGGTAAGAACTAGATTTGCAAATTTAAGCGAGCATTTGTGCCTCAATCCAATCCTTTTGGTTAGAAAAGCTGCATGTACATCAAAAAAGCAATTTTCCAAACGATGAAGAATCAAAAGGTTAAAGAGGCTTTCACGGTTTCGCCATGTTCTTTTGTCTATATAATAATAGAAAAGAAAATCATGGATTTAAGATAGTATGAGTGCATTGGAAGTTCTAAAACTTGTCAAGAAAGTGCAATTGAGTTATTAAGCTTGTCAAATTGGTCCAAAAATTCTTTCCGTTGATTATACTTTCTAAAAGTTTTACAACTTGATCGCACTTTCATTATAAGTTTTAAAACTCGATTTCATTTTTTGAAAATTTAGAACTTAATTATATTTTGTTGACAAGTTTTAGGACGCGATTATACTTGTTGATAGTTTTAGGACTCAATTACATTTTCTTGACAAGTTTTAGAATTACCAATGCACTTATCCTGATATAAGATAGTAATCAAGAAAGCAAACTATGTATGGCTTGAAAATCCAAATGCATGCGTCAGAGAACATATGGATTTGTCGATGAACACCCAATGTCATGAGAAAAAGGAGTTTTTTTTTTTTTTATTTGAAAAATTCGTAGATTTAGCAACAGATCAATAGATCTAATTTTGATTGATTATTTTTACAAATTCCCCTAATAGGTATGTATCGTTCAGACTTAGAATTGGATCTTATCAAATCATATCATTATATTACCTATGATCTCAAAGGGATATCACGAAATATCAATTTACACTTTAAATTTAGGGATCTCTAACCATGGATGAAATAAGGTCTTTCTTCTATAGGTACCATGGCAGTTTCGTATACCTGGCATTGTGGCATAATTCGAGAGTGATATCTTGAACCGCTTAGCTGCCACCACAAAGAGGAGACAAGCATCATGTCAGCAAAGTAGAAATTGATGATGAACAAAAATACATATTAGACAATAACCAAATTTAATAGTGCTTAAATATGCTAGACAACTAGGGTCATCAACCTTTATGATATGAGATCCAATGCTACAATTCTCAAATTTCTCAACTAACTTTACAAATGATGCATTATACATTAATTTGTGACATATATCATGGTTTAGATATTAAATTGTGCTTATAGATGTATTCATTGTCCCTTAGCGTTTTTGTCGATGGGATCCTGAATGATATGCTGTTTGCCTTGTTAGTCTAACCATTAAGCAGATCAATAGAAATACCTTGAGGTTTGGAGTCATCAAATGGTGTATCGACCAGACATAAAGGGATACCTATAACTGAGGATAGATAGAGTGATTAGAGGCTCTATTGTGGATAAAGAGTAACATGCATTGTGCGCATTTGATTAAAAAAAAAAAATGCGCAAGAATTACCTACATTTGTCAATGGATTTTTCCCAAAAATTGAGTCTAGCTCCACTACGAAAGTTAGACTCCATCTTCGCCAAGCGTCCCAAAGTGATTTTGTTGTCTTCAGATAACGTTGAGACTCCGTATTGGTGAGCTAAATACAAGGCTATGTCTTTGTGGACACAACAACAAAGAGTTAATTCAAGTAAAAAGTGAAGGAAATGTGATGAGCGAGTGTAATTTCTTACCCAAATGGCCGGCCTTAGTAAGCCTTAACATGATACCCTCTTTTGGGGGGAATTTTGTATGTTTGGCCAGACACCAGATAACCTCCTTTTGCTTAGGAGCATATGTAGTAGCAATGGAGATGGCTTCGTATACACTATTAGATTTAGCATCAACTTTGTCTACTAATGCCTCTACTATTTTTTTTCTTCCTCGCAAGGCAGCTTTCTTGAGGGGAATCTTGAAATCGAAATCTTTGTCTGTTGTAGGGAAGCGCTTGATCAGGTTCTTGACCAATTGATCTTGTGAAGCCATAATCGCAACATTGAGCGCAGTAAAGTGTTCATTTTCTACGGTCATAACTGTGGCCGTCATTGCTTCGTGATGTTCATCGAGGAATTTCTTGGCACTTTTCCAATCACCTTTCTGTGCAGCTACAAACAATGCTCGATAAGTTTCATTGACCACTGGTGTAGGCATATCTGCAAAAATTGCACATCAAAGGTCCTCAGGCTTTCGTACTTCTATGACCATTGCACCTGCTCATAGTTCTTAATGAAACGCAAATGCAAGCAAAGGGACTGTTGTTTACTCGACATACCTTTTCCTATTAGCACGTTGGTTTACTCTTTGATAGTGAAAAGTGTTCTCTTTTGGGCTTTCTCAATTTTAATTCCAGCTATTGTTCATATTTCAAAATTAAGAAAACATTATATTTGAATTGAAATGTAAGCATTTGTATGCTGCAACATTTAAAATGTTTAGGATTAAAAAAGTTAAAATGTATGAAAAGTAATATTTATGTAAAACAAAAATTAAAAGTTCAAGTGACAAACAAACCTTCAAGTGGTCCATGACTATCTTGAGAAAATTTATTCAAACACATGTCCACATGAAACTCTTTATTACCAAAAAGAGAATTGGACATAAATAACCTTAAAAAAATTAATTACACTTTGTATGCTTTAGATCATCTAAACATGACTAGTGTCAAGCTCATTCATTGCATGAAATTTTATGTATCAACATTAAACTTAACGGAGACCAAGAGATTTTTTTGCCTTGTTCTTTTACTCTTGGAAGTAATTTTTTTTTTTTTTTGGGCTTTCTCAATTATAATTCAAGATATTATTTAGATTTTAAAAGGTATGAAAACAGTATATTTGAATTGCAATGTCAGCATTTCTATACTGTGAAATTTTAAATGTTATTTAAAAAATTTAAAATGCATGAAACACAAGATTTAGGGAAAACGAAAATTAAAATTTCAAAGTCACAAACCTTCAGTTGGCATCCCACGATCTTGGAAAGTTGCATCCCACGAGCTTATGTCTACACGAGACTCTTTGTCACAGAAAGAGAAATGATCATAAATAACCTCGGAAAAATAATCATACTTTGTATGCTTCACTTCAAGAATTTTTTTTTTTTTGTTAAACTTAGATGGTAAACTTTAAAACAAAAATATATATTAACGTTAACCTTTAGCTTTTGATTGATTCATGATTCTCAGGTACACTTCAAACATAGTTGGTCTGCGACCATCTTGAGTAGCTTTCTCAATTGACTAGTTTGAGGATCATGTCTTCAAAGATTAGTCTCCTAAAGTTTCTTAATGACACGTAATTGGCTATTCAAAACCCATTTGTTTTGCCCTCAGTCCTTAAGATGTGATTGTTTGGGTAAAACTCCCTGAAAAGAGGAAATCTTCTGGTAATTAATTTGAATGAACTGGTTATTAAGTGAGGAAAATTACCCAATTAGTCTTAAATTTATTATACGAATGTCAATTCAGTCTTAAATTTTTCATTTTTTTCAATATAGTCCTAGGTATGTACGTGAATTTCCAATTTAATCATTCAAGTCAATTTTCGCCAAAAATCGTTGATATGATAGTCTAATCATTGTCAATCATCCTATGTGGTACACCACTACGTTAGTGATTTTCAATAAAAATTGATAGGAATGACTATATTTAAATTTTATGTTGAGGACTAAATTGGAAAAATTAAATGGTTTAAAACTAAATTGACATTCATATAATAGATTTAGAATTGATTGGATAATTTCCTCTCATTAAGTGCTCAAAGTAACGAAACTATGATTGACAGAAAGCAGTTGTATCATCATCAACAACTACGAGGGAACTTGTGGAGCCAAGTTAATACCAAATTAGGAGATTCTGACTTTGAGTAATACATTTTGCTTGTTTACTGTTTACTGGAAAGGAATAGTCATGCCCATGGCCCGAGAAAAATGAGTTAGTTTGCCACACGTTGCTTCTGCGTACTTAGTTTGGGGAAATTAAATTATCTCAGTCCCTGTGTGGGAAATCTCACTTTAGTCTCTATATTTTTTGGTTATAATTCCATTCCTTACACTGGTCTGTGGTGACAATTAAGTCACTTTGTCAAAATTCCGGGGACAAAAAGTCTTATTTGCCAGAATGATCTAAGGCAATTTTTTTTTTTCAAAAAGGATAGTTTTAATTTCTGATGATTTAGTTGAACTTTCCAAATTATTTGAAAGTCATTTTCCGTTGGCGCGGGCTTTTAAAGCAATCCGTGTACAGAGTAATGTCATTTCGGTTATTTTCAGTTTCGAGGTTCAAATTTTTAAAACCGGGCAACCAAAATCTCTAACGAAAGTATTTCCATTGAGTGTTTTTGGAAATGAAAAACAAGGAACGGGATGATTTCATCGTACCAAATTTTATCTCGGGTTCTGCACATATTATCTTAGGTTCAACTTTGTTAAGCAATAAAATAAAGATATATTGTAATTTTCAACATATTTATTTCGAAATTAAAACACTGAAAAAGAAACTTTCCCAATTTTCCCATCGCTTTACGGGATCAAATCAGAACAACAAAGGAAAGAACAGAACAAACCTGCTGATCGTTCCGAGACCGAACCGTCTTGGGAATCCATAGTGTACTCCTTGCCGTGCAGAGAGTATTTTTACGGAGTTGAATTCGAAGTTTGAGTTTTATTCTCGTGGATCTTCTCATTTTATACATAGGCCCGCGGATGGAGTTAAAGTTCCAACTGTAGATGACGTACCAGTCTCTTGTCCTGAATGACGTCTTCATTTCCGAATATTATTTTCCGAATATTATTACATCAGAAATTTTATGGAAATTTCTTTTATTCACAAAAGTGTAAATTTGGAAAATTCACATGAAAAAATACAAGTGTCACAGTATTGCTTTTTCCTTTTCTTCCACCATCCCCTGCTTCGCAAACAACATATTTCTAAGGATTTTTTTCCATGTGCACTAACGGGGTAAAAATTTCTTTACATAAGCAGGTTTTATAAGATGATACAAATACAATTTTATTTTCAGCATGTAGATTTATTCCATAAACAGATTTATATCTCCATTCAAAGGCTGCTAGTGTAAAAAAAAACAAAAAACAAAAAACAAAAAAGACTGTTTACACTAACGGTGTATGTAATATGAATCTATTTCAACGGGCTTTAGTCCATGCAATGTCGATGTACATTTTCAAGTTTTAGATAATGACACATAACCATTTATTTTTCATGTAACTCTATTCCATCGACAAGTTTATATTTCCATTCTAGGACTGTTTATGTAAAAAAAAAAAAAAACTTTGCGATCAAGATGTAGGTAATATATATATATATATATTCACATATATTCACCGTCATTAGGTCCGTACTTTCTGAACAACACAGGTAAAATCATTCTTCGCACCTCTTTTTTCTTTTATTTTTGATCGCCAACTCAAACAGTCTTCCAAACATAATTAGAGTCTGTTTGTGCTAACGTCCTTATAAAAGTGATAAATCGACATATTTAACTTTACCTCATAAAATGAGAACATGTTTATCCTCACTTAATTAAAAAATTTAAATACATTTAGAGGTATTCTCAAATGCTTAGCAGAATTTCTTCTAAGAAAAGAATAGTGAACCGAATATGGAATTCATTTCATCATTGGAAAAATAAGGAATGTAGAGGAAAAATTTAGATGGAAAGTTAGAGGAAACGTTTTTCATCTGCACCGTGAGACGAGCATGTTTGAAAGTGTGAAATCACGTATGAAATTATTGTGGACTCTTCTCGAATGTATGCATGTCCCGCGAGAGGAAAGAGAGAAAAGAGATCTAGAAGATCATTAGTATATGGCAATTGACTCTTAGTCAACTATAATTATACTTTTGGCAGAAGTTATATATTCAGGATATTCTAAACTTTTACATGATCCAATAATAGGGAGCACTTATGAAATGCTTTACAGAAAGGTCCAATGTAACTAGCTAAAAGTAATGGCCCATAAAAGTAAAAGAGCACAGTAATACAAGCCAAGTGGCCGACGGAAGATGTCATTGGAGTGGAAAATGCTGCCAAAGTTGAGAAGGACGGCACACTCATTGCTTCTTTGCTGAACAAGTACTAGGAGTACCATAATTTTCATATGATGCTCACTTGAGAGTCGTATTTTTTTTTCCACTCATGTAACATGTTTACTTTCATAGTCAAAGTGTCAAGATCCTTTTGGGGTGAGGCTTTAAGTACAATTGCACATGTATTAAATTTAATTCCACGTGTTCCTTTAGAGTTTGATGTTCTTAATAAAGTTTGGACAGGCAAAGATATTTCTTATAATTATTTGTATGTCTTTGGGTGCAAGGCATTCGTGCTTATCCCCAAAGATGAAAGGTCTAAACTTGATGTGAAAACACAACAAAGCATATTTATCGGCTATGGACAGGATATGTTTGGCTACAAATTCTATGATCCAGTTGAGAAGAAAATTGTAAGAAATAGAGATGTTGTATGGAAGATAAAAAATACAAGATATTGAGAAATAAGAGATGATTTTAGCGCCATAGGTTAGTGATGATGTAGTTGACTTGGATCTAGTTCCTCTCACATATATTTATGCACAGGTTGATAAGGAATAGCAGGAAGTGAATGTTCCAGATAATGAACATGTCCCTGAACTTGTTGAAATAGATGATATTGTTCTTAAACTAGAAGCTCCATTGGATGCTCCATCAAATGTTCTGATCTAGAGATCCATTAGAGTCCGACAACCTTCCACAAAATATTCTAAAGATGAGTATGTATTAAAGACTGATGCAAGAGAACTAGAGTGTTATGCAGAAGCAATAGAAGATGAGTGCAAAAGCAAATAGCTTGATGTTATACAGGATAACATGCGGTCATTTTATGATAATCATACTTTGAATTGGTGAAGTTGCCTAAATGCAAAAGAGCTTTGAAGAACTCGTGGGTATATAGGTTGAAACAAGAGGAACAGACTTCACAACCACGATACAAAGCTAGATTGGTTGTTAAGGGATTTGTTCAGAAAAAGTATAATGACTTTGATGATATATTTTCTCCGATGGTGAAAATGTATTCTATTCGTGTGGTACTAGGTTTGGCAACTAGCCTAGATTTGGAGGTTAAGCAGATGGATGTCAAGACAGCCTTCCTACATGGTGACTTAGAGGAAGAGATATATATGGAACAACTAGAGGATTTCAAAGTGAAAGGGAAAGATGACTATATGTGCAAGCTAAAGAAGAGTCTCCATGGCCTAAAGCAAGCACTGAGACAGTGGTACAAAAAGTTTATGTCAGTTATGATGGAGCAAGGCTATACGAAGATTTTGTAGGATAATTGTGTATTTGTCCAAAAATTTTCTAATGATGACTTTATTATACTCTTGCTTATGTTGATAATATGCTGATTGTTGGCAAAAATGCTTCACGAATTAACCTTTCAACCAGTGTTTTGTTCATTCTCCCAACTAAGCCATTTAATTGAGACGTTTTGGGAGGTGTCTTTTGATGTCGAATATCCTGTTATTTGCAATATTCATCGGAAGGTCTAATATTCTCTACCCCATTAGTTCTAATGTATTTCAACTTCTTTCCAGTTTGTCTCTTAATTGAAGCCTGAAAATGCCTAAAAGCATATAATACTTGATTGTTAGTTTTCAAGGTATAAACCCATATTTTCCTTGAATAATCATCTATGAAAGTAACAAAATATAGAAAGCCACTAAGTGATTTTATCTTCATAGGACCACAAACATCATAATACACTAAATCAAGTATACTTTACTTTCTTGAAGGAGGGAAGCTTTTGAATGCAACTCTATTTTATTTTACTACTAAACAGTGGGCACATTTCTTCAGCGTTGAACTTTATTTTTTTTGATGACCCAGGAACCACTGTATAGTCGATAGCCGGCGGCGTAAACCCGGGTCGACTAAGCCACCACCACAGACTCAGCCGCGGGTGAGTCATGCAATGGGAATGCGGGGTTTCGAATCCCTCCCCTCTCGATGAGGGAGCAGGGCTCTAACCAACACAGCCACCACGGGCGGTGGTTCAGCGTTGAACTTTTCATACTTGAAATAAACTTTTTTTTTGCCAATATTGACAAACCTGTGACATCCTGATTTTCAGGTTTTATTTTCAATTAAATAAATTGGGTTTTTCATCGACGTGCCTATAGTTCTTTTCTCTAAGCTGATCACTCACGAGATAACTAATCTATCTTGTGAAGCCATTAAGGGACTTTAATGCAATAGACTTGAGAATTCAACCAGAAATCGACTGCTCGACTGTGCTAATCTGCAAGGGTCATTATGGCACTATCAAAATCGATCAGAGACCGGAGATAGGTTGATTTGATAGAGGTATGTGATTAGTGTGTTGGTGATTCCACCTGATTACAAAATTTCTATCGAACGGCACTAGACCGATTTTTCTGTCATTTTTGTACCCTATGCCCGTATTTGAAATCTCGAGATTTTCATGACAATCGAGAGTCGCCAATGTGTCGAAGATGTATAATGTGGCTAAAAAATAATCGACCATGGGTCAATTGCACTACAAATTCCTAAAAGCTATCCAGTATGCTAGATCACTTTAAAATTGCGTCCAGTTGAAATTAACTGTAAATTTGAACCCGATTTCATAAATTGAAAGTTCTGTCATGTCACGATTTATCTTAAAAACGTCGACTCATCCTTTGAAGATTTTTTTGCAAACCCGAGATTTCGGCGAAAAATCAAAGTAAGGTTATCTTGGACCAGGAAAATTGAGGGCCGTTTTTGGTCGCAATTTTTGCCATCAAGTTAGTTCAATTGGCGAGGAAAATTCATAAGATGGTTGAGGGCACCTTGGCTAAAATTTTGGGGTTTCAATTGGATCAAATTGGAGGGGAATTGGAGGGGAATTGAAGTGGAATTGAATGAAATGGGATGGCAAAGGTCCAAAATTCGTAGGTCTTGTGGGGAGCAACTTTTGGACCACTTTGATGGATTGCTAAGGAAGCTTGGGTGCTGCAAATTAGCTGAGGAAGATAGCCATGCATGGTGGGGCATAGAACTTAAGAGCTTTGGATATTTTGTCGCCCCTCCAACCTTTAGCAGCTTCTTCTTCTTCTTCCTTGAGCCACCTCTATCCATTGTTGAGTGTGTTTAGGAGTTCAAAAATACAGAGAAAGCTAGCCAAGAGCTAGCAGCAACCGCCGAAGCCCCCTCGCCGCCCGTCGCGAGCCCGCACACTGCCCGCGAGCCGTCCACCTACCCTACTCGCGTCCCACTTATCCTCGCACCTAGCTGCCATCCGCCGCATGCCCTATCCACCGTCAAGCTCACCTGGTGGCCGTCCATAGCCGTCCAGCCGCCATCTGCCTCCGCCGTTAACCGCTGCAGCCTCCGCCACCACCTTTTTGTCGTTTTCGCACTAACCAGCAGCTTAGGCCGCTTCTTCCAGCGACAAGTAGAAGCCGAAGCTAAGCCCCTAGCCGAGGCTTCAAGGCCCGTTTTAAGGTCCGTCCGGACCTCCGTTGGTGTTGCCATAGGCTTGTTTATCACTTGCCTCCGCGTCGCTGTCGCCGTGGACTGACCGGCCTACTAAACCGATGAGTTTACTTGCTAAACTCTACTTAGGGAGTTAATAGCGCTTAGTGGATAATTAGTTTAGGCTAATTAGGGATTAAGTGGTTAGTTAGTTTAGATTAGTAATTTAATTGTTCAATTATGCATGTTAGGTGGTTAGAATAGACTAATTAGGGGCTAGTTTGATTGTACTATTTATTTACATAGGTTCGGAAATTTTCTAGGCTTGTTTAGGTGGTCAGATTAGCATTTCCGGCCTAAGTGAGCATTTATTGTATCTAATTTGCATTATTTAATTATTTTTGCTATTTATTTAATTATTTATTATTAACCGAAAATCATACCGGGATAGGCGGTGACCGGAATTTCGTGCTGATTGCAATGTTGTGCTTAGTTTATTCAATTGAATGTTAATTTGTGCAAATTGAGTGGTGATTGTGATTTTGAGTTATTATTTCAAAAATCGGAAATTTTGGTATTTAATCAGAAAATACCGAGCGTCGGTTCTTAACGCCAAAAACGTTTTTATGTGCTATATTAAATAGTGGGATTTTTGAAAAGAAAGATATCGCATTTTTGGCTTAAATTGACCGTGTACCCACACACGATTACTTTTATTGGGTGTTTTTAATACGAAGAAAACATGCCAAGTCATTATTTTAATTGAGCCATTTGAGTTTAAAGCATTATATCCTTGGCCGAGATTGATTGATCGTGTGATGGCTAAGTGAACCCATCACCCGATGTGCATCGGGTGAACGATGCTCCTATGTGGAACACCCCTGACAATGGATGCTGGTCGCAGTAGAGGCTGGACCGATGCTCTTATGTGGAATGCCGTCTTGAGGTAGACGTTGCCATGCTCGATGGTGTGAGACGATGCCCGGCTACGTCGAAAGACCACTGTGTCTCGAGTAGATCATGCCTGTGTGAGCAGCAATTAATTGGAACGTGTGATTGATTGAGATAAACGTGCCTGATTATGAGACAAAATTGTATGGCACGGAATGGGATGTGTCACAACAATTTGGCCTTATAATCGGGATCCCTATGATTGATTGAGCTGTGTGAGATGTTCCAATTGATGTGTACATTTGTCATATGCATTTGCGATATGAACTGTGCTGACGTGCAGGAAGGAACTGAGGCAAGGTGAGTCTTCTGCACTGTGTGGTTAGGCTACCTCTAGGCGTATTTCCTTCCTAATCGGGGTTTAGGGCGTGAACTCGTTGAGATATTGTCTCACCCCGTCGTGGGTTTAATCTTTTCAGGTCTGTAGATGGAGGCACATCACGTGCGTTATGGGGTTCCAAGGGAGGTAGACTTCTGGCGCTCATATTTCCCAATTTCCAAGACCAGCTTGACCCGTGAGCTTGTGGAGTCCACCACTTGGGTTGATGAGGGCCTACCTCACTTGGTACCTCATCGCTTCAAAGCGTGGTATCTTCATAAGCTCGATGGAGTCGGGAGGGTCCTATTAGGTGGTTTTGACGGGCCTCTGTTGGGACCGGGAATGGGAAATAGGGCACCCTTTGGACATCAACACTCCGGATGGTGCTATGGAAAACTCGGAGCCGGGGACTGGAGAGCCTAGGGTTTAGGTTGCTTCGTAGCCCTTTTTGACCTTGGCCTCTGTACATAAACCTTAGCGTTGGCCTCTGTATATAAACTCGTTGTGTTTATAAAGTGTGGCTCTTGTGAATAAGTTGTCCTATTTTTCTATCCCATGTTGAGTGTTGTTTGGGATTGATTTTGTTACACTTCCACATGTGCATTAAAATAAATGGGTCGGCAACGTGTCCTGAGACGTCGTAATTTTATCGATCACCGAGGGATGCGCGCGCGCTCGAGGTTTGGAAAGTGACATCCCCGTCCGAAATGGTATTAGAGCCGGTTGATAGTTGGAGTGATAAGGTGTGAGGGTTCATGGGATAGTTAGTAGGTATGGCATTTATTTTATGCTGATGCATTTGAGTGATAGTTGTTTGGTCGCTTGTTTGGTGTGATCGCTTAGCTTCTAATTCTGTGTTGAACTGGAAAGTAGGTTTCTGTAAGAATCCTGCATAATGAGTGATCAAGAGCAGATGACTCATCGAAAGAGAACCATTGGACTAGTGACTCGGGGTAAGATGCCGACTAGGGTCGGTACCCAAGGTGGTCGTGGTAGAGCGCAAGCTCGGGCTAGCGCTAATGAAGTAGCACCGCCTCCAGTCGGTGCTGAGGTAGCAACCCCTGGTGATCCTAGGATAGATGGGATCATACAGGTACTAGAGACGCTTGGAAACGTAGTAGGGCAACAGGCTCAGAATCAAGCTTCCGCCACCACCGCTATAGCCACCGCTATCGCAACCGCCACTACTGCCGCCAATACCACCGCTGATGCCGCAGCTACTGCCACATCTACCGAGGTTCCACCTAGGAACGTGATTGCTAAGCGACCTATGCATAAGCTCGTTGAGCAGTTTCTGAAGTTGAACCCGCCGAGGTTCACAAGAGTAGGAGATCCCGAGGCTACAACCCTCTGGATCCAAGACTTAGAGAAAGCATTCGCATTGCTGAGGTGCTCGGAGGAAGAGAAGGTGGTCCTTATAGTATATTACCTACAGGGTAATGCAAGTACTTGGTAGAGGGCCACCAGAGGAAGTGTATTCCTAAAAGGCGTGGTTCCAGTGTGGGACACCTTCGTTGGAACTTTCAACAGCAAGTATTTCTTCAACTGTGCCAAGGAACAGAAGATGGTGGAATTTCAACGCCTTCGTCAAGGTCTGATGTTTGTGGACCAGTACGAGGCGAAGTTCACCGAGTTATCATAGTACACTCCCAGATTGATCGAGGATCCCGAGGACAAAGCGAGGAGGTTTAGGGATGGCCTTCGACCAGAGCAGAAAAATCCGCTAGTGCCGCTTGATCTAAAGACTTATAATGAGCTATACGGTTGGGCCCAGCTAATAAAGAGCAACCTGAGTGAGCAAGCTACCTCATCTGGATCAAGGTTCAACTCAAATAATGACGCTTAGTGGATAATTAGTTTAGGCTAATTAGGGATTAAGTGGTTAGTTAGTTTAGATTAGTGATTTAATTGTTCAATTATGCATGTTAGGTGGTTAGAATAGACTAATTAAGGGCTAGTTAGATTGTACTATTTATCTAGATAGGCTCAGAAATTTTCTAGGACCATTTAGGTGGTTAGATTAGCATTTTTGGCCTAAGTGAGCATTTATTGTATCTAATTTGCATTATTTAATTATTTTTGCTATTTATTTAATTATTTATTATTTTCCGGAAATCAGACTGAGATAGGCGGTGATCCGAATTTCGTGCTAATTGCAATGGTGTGCTTAGTTTATTCAATTGAATGTTAATTTGTGCAAATTGAGTGGTGATTGTGATTTTGAGTCATTATTTCAAAAATCGGAAGTTTTGGTATTTAATCATAAAATACCGAGCGTCGGTTCTTAATGCCAAAAACGTTTTTATGTGTATATTAAATAGTGAGATTTTTTAAAAGGAAGATATCGCATTTTTGGCTCAAATTGACCGTGTACCTATGCACAATTATTTTTATCGAGTGTTTTCAAAGTATTCATTTGAGACCAAACACATTGTTGGGAAAAGAAATGTGCTTGTTGACTTACTATCCATGTTGGAGAAAACTCATTTACTGTTTTGAAGTTGATAAAACCTTTCCAAAGTCTAAGTCTAAAGATTTCCAGACTCTATTGTCAAAGTCTGAAGACCACCAGACTTTGGTTTCAAAGTCTGCCCTCACTAATAGTTTCCAGACCAATAAATGAAGACTTAACCAGATGCGAGATTATCTTTAAGAATTTGACTCGTATGGTTTATGGATGACCTTATGGTTGGATATAGCACCAACTTAATTGATTATTCTTATTGGAATCAATTCCAATATGAATATCTTTTGGAAGGCAAGTAAACTTGGAAGGTTCTACTTATGGAAATCAAGATCATGATTGTATGGGCGAACAGGATTAACAGGCTTTCATCACAAATCTTCAAACAACTCGAGAACTCCTTGATTGATTATGTCTAACGGGTAGATTGGAAGAATTCCTTTGGTAAGTGCCAACGGTCGTGGTGGCATGAAGGAGTATTTAAGGCTGACTCTCTAGTTGTTCGATAGAGTGCGTGAAAGAAAAATTTCAAAGTCTGAAGTTTCCTAGTTCCTTGCTATTTCATTCACTGAGCTCAAAACTGTTTACAAAAGAGAGAAATTTATAGTGAGACTTTGTGAGAGACCAGTAGAGACTCTTCACTGTGAAGTCGAGATCATCAAGTTGTAAAATCACTTTTGAATTCTTAGTGGAATCTAGCCAGTGGGCTGTCAGCGTGGAGAGTGGACGTAGGCTTGATCTAAGCTGAACTACTATAAACCTTGTGTTCATAATTCTCTCCTCTAAACTCCTTTATTCGTAGCTCTATTTAACTATTTAAATTCGATTTTATTTGACACTGTTAAATGTTGAATTCGTCCTCAGTCTATTATCTTCTGTAAGCAAATTACTTCTACCAAATCCTACGAAAATTTTTATTCACACCTATTCACCTCCCTCTAGGTGTTGTTACTAGCCCTTTCAATCCAAACCAACCCGTAGAACTCAACATGTATATCATGAGGCATATTTTCCATACTTTTCATCACAACGAAAAGTATAAGATCAAGAGGATACGAGATTGGCCAAGATGGGAATACCCCCAGGAGATTATTGAACAAATCCATAATGACAACCTCATAGAAGATCTCGATAATCTCATGTGGCAATGGCACATGGACCTATTAAGGCTCCATAGAGGTTTAATTCTTTATCCTTTTGAATTAAACTCCCAGTATCAATTCATACACCCTTTAATCTAAAAAGAAGATGACTTTCTTGATAAACTTCGATGGTTGTTATGATACTTAACCAATAAGTACTTAATAGCTATTAAGATCCCAATCAGAAGGTTCATGACCAACCTAACTAGGATATTCACGCTTGTCCGAAACATTGAAAAAGAAAGTGACAGGAACCTCGTGGCTTTCCTCAACTGATTTTATCCTCCCACTCACTGAAAGCACATTTTATAGCAAGAACTGAGAGCTGTTTGACCAAACCTGGAGATCCATGCTGTTGTGCTTCTTCGTCAACCATGGGCATTTGTATGAAACAATGGCACCATTACCAATGTACCACAGAATATATGGACCACATCCTATAAACCTCAACCACACCTTAAGGAGGCCCATATTTTCAAGTCCTTTCCCGATTATGTTGGTAACTATGAGCACCAGTACTGAGAACTTGAGAGAATCTTGTGCCAGGAAAATAATACCATCCCTAAAGACATATAAGATTACAATGTACCCATTGCATGGGATCATTATAACCTTGCACCAGAAGCCAAAGAAGCACTCAAAGACTTCGAGCAAGTAAGGACACCTCCATCATATGAGCAAGAAATGACATACATAGATGATCCTACACAATCATCTCAAGACCCATATGCCCGATGGGGGGCTTTCTCTCTCAAGACCCCTATAATCAAGGACCTTTGTCCCTATCCCTTGAGATGTGCACATCTTACTATGCACAACCATCAAATTGGCCTCAGCCAAATTTGTTTGCTGACACCCCAGGATCTTCCAAGACTTATAAAGAAGCATCCTCATCAAGTGACGTAAATACGTGGAATGCCTCGACATCACAAGTCACCCGAAGCCTTTCTGATATCAAATTTGCAGAACTTGAACAGAAATATGAGGAACATTTTCTTGCTGAGACTCGTAATTCTGATGACTCAAATTATGACTACAATGCTTGTGATGGAAGAAATTATTGACTCTCATGACAATACCCATGACAAGAGACGGGACTGTAGCAAAGTCACTGTAGCAAGTTACTTTAGTAATAGGCTAGGGAAAACATTGTTCACTGTCACTATTCATATCACTTAGAATAATTCCAGACTGGATTTTCCGGAGACTCTATTTGTTTTTGAACTCGTGAGCTTGGTCCTTGTCTATTTGTAACCTCATAATGCCTATAAAAGGCGAGGAAGATGTAATGTATTGGGCAGAGTCCTTCAAGTAAAGTGTTTGATTTGTGCAAATCCCTCATATGTCTCTCTAAACATTTCATCTTCTTCAGTCTAGTAGGATCCTCTGAAAAATGCAGCTCAACTAGTTAGAAATGTTACCATCCTGGAATGGTTGGGCATCTTTATACTTTGAACTAAGTTCCTGGGTAGTTAACAGCTAAAAGGTAGTCCCTAGAAGGCTTGAACAAGAGGTTCGCCTGTTTGGATAGCATATCTGCTACAACTACTTGGTTATCCCTAGTTTAAGGCAAAAACATTTTTGACTCCCTCGCTAGTAATTTTCTTTAACTTCTAGGGTGATTTTTTTTTTTTTTTTGTGAGAGAATCGGATCATTTTTGGTTCCTTTTCCTTCCATGTCTATGTGGGCTTAGCATCATCATAAGAAGATATATATTCTTTTGTCAAATCTTAAATTGGATTTGTACCGAAAATTTTAGTTTATGCCTTCCGTTAAGACATCCCTATGCTTTGATTAAATATGGTCCCAATTTTGTGCACCTGATTTTATGGCAGCATTCTAAAGTGTTATATTGAACCACTGACGTGATGCAATCACAATGGAGGAGGGAAGAATTGTGTCAATAAGATTTGAAATATCAAATTTGCACAATGTAACTCATTTTTGTTGGTTAGAATTATATGCAAGTGATACATGGATTGTGAGAACACTAGCAGAAAAGGGCACACGCGCGTGGGTGAGCAAAGATAGAAAAAAAAAAAGAAAAAAAAAAGGTTAATCAAGGAAGAAGAAGAGCAATAGAGTTTATTATAGAAATCAATTTAAATTGGCCGAGGATCGAAAATCTTCAATTTAAATTTATAGTCTATTGTAAAATTTTAAAATGGACATTAAAGATATTGCAATCTGGATAAAGAAACCAAAGGTGCTGAACTTTTACCAATTATTTTTTTCTAAAAAAAATTTCCACTCATTATCAAAATGATACATGATAAGAAATCTTAAAAAATATAATAACAAGAAAAGCTCATAGAATTCCAAAACAAACCAAAAGCCAAAAATCAATGCATATCATGGGCACATGCTTGTCCTTTGAGAACATATCTAAGACTACGTCCAAGCGAAATGATCGGCAGCCGATCATCGAATCACACAGTATCATCAATGATAAGTACATATCAAATTTTCATGTGTAATTACAACTTTGCTTTTCAACGGTGTGTGCCTAAATTTAACATTCCCAACACCATCACTGTACAAATTTAACATAAACATGTTTCAAAAGGTCATTTGTGACACCTACGAGAGTAAGCTTTGTAACCAATGCGAAGTGCCAAAGCTTTGAACTAAAACACTTTGGGCACATAATTGACACCGGTCGGTGTGATTTCACATAATCCTTTTTTTTTTCCTTCCACCATCCCCAGCATTGGAAACGGCATATTTCAATGGACTTTTATTCAATGCACTGGTGATGTAAAAACTTCTTTTTACAAGCAGTTATAGAATGACGCATACAATTTTTATTTTTAGCAAGTAGGTTTATTCCAAAAATAGGTTTTTCCATTCTAAGACTGTTTATTTATAAAGAAAATTTTACACTAACAGCAAATATAATGCGAATCCTATTTCAATGGACTTTTATTCTATAAAAGGCCGGTTCGCACAAATAGGTTTGATTCTGAATCGCATTAATTTGTCCTCCTTATAAAATAGATAAATTGACATCTTTAACTTTACCTCTCATAAAATGAGAACATTGTCATAATCAATTAATAAATTTTGTCATAGACATTTAGCTTAACGTGGGTATTCTCAAAAGCTCAATATCACAATTTTTTCTAAGAAAAAAATAATTAACTTAACATAGAATTCATGTTACCTTTCAGAAAGCAAGGAAAATGAGGAGGGTACAGATTTAGGTGGGAAAGTTAAGTAATGAAATTAGCTCATAATTAAAAATAAAAGTATAGATGGAGGGTTTTTCACATGAATCATGGGACAGAGACATGTCTAAAAAAGTGCAACTATGTATAAAATTTTTGATTACCTTATGTCCTCTAATTGTACACGCGTTACACAAAGACGTCTTTTGGACAACCCCTTTTTGTCCCAACATGGGGTGACTTAAAGATGTCATCGAAGTCAAGGGATGCTATTAGAGGCCGTCACCTTCTAGGATGCGACATTCTTGCGTCTTCTCAAATGTTCGTGTCACGTCATTGCTTACATCCTCAAGAGGAAGATCTGGGTCGTGTCCTGTCGTGGATTTTGACACTTCTTAGGTGTCTCGCATGAAAAGATGTGGAAGAGATAGAGACAATGCATTTGCACGGAAGGTATAAGAGAGGCGGATTTCATCTTTGAGCTTTGCTTCATGGCACCGACAAATAGCGTATGAAAACACTTCGACTCCCTCGGAATGGCACTCCAGTAAATTTTATAAACCTTGAGGGTATTTTCTTGTGAGAGAGATATAGCCAGATCATTTTCAGTCAACCACGTTTCGACGTCGTCAAAAAAAAAAAAAAACCACGTTTCGACGAGATAGTCTTTTTATTTGGGAGAAATTTCAAATAAAAGTCTGAAATATCAATATTTTCTTAAATAAAGATTCAAAATATACACTGTTTTGATTAAGGGTTTAAAGTAATTATATTAGTCTCAAATAAGGATCTAAAAAAAATGATCAAGTCATCTCAAATAAAGACTTTTGGCCATCAAAGAATGAGCATTTTAATCAAAAAAAATTCTAAGTATATTTTTAAATTTTCTTTCTTTTTTCTTCTTTCCTCTTCCGTCCATTGGCCATCGGCATACCTTGTTGATGGCCAACAGAGTTCGCCGATCTTAGGTGGGCCGCCTCATGTGCCCAACGCAAGTGAATGCGACCCTTGCTAGCCTCGACCCTCGCTTGAGAATGATGACCTCCGCCATGGCAAGCGGAGGGAAAAGGGAAAACAAAAAACAAAAACAAAAACCAAAAAGGAAAAAAAAAAAAAGGAATTTTATTTTTAAAAAAAAGGTAAAAGATGAAAATGCCCTTTGGCCGGTAAGGAGACACTCTTCTTTAGAATCGATATGACAATTTTAACTCTTATTTGAAATATGTCATGCCCCGATCCTCAAATGCGTGCCCATCCCTCACTTGGTCGATTAATAGCGACGTCCCAAGATGCATCGCCGACCCTTTTAATTTTAATATACGCATGCAGAAGCATATAATAAAATCCCCAAACAATAAAATAATGGGATAGAAAAGTAGGACTATATTTTTCTCAACTGAAAAACCATAACCACACTTTTATATAGTACAAACCACATAATCTATCACATTAGTTCACAACTTAGGGTTTGCAAAACAAGATAGGATCTCAGTCCTCATCCAAGTCATACTCTGGATCCTCCTCTTCTGCTTCTTCGGGGTCTTCTTCTTCGGTTTCCTCATCTAGGTCTTCCATATCCAGATCCTCCGCCAGTTCCTCTTCCATGGGCTCCTCCTCAGGCTCTTCCCACTCCTGATCCTCCTCTAGTCCCTCCTCTTGATCGACTCTCTCCTCTTCTTCTTCACTCCAATTAGCACCCCTGGCTGAGTATATTGGTGACTCAAGATTGCCCTCGAGCTTGGGATCCTTGGTATCCACTATCGACCCATCCTTATGGTCTGCCGTCCCCAATCCGAATGCTACTTCTAGAACGTACAGAGGCATATCACTTTCCGGGACGGAACCCTCTCTTCACCCATCATGGCAGTGACGATACCATGATCGATACTCGTGGGGTACCAGATCATCTCTACCCACATAAACCCAAACCTTGGACTCTATCAGAACATACTCTAACCCTTCTGGGTGGAGGTGTATCAGGAAGTGGTATCCCTCCCCTCTGATCTCTACAGGAATACCGAAATGCATAGAAGGACAAGGAGGTGGAGGTGCTATCATCTATGGGCCTGAAATGGTTATTCAATAACCAATAAGACAACGTCTCAGCAAGTTCTAACCCCTAAGACCCGATTAGTAAACCAATACACCTTAGGGCTGCCTATGCACAACAAGAATCAGAGGACTTACCTTGGCCTTAGTTTCCACCTGCATATTAGCACAGTTTAATAGGCACCCAAATAATCTCAATAAATCGCAATATTGATCAAATCGACCTAGTCGATTACAGGTCAATTGGACCATCCTCGGTCATTTCCATTCAATCAATCAATTCACAACATTAGATCAATTCATTGATCAATCGACCTAGTTGATTTCATACCAGTCGGACCAACTTTAGGTCATTTCCAACATCAATCACATGTACTCTCTCGGGCGTCTTTTTCACCAACTGCCATACCATCATTGATCACGTGCATTCTTTAAGGCGCCGTTTTTGCCAGTGATATCCCAATCACTGAATCACGTATCAGTTTTGGGGTGCCGTTTTCGCCAAGGTGATGTATGCAATGGACAACACTCGTGCGTTCTTTAAGGCGCCATTTTCGCCAGTGATACCCTCCATCACCGAATCACGTATGTCCATAATGAAGCATGGAATAGACAACACTCGTGCATTTTTTAAGATGCCGTTTTCACTAGTGATTTCCTTATCACCGAACCATTATACCTCATACCGATCGGTCTCAACCAAGAGTATTCCCAGTTCAATCTCACGATTCTCTCCACTTTACAACTCATCAAGGCATTATTAATGCTAAAAAACCATACTCGGCCATCTACCAATCAATCGCTCAATTTTACTCAATTTCAATCAATTTAGGAATAATTCCTCAAATTGCACAATTAATTCAATTCAGCACAACGTAGAGCCCAAATAAATAAACGGACTGCACCACGACGATCGGCATAAAATTTCGATCATCGGCTATCCCTGCCTAATTTCCGAAAAATAAATAAATAATTAAATTAATTTCAAAAATTAATAATTAAATACTAAAAATCTAATTTAGGCCCAAAATGCCTAATTAAAGCCCGATAAGCGTCGGGAAAAATCCCGAGATGCATTCAATAAATACTAGAATATATCTACTTGCTAATTGCACAATCCAATTGCCTAACATGCATCACAATTATCTAATAATTACTAATCTACTCTAATCTACTCACCTAATTGTACTTAATTAAATATAATCAACCCTTAAGCATCATTAGCAAACTAAGCAAAGATTAGTGAGTAAAACTCACTCGTTTAACGATCCGTTCGGATTGAAATGTCGGGAACGTCGCGGGGGACGTTTTTCTCTAAAGCGGGCCTCGGTTTCCAGGGGCCCGGAAACACCTCAAATCGAGCCTCAAAGGTGTTGAAATACCCGCTTTTCTTCTTGCTGTGCTTGGCTGGAAATGAGTGGAAAACAGCTCGGTTAAGGCGAGAATCGCTCGGAAAAGCTAGAATAGGCCAAACCGGGCCTTGGCAGGACTTTACCGGTGAAGAAACGCCCAAAGACAGCCCCGGTTGAGCTGTGACAGGCTTGAAACAGCTGCTGGACAGCATGAAGGAGGCGGGGTCGCAGGCGGTGCTCGAGCGGATGGTGCGCGCGGGCAGGGGCGTGTGGAATTGGTGACGGCGTGGGGGCGTGAGGCGGCTTCCGGCGTGGCTACTCCCTCTCCGGTAATGCTGGTTTCGCACAAAGCCAAAGGGAGAAGAGAGGAGGGTTGGACAGTGGAGTGATGAGAGAGAAAGGAGATAAAAATGAGGGAGAGGTGGGGCCCTTGGCTTGATATTTTCCACAACTTGCCCACCAAGTTTCATTCTAGTCCATCTATATTCCCTTGGCTCACAATGGTCCACCACTACACTCCCCATGACTTCTCTTTTGGTCCATTTGGCTAAGGGGAGGGGAGAGTTACGAATTTTGCAAGGATTGTCTTCAATTGGTGGCTTGATCCACTTCAATTCTATCTCAATTGGCCTCTATAAATTCAATTGGCCTATCAACAATCATCTTGGTATTTTTCCTCACTTCTGTACCCACCTTGCTTCCCAAATTTTCCATAAAAAACAATAACCGACTTTTTCTACACAAAAATGACCCGACGACGACTTTTTCCCAAAAAGTGTCGAGTGTCAGAAAAATCTCCTAAGACTGAATCGCCACTCCTATAATTTATTATGACATGACAGATAATTCAATTTCTGAAATTGAACTTGAATTAGTGGTTAATTTCCATTTGGCGCGTTTTTAGCGTGACCTAGGCTACCGGGTAACTCAGGCATTTTTAGTGCAAATGACCCGTGGTCGATTTTCTTCAAGCCACAATGAACCCACTCGACTCATTGACGACTCTCGGTTGTCGTGAAAATCTCGATGACCCAAATACGGACACGGGGTCTCAAAACAATAGGAAAATCAGTCTAGTGCCGATCGACGAGAATTTTCCAATTTAGTGGTGTCACCCACAATTTGCCACACACCTCAATCAAACTAGCCTATCTTTGATTTCAAGTCAATTTTATATTGTGCCGTATTGGCCTCTAAAGATGAGCACGGTCGAGAAACTGATTCCAGTCGAATTCTCAAGTCTATTTGCCTTAAAATCCTTAATAGTTTCCCCCATATAGTCTAGTTATCTTGAGAGTGATCAGTTTTGAGAACAGCCCTATAGGCGCGTCAATGAAATGCCCGATTTATTCAGTAAAAAACAGGGTTGAAAATCTGGGATGTCACAAAATAAGTATCACTTCAAATTCTTATTTGAACCACTGGGATTTACCTCAGTTGCCACCCTTCCAACATAGAAAGGGAAGGTGGGGGGTTTGAATCCCAATCTTCTTAGGGGGTTGAGAGGAGAACGAATTAGTTTCAGGAGTGGATTTCAACTCTCACATCCTGCAAGGAGGTAGGATAAAAGTTTTAGAGTGAGAGTTAGAATAGGAGTAGAGTAGGACTGACAAAAAAAAAAATCCTTATTTGAGAAAATAAGAGCACTTCAAGACTTGGCATCATCTCAAGAAGATATATGCATGGTCAAATCTTAAATTGGATATGTACTGAAAATTTTAGTTTGCATCTTTGGTTAAGACATCCCTACCCTTTGATTAAATAAGGTCTCAATTTTGCGCACCTGATTTTATGGCAGCATTCCAAAGTGTAATTTGAACCACCGACTTGCCGCAACCATGAAAGAGGAGAGAAGAGTTGTGTCGGTAAGATTTGAAATATTAAAATTGCGCAATGTAACTTAATTTTGTTGGTTAGAATTATATGCAAGCTAAGAATAAGTAATACGTGGATTGTGAGAACACTAGCCAAAAAAAGGACGCACTCACAAGGGTGCGCAAAGATAGAAGAAGCAAAAGATTAATCAAGGAAGAAGAAGAGCGATAGAGTTTATTATAGAAGTCAATTTAAATTGTCCGAAAATGGAAAAGCTTCAACTTAAATTTATAGTATATTGTAGAGATGTTTATAATAACACAATATTTAGGTGGATCTTTGAAAAATACCATTTTAACCATTGTTTAAAATACATGGTTAATGTTCATTATTAGTTTTCAGTTAGGGAATTGCGGGCCAAAGTTGAGAATGCCATTGGATGTACTTTATAATGTAAAGATCGTGCACCACCAAACAGTGAGCAGTTGATGGTCTCGAACAAGGAAAAGTTTCGTGGGAAACCCAAGAGAAGGCCTTGCCCGTCTATGCTAATTATGCTCAAATATCTAAAGAATAAGTTAGATCAACTTGGCGATCTAGCAGTCCAACTTCACTAGTTTCTGTACCAACATTTGGCAATTTAATTTTTACCAGGGACATGTTTTCCTTTATCCTTGGTCGGAAAAATTTCCTCCTATCAGTTCACGATCGGTGGATTACAAGCTTGACTGTCACCCACACATAAAATCTAATATAACAAAAAATAAAGAAAAGGATCAGAGAAAACCAAAATCTGCCCACCGCCTCTTTCTTCCTTTCTTTCTGCTGGTTGAACCATGGCTGCTGCACTATCACCGCACGCCACCTAGCCGTCTCCGGCCCTCGGCCTCATTGCATCCGGCGGCGTCTCTACTGTGGGTCCCGTCCACCGTGAGCGAATCGTTGCCGACCATGACAAAGGGAGCAGAGAAAGGTCAGCTCGAAAGAACAAATATGTCGGACTCTGACCATTTCCCTATTTTCAAAAAGACTAAAGGAACTATTAATGAACTCATATATTGAACGTCATTATTAAAATGGGCATATAAGATATTGCAAATATAATGAAACCAAAGGTGCGGAACTTTTACCAATTATCTATCGTCCGTGATATATTTTTGGCAATCAATTGGATTCCTAAATTAAATATTTTTTTTTTATCAATTAGTTACTTTGGGTTACGATTGTAATTCAATAGTCATTTGTTTTCCTTTTATCCCACCATCCCCCGCTTTGCGAGCGGCATATTTCAGTCGACTTTTATTCAATATAGTGACGGTGTAAAAATTTCTTTATGTAAGCAGGGTTTATAGAATGACACATACGGTTATCATTTTTAGCAAGTAGGTTTAATACATAAATAAGTATTTTCATTTTCAGAAGGCTTATGTAAATAAGATTTTTACGCTGACAGTATATGTAATATAAATCCTATTTGATGGACTTTTATTATGTAAAATGCCATTTCACACAAGCAGAATTTAGATAATGACACGTAACCTACTATAATTTCTACATGCAACTTTATGTAATCTACAGATTCAAATTTCCATTCTAATACTTTTTAGTGTAAAAAGGCTCTTATGATATGTATATATATCCATAATATTGTTGTTCACCGCCATTAGATTTGTTCAAGGGCCCAATCATTCTCTTCACCTCTTTTTTATCCCCCGTTGGGAGACTTTTGGCCACTGCCACACTAGAAAATCATGAAATTGCTACCCTGACTGGCACTGAGAAAGGTGTGGCATTGCATCACAATTGTTGGATTTTTAGGATCCGTTCATTTCGCGAAAAATATTACGTTTACGGAAAATATTTTCTAGAAAGTCATTTTCTTGGAAAATGACTTAATTTTTTTTATGTTCAGCTGAAATCTAAACTTTGAGTGGAAAATATTTTCCACCATTCATTAGCTAATTTAATTGTTTGGAAAAACTTATCAAAGAATTGAATTTTAATATTTTTAATTGACCAAAAAATTAGTTTGTCTTGGAGTGATGTTTGTCTTCCGAAAAAAGAATGAGGCCTTGGTATTCATACCTTACGTGAGAGTAATATAGCTTCAATGCTCAAGCACATTGGGATTCTCTTTTCTGATAAGGAATCTCTTTGGTGCAAATGGATTCATTCCACCTTCTTAAAGCAAAAGAATTTTTGGGTTGTCTCTCGTCCTACGCTTTGTTCATGGGCTTGGAAAAGATTTTGGACCTTCGCGAGCATTTCCAACAACACTTCAGGTGGACTATTGGGAATGGGCATTCGGTCTCTTTTTGGTTCAATCCGTGGAATCCTAAGGGTCCGCTGTACAGTGTGTTCTCTAACCAAGACATTTACCGTTCGGGTATCTCATAGCTGGCTTCAGTTGCGGATGGCTTTGCCACTCCAATGGGATGGTATGTTATCAATATTTTGGCCAACTGGTGGGATCCCCTCCCGGTGTTCAATCAGGAAGAAGATCGTTTTCAGTGGCTCCGTCACCCATCCGGTCGTTTCTCTACTGCCTCTGTGTGGAAGTTAATTCGGCCTAAGGGTGATATGGTCTCTTGGTCCTCCTTTATTTAGAGCTCCTCTATGCCTCGATATCAAACACATCTTTGGCTCATTATTCAAAACTGGTTGCCGACTCAAGTCTTGCTTATCTCTTATGGTAGAATTATGGCTACAAATTGCCTTTTTTGCTCGTGTAGACCAGATTCTATAGATCACTTGTTTTTTGCTTGCCATGTTACGGGTAATCTTGCTTCTTTTTGGGCGGCGAAATTCAATCGTGCTTGGCATAACAAACCGTGGATGGAGAATCTTGCTTGGGCTTCCAAGTGCTTTACGGATAGTAGCTTTTATCAGACTTTGGCTCTCTTTAGCTTTGGAGCCCTATGTTACATCATTTGGAAAGTGTGGAATAACATTTTATTTCGCAACCAGATCCTCTCCCTTCCGGCGATGAAGATGCATCTCCAGAAGGCTATTAAAGATAAAGCGACAACTCTTAAGCATGTCCCGGACATTCCCAAGAACAAAGACTTCAACGGAGCTGGGATTTACATCTGTCTATCTTTGATTGATGGAGGTTCTCTAGTATTTGTTTGTTAGTCTTTTGTTCTTGTTTTTTGCTTTTTTTTTGTTGGTTTCTCATTTGGGAACCATGGCACCCCTACACTCACATTAGACTTTTGTCTTCTTGAGTGTCTGTCTTTTGTTGGTGCAGGCCTCCATCTTGTATTCTTTATAGGCAAAATCTATACATCTCTTATCTTCACCAAAAAAAAAAATATATATATATATATATATATAGTTTTATTTTTTATTTTTTAAAAGATTTTTTAATTATTTGTATTTTCAAAAAATCGAAATTTTTATTTATTTTTTATTCTTTCTTTCTTTCTTTTTCTTTTTCTTTTTTCCTTTTTCTTTTCCTTCCTCCTTCCTCCTCCTTCTTCCTCCTTCCTTTGCCACTATAGGCCTGATGATGGCTGGTTGCCCGACGGCCGACCAAGACGTGGTCGCCAGATCTGGCGAGCTCAAGGCTCGGCCAATCTCGCCCAAGCTCCCCAGGTTTGCTGGGCTCTGGCAAGCTCGGGCAAGGCCCAAGTCCCGCCCAGCTTGCGGGATTTGAAGAGCCCCGAGCTCTACCCCAAGCCGGCGGGGCTCTACCTCGCCCAATCTAGCAAGGCCCGAGCTCACCGGGCTTAGGCGAGCACGGCTTTGCCAAATCGGGCTAGGTAGAGCCTCGCTGGCCTAGGGCAAGGCTCGAGTTGGCTCGCGGCCGGCGACCGGCCAAGACCAAGGAAGAAGATGAAAATGAAAGAAAGAAAAGAAAAAAAAAGAAAAAGAAAAATTAAAAACTCAATTTATAAAAAGAAAAGAAAAAGAAAGCATAAAAATAAAACGAGAATGTGTGGCTGAAAAGAAGCAAGGTGGAAGAAGTCATGGAAAATGTTTTCAACTTTTAAAAAGTGGAAAACATTTTCCTCGTCTTTTAAAGGTTGTTTTTTCCAAAGATGGAAAACATTTTCATTGATTAGTTTATTTTCCATGAAACGAACGCTGGAAAATGCGGAAAACATTTTCTTGGAAGTCATTTTCCGTGAAACGAACGGAACCTTCTATAAGTCATTCTCATTTTTTAAATTCCCCAAGTCTGTTCATTGGAATCTTTGTCTAGCGAATTGAAATTAATGGTTCAATCTCAAAGATGGGCCACACTAAACCAGAGTCTAGCTCCTGTCCTCAACTATTCCGATTCTTTAAGAGACATTTAATTAAGTCCCTGACACCAAATCAACACTCTAAGCAATAAGTTCAGATTTTTCCAAAACGAATCCACGTTATGCCCAGTCACCAGTCAGGTTTTCAGTCGATTCATCCACCATCAATAATTTAGGGCATGAACGAGCCACTCTTAACGTCGGAGGACTTTTGCAATTCTATAGGGTTATCCATCAACCTATTGTATGGTAATATTATTCAATGTACTAACAGTGTAAAAATTTCTTTATATAAGCAGGTTCTATAGAAGATGAATGAGAATCATGTGGCATGTTTTTTTTGCTTCCACAGTGGAAGACGTTGTGTCCCATGCACTTGGATTGAAGAAAACTAAAATGATTTTTGCTTTAAAATACTCTAATTAATTTGCTAATGCTTTGGATCATACTGCGTAAATTATTTCGAACTCTTGGCATTGTTTTTATTTTTTATTTTCAGTGACGAAGGGACAGAGAGACAAGAGAGCCTATTTTTTTTTTTGAGAAAATTACTAAAAAAATCCTAAACCTATTACAGTTATACCAATTGAATCCTAATTTATTTATTTTTTTTTTCCAATTCAATTCCAAATCTTTTGTAATTGTGCTAGTTCAGTTCATCCGGACAATTTTAACGGCCGGCGTTGACATTGACAATTTTTAATGATATATATTTTTTAATTTCTATTAATTTTTTTATTTTTCTTTTTTTTTTCTTCCTTCTTTTGCTTTTTCCTCCACAGTGGCTAGTGAGGCTCGCCAACCACTAGGCAACATCCATGAAGCCCTCGGCGACTGCTGATGAGGACCTCAGCCCTCGCTTGGATCTAGGCAAAGTCACCTCGCCTGCAGTCCTCACCTAGTGGCTAGCAAGCCTCACCGGCCACCATGGGAAAAGAAGCAAAAGAAGAAAGAAGAGAAAAAGAAAATGACGAAAAGGAAAAATAAAAATTAATAAAAAATTGAAAAAATATTATTATAAATTGTCAACATTAGTGTAGGCTGGCAAAAATTGGCTGAATTGACTTAAATTGACACAATTGCAATAAATTTAGGACTTTTTGGGTAATTCTCTCCCTATTTTTTTTTAAAAATATAAAGATTAAGTCTTGCTTAATATTTTAACCCAGAGAAAATTTTTGGCCAATATCTAAAGCACGTTGAGTCACAAAAAGTTGCACAATGTGACCATGAGGAGTCTCCCCCACAACGAAGGACATGATTTTCACGTTTGGTAAGTTGATGGACTTAAACCGATGGAGAAAGGGGCTATGGGCTGGTTCCCTTAATTTTCATGTATTGTACACATAATTTTTCCAGCTCTGTTACTTCCTAGCATCTCTGGGGATGCTTCCCCGAGGATATGAATATGAAAGCTTGATGGGTAGAGTACATTAATCTAAGATGTTGGAAAATATGTTTCACTTAGAATATACCAATTGTAAATTGATATAGAATCCTTTTATTTTAGGACTAGAAAGATAGGAAAAGATAGGAGAATATTTTTATTCCATTTTATTGATTCTTCCTTTGTAATTAAATACATCTTGTACAGAGATTACAATTCAATGAAGGAATACAATTTTCCTCTACGTCTTCCTTCCCTTACGACTCCAGAACTTTTTCTTCTTTGTCCCTTTTCGTGACATAAGAAGCCGGGTGTGATTTTTCCCATTGCTGGGGACATAAGTTTGTCGTCATTTTGTTTTGAGAAAGAATGGAGCATCATCAACATAGATCAGTTTTCAGGATCCTTTGTCGAGGACCCTGTTAATGACATTAGATTTGGTATTGAGATGAATACCACTCCGATTACAATTGCATAATTTGAGTCGCCCATCTCAATCTTGAAATTGATTTCTTGGTGTTGAGAGTTATCACCCTTTTCCGCAATCCTGCAATATGGGTTGGCTCTTTGACCACGCCAGAGTCACAAGGACTCAACTTAGTACGCGATCCTGCAACTAAGTCACGTCCATAGTCAGTGTTGTTCGCAATCCCTTGTGCCAGCACCACTGGAACGGCCTCATTCAATTTCAAATAATATAAACCTGTAAAGTCAGACCTCAAGAAAGGGTGCTTGCACCCCTGATGTTCACCTTTTACTTTAAAATCCATACTAAAGCCTTGAAGATTAAAGGGGAGTGTACTCCGGCTGCAATCATTCCTCCAGAACAAGCACTAGACCGGCTAATGTTGGTATCCGTTCCAGCACATTTCAACCTGCAACTGACAACAGCTGATTCTGGAGTACTTACTATCGCCAGGGTGTTGCAACCCACCGATATCAAGACGCTCCTAGTCGAAGAGAAGAAATATTGACTTCCTTTCAAATTCATCTGCACACATCCGTCACCCCCGCAGCTTGCATTTGAGTAAACTAAAAGAAGACGGACGCTAATCATGCCGTTCACGGATCCAAGGTAATCAGGGAGTGAAATGTTAAGAACTCGCAATCCAATCTTATTTAGGATGACCGTGTTGTTTTTCTGGCAGTTGATCTCGTAACAGTTATCAAGAAACAACCGGCTCCTATTCCGAAGGGGAATGGAATGGTGCTGATCCCACATTTTTCTTTACAGCCAATCCTTGTAAGTCGAGGTGCAGCTCCTGATGCTGTACTGTGAGGGAAACCAGAAGCAAAAGAATTTGAAACACCGACTTGGACATGATTTTCACGTTCCGTATATGCTGGGACCAAAATCTACGGAGAAGGGGGATACGGGGTGAGTCCCTTAATATTGCTATTTAAGCGGAAAAAGGGAAGAATATTCATGTACTATACGCGTAACTTTAGTCCAATTCCGTCACTTTCTAGTATCTTTGAGGATGCTTCCTTGAGGGGTAAAGTCGCACCACAAATACTAAATCTTATGGATGTAATGCAATTGAATTATGACCCATTCAAGTGGTTTAATCAAGTTCATAGCCTTTAGCAACAAGTGCAATCGAGTCATAATCATTGGTTCAATTAAGTACACAACATTTATAAAAAAAAAAGAATTACAATTAAATCCTAAAATTAGGTTGAAAAGTGCAATTTAAGGATGATGCCAATTTTTTGAGTGATGTGTGGGCAATTTTAGGTACTATTTGTTGAAATATTTTATCGCACTTTTTGAAGAAGGTTTTGGACTTATAGAGCCAATTGAAAGATTAAAGACTTAATTGCACTTTGTACTTAAGAGTACAAAAAAACCAAATAACAGATGATTATAGATTATTATGAGATCCACTCTTTCAAGAATTTGGGACTCACAATAAGTTGTTATTCTCACAAGAAGTAATCCAACAATTATTATGTTAGCAAAACTCCTTCCCACCTAAAGTTGTGCATTAGCAAGTGGATACCGGTGAAGCTGTCCAAGACTTTTTAACAAGATAGGGAAATTTTTAAAGACTCCCTGGGAAATAAAGACATTCACTGCCAAGCGCCTGCGCTGTTTCCTTCCAATCAACACGCCATGTCGTTTGGTTCCTCTAAACTGAAAGATCGTGCGTTTCCTTTTTAATGTAATTTTTTATGGATGTAAAAGGTATTGCGTATCAACGGCAAATAAAGAAGAGCGGGTCACGTGGTATTGTAATCCTCAATTTTGGAATGGTTCTTAATTTGGCAACTGACTTTGTGAGACGTAGAATGAACTACGAGGGAACCAACACCTCTTTTCATCCAGTATATGCTCTCTATAGAGACCCACTTGGCATTCCAAAGCTTTTTTAAACCCAAACACAAGAAATAAATGAAAGGAAAAATCACCACGCAGTCCATTGAAATTATATAATGTCTTCAGATGGAGAGCAAAGACTGAACCAACCACCCCCTATAATCCCAACAAAATCACCGCGCATGATTATGTCCATATTAGGGGTGCAAATTTCTAAATGCAAAGATCTTAGTCTCAAGATGTAAAGAGTAACTTGGTAAATACAGGGAATGGGATCTGTAATTATGTCCATATTAGGGGTGCAAATTTCTAATTTTTTCCAATCTTTTATGCGTGTAGCAATACTGTGCACCTACTATGCACGTAATGTACATAATAGATTGCAATTGAGTGAGACCGAAAAAAAAAAAAAGTCTCTCTCTAAAGAAAAAGGAGGGTCTATGGGGCTAGAATTGAGTGGAAGTTTTCAATACAAACTAATAATGTGTGAACCCTCACCAGAAGTGAAGACGACCAAGACTAACTTGGTCTTTGTTCGTCGGCTCACTTTAAAGATTAAAAGTAGCTTTATCAATCGCGTGATGAAACAATTTCATTGGTGGAAATATAACATGAAATACAATAAGATAAACTATTAGTAAAGCAGAGAAATGAAAATGATAGTTCTCAATATACTACCACTACTCTCATTGGTGCTCTTAATTTTTCAGCACTGCCTCTTCTAGAATTTTTTACAACATTATTCTTTAGCTTCTGTTGGTGATAATTTATGGCCGAGATGCCGAAGAGTGATTCAGTTATCTATATGAGTTAGGAGAGCAGAGCTAATTTTGAGGAGTCAAAGTCATATTAAGCCCAACTTCGATATGGAGCTCATCCAGTTTAACTTCATCTGGAAATTTTTTGACCTCACATGGATTTGAGGTGTATAGGTTATCATTTCGATCGTACTAAGGAAAAGAGTACCTGGACCCATTTGAATTAAGTGCTGGAATGATTACATAATTAGATTAAATCACGAGTGAAAGTGCAATTTATTACGGGACACACGATTGCCTTAGGAGTTATTAAAATCGTGGAAATAGAGCAAATCTTGGAAATATAAAGCGGCTAGTGAGGAGGATCACACATGAATTTCGATAACCGTTGAAGGTAATCCCAGGAGTATATATAGAAAGGACACGGAAAAGAGGGTTGCTCAAGCTTTGCCAAAACTCTGCTAAATTTTCCTTTGAAGCATTTTCTATGTTGAACTAACGTTTTTCAATTTCATTTTTAGTTTTTAAGGTTGTTATTCTTCATATGCATGAAAATAATGGTGTAGCTTTCATTTCAATGTTTGCAATTTAGCATCAATGTGTTTGTAACTTTGAGGATATCTCAATTTCAGTGAAGTTTCTTAGTGATTTCTTTTACAGTGCTTGCACTTTTATTTTAATTTCTATGGTCACCGCTCTAATTTTCCTTTGATTTCAGAACTTTCCTTTCGGTTTCCTTCAATTTTAATCTTCACACTTTACTTTTCACATGCTTTAGTTTCCCGGTCATTTAGGTTGAAGTAACATTTTCTATGTCATATTTTGGTCTCAAAAGCTGGAATGCCTTTTAAACACACATTCACCCTCGATCCATCTTGAAAAAATTATTTTGCGGAAGTTTGATCACTTTGTGGTTGAGTTAAAACTAGAGAAAAAGATTTCGTTTGTTTTTGCAATCGCCAGTTTGTTAGATTTGCCATGGATTGATCTAAATCCAACAGCTTCAAATTAGGCTTATACCAGCATTTTGAAATGCAAAATCGCATTTGATTGATAAATAGCGGCACTTAGTCAATTGTCACCATTCATCGCTATAGCTAGAAAGTCAAGTAAATTACTTTTGACTAACCCGTAACGTATCAATGACTTATTGGCTTGAGTAAATTAAAATTTGAAAAAGAATATAGTAGAATATCGAAGTGAAGATGAAGGAGGAAACTCCTATTTCGCTGTGTCTTTTATATTTCGAAAGAAAATCTCAAGTTGCGTGCATATCGTAGGAAAGTAGACTTTTTATAGGTATCAAAAAGATGATAAAAATTACTACCGATTTGTGCACCGTTCCTATCGCAAACATTGCCGAAAAGAAAATTTCTTAAATGCAACATAAAAATTTAGTTTATAACACATTTAAATGGCCGTGGATGATAGCGTGAGCAGGTCAAGGTCAAGCAATGCAACGCAGTGACGAACCTTCCTCTTTATTCATTTACTTCCGGGGGTCCCCCTCGTCCTTCACGCGTTTTCAGGGGTTTGCTCTCTCGTTGACGACTGATGCGTAGCTATACCAACACGGACACATGATTTGTGCATGTCTATGCACGAATCAAGAGTAAATGTTGAATCAGTCCTTTATACCATCGTCATTAAACAATCGAGCTTTTAAAGTACCGATTTGATCGGTCAAATCATCTAGTATCTTGATATTAGTTGAGTTACATCCTCAAGCATTTCGATTTTGTGAGTTATCTGCCAACCATTGTCGATGGCCCCATAAAAAAGCAGAGGAACCATTGTCGATGGCCCCATAAAAAAGCAGAGGAGGTACACAAATAATGGAGGAAGGGGCCACATATATTCATTAGGTTTTGGAAAAGTAGGAGTAGACTAGTCCACTATGTACAAAATGATAAAGATGAACTATAAATCTCACAAATGAGTACAAACATGACATGATGGATAAACAATTGAATTCCAAGGGCGATAAATAAAAGCAGTGTGGACCAACATGACCAAGTATTTCGAGTGGCTAATACATTTGTTAAAGGTCAATCATGTTGTCTGATCTAGTGGAGCAAGCTTCACATGTAACTCATAATTATTTTCATACGAAAATTCTATTTAGTATATATACTACTATCATGTTTTCTCATTAAGAACTGAACAGTAATTCATCAGCCGGAGGAAGCTAGAAAAAATAAGCACATATATAGCTTTTACATATATTCATTTTTTTGAAGGAAAAATTTATTTTTAATGGTAACCGCTCGCTTATAGGCTAAAATGCATTCTTGTCAACAGTTTTTCTCATAAAAAAAAAAGAAGAAGAAAGAAAGACAAAGAGAAAACTAAACCAAATCGAATCAGGTTTTCATTTGGGTCGTATTCAGTTTAGATTGCAATTTGGTTTGATTCAGCCGCTCACCCTAATACTTTGGTTCGGTTCGGATTTCTTGAAAACTTGAATCACATTGAACTATTGACACCACCGACCTTCTAGCCATGTGACTACTAGATGAATTCCAAATTTCAGAGGAGTCAGGTGTAAGAGTTTTTCTAATGTGAACTATATTAATTAATATTGTAATTTACAGAAAGGCAATTCACTTTTCTAACTTTGATGTTTGCTTTTCAAGCTTAGCACGTGCTTGTCTTCGTCTCAAAATCTCGTGAATACTGCCTAGCATTTACATGAACAAGCCCTTTCGCCGCTGCCAGGTTAAGAGGCAGAAGCATCCTAGCATGAGGAATACCGACAAGAGCATAAGCCTGCCCAATATAAGATATCTCGGATGGCATAATGCAGAATTCAGATATGTTATCTATTGCGTGACAGAGCACCTTAGACAACATAAACAAGGGGTGAACTAGAAAGACCTTCGTCACAAAAACAGCAATTTTCAGTACTCTTTGCTAATTGCAAAAGAAAAACAATTAAAGATAAGCATGAATAAATTGTTAGAAGTGTAACAAAGATTCTTTCTCATATGTTCTCTTTTCATCTCACCCTCTAGTAGCACCAACCATAATCATGTTCTCTTTTCATCTCACCCTCTAGTAGCACCAACCATAATCATGTTCTCTTTTCATCTCACCCTCTAGTAGCACCAACCATAATCAAAGAAGAGAAATACAGTAAGATAAAGTATTTAATAAAAGCAGAGAAATGAAAATGATAGTTCTTAACAATTTTTGTTATGAACAAATAATGTGTGAACCCTCACTAGCAAAAAGTGAAGACGACCTGGACTAACTTGGTCTTTGTCGGTTGGCTCACTTTAAAAATTAGAGAAGAGAAATGCAATAAGATAAGGTATTTAATAAAAGTAGAGAAATGAGAATGATAGTTCTTAACAATTTTCGTTATAAACTAATAATGTGTGAATCCTCGCTAGCAAAAAGTGAAGACAACCTAGACTAACTTGGTCTTTGTCGGTTGACTCATTTTAAAAATCAGAGAAGAGAAATGCAGTAAGATAAAGTATTTAATAAAAGCAGAGAAATGAAAATGATAGTTTTTAACAATTTTTGTTACGAACTAATAATGTGTCAACCCTCGCTAGCAAAAAGTGAAGACGACCTAGACTAACTTGGTCTTTGTTGGTTGGCTCACTCTAAAAATCAGAGAAGAGAAATGCAGTAAGATAAAGTAATTAATAAAAGCAGAGATATGAAAATGATAGTTCTTAACAATTTTCGTTATGAACTAATAATGTGTGAACCCTCACTAGCAAAAAGTGAAGACGACCTAGACTAACTTGGTCTTTGTCAGTTGACTCATTTTAAAAATCAAAGAAGAGAAATGCAGTAAGATAAAGTATTTAATAAAAGCAGAGAAATGAAAATGATAGTTCTTAACAATTTTCGTTATGAACTAATAATGTGTGAACCCTCGCTAGCAAAAAGTGAAGACAACCTAGACTAACTTGGTCTTTGTCGATTGGCTCACTTTAAAAATCAGAGAAGAGAAATGCAGTAAGATAAAGTATTTAATAAAAGCAGAGAAATGAAAATGATAGTTCTTAACAATTTTCGTTATGAACTAATAATGTGTGAACCCTCGCTAGCAAAAAGTGAAGACGACCTAGACTAACTTGGTCTTTGTCGGTTGGCTCACTTTAAAAATCAGAGAAGAGAAATGCAGTAAGATAAAGTATTTAATAAAAGTAGAGAAATGAAAATGATAGTTTTTAACAATTATGAACTAATAATGTGTGAACCCTTGCTAGCAAAAAGTGAAGACGACCTAGACTAACTTGGTCTTTGTTGGTTGGCTCACTTTAAAAATCAAAAGTAGCTTTATCAATCATGGGATGCACAACGTCAAATTGATGAAATAATTTCTTCAGTGGAAGCATGATATGAAACGAATAAGATAAAGTACTAGTAAAATGAGAGATGAAAATTACCGTTCTTATCGTACAACTATCATTGGTACTCTTACTTTTTTATTATTGCCCTTTTAGAGATTTTCACAACATTATTCTTTAGCTCCGGTTGATGATGAACATTTATGGCCCAGATATTGAGGAGAGATTTCAACTATCAACAAAGTATAAGAATTCTAGTTATAATAGGCCCAACTTCGATCCGGAGCTTTTCTAGTTTAACTTCACCTGGAGGTGGTGTGGCATGACTTTGATTTGAGGTGTGTTGCTAGCCATTTCGATTATAATAAGGAAAGGGTACCTCGCACTGTTTGAGTTAAGCGCTAGAACAGTTACAAAATAGATGAATCTTGAATGAAGGGGCAGTTATTGCATGACACACAATTACCTTAGGAGTAACTTTAATCATGGAAATAGAGGAAATCATGGAAATGTGGAGCAATTAGAGTGGGGATCACGCATAGTTGCAATGATTGTTAATGGAAATACTGAGAGTATATATAGAAAGAACACGGATAAAGAGGGGACGCTCAAATTGTGCCAAAACACTAACAACAAAAAAAAAAAGCCAAAACTCTGTCAAATTTTTCTCAGAATAATTGTCCGAAAAATCTTGAATCTATTGTATGGCAGTCAATTTAGTCATAAACCTTTCAATTGTGCTAATGTTTTTTATCAAAGATTATGTCAATTTAGTCCTATACTTTTTGATGATTTGCCAATTTAGTCATTTCGGCAATTTTTTGTCAAAAATCGCTAATATGGCAGTCTAGTCAGTACCAATTGTACTACGTGACACGGTCAATACGTAGGACGATTGGCGTTAACGAGGTGAAGTTTTGCAATCTTTTGAACTTTTTTTGAAATTTTTCTTCTTATCTTTCATTTTTCCTCTAACTTTGGGCAGGTGAGGTTGCCAACCAACCCTAAACGAGGGCCCAGAATCCTTGCTTGGATCTTGGGAAGGGCTTGGACAAAGGTCACAATGTCTTCGCTTAATATCCACAATCTCATATAAAAAATAAAAGAAACTAAAGAAGATATATGGAAAAAAGTAAAAACAAAATTAATAGATAATATTCAAAAATTGCACAAATTGTCCATGTCAACTTTAGTTGGGTGTTAGCCATGCTGCGTAAGATGCTTGACGACCATGACAATTATTTCCGGCAAAAGTTGGCCGGATGGATTACATTAGCAAATTGTCAAAATATTTAGAATTAAATTGTCCATATTGAAAGAGTTATTTGAATGTATCCTGAATTATGGACGCATGACGTGCTTCAACATACTATTGGGGCTTTGTGCATCTTGTACTATGCAAGCCCAAGATTGGAATCCAATCCAATCCCACATAAAGAGCTCTTGACAACATGAAGTGAACGGTTTTTGGAGGATTTGACTTTACATTTGGATTATTATCAGAAGAACAAAATTGAAACCTATCATATGGATCCTAATTTATTTTTTTGGTCTAAAGTAGTGTGTTCATTCATTCATTAAAATGAGGATTACAAAAATGTATCGAACATAAAATCTTCCAAAGGTACCGTGGGGGATCGGACATCCAGGTTGGGGGAAGTGTTTTGAGTCGTGGGCTTCTGCAACCTAATATGTGGCTTGGTTTGCTTCTCTAGGAAAATGGGTTAAATTTACACAGGTTGTTTGGGCCAAGAGCTTCTTACACTCCTGAATTAATTCCTTCACGGCCCATGACTCCTCTATTCGGCCCGTGACTAACGTTTGAATTGCGCAAGATCCTTGTGACTGAGCTTGGCGTCTCTCCGTTCACCCACAAGTAGTAGATTGGCTGTCCGGTGCCTCCCATCTCGCAGGTAGATGCGAGATCTTAGCTTTTTCTTTTCGTGTGCGTGGATTCCATCGGCTGAAACTCTGGCTTTGTGCTTGGGCTGCTTTGACAATGCCGTCCAGTTGTGGGGGCTTACCATGGAAGACCTAATTATTCTAATTTTTCCAGATCTGCCCGAGCACTTCTGCCACTAATCCCTCTTCTGGTGAGTTCGGTTTTGCTTCAAAATATTCTGCCAACCACTTGTGTTGTTATATCCATATCACTGTCTTGTTGAGGAGGGAGATATGGATTTTAGTTCAATTATAAAATTTTCAATTTGGCAAAATTTAATCATAATAATTTTAACAATTTATCAATATAGTCATTCCAGCTAATTTTTTACGCACATTACCAGATGGCCTGGTTAAAAACTTAGAAGTTAAAAAAAAAAGAAGAAGAAGGTGTTTTTGGACTCTTAAGAATTCCTAGATACTGCTTTTAAAATCATAGTTATCTGGTGAAGCTTTTTCTAAGGAATTCACTGTGTAAAGTTTCTCAATTTCGACATGATATTGGTTTGCAAGTATTTGGGAAACTGATTCTTGTGAAGTGCTCTTACCGATGATTCCAAGATTGAGTATGTTGATCTTCTTCTAATCTCTTTGTAGCACAGAGATAAGAAGGAAGGACTTGGTATGGCAGCCACTACAAAGACTAATGGAACAACAACATATGGCTATGATGGTTGTTCTATGATGGATCTACTATGATGATTTGAGTTGGTAGTAAATTTCCTCTTTTTCTGTTGTCTGAAATATATACCATCTTGGTAGCTAATGTCCAGTTGGTGTTTTTCTATTGTCATCATTTAAGTTGGTTGTGATTTCCTCTTATTCTTGTTTTCTTAACCACAAACCAACTTGTCCACTTGGTTTTTCCTATTGTAATCATCCAAGTTCTAAGCGAAGAGAGGTTTTTAGACCTCATTGGAAGCATATAATTGGCGATAGTTGTTCTGTTTGTGGATGCATGGTGGCTCCATTTCTTATTTTCTTCATCTCCAAGCAAATCCTTCCCCTTCCAATTAGGACGACCATAGTTATTAAATGCTTAAGGACCTAAATCCTTTACCTTTTTAGTCTGTGCGACATGATAATATGACAGTATTACTACAGAAATCTGAAGTAAATATGCAGTAGAGGGAACATGACATCTTTCTCTACAGACAATTGAACATAGTTGAATGTGGATTCGCTAATACATTGAACACAGTTGAACTTGGATTTGCTAATACAGCTTAACACACTTTCATATTTTTTTGCATCATAACCTTGGTCTTGCCTCATATCTAGCCTCCACTTACACTACCAAGAAGCAAAAAAGATAGACAAACAACACAACCATCCCTAATATAACATTGTTGTTAATCTAAAAAATGTTTTTTTTATTTTTTTTTTTGGGTCCAACTTCAACATCAGGGTTGGCACATCAATCCTTTCGATACAACTATGCCTCTCAAATAGATCATCTTCCCTTTGCTTCCAAAATAGATTTTTACCATTGTTTCCAATGGACATTTCTACTTTTATCAGGACAAAAATCATTTTCCCTTTGCTTCCAAAATAGATTTTTACCATTGTTTCCAATGGAGACACTTCTACTTTTATCTTGTTGTCCTGTTGCTTACTCTTTTCTAGTTGCATTTTGAGAACGTGGACTTTCTTCCTCAGATACTTTCAACTAACTTCCACACTTTCAATTCTATTTACTAGTGCTTTCTTTTCATTGATCAATCCAAAGTCACTTCTCTGCCATGAAATGAGGAGTTAGGATCAATTCATTTGAAAAAAAAAACCGCAATCATCAACTTGCCCGATACAAGCAATCAATTCAAATTCCAATAGTGAATGCTTTTGGATGGGAACTTCAAATTAAACAATGCACATCAGAACATATAGCAAATAGGTTGATTTAATGGAAACACTAGAAATTATGTGAAACAAAGGCCTTCAAACCCAGCACATCAAATTAAATTCAACAATGCACAACACATAGCAAAGCAACCATATCCGTGTCTAACACTAAGAGCATGTTTTGTAACGATTTTATTCCCGGGAAAAGATTCTGATCTGAAATTATTCTTTTTTGATTCTATTCTCGAGAACAATTTCTAAGCATTTTAAGTCGTCTAGTAACTATCCAAATTTTTTGATTCTAAATAAAAATTGCGTTTGGTACCATGTTCAATGATTTTGTTCCAAATCAATTTCTTTCAATTTTTAAATATTTTTTTTACTTTTTTTACTTTTTTCTTTTCTTTTTTCCTTTTTTTTTTTTTCCTTTTCTCTTTTTCCTCTTGCTCCTATTCTTCTTCTTCTTCTTATGGCCGGCGACCTCACCGGAGTGTCATCGGCCCTCGGCGAGGCCAGCCCTCGTCGGCCCGAGCCTCGCCGGCAACCGGGCGAGGCTCGGCCTCGTCGGGGTTGGGCAAGGCACTCGCTTGGCCATCGGCGGGGCTGGGCGGCGAGGCTCACCCCACCCCGCCAAGGCTCGGTGAGCCTCACCAGGGTTGGGCATCGCGAGGCAAACCCAGCCCCAGTGATGCTCAGCTTGGTGAGCCTCCGGTGAGCCTCGCCGATGGCTAGGCTTGCCTCTGGCAAGCTTGCCGGACCGGTTCTGGCGACTGGCGGCAACGGCGGTGGCAGACGGTGGCGTACGGCGGCGGACAGTGGCGGCGGGATGGCGGTCAATGAAGAAGAAGAAAAGAGAATAAGAAGAAGAGAAAATAGAAGAATAAAAAGAGTTGGTTTTTTATTCTTAAATTTGTTCCCGGAACAAGAATCAACTTTTTTTTTTATTCTTGATTCTGTTCCAAATCTACTTCCGGGAACAAAGAAATAGAAATTTGTTATCAGAAACAAAAATTTTACCAAACACGATTATGTTCCAAAACTACTCTCGGGAACAAAAATCAGAATTGGGTACTGTTTGGATGGTTACCAAACAGCCCCTAAACTGACCATTACATAGCACATAATGCTAAGCTAGCCACCCACAATGAACAACCTATGACAGTGAACTGGTCCTATACTCAACTAGCCATTACAAGCAACCAATTCAAATGACAATGTACTAACTCATCAATTTCTAGTGTGTTGTAGAAAATTGACAAACCATCACCTCCAGCAATAGAACCTCCTTCCACTAGACAACATATGATCATTAGAATCTCGAAACTTAACCATTGCATAGTGCAATGAAAACTTATGCAAATAACGAAGTGACTCGTAGCTAGCTCGTATAATTACAAAGAAAGCCAAGACAGACATCTGCTCCTCTATAGCTCAGGGGTCATAATATAATGTTATCTTCTGGCCCTGGCATTCAAAAGCATATGGAGCGCAACAAGAACAATGCACCTAGCAAAATGATTCCGACGACCAAATCCAATAAGCCCATTAAATCCAAGTAGGGTGGCCTTTCAGAGCTTTAAACAACGATGAGAGCACCAAGTTCACACCAGCAATGTCTCAATCCAGGTTCCCAATGGTACATTCAACTACTACCTTTGCACTGAATTATCAAATCTTAGCGGTATATAATCCTGATCAACTTACATAATATTAGTAAGATGTAGATGCACCAAACATATGAGAAAATTAAAGAGCTGACGAAATTGAGTAATGCAAATATATAACCCATCTCTTCCAATGAGCAAGTAAAATAAAGAACCTCATGTTGCCGGATTAAGAAACGCAATTTTGAGGGGTTATAAAGTGCTGGACATGAAGCAAAAACTCTTCACAGGAATCTTGAAGAAGCAAAAAAATGCACAAACTCTGGTAATGACATAACCAAAGAGCAAGAAAAGGTGGCGAAACCCAGAATCAGAAAAACACCACGGGTTTGGAGCAATGTGAACTCGTAATCAGTCACCCAAGTTGAATCGAAGCTCGATTTGGATATATCTTGGCTAAAAAGCCACGGATTTGGCAAGGAACCGAGAGGGAGGGCAAACACGAACCACGAACCCTAGAAATTTCACCTAAATTGACTTCGGCAACCTAGATTAAGAGAGCGCAAAACGGCGCCCTTGTAGTCCGCGTTAGCCACCATTCTGATGTCCTTGTTTCACGGCGCCACATCAACTTCTCTTGCATTCTGTTGTCCACGTAAGTAGTAGGATTTTTCAGGATGACCTTTGACCAGAATCGGAGAGGACATGTGTCAAGCAAGTATAAATTTGGGGTTTTTGAAGATCTTAAAAGGAAATTTGAAGGTGTTGGAGTCACAATGAACATATTTTAAAAATTTGTATGGAATTTTTTCTAGTAAATATAAAGATTGAGAAATAGAAATTAAGTTTAATAAAAGTAGATCGATGAAATTAAACGTAGAAAAGCTAAATAAAGAAATAATTCGGACAATAATTTCATATGAAGTGTCTTCTAGGTCATCGGGCTCACTTATCCCAGAAAAAGAAATCGAGGGACTAGTTTGCAATGGAATTAGAAAAAATGGAAGAACAAGTAGTATGTCCTACTCATAGGATTGATCCTACATTGCTAGAAAAAAAGCATCTACGACTATTCATCCTAGCAAATGTACTTGGCTCATGCTTTTAGATTTCGAAATAAACTTATTAGCACTTCCATTAAAATAGACTGCAAAACCTTAAAAGAAGAATTCCTTTCAGAAGAAAATGAAAACCAAAGAAAATAGTCCGTAGAAATATACACTGCAAGAGAAAGAGAGGTTTGCCAAAAAGAATGATACGTAGAAATAACAAAAAGAAAGTAAATCTGAAATTCCACATAGATTAAAACAAGGAAGTATAAATGACGTAGAAAATTATTTAAATAACTTAGGGGCTGCATGTTTATGTTCTTTTTTTCTGTTTATGAACAGAAATTTTGTTTTTTTGTTCCCGGGAACAAAAAAAGAACAGAAACGCGTTTGTTTGCGTTTTTGTTCAAAATCAATTTTTTTGTTCCTAGAACGAAAAAAGAACAGAAATGAGAAACAAAAAAAAATTGTTTCTTGTTCCAGAAACACTTTTAAAGAAACACTTTTTTCTTCTTTTCTTCTTTTCTTCTTCTTCTTCTTTCTTCTTTGGCTGGTCGCCGGCCTCGGCCATGGCCGGCGACCGGCCGTCGAGGGCCGGCGACGCTGTCGAGGGTCGGCAACCTCGCCGGAGCGTCGCCCGCGGGCGAGGCTCGGCTTCGCCTTGGCTAGGCGAGCTCGGGCTAGCCCGGATCCGGCGAGGCCGAGCGTCACCGGCCGCCGGGCGACGCTTCCTCGCGTCGCCGGATCTGGGCGAGCTCGAGCTCGCCCAGCCATGGCGAGGCCGAGCCTCGCCCGTGCCGGCGAGGCCGAGTGTCGCCCGGCGCGGGCGAGGCTCGGCCTCGCCATGGCTGGGCGAGCTCGAGCTCGCCCGAGATCCGGCGACGCCGAGCATCGCCGGCCGGCCGGCGAGGCTCGGCCTCGCCTTGGCCGGGCGAGCTCGACGTCGCCGGCGCGGGCGAGGCTCGACCTCGCCATGGTTGGGCGAGCTCGAGCTCACCCAAATCCGGCGACGCCGAGCGACGCCGCGGCCGGCGAGGCCGAGCGTCACCGGCGCGGGCGAGGCTCGGCCTCGCCGGATCCGGGCGAGCCCGAGCTCACCTAGCCAAGGCGAGGCCGAGCCTCGCCCGCGCCCGCGACACTCGGCCTCGCCGGGGGTCGGTGAGCCTCGCCGTGGCTAGGCGAGGCTGCCGGCCCCGTCGGCCAGTCGCCGGAGGCCGGCGACCGGCCAAAAGAAGAAAAAAAGAAAAAAAGGGAAAAAAGGAAAATAAAATAAAAACATTAAAAAATTAAAAAAAAAAAAAAGAATAAAATATACCAAACATGTTTCTATTCATTTTTTATTCCCGGAACAAGTTTACCAAATGCATTCTTTTGTTCAAAAACTGTTCCCCGGAACAGAAATAGTTTTTTTTATTTCTGTTCCCTGGAACAATTTTTGAACAAAAACACAAACAAACAGCCCCTTATATTATGGTATATGGAAAACCCCAAAGATCCAGTCATCCTCCTGTGGTTGGATTAAAACTAGGAGTGAACACTACATCATTTTTATCATCTAGAACAACTATGTAGAATATTTCTAATTTGGCTCTCATTTTGCATTGATACATTTTCAAATTTTGATTCAAATGAGCTGATTTTGGCCATTTTAAATTTCTAGGTCATTGAGGGAGAGGGGGGGGCAACCGACAGTTGATTGGTATTCAAGAATGAACAAGATGCCTAAGATTTATGCTATAGATGAAATTTTGTTCATACAATGCTTGTCATTTTCCTAAGCTTTCTATACTTGATTCAAATGAGCTGATTTTGGCCATTTTTTCTAATTAGCGAAATGACAACCATTGCTTGTCATCAACAACGTAAAACTCTGATACGATTTTATTACTCAAAAATGGTGGACGCATCAAACGAGCACAATCAAGCAAGAAACCATCGTAGAAAAAAAAAATTGACACAGAGGATTTACATTATTTGACCTATAGTGTGTCTATTCCATAGGAAGAGATTGACAAGATATTTTATTATAATCAATAAGAGGAAATTATATTCACTCGAAATATACAATTCTCAAACGTTTTCCAGTTTCCAATTATACTAAAAAATGTCTCGCATAATCAAATCAAAGAGATACAAAGTGTTTACTCACACACTTACGTTCGTTGACGATTCCCTGAGCTCTCACTAAGTCAGGCTTGATATCAGTACAAAATTAGGTCAAAACCCGCATTTAGTATAAATCCTGCTTTCGGCCATCAAAAATCTTCTCGGGAAAATTCGGTCTAGTTTAGATATCTAGCCATAGCTTGATCGGACATTCGAAGTTGCTCCCTCTTGCTCGGTATGTCCATGGTTGAACTATGGCGTCCCAATACGCCACTTACTAATCCCTGTTCTTTATTTACTTTAGGTTATCACGCAAACGGAAGTCTTTTCTAAAGGTTAGCATTTATAACATGAACTATACACGTGCCTCTAAGAATACCAACAGTAAAGGGAATCATGCTTCAATTATTTACCATACTTATATGTGCATCGGGTGGCAGATTATACATCAAAAGGAAAAACCTAAGCTGGGAGAAAAAAAAAAAAAGTTCCAGTTTCCCTAGACCCTGCTATAGCAAACTCCTTGTCCGTACATACATCACTCTATCCGACCGTCCCGACTACGTAATCCCGCACCCCAAAAAGTTACGATCGTGCCAAAATACAGGCACGATCCCTCCGCACTCCATCCTACTCCAGCTCCTAATCCTCCACATCCCTCCATCACCACCTACACCAGGAGCATCAGGGGATGGAATCGGTCCTAACAGGCAACCGTCCACTAGCAAAAACAAAACGGTAGGAAATTAGATCAAGTTATCCTATGTCCACTAGCAAGACAGTTGTGTATTCGAACAAACTTCGTGCCCGAAAAGTCCGGGTCCGTGAATTTGTGATGCTTGCCCTCTAGCGCAACGGGTGCTCCATAACGAGAGATGGCGGATGCTGGGAGCGAAGACATAGCTATCAATCTGAAAAAAAAAAAAAAAAAAAAAGTGTGAGCTGACACTCAGCAAGAGAAACATCAAGATCATAAAACCACTTGATCTAATTGACACTCGATTGCTAGGACACAACTAGTATCCAAGCAAGTAAGCACCCAAGTATGAGCATACGACATATCATAGACCATTTCTAATCACACAAGCAGTGCCAGCATGCATTTAATGCAACATGCGTCACATACAATCACATGGGTCACACTACTATGCAATGGGTGCATCACACTTCACATTTATCATGCACAATATCATTGGGGTCCATCCCTATTTCACTGTTCAACCAGTCCATGTAGGTGGCTCATGCAGTGACCTCTGGTTCACTAACCAGGCATTCACGGTTCCATACCACAAACATCCCTACTCTAGGGCGTCTTGGTTGTTAGGTAAGGCATTCACTTCCGACATCCACTTTGGGCCATTGTCAAGTTTTTGAGTTGATCATCTAGACTTCCGGGGTTTGTCACCAGCCCGAACATCCCTACTACAACCGGCATCTTGGTTGTTAGCCAAGGCATACACCTTCAAGATTCACTCCAGGCCATCGTCGGGCATTCAAGGTTTGCCAACCTTGGGCATCATATATCACAATCCATCTCATGCATTGCAGGCATAGTGCACTCATGTAGTGACATAGCATTTGTGCATTATAAAATGCATCCTATTCAGCACACGTGACACTAGGATGGGCAGTATGCCACCACACATGATTCACTACTTTCATGGTACACTCAACCACATATAATCCAAAATTCCAGATTCTGTCCTCTTATGTTTTAAACCCAATTTCTACAAGTAAATGGTACCACATGGCAATCAAAATGCACCATTTGAAAGTCTATCAAACGCCATTACTGTCATCAGTAGGTCGCCAAGCAAGATTCCATCACCTTCCTAAAGAATTTAATGCAATTTGGATCAAAGGCAGAAACGAACAAATTTGCGCAGTCAAAGGAATCAAAGCTAAAACCATAGTAAATGAACTCGAAATTTTTTAAAATTTTAATATGTTATAGAGAAGACCAACAAACAATTTTCATGAGTAAACTAAGTCCACAACAATTTGTATAAAGAGCAGTAAAATGCACAATATAAAGAAGAATCTGGTTAAAAAAAAAAAGAATCTGGTTCACTGGAATAGAGCAACTGATCTTAGAGATATAATCATCTAATAGCCCTAAACGTGTCAAAAAATTTTGAAATTTGGATATGTTATAAATCAAAATGTCCTCTACAACTTTTATAAGGAAATAAGTTCAAAATCAAAAGGGAAAATTTTATAAAAATTCAGAAAGACAATTGGGTTGCTGTTCTGACTGCACTGGGCAGATCATACACAATAAATGACTAGGCTTTCATACCAACCATATCACCTCAAAAAAATCTGAAATTAAAGTATGTTTTACATCAAGATGCCTTGCAAAACTTTCATGAAGAAATTCTTGTCAAACTCGAATCACAGCAAGCTCCACAGAATTAACAAAGAGATAAGGTCCAGCAATTTCAGTTCCAGAAATCCAAACCACAGTACACGAACTCATGTAAAACTTGCACCACACAAGTCCATTTGCTCAAAACACATCAAAACCAGAAGTCCTAAGCCACATGCAATATCCGTCTCCAATTATAATCAACTACTTCGTACGTGAGGGCCAAACGAATGTTAGATTAAATATGAACTAAAACCTGACGATCTCGATTTATCAATCACGGATAAATTCGTACAAAAGTCGGGATCGATTTGCGAAAATGTAAAGATTAACATACCTCCAACCATTGATGAAACTTGCAAAAGCGAAAAACTCCAAAACCTTGGACGGATTCATGCAGCATGATCAATTTGCAATATTTGGAACACCAGATTTGTATGTCATGTTCTACTAGCCAATACCTCTCAAACCTAATGGTGTGTTTTTCTGTAGTGATAGGGTTTGAACTAGACGACCTGACGTTTTATTCCGTTTCTTATGTTACCGATATCTTCCATCAAAACCGTTATGGTAACATATTAACGGGCAAATATCATGTAATAGATGTGGGTGATAAATTAGGCAATAAATCAGAACTAACTGGGAATACAATATTGTGATCATTTTTAGAATAATGAATATATTATAATATTTTCCCACTTGATCCCAATATTCCATCAAATGAAATATTAACCCAAATCCACATAAATTTCATACTGAAATAAAATACATGAATCACGGCGATGAATCCTCTTAGAGCAAGTATTATCTTCCATATATCACAATGCATTTTATCAGCCCATATGTGATCAAATAACTTAATGAATAAACTTTATGTTTACTCCAGGTCAAACGTAATTGTTTTTATCAGAATAATTGAATATATACAACTGTATTGAGAAAAATATTATAAATGAATAAAAGTCTCACAAATTCTTCCATGTAAAGAAAATTTTACATAATTGGACCAATGCCCATTCTGAATACATGATCATTATAACTCATTGGTGGCATGCCTTTAGTTAAAAAATCAGCTATCATCAATCCAGTACTTATGTGTTCTGGGACCACTTTCTTCTCTTTAACACGTTCTCTGATGGCTAAATACTTGATGTCAATGTGCTTGCTTCGACTACCACTTTTGTGGTTCTTAGCCATGAAAACTGCAGCTGAATTGTCACAAAATATTGTTAATGGCCTAGTAATGGAATCCATAACTCTAAGCCTCGATATGAAACTTTTCAACCACACACCATGTGAGGTGGCCTCAAAATAGGAAACGAACTCTACCTCCATAGTGGAAGTGGCAACCACGGTCTATTTTGCACTCCTCCAGGATATAGCTTCGCCGGCAAACATAAAAATATATCCCAATGTTGATTTACGGGAATCAACGTAGCCAGCAAAGTCTGAGTCCGAGTAACCAACTTTCTACAAGCTGTCCGTTCGTCTATACATAAGCATATGTCTCTTAGTTCCTTGAAGGTACCTCATCACCTTTTTTGCAGCTCTCCAGTGGTCCATATCTGGATTACTTTGGTATCTTCCCAACATTCCCACAACAAAGGCTATGTCAGGTTGAGTGCAAATCTGAGCATATATCAAACTTCCGACAGCAAAAACATATGGAATGTTCTTCATTTGTTCCCTTTCAAAATCGTTCTTTGGGCATTGGTTTAAATTAAACCTATCACCCTTCATAATGGGTGCTATACTTGGTAAACAATCTTTCATCAAAAACCTCTCTAAGACATTATTGATATAGGTTTATTGAGATAATCTTAATATACCACGAGGTCTATCTCTATGGATCCTAATGCCAATGACATAAGAGGCTTCATCCATATTCTTCATATCAAAACTCTTAGAGAGAAATTGTTTCACTTCATATAACAACTGTAACATCCAGATTTTTCAGTCCTGTCTTCTACTGAATAAATCAGGCATTCCATTGACGCGCCTATAGGGCTATTTTCAGAACTGATAATTCTCGAGATAACTAGATTATCTGGGTAGGCGATTAAGGAATTTTAAGGCAATAGACTTGAGAATTCGATCAGGAATCGACGTCTTGACCGTGCTTATCTTTAGAGGCCATTACGGCACAGTTAAAAATCGATTTGAGATCAGAGATAGGTTTGTTAGACTGAGATGTGTGGCTGATCATGGGTGACTCCACTAAATTGAAAAATTCTCGTCGACCGATACTAATTTGATTTTACTGTTGTTTTAGTACCCTGTGTTCGTAATTGAACCCTCGAGAGTTTTACGACAATCAAGAGTCACCATTGAGTCGAGTGGGTTCATAGTGGTTCGAAGAAAATCGACCACGGGTCATTTGCCCTAAAAGTTTTGAAAACTATTCGATAGTCTAGGTCACGCTAAAAACGCGCTAAATGAAAATTACTGTGAATTCAAGTCTGATTTCAGAAATTGAAGATTTTTTCATGTCACAATAAATTCTAGGAGCCACGACTCAGTCTCAAAAGATTTTTCTACAACCCGAGAATTTTTGGGAAAAAGTCGGCATAGGACCGTTTCTTTTCAGAAAATGTCGGGGATTGTTTTTAATTGCAAAATTGGGATGCAAGTGAGATATATTAGAGAGGAAAAATATTAATTTGACCAAGGATTCGACGGTTGAATTTTCAGAGGCTGAATTGAATTGTTTCAAGAAGAATTGAAGTCCAAATTGTACCATCTCCCTTCCAAATTCGTAACACCCCATTGGACCCAACATTTGGACCTATTAAAGCTTCTAGAAGGGGCATATTTGGTCAAGAAAATGTGGGTGGAGGACAGCTAGGTGGTGGGCCATGTTTGTGGGGCCAAAGAGAGAGAGAGAGAGAGAAACCAGCCCCCTCCTTCCCTTCTCTCTCCCGTCGCTGTCTCTCTCCATCTTATTCTTCTCCTTGCAATTTCGATGATAGCAGCAACTGAAAAAGACCTCAGTAGCTGCAGAAGATTAGCTAGTGCAGCCAGCAGCCTCGCTCGTCGCCGTTCACCGCCACTGCACGCCGTCGCAACCCGCGACACCGCCATCACTCGCTTCGCCTTACCCGCGCGCACCTCTGCCTCTCTCCTCCGTCCTTTTGCTGTTTGACGCCCCTGCAAGCTGAAGACCAACGAAGCCAGCTCACCGTTAAGGCCTCACCACCGCACACCGTAGTCGGAGTCACCACCGCTGCAAGGCGACACCTCGTCACTGCTCCACGTGTCACCATCTCCATCTCGCCGGCCTCTCTGTTCCAACGACCATTTCAGATCTGGTGGAGCTCCGCCGAAGCCATTCGGCCCACCTCCAGCCACCGTGAAGCCCCGCCTAGGTCCAGTTCAACCCCTCCGTCCATCTAGGTCCGTTGTCGCCTCAACCCAAGCTTGGATCCGCCCTCTTCCGGCGAGCGGCAGCAGCCAAAAAAATGGGTATGGCAGTGACTATTTGGCCCGTTTTGGCCGGTTTCCCGACCTCGAATGCTTGGCCCACTTTGGAGTGAATTGATCCCATCGGCGTCCCCAACGATTTGAGCCATTTGGAATGCTCAATGAGTGAGTTTAACTCACTAATCCCCACTTAGTAGGTTAATCACACTTAAGGGGTATTTAGATTAGACTAAGTAGGTTTAGGTGATTAGATTAGTTTATTTAAATGTTAAGTGGATTAAGGGAAGTGATTAGTTTAGTGGATAATTAATTAAGGCTAAGTAAATGATTAGTTTAGAGTAATCTTGTTTAAGCCTTAATTAATTATTTTAGATTAAATAATTATTTCAATTTATATTTATTATTTATTATATTATATTATTATAATATTATTTTATTTTATTTTATTTTCGGAATAAATTTAATTATTTATTATTTTCGAAAATTTGACTGGGATAGTCGATGACCGGAATTTTATGTTGATCGTAGTGGCGCTCTCTGTTTATTTATTTGAGCTTTCATTTGTGCTGAATTGGATTAATTGTGATTTTAGGATTTATTCCTAAATTATTTGATTTTGGTTATTAATGGAAAAATAACCGGGCGTCGGTTGATAGCGCCAAAAATATTTTGGCGAACTACGGAAAATGATGGGATTTGTGGAAAGGAAATTCTAGTATTTGGGCTAAGGCCAACCGTGTACCCACACACAGCTATTTATCGAGAATGATAAAAAGATGAAATTGATCGTATGAGAGAGTGGTATACTATAATGGCCGGGGGCCCTAAATTATCGGCATTGGGCCAGCATATAAATAGTATACCATAATATCAGCTTTGGGCAAGCATATATAGTATACTAAATTGGTCTGGGGGTCCTAATCTGTCAGCTTTGAGCAAGCATATACATAGTATACTATATTTATTAGCTTTGGGTGAGCTATGCTATCTATTTTTAGCTTTAGGTGAGCAACCCAAGACTACTATCGGACTTTATAAATAGTATTGAATGTACTGACCAGGGAAAGGTTGTGGTGACATGTAATCGATTGAGTCGATTGATCGATGATTCGATCTGTGGTGATTGATTGGATGTTTATTTGAATTGCACTGATTTGCAGAAAGGAATTGAGGCCAAGGTAAGTCCTCTGACCCGTGTTGTACTTAGGCAGCCCTTAAGGCGTATTGACTTCCTAATAAAGTCTTAGTGAGGTAGAACTTGCTAAAACGTAGTCTCATCCCGATTGTGAGACAATATTTCAAGTCCCTAGATGACAATCGTGGAGGATCAGAAGTCCTAAAGTTTGGAAGGTGGAGGCTGAAGAATCAGCAAATGGGTCTGACTAGTGGATGTTAAGATAGTCCCCTTTTTGATAAGCCGACAATTTTTGTAAACAGCCTAAGTTTGTAATTAACCAGTTTGTCTATAAAGACTTATCTTAGCTTGAAAAATATGATCCTATTTTTCTATCCCATTGATTAATTGTCTGGGGATTTTATTAAGCTTCCGCATGCATATATAAATGAATAGGTCGGCGACCTTCCTGGGACGTCGCAAAATAATTGCCCAGATAAGTGATGGGCGCGCTCGAGGATCGGGGCGTGACAACAACCCATTGTCATTGGTTGCAAGTAAAATGTCATCTACATATAGCACAAGGAAACAAATTTTGCTCCCACTAACCTTCTGGTATATACATTGATTTATGACATTCTTTATAAAACCGAATGAAGATATGACCTCTTGGAATCTTAAGCAGGATGCTTGTTTCAAGCCATATAGAGACCTTTTAAACTTGCATACTAAATGCTCACCAACACTAGAGAAGAATCCTTTTGTTTGTTTCATGTAAACTACTTCTTCCAATTTTCCATTGAGGAATGCCGTTTTCATATCCATTTGATGTAACTCCATATCAAAATGAGCAACAAATGCCAAAATAATACGAAGATAATCTTTCTTGGATACATGAGAAAACGTCTCCGTGTAATCGATTCCCTCCATTTGAGTGAATCCTTTAGTAACGAGTCTAGCTTTGTATCTCTCAATATTGCCCAATGAACCATTCTTAGTTTTGAAGACTCATTTACAACCAATGGCCTTCGCACCATCAAACAACTCAACTAAATCCCAGAATATGTTTGATACCATATAATTCATCTCTTCCTTCATAGCATTGTACCATAAATCGGATTTATTACAACTTATGGTTTGTGAAAATGTCTCGGGATCACTTTTAGCTCTAACATTATAGTCAGATTCTTGTAGATACACAATGTAGTCATTAGGGATTGCTGATTTCTTTATTCTAGTAGATCTTCTTAATGTTGCATCAACATCCTCTTGAGGAGTTTGTTGTTCAACTAGAATCTCAACAGTATCTGGTAATTGCTGAACAATTGGGTCTACCGGATCAATATCAGTAGGTTGTGGATCTTCAATCATTGGTTGCTCAATGACCGATTGAACTGAATGGGTGTTGTAAACATCAACCAATCTAGTACATGAGGTGGAAGATTGAGTATCTGAATGATCTTCTTCAGGAACAAAGTCCATGAATTGATCGCTCTCACTAATCAAGTCATTCTCAAGAAATTTAGCATTTCTTGATTCCACAAACCTAGTGGTGTGAGATGGACAATAAAACCTGTATCCTTTGGACTTTTCGGCATATCCAACGAAATACTCACTTATAATCCTTGGATTTAACTTCTTTTCCTGTGGATTGTGAACTCTTACTTCAAATGGGTATCTCTAAACACATACATGTCGCAAACTCGATTTCCAACCTTTGAATAACTCAAAAGGCTTCTTTGGAACAGTCTTGGTTGGAACTCGGTCTAATATGTACACAGGCATTTTAAGAGCCTTAGTCCACAAAAACTTAGGAAGTTTGGAGTTGTTGAGCATACTCCGCATCCTGTCCAATAATGTTCGGTTTCTTATTTCTGCGACACCATTTTGGTCCGGTGAACCAGGTATAGTGTATTGGGCAATAATCCCACACTCTTCAAGAAACTTTACAAATGAACCAGGTGCTTGTCTATCTTCAGTGTATTTACCATAGTATTCTCTATCTATCTGATCTCACGATCTTAATTTGCTTGCTGCATTGTTTCTCTATTTCAGTTTTAAATACTTTAAAGGCATCCAGTGCTTTGTGCTTATTACGAAGCAAGTAGAGATACATGAATCATGAATAATCGTCTATGAAAGAAATGAAGTATCTCTGACCATTTGAGTCCATATCCAGATTACAAATATCTATATGTATGATTTCTAATATTTTTGTACTCCTCTTAGTACATTTCTTTGACTTGTTGGTCTGTTTTCCCTTTACACAGTCCACACAAGTGTCATAATCAGTAAAATCTAGAGTATTAAGTACTCTATCATTTACTAGTTGCTTAATTCTATCCATGGAGATATGTCCTAACCTCCGGTGCCACAACATAGAGGAATCCTCATTCACAACACATCATTTTATACCAACATTATTGTGAACGTGCATCGCATTATTAATGACTTTGTCTTGTAAATTAATTCGAAAAAGACCGTCAGACAAAATACCACTCCCAACAATTTCAGATTTATACGAAAATTGAATGTTGAATATGAAAATTCAAAGGAGTATCCTAAAGGTACAAGTCTTGAAACTGAAATTAAATTCCTAGAAAAGCTTGGAATATAAAAGGTCATTTCTAAAATTAAAACAAAACCACTATTGAGAACTAATCTGCATATCACAATAGCTTCGACACGTGAGCGCATCTTGTTTCTTGAATAGATGCTTTGTTCACTCCCCACTAGTTTCCGTTGGTTTTGAAAATCCTACAAGGAATTCGAAATGTGGATTGTAGAACCAAAATCAATCCACCAAGTGTTGTGACCCACATCAACCATATTAGATTCATAACAGACACATGAGAGTTGGTTACCTTTCTTTTTGAGCCATGCCTTAAATTTGGCGCAATCCTTCTTCATGTGCCCCTTCTTTTTACAGAAGAAGCACTTGGATTCCTTCTTAATGCCAGCTTGGGGAGGTAGAGGCATCTTACCTTTTCCCTTTTGCTTGCCTTGCCTTTTATACTTATCATGTGTTGCCATATGGGAACTTTCTCCTTTCTCCATTAATAGCCTCTCTTCCTCTTGAATACACATGGTCATGAGTTTATTGATTGACCATTTAGTTTTATGTGTGTTGTGAGAGATCTTAAAAGGGGCATACTCTTGTGGGAGAGTACTTAGGATATAGTATACAAGAAAAGATTCTAATATCCCAACCTCAAGATTCTTTAGTTGAGCTGTAATGTCCCTCATCTTCATGATGTGCTCACGCACACCTCTTACACTAGTAAGTTTCAAGGACAAGAACTTCATAATTAGGGTCATGGCATGCGCCCTCTCTAAAGACTCAACTTGTGCATCAATAGCCTCCAGCAATTTCTTGGTATTGTTATGCTGAATGAATGAACCACGAATGCTAGCAGAGAGTTTTGTCTTTATATACATCACACTGAGATGGTTGGACCGCTCTCATTGTGCATAACGAGTATGTTCAGCATGAGTACTATTCTCAATAGGTTCAGGTGGTTCGTCTGACCTTAGAGCATAATCAAGATCCATGCACCCTAATTGAAGAACTAATTTTCTCCATTCTTTATAGTTATTTCCATTAAGCTTGGGAACAATTATACCGAAACTAATCGTAGGTGGTAAGACTGCATCATAATTGAAGAAAACTTATGTATTAATATATTTGAGGCAAATAGACTTAAATCGAATTTAATAATGTAAAACATGTTATAAAATATGAATTACATAACATCAAAAACTACCTGTGGGCTAAGTTTTTAATTTAAATTGATTCATAATTACTTCATGATGAAACTATCAAATTATATTCCCTTCCTTAATCCCTGTGGGTAAATTAAGAAAGATAAAATAATATTTCATCCTAATTAATCACATTAATATATTGAAAATTCATGTGGGATAAAATTCATAATATTAATGTGACTAATCACAATTATTGTCTTTGACTATATGTGATCCAAAAGCTTGTAATGTATATAATTTAATATAATCAAAGATGTTGTGGCTAATCTTTAATTAATTAAATATATACGGATCACTAGACATTGTAAGGGTAAAACAGTAAAAATCACGTGCAAAATGGGTAAAACTGGAATTTTGCACACAAGGTCAGAATTGGAATTTTACTTTTAAGGGGTAAAATAGGAATTTTACACCCAAAAGGGCAAAATCATAAATTTTCATGCCTCAAGGGGGCAAAATCAGAATTTTATGCGGGCAAGGGGAATCGCAATTTTCCTAAGTGCGGAGGGGTAGAATTGAGAAATCATATGCGCACTTTTCCCATTGCAGGCACTCACTTTAGCCCCTCGCACGTGCCCGCTGCAGCTCCAAAGTGCATGCATCGGTCTTCTTCGCAGGCTTTCATCTTCCACCGCTTCCAGCTCCATTTTGCCGATTGGTTCTCCTCCCATAGCCCATGTTCGACCAAATTGATTGATGGGTTTTGAAGAGAACATCGGGACGAACGAATAATTTCAAGATACGGCAAAAACGACCAACATATTGACCAGAATTAAGCCTAAAACGATATGCCCTAAAAACCCTAACCACCAAAATTTCACCGCTCGATTAACCTCCAACAATCAGTAATATGCCAAAAAATTTAAGGGTTTTTCTTCCTAATGGCGGTGTGACCATGTAGATCCATTATCGCGTGGTGGATCGCCTGAAATTGGCCGGAATTTTAAATTCCGTTCTAAGAAATAAAAATCCGAATTTACCCATACATAATAATTCAATGAAAATAAATAAAAATTCCAAAAAAATTTCAACAAAGCGGAGATTATAAACATGCTCGATACCAAATGTTAGATTAAATATAAACTATAACTTGATGATCCCGATCCATCAATCACGGATAAATTCATACAAAAGTCGGGATCGATTTGCAGAAACGTAAAGATCAACATACCTCCAGCCATTGATGAAACTTGCAAAAGCGGGAAACTCCAAAACCTTGGACGGATTCATGTAGCACAATCGATTTGCAATATAGGGAACACCAGATCTGTACGTCATATTCTACTAGCCAATATCCCTCAAACCTGATGGTATGTTTTTCTGTAGTAATATGGTTTGAATTAGATGACTTGACGTTTTATTCCGTTTCTTATGTTACCGACATATTCCATCAACACCGTTATGATAACATATTAACGGGCAAATATCACGTAATAGATGTGGGTGATAAATTAGGCAATAAATCGGAACTAATTGGGAATACAATATTATGATCATATTTAGAATAATAAATATATTATAACAACAAACACACGAAACTCACATACAAGACTATATAGGCCACGAAAATGACATGCGATGCCTCGCTTCCACAAAATCTCGGAATCACAGTATAATTAAGCTATCATTTCACATTCTCTACATCTACTCAAGCTAACAGGGACATGCAAGCAAGAAGCAACACAAAACAGCTACTATTCTAGCAATAACCGAGCCTAAAAATGATCAAGAAGAGTAGAAGAAAGTCACTCCTCCTTGTCTTTGCTTCTCTTGAGCTCCAGACTTTCTTTCCTTGAAGAAGACCTTGAATCCTTAGAGGAAAATGGAAGGAAATGAGAGAGATGTTCGGTGAGGGAGAGGGGAAGAGAGCTCGCACGAGAGAGAGGGAGAGAGTGAGATGAGAAAAATGAAATGAGAGAGGGAGAGAGAGAAGAGAGTAGGCCGATCAAGGGAAGGAAAAGGTAGGTGTCTTCCTCAATACACTTCTTGCATGAACTCTAATTGGATCAAGAGGGAGGCAGCTCATGATCAAGCTATCCTTAGCCTATTTAGCAAATTTGAATCAATTTCTAGCATTTCCATTGGGCTATAGGGGCGGCAACATAATTTAGGGCAATTATAAAAATTAAGACCCATGCAAAAATAATAATAGGGGTGGCCCCACACACAGACGCACGCGCACGCACAAGCGCGCGCACGTGCGCACACAGGTCTATAAACAGTCTAGTTATGTCCTAAGGTACAACTTTAGGCACATACATACACTAGACAAGGCATATGCTACTGCCTTTATCCCTAATTCGCTCACTTAATTCGATTATCATAAAATTAAATTCCCATGTGGCTCACTAATATAGTTAGACATAAATTCAAGATGTCACGAGAACATCCAGCAAATCTGGCCAATTGTCCAATCTTGCCTCTAGACATCCAAAATCCGCAATTCGCACCCATAGTAGCCTCGTCTTGACTCACCACTTAATTCAGATGTCCACCATTTGATTTAGGACATTTGAAATGTATCATCATGCATTCGGAACCATTTGGCTTGCTTTAGATGTGTCAAACTTTAATCTCAATTCACACCCAAATCAAAATAGAGTCAAATATCGAGCCACCTTTCAACAGCTAACAGAATTCATTATTTTGAAAAGAGAAGTTTTTTTGTTATTCACAATCAACGTATCTATATATCATTAATTTATATTATTTGAGGAAAATTTGGTGTCAAACGAATGCATACCTCTTCGATTTGAAACTTCGTTCTTCTCTTATTAATAAAATTTGCTAAGGTCCAATCAATATCAATGGCATTGTCTCATATTTAAAAAGGAAGGGCAAGTTTACTTCGAAATGCTACTGGGAATTGATTTAGTATTTTTGTTTTCGGGAATTATTTGGTGTCTTTGTTAGTTCTAACAAGTCTACACATTTCAGTTACAAATCAACAGTTAGGGGTGTGCATGGTCTGGGCGGATGGTTCCCAACCTAGAACCGGGAACTGCCTCCTAAGAACCGGTTCCAAAAAATTGGAACCGGAAACCACCCGCTAGTTGCATGGATCAACTTGGGAACCGGACCGCCGATCCGGTCCGATTCCTGAGTGGATCCATAGAACTGGTCCAACCTCCACACCTCCTTTTTCGCCTTCAACCGGTCGCGACCATCACTCCACTTCCGTCCCGGCCACCACCACCATCTTAGCCACCGCCTCCGTTGTCTCCCACTCCTCCCTCAAGACCGACAATAAGGAGGACAACGGGGACGATGAGCTGTTCTTAGACCTAGAATTTGCCCATCCCCGAAGATAAGGATGATGGGGAGAAGCCTGAGGAGGGAGAGGAGGAAGAGAGAAGATGGAAGTGGGACGAGCCCAATAACGAAGAGGACAATAGTCACAATGAATGCGGAGGTGGCGACGACATGGAGAGAGAGTTCAAGTTCAAGGGAGGAAAAGAGAATTAACTCAATATTTCGTCAAGTTCGGATTAGGACTCAAAGAGAGATGAGTAGATCCGGAGATGAATCAGAGAGGAAGAGGGAGCTCGGGGAGATTTTGAATTAAGAGAGACGAGATGGAATAGGAGAGTAGTGAATTGAGATAAGATGATGATTGGAGCCATAAATTTTAGATTTGCTAATTTCGAATTTTTTTAATATTAAAAATGAATATATTATTATAAATATAACCGGTCCGGTCCGAGTGGGTGGGTGGGCGGATCCGCCTATGGAACCGGGAACCGAACTGGTACCCACTGGTTCCCATAAATTGGAACTGGGAACCGGACCGGTTCCCTTAAAAACACCGGTTCTGAGCAGTTATGGTCTAATTCCGGGCGGTCCATGCGGGTCTCGGTTCTTTTGCACACCCCTACCAACAGTTGAAAGGCATGCCTAGCGGAATAAAAGAATAAATAGCACTTGAAAATTCCTTAAATTGTCTGTGATATCTACGTTTAATGAACGTTTATGTCTCAGTGCATTCAAATAGTTTTTTTGCTTAAGAAACACTGAGAAAATAAAAACAAAGTCGACTTTCTAAATGAACCAGCCGACACCTAAATTTGTCTGAATGTATCCTGAGCCTATAACGTGCTCCTGAGAACCCGTCTTCCATTTTGGCCTTCCAATAAAAAGAAGAAAGGGAAAAAGAAGGGGGAGAGGGAGGGAGGAAAGATTCAAGCGAGAGGGAGACCGTGAGTGGAGAAAGCCGAGAGAGAGACTGAGAGTGAGCGACGGTTCTCGATCAACAAACACACTTGAAACCCGGCTGACGACCCGCCGACGTTACCCATCTCCCCGAGCAAAGCTCACGGTAGGTTTTGGTTCGGTTTCGTTCGCCCTTCTTTTGGGTGTCGATTTCCTGAGGATCCCTGCTCAGAGATGCGTGAGGCGAATGAGCGTAGCCCAATCTACTGAGCTCGCCCACCGTCCGACGTGCCAAGAATGATAGGGCTCTTTCATCCGAACGCTCGTACCCCTTTTTGTGCTCTATTTTGGGCTAGCCGGACCGGGCTGACGTTGTCCAGTACGCGCGAGTTTTGGCCTCATTTGTGTGCGTGCTACGGTTTTAGGGGACTGGTATGTAGTTCATTCGGAATCCCGACTCGAGCTAGGGCTCGATCGTCCTCACCCCTTGCCCTTCAGTTTGCGGATATTAAGTGTTTGATAAAATGTCCTCAAGACGGTTACGTAAGAATAGCCGTTGTTTTTGCCTTACCCGAAGCTCACGTAGCATTATTTTGATCTTCAGTTACTGAGTTTGTCCTGGGTAAGACCTTATCTCGTTGATCGGGGCTGTCATGGTCATTTCTTTGGCATACTCCTATTCGCGTTGCTTCGATAGCGCTTATCCGTTGATGGCCCGCGACGAGTTCTCTAGGGATCAACGACTTTCATGGCTAATTGCAAAAGGATGTCACGTCCCGACCCTCCGAGCACGTGCCCATTTTTGCTTGGTCGATATAATAGCGATGTCTCAGGACGCATCACCGACCCATTCAATTTTAAATACGCATGCGGAAGTAAATGTAAATCCCCAAAACGCAAGGCCAAATTTTTAAAAACACAACAAGTCTTTTATAAACAAACGGGTTTATACACAAGACCAGACTGGTTACAAAAATGTCGGCTCATCAAAAAGGAACTGTCCTATGACTAACTAGTCATACAAGTTCGCCGATTATACTTCTTCCTCCTTCCCAAACTCCGGGACTTCCGGCTCTCCACGACCGTCACCTAGGGACCTGAAAATGTGATCTCACAACGGGGTGGGACTATGTCTTAGTAAGTTCAACTCCCTAAGACCCGATTAGGAAGAAAATATTCCTTAAGGGCTGCCTAAGCATAATCAGGCATTAGAGGACTTACCTTGGCCTCGGTTCCTTACTACAAGTTAGTTCAATTAATAAATACTAACAATCACATCATCCAATCAAATCCGATCGAACCATCGATCAATCGACCTAATCGATTACATGTAATCACGACCATCTCTTGGTCGGCCCAATCAATACTATCTATAAGTCCAACCATATTAGGACTATTCACTCTAAGCTGATAAATAGATAGTCTAGCTCTCGCTAAGCTGATAAATAGTGTACTGCTCTCAATCTAAGCTGACATATCGAACCATTGGGTTGATATAGTACACTAGTAATGCTCCATTTAAGCTTATAAAGTATACTGCTCGCAATCTAAGTTGACATATCAGAGCCCGTGGGATGATATAGTATACAATTAATGTTCTCTCTAAGCTGATAATATTGCTCTCGCTAAGCTGATAATGTATATTGTTCTCGCTAAGTTGACATATTAGAGCCCTTGGGTTGATATAGTATACCGGTATACTACTCTCAATCTAAGCTGACATATTGCCTATAGACTGATATAGTATACAATCCTGAACCATACAATCACTTTACCATTTTTATCATTCCCGATAAAAATAGCTGTATGTGGGTACACGGTCGACCTTAGCCAAAATATACTAATTCCACTTTTTAAACATCCCACCAGTTTCGACAGCCCATAACATATTTTGGACACTGTAAACCAATGCCCGGTGACTTTCTAATTAATTATTGAAATTAATTAATTTTGGGATAAAATACCACCAACCACAAATCACTTTTAATTCTCACAAACCAACAGTAAATTAAATAACCGAAATGCACCACCGCAATTAGCACGAAATTCCGATCATCGGCTATTCCGGTCTAATTTCCGGAAAATAAATAAATAATTAATTAATTATGAAAAATAATAAATAAATGCCAATAAATCCAACTTAGGCCCATAATGCCTAATTGGATGCCGAAATGGACCCGGAAAATTTCCGAGACTCATTAAATAATTACTAGAGTCTATTTACTTGCTAATTATACTAACTATCCACCTAACATGCATCGGTAAATAATTAAATTCACTAATCTAATATAATTTAACGACCTAATCCATCTTAGCCTAAACTAATCAACCCCTAAGCATAATTAACTTACTAAGCGAGGATTAGTGAGTTAAACTCACTTGTTAAGCGATCCGATCGGTTCAAATCGACGGGGACGCAATGGGGCTCAACTTTCTCCAAAGTGGGCCTAGCTTTTGGGGCCGGGAAGCGGGCCAAAACGGGCCACAAACACTGCTGGAAACCCACTCTGATTGCTTCTGTTTGGTGGCTGAAACAAATGGTAGAAGGCTCGGTTGAGGCGACAATAGACCACGATGGGATGAGGAAGCCAAATCGGGTCCAAGCGATGGCCATAAAAGCTCCGGTGGCTGCTCACAACGGATCAGGTGCTTGTTGGGCATCGTACAAGGCAAGGCAGTGACTAGAACAATGGGGGATGCGGCTAAGACAACAAGAGTCCATGGTGAGCAGGCGAGCGGTGCGGTCGAGGCGTGGACGGCGTGTTGTGGCACCGGTGGGCAGCAAATGGTGTCGGCGGTCATGGCTGGCTTTTTCGAAGCTGCTAGCCGTTCAAACAGCAAAGAGGGAAGGTGAGGAGGGGGGTGTCGACGGCAGGGATGGAGGAGGAAGAAGAGAGGGGGCAAGGGGACCACTCTTTCTCTTATCTCATCTCTTTGTCCCCCATGGCGGTCCCCGCCAACCCAGCTGTAATCCTCAGCCATTCTCAGCCATTCTTAGCCTTCTAGAAGCCTTTTGAGGTAGTGCGCAAGTCATGGCAATGGGGGCTACGAATTTCCCATGATTTTGTTCCAATTGGGCATCAACATCTTCTTGAATCAACACAAAATGGCCTCTATAAATTCAATCAACATCTCATTGATCCAATTGGTATTTTTCATCACCAATTAATCTCACTTGCATCCCAATTTCATGATAAAAAACGGTCCCTAACTTTTTTTGGACAAAAATGGCTCTAAGACGACTTTTTCCCAAAAAGTCTCGGTTTGCAAAAAAATCTTCGGAGGCTGAGTCGATGTTCCTAAAATGACTTGTGACATGATAGAGATTTCAATTTCTGAAATCGGATTCAAATTCACAGTTAATTTCGCTCCAGCGCGATTTTAGTATGACCTAGGCTATCGGGTGCTTTCAGAACTTTTTAGTGCAAATGACCCATCGTCGATTTTCTTCGAGCCACAATGAACCCCTTCGACACATTGGCGACTCTCGGTGGTCGTGAAAATCTCGAAATTTCAAATATAGACACAGGGTATCAAAATGATAGAAAAATCAAATTAGTGTCAATCCATGAGAATTTTGCAATTTAGTAGGATCACCCACATTTAACCACGCATCTCAATCGAATCAACCTATCTCTGATCTCTAATTGATTTATATTTGTGCCGTAATGATCTCGGCAGATGAGCACGGTCGAGCAGCCGATTCCTAGTTGAATCCTCAAGTTTATTTGCCTAAAAATCCCTTAATGGCTTCCATAGATAGTCTAGTTATCTCACGAGTGATCAACTCTGAGAATAACACTATAGGGGCGTCAATGAAATGCCCAATCTATTCAATTGAAAGTAGAATCGAAAATCTAGGATGTCACACGCAGCCCTCCCTTGCCGCCGCTCACAGCGTCGCCTCATCTCCCTCACCCTTGCCTCTACCCTCCATCACCTTCTTCCTTTCGCACCTGCAGATCCACCCACAAACCTCTAGACATGCCCGTCAGAGCGTGTCGGAAAGAGTTGACCATGTGTCCGAAACTCCGACACGTGTTGACCGCGTGTCCGAGCATCTTTGAGCGTGTTCGAGCGTGTCTGACACAACACGGAGGCCCTTTGAATGTGTCCGTGCTTCCTTGCACACACCTTGGACCTTATTTCATTGAAGGGTGGGGTTGTCTTAATTTAAGAATCAATTGAGATAAGAGAAGTGAAGATTAACCAAACAACAATATGTGGTCTCCAAAAGAAGCTGAGCAAAAGTCACATAGCACTTATTTATCGAAGAGGACGAGACAATGAAATAACCCAAATACATTCACATCCTAACAAATCTGTGGAGCAAAAGTCAACATCGTCCTGAGGTAGAAGTGCAGTTACGTCCCCAACCACTTTGGTAGCTGTCTTCCCTATCGCCCAATTAAGACATTGACTTGGGCGTTGAAATGGTCGAAGGCACTATTGGCCGGGAGGAACATTTGTGATGAGGATCATCAAATATTCAAACGCATCATGCTCTTAGGACCCTTATTTTCTGTGGTGTACTGTGAAACGAGATTCCCACAGTGGTTAACAATTTATGAGTATTCAGGTGTAGCTACTCCGCCAGACTTTGGTTATAGGGTATCACATATTGTAAGTGTACCTCGTATCAAACTTGAATCAGGGCTATTTATTGGCTGCCAATGTACCTCGTGTGTCTATAAGATGTTATTTGATGTTTGTTGTCATATATTGGTGATATAATTATGGGTGTGGCCCCCGAATCTATCAGCACCCGATACGTGGCAGGAGACTTCTCTACTCGCTACCTAAGAAGATGATGATAGGCATGGCTTCTCTATTTTTCTCCCCTTTTTTATGTTGGCAAGGACGAGTTCCGGTCCAGTCCAGGGAAAATTCGAAAAATTTATCCTAGTCGGTAGATTTCTATAACCGTTGGTAAATTTCAAATTAATACATTATCGTAATGTTGATATATTTATTATAACTACAATATATCGACATCATGACAATAGTGTACTAATTTCTCAACTTCTAGCGAAGATAAAGTGCTCAATTATTTCACATATTGAGACATATCCGCGTCCCACGATGCAACAAAAAGCGTTCCATCTTTTATTTTTAATTTTTAATTATGAGCTCATTTCATTAATCAACTTTCCATCTAAATTTGTATCCTTCCCATTTTCCTTGCTTTTTCAAAGACAACATAAGTTCCATATTCAATTAATTATTTTTCTTATAAAAATTGCGATATTAGCCTTTTGAGAATACCCATGTTAAGCTATATGTATGGAAAAAATTTATTAATTGTCAATAACGATGTTCTCATTTTATAAGACAAAGTTAAAAATGTCAATATATCTCTTTTACGAGAAGAACACATTAGCACGATTCAAATTCATATTATGTTTGGAAGATTTTTTGAGTTGACAATGAAAAGTGAAAAAAAGAAAGAGGTGAAGGGAAAGATTTTCCCCATTTTGCTCAGACAGAACGGGTCTAACAACGGTAAATAAAAATATTATAGATTTATAACATATATATACTTAAATCGTCATCATAAAAGCTTTTTTCTAATACAAATAGTGTCAGAATGGAAATATAAACCTGTTTATGGAATAAAGTTACATGCAAAAAATAAAAGTTGATCATGTGTTATTATCTAGAATATGCTTGTGTGAAGAAATTTTCATATCGCCATTGTACAGGATAAAAGCCCTTAGAAGTAGATATATGTGTTACACTGTAAGTATAAAACGTTTTTTTACATGAGCAATCCTAGAATGGGAACGCAAAGCTGTTTGTGAAATAAATCTACCTGCTAAAAATGAAAATTGTATATCTGTTATTAACTTATGTATGGAAATTTTTACCCTACTAGTGCACTGAATAAAAATCCATTGAAAATATGTTGCTTGCAAAGAAAGGGAGGGCGGAAGAACAGCATTACATGGAGCAACTGTAAATCACTTATCGACCAGACATCTGCTGTCCGAGAGAGATCTGATGATTTGCAATTGTTATTGGATAAACACATGTGATCAGGTAGCCCAGTTGAACTTGATAAACAACAACAAACCCCAGATCATCGTACTCAACCAATGCAAAAGTGATTTCCTTACCTTTACATAATTTTTTTCCCCTCTGCTCCATTCTAATGAAGGATAGAGAGAGTCCGGCATAATTTATGTTGTCTTGTTTCGGGAGTGTGCATCCTGTACATTTGGTACCTTGACTTGTGTTGTTCTTCAATGATGATTTGGGAGGATTTTTTTTGGTGGGGAAAAGGGAGAGAAGGACACTAGAAGTGTCAAAAGTTGTATACGATGCTCACTTTAATGTCAAAAGTTTTTGCCAACTCACTTAAGTACCAAATGAAAGAAAAAATGATCACTTAAGTGCCAAATTGATTATGTGGCATTTATAGTTGAAATTTTAATATGATGGCACATTTTTAAACAATCTAGCCCACGCAGACGTCCTAAACGACGTTGCACAATGATCACTTTTTAATTGAGATTGGCATTGAAGTGATCATTACTCAAACAATACTTTTAACAATAATTGGCATTCAAACGATCCATATTTATGATTTTTTTCACTCAAATAATCACTTGTCAACTTGTCTATGCAACGTTGTTTAGGGATTATATATTAACTAGGCATATCGGTGAGCCACATAGAACTGAGAAATTAATAATATGGCCACGCCGGATTTCCGGTGACCAAATCGGAGTTGAAACTTAAGTGACTATTTTTTTTTTTTAAATAATACGTAAGTGATCTGAAAAAACTTTTGGCACTTCTAGTGTCATTCTACCTTAAAAAGGCTTGAGACATGGGGACTTATTGGGTCGCTATGGTTAAGAATTGTTTTCTAGAATTCTTGCTAGATTCGTTAGAGGGAAGAGGTTATCTTCACACTTTTGTGGCCTAAAATTAAAAAGCACAAAATTCTCTAAAAATTCCTAAATCTATAACACTTTTGACAATTTAGTTCTAAACATTTTAATTTTACCAATTGAGTCATAAACCTTTCATAATTTGCTAATTGAGTCTATTTAGTCAATTTTTGCTAGAAATTGTTGACTACATGGTATAACTGGTGCTAACGTGAACAATTTTTTTATATTATTTTAATGTTTTTAGAATTGTTATTAATTATTTGATACTTTTCGTTTCTTTTTCTTTCTTTTTTTTTTTTTTTTTTTTGTCAAAGGGCTGATAGCCATTGGCCAAGGGTCGGCAACCTCCATTGGCCCTTGGGCAAGGGGTCGTGGCCCCTCGCTAAGGCTAGTAAGGGCCTATGCGAGGATCGCCACACCTTTGCCTCGCCAGATCCGACGAGGAGTGTGACCTTCACCCCTAACCTGGGAGGGCTTCTTGGCCCTTGCCGAGATTTTGGGAGGGGGGGGGCGTTGGCCATTTGAAACAAAAAAGGGAAAAAAAGAAAAATGAAAGATAATAAAATTAACAAAATTATTAAAATTTGTTTACGTCGGGACTAGCTGTGATACGTAAGACGGCCGGTGCTGACTAGATTGCTATGTCAACAATTTGCGGCCAATTTTTACTAGATGGACTTAATTGGGAAAACTTGAAAATGTTTATAATTCAATTGGCAAAATTAAATGGTTTTGGACTTTTTGGACAATTTTCACTCGCCAGCATTTTTCTTGCAGATGAAATCCAGATATCCAGTGATGGTAGTTTTTCTACTTTGAATGAGACCATGTCTATATTTCAACTATCAAAAGTCATTAAAGTAACCATCGGCTTAAGACAGCCCTCCTGGGATCCCTTGAAGGCTTAAGCTAAATTTTTTAGCGGTGTTTTGTGGTTAAGTGTATTATGTTGTCTCAATAAGATAATTAAAGTCTGGACTGCTGCCTTAAAGCCAGGTACGCCAAACTGGGACCTTATTTTCATTATCCTGTTTGAGATTGACAAAAACTTAAATTGTCTTATTGAGATGGCCCAAATGCCAAACAGACGATATATCGAATTTGAATGGCTCACATACACAAAAAAATTTAAGAAAAAATGACACAAATAATTCATGAGCTTTAGCCCAATGAGGAATGATCATGATGGACATCATGGTATTTTTCATTAATTATTTTCCCAAAATCAAAAAAGAGAAACTATTGAGATAAGAGAAGTGGAGATTAAGCAAACAACAGTATCACGGTCTTCGTAGAAAGCTGTGCAAAAGTCACACGGCACTTTATCTATTGAAAAGAGCAAGACAATGAAATAACCCAGATACAATTACATCCCAACTAATCTGCTGAGCAAAAGTTATGATCTCCATGGGTGAATGTTTGAAGGGACTTTAGTACTTCCAAATACTTCGGTAGCTTCCTTCCCCATCGCTTGGTTAAGGCATTGACTTGGGCGTTGAAATAACTATGGGCTACGAGTACATACGTAATGTGGATCCTCAAATGCATGATGTTAGGACACTAATGCCCGTAACCTCATACTTAACGACACAATCGACACAAGTTCCAGTCTCCTGACCTAATCTGAGTTCCCATTTTTAGGAATAAATAAATTAAAAAATTTAGGATAGAAATTAGATTTCGAGTAATTTTACTAGATTTTAGTTTTAATTCTAGTTTAGAGTTAGTTTAGCATAATAAAATGTGAAAATCTTTTGATGAAAATTGGATTCAAAATTGAATAAGTTTTTAAAGCTTTACTAAGGATTTTTTAATGTCATTTTCTTTTACTCCAATCTAATTCCCTTAAGATTATATTGGAGACATCATTTAAGATCTTTTGCAATTCTATTTTAATAGAAAAATAGATGGCTTTGAATAAGTCTTTTGACCATTTGTCTTGTGTTCATAGTTGTCAAATATGCCCGTGCTCCATGGATTTCCTATGTCATTTGCTTGAAAGTTAGATGAGTTTGTGCAAATAAACGCACCAAAGATTGCATCCATCCTCAGTTGTTCCGTCATTGCCCATTCTACCAAGCAACGTTTACTCCTCTTCTTGTAGCTAAAAAAGCTCAAAAAGTCTATGCACCTATTTACTGTAATGCTTAAAGATTTACCGTCAATCTCCTCACATTATAAGTTATAAATCATTGAGACTCTTTGCTGCCATTTCCATCCATCCATCTTTGACTAACTATTATGTTGGATTTTCTAAGGCCATCTTAGAATATCTTGATCAATTAAATCCTTACAAAAGTCCCATTTTATTCAAACATGAATTGTTAAGTCTTCAGTAACATTTTTATAATTAAATGAAAAAAAATTAGGAATAGAAATTTTTTGGATTGTACCAAACGCATTTATGTTCTTTTTTTATTTTGGAAATAGAAACTTTATGCAGTTATCGAACGCATTCTTCTGTTTAGAAATTCATTTAGGGAATAAAAATAGAAAAAAACTATTTTTGAACATAAATATTTTTGGGAACTAAAATGTTATCAAACGCACCCGATACTAGGAGTGGTCGGTTCTTGTCCGATCTAATAAAACTAGTCTAACACGAAGTGAAAGAGAAAAGGAGTTTGAAGAATTTCTTTGTGTATACTCTGATTTGATATGTATTCTTTACATGTATTAATATTACAAAATGTAAACAATGAATGGAAAATACAAATATGTGAAATCATTTTGAATCCCTAAATGATATCAATCTAAACCTTATGTGAAGTTAGTCGAGAAGTCTTACTCAATGTCAAATTGCCAAGTAGAATAATCTAAAATAATTGCACTTCAAGTTATAGAGGGGTCCTGGTTGTTTTCTAACATATTCAAGCATTATATTTAATTACATGTGCAATCTTCATTTCATGAGTGTCACATGTACCTTTTTGTTCTCCATCAATTCCTAATTTGTTAACATGATTCTTCTCTCCTCTTCGCAGTGATCGAACCAGCACTTAAGGCCCTGTTTGGAAACCAGCCAAATAGTTAAAAATTCTATTTTTTTGTTCTCTGGAGTAATTTTGAAACAGAATCGTGTTTAGTTAAATTTTTGTTCCCGGGAACAAATTTCTATTTGGTTGTTCCTAGAGGTAGATTTGTAATAGAAACAAGAATAAAAAAAAAAAAAAGTTGATTCTTGTTCTCAGGAACAATTCTAGAATCAAGCCCATATTTTCTCTTTTTATTTTCTTTTTTTCTTGTTCTTCTTCCTTTTCTTCTTCTTCATCTACTACCACCGCCACGGTTGCCGTCTGCCGCCGTTCGCCATTTGCCATCAGTTGCCCATCGCTGCCAGTCGCTGGCAACCGGTCCGGTGAGCTTGCCAGAGGCAAGCCTAGCCACCGGTAAGGCTCGGCCTTGCCGGATCTAGTGAGGCCGAGCCTAGCCGATGGCCGGGCGGGCCTCGCTTGGCCCCGCCGAGCCCCACCTGGCCACCGGTGAGGCTAGGCAAGCCTCGCCCAGCTGCTGGCAAGGCTCAGCCGACGAGGGCCAGCCTTACTGAGGGCCAGTGACGCTCTAGTGAGGTCGCCGACCCTCGTCTGGCCGGTCGCCGGTCATCCCTGTAACATCCTGAATTTCCAATTCTATTTTCAATTGAATGAATCGGGCTTTTCATCGACACGCCTGTAGTTCTATTCTCTGAGCTGATCACTCACGAGATAACTAGTCTATCTGATGAAGTCATTAAGGGATTTTAACGTAATAGATTTGAGAATTCAACCAGAAATCGATTGCTTGACCATGTTAGTCTGCAAGGGTTATTACAGCATAGTTACAAATCGATTAGAGATCAGAGATAGGTCGACTCGACTAAACCATGTGATTTAGTGTGGGTGATTCCACTGAATTGCAAAATTCTCGTCCATCGACACTAGACTAATTTTTCTGTCGTTTTGGTATCTTGTATCCGCATTCGAAATCTCGAGATTTTCACAACAACCGAGAGTCGAAATAATCGACCACAGGTCAATTGCACTAAAAATTCCTAAAAGTTATCCGGTAGGTTAGGTCACGCTAAAATCGCGCCAGATTGAAATTAACCGCGAATTTGAACCCAATTTCAGAAATTGAAAGTTCTGTCATGTCATAATTTATTTTAGGACCATTGACTCATCCTATGAAGATTTTTCTCTAAACCGAGATTTTAGGCGAAATTTCAAAGTATGGCCGTTTTTGTCTGAGAAAATCATAAGACCGTTTTTTATTACATTTTTGGGATTCCAGTTGGACGAATTGATGAGGAAAAATGTTGAATGGGATGATGGCACCTTGGTTGAATTTATGGGGACTGATTTAGGCTCAATTGGAGAGGAATTTGGTTCAATTTGGGGGAATTTTGTCAAAATTCGTAGGCCAAGGGTCCATCAACATTTAGGACCACTTGGGAATGGTTCTAAGGGGAATTTTGTGCACCAAATTGGCCTTGGATGACAGCCAATTGTGGTGGGGCCTTGTCAATGGAGATAGAGATCGAAATGAAGACTTTGGAGTCTTTGAGGGACCCTCCACTCTTCAGCTGGCTTCTTCTTCTTCAAGTAGCCTACTTTCTTCTTTGTTGTCACTTTTGAACTCCAAAATTTGCAAAGAAACCAGCCACGCCCTCCCCCTAGCCTGTCGCACGCCCTCCCAAGCTGCCGGATCGTCGCATGCCAGCTGCTCGCTCGCCCGGAACTGCTCAATCCCATCCACCCAACCTCGCGCCTCCTCGCCATCCCTAGCAATCCTTGGCCGCTGTCAAAGTCCATTTGAAGCCCCGCCATCGCCGTCCACTGCTACAACCTCCGCCGCCCATCCCTTGCCGTTTCAGCCTCAACCAACCACTCGAGCAACCCCGTCCAGTAGCAAGCAGAGACCGAAAGCCCAGCCCAACCGTGAGCTTCGTGGGCCATTTTGAGCCTCTTCCGGGGCCCCGCTTGGCGTCGCCGCTAGGAGATTTGTCGCCCTCCGCGTTGCCATCATCATGGACTCACTAGATCACTAAACTGATGAGTTTACTTGCTAAACTCTACTTAGGGATTTAATGACGTTTAAGGGGTGATTAGTTTAGACTAAGTATAGTTTTGGTGGTTAGTTAGAACGTATTAGCAATTTAATTATTTGTTTGTACATGTTAGGTGGTTAGAATAGCCTAATTAGAGATTAGATAAGTTGTGCTATTTATCTAGATAGGTTCGGAAATTTTCCCAGCCCATTCAAGTGATTAATTAAGTATTTCCGACCTAAGTTTGCATTTTTGGTAATTAAATGTATTTATTTAATTATTTTTGGTATTTATTTAATTATTTATTATTTTCCGAAAATTATACCGGGATAGCCGGTAACCGGAATTTCGTGCTGTTTGCAATGGTGTGCTTGGTTTATTTAATTGAATGTTATTTTGTGCAAATTGAGTGATGATTGTAATTTTGGGTATTTATCCCAAAATTGTGTAATTTCGGTATTTAAATCAGAAAATACCGGGGCGTCGGTTTTTAACTCCAAAAATGTTTTAGGCACTATATTAAATAGTGGGACTTTTTAAAAGAAAGGTATAGCATTTTGTCTCAGACTGACTATATACCCACATATGATTATTTTTATCGGATATTTTTAATACGATGATATTAGGCCAAGTTCATTATTTTTAATTGAGGAATTGGTGTGCAAAACACAAGGTCCTTGGCCGGGATTAATTTATCATGTATCAGCTTGTGTGAGCATTATTAAATCGTCAGCTTGTGAGAGCAATATACTATATTAGCCTATGTGCGTATTAATATGTCAGCTTGTAAGAGTAGTATACTATATCAGCTTATGTGAGCAATAATCGTTTATCAGCTTGTGAGAGCAACGATCTGTATATCAGCTTGTGCGAGCTACCATCTATATTAGCTTGTGAGAGCTATGACTATCTATTTTAGCTTATGTGAGCAGTGATTGTATCGATGAATTGATAGATGGGATTGATTGATAGATGGTATTAATTTATAGATGGTATTGATGGTATCAAATCGATTGGATTGAATTGATTGGTCGAGATTATAAACTGTACTGATGTGCAAGAGGGAACTGAGGCAAGGTAAGTCTTCTGACTTGTGTGTATAGCTGTCTCTAGGCATATTTCCTTCCTAGTTGGAGTTTAGGCAGTGAACTTGCTAAGACATTGTCTCACCCCGTTGTGGGCTCAACCTTTTCAGGTCCTTAGATGTCAATTTCTCTGGAACGTTTTGGTCGGCCGTTAAGGGTTACCGAGTGGAGTTTTGATTACCATGCCCCAAGGGGTCAATGGGTCTATAAACTCGTGGTGACCATCGTCTGGGTCGATGAAGGCCTATCTCAAAGGGTACCTTATCGGTTCAGAGCGTGGTTTTACTATGGTTTCAATGGATCCTGTGTGGGTTCCCTCCGAGGTTTTGAAATTCCCGATGTGGTAGTCGATGCCACTCTAGGTGAGAGTGCTGCTAACCCTCCTGATGGAGCTGTGGAGGACCTGGCGCCCCCGGAGCCTGTGGAGACCAAAGGATCGGCGAACGTGTCCAACTAGCTGGTTATAGGACAGCTTTGTTTTGAGGACCGATCTTTGGTAGACTCCTATTTATAGACTAGTTTGTATATAAACCGATGTGTTTATAAAAGTGTTTTGGTTGTGAATATGTTTCCTGCTTTTCTATCTCGTGTTGATTGTTGTCAGGGGATAATTGTTTCGCTCCCGCATACGCATTCAAAAAATGAATGGATCAGTGACGTGTCTTGGGACATCGCAAATTTATCGATCACCGAGAGATAGGCATGTACTCGAGGATCAGGGCGTGACAATCCCAAAGCCGGCAACCGGCCACTTGAAGAAGAAGAATAGGAGAGAGAAAGGAAAAAAAGAAAAGAAGAAAAAAGAAAAAAAGAGGAAAATAGTAATAAAATTATTTAAAAATTAAAAGAAAATGATTTGAAGTAGAAATTTTGAGTACGATACAAAACGCAATTCTATTCCAGGAATTGAAATTTTGGACAGTTACCAAACGGCTTAAAATATTTAGAAATTGTTCTCGGGAACATAATTAAAAATAATTATTTTTGATTAGAAATTGTTTCTAGGAACAAAAGTAATACCAAACGCGCCCTAAGTGGTTCAAGATATCATTCTGGAATCTTGCCACAAAATCAGGTACACGAAACTGCCACGGTATATATACATAAGAACTCAACCCAAATGTAAAAGCCTCTTTAACCTTTTGATTCTTCATAGTGGGAAAATTGTTTAATGTTACGTGCAGTAACTTTCATCAAAAGGATTAGAGAATCAAAGTTGAGGCACAAATGCTTGCTTGAGTTTGTGAAACTCGCTCTTATCAAGAAGAAGAATAGAATGGGAACCTCGGAATTAGTCAAATTTTTAATGGATTCGGGCATGTTCTTGACTCTGCATATCGCGGAATCCTTGAAATTGCCATGTCTTGACCAGTTTCCAGAGTTGATGTGGGACTACAATTTCTTAAAAAGTCTGATGACAAAGTCGTGCAAGGACGGCGAGTTGATTAGACTAGTGAAGGCACACAACAGAGCTCCACGACTGAGTAAAGACATTTTTATGTACTGCGACCTGATGGAGGCAGTAGTAGAATAGCAACCAGAATGTGTACCAGGAAAGGTTCCTGGACCAATTGTTCTTATGCAGAGGGAATTTCAGTGGTTCAAGGTTGGTTTACTTTAGTTGTCTGCCACCCTTATGTGTTCTTTCATCTACTTACATTCACATTCATAGGCATCCTTTATGTTTCTGAAGGTACTGGAAGAAATGAACGATCCTTCATTTATAAGTACGAATTTGAGGTCGGTTCACCTTATTTGTTTGTCACCCTTTTGTGCTTTTTTAATTATATTTTACATCGATAGGCATCCTTTATTTTTCTTGAAGGTATTGAATAAGATTGATCATTCTTCTAAAATTCTGGACTGCGGGCAACCAAAACGAAGGATAGGGAAAACATACTGGGAATTTTTCGTGGAACATAGCAAAGATTTGCTCATAGAAGCAGGGCAACGGATGAAGGATACATCATCATCTTGTTGTCTCGTCACGACTCTCATCATTACAATAACTTTCACTGCGGCTTTGACAGTACCTGGAGGCAACGACGGCAGTACGGGAATCTTCATCTTTATGATAGTCATGGTTGTAGATGCTCTCGCTTTCTTCTCCTCTGTGGCTACCACCCTGATGTTCTTGGCTGTTGTAACTCCATGCTACACAGTTGAAGATATTCTCCATTCACTACCAAGAAAAATGATAATGGGCGTCACTTTTCTCTTCCTCTCTTTGGCCTTTATGTTGGTGGCATTCGGTTTTGCTCTTACAATCGTCCTAAGCGGACGATTAAGTGGATTTACATCCCAATTACTTTGCTGGCTGCTGTCCCTAGCTACTTCTTCTTAAATGTACAGTTTCCATTGTATGTTGAAATGGTTAAATCCATCTACCGACCTTGCCTCTATAGTCTGCTAAAGCTTAGGAAGAAAGAGGGCGGGACTTTAATTTTGGAATCTTTTGGACCAAAGCGTCATGAGGATTCTACAATTATAATTCCTCAATTTTGACGCATGTTACTTCGATGCTTAGTTTGATAAATGTAGTTGGATAATAGTAGCTGTCTTCTTTGACAACAAGTGCGATTCTTTTAATTTTGATGCATGTTACATTGATGCTTAGTTTGTTTTGAGTCATGATGGATCAACGAAAGTCCGTGGTGCATTGTCGACAGGATAGCTGCAATCTAATATTAGAAATCGGCAACTGAGAAAGGTAGTCGTCGTCGATGGAAGAAAATCGGTGAAAGCTAGAAATAGACATACGGGGAAGAGCGGCTAGCTGATTACGAGATCGATGGAAATTCAGAAGTAGAGACGAAGCCGAATCGTAACCGGTTAAAGATGAGAACATACGGTTATAAATTAATAGAGTTGAGGCCTGGAAACTCGGGAGTTATTAGGATTTGGAATTTGAAAAATAACTACTCTTGACAGTTACAGTTGGTACAAGGCTATAAAAGGCCAAGGAAGACAATTGTAAAGGATCCGACCAACTAATAACACTTATTAAATTTTCTGCAATTTACTTATCAATTCTTTACTTGCAATTCTTTATCCTTTACTATTTTAGTTTCCATAGTTCGCTTCATACGTATCGCTTCTTGTCCAAGTCACTACAAAACCCGATTTACTTTAAAAAACCAAAAATCTATCCTTCGGTAAACGTATTTCAAAGAGAAACATTCTCTACGAAACATCTTTTTGACACCCCTAGTGAGACCATTGAGGTCAGTTTGCATAAGTGCAAATGGTGAAAACGAGGAATCAAGAGCCTCGAAATGTCGCTGGCAAGGAGAATCAATCCCCACAACGAGTCAATGAGAGGCTTGCTCGATTAGAGTCATCATCCACTAATGCGGTGGGAGATGACAAATATGGTGAGAATTTAGCGGATAATCCACGAAATCTCACTAATGAAGAGAGGAGAGAATTGGAGCCAAACCTGGTGATAGTAGCGATCGTGAAAAGGATGTTCAAGGAACAAGAAAATGATTTGGCTAATCATGGTTAATCATCTCGCAAGAGTGCTTAAGCCAGTGATAATCAACATGGTGAACGAACTTTCTTCTAGGCCGGGATCGTCAAGGCAGCCGTTTCCGGTGCCAGGAAGTCAAGCGGCAACGAGGCATGTACCTTCGACCACTTCTGTACTTTAAACAATGTCGGTAATTTTGGCCAAACCATGCCACATTTCCATGCTCCAGGTCGTCTCGGAGCTTGCGGATTGAGAGCGAGAGCAATTCGTTCGGTATTCCAAACTCGATTGCGATTTATGACAACGAGATGCTGTTCGATATGCCACTTTTGTAATTTTCAATTTTTTTATACTAACATTTTTCAATACATGTATATGAGGAAAAAAAAGGTATTTGCTAAATTTCAGAAAGTTTCGCTTTTTGAGATCTAGAATTTTTTATTCTTTTTGTCAAAAGATTTAGAAATTCATTTTTCTAATTTTATACGTAAATATTTTTGTTGATTGGAAAGTGTTTTTGATTGACTAATCATTTTCGACGAACCAACCAAATGAGTGAAAATCCGGAAAACTAATTTTCGAACACACCTTTAGGCAAAATCTTATCCAAATTGATATGTTACAAATGATCTTCTCATCTTCATGTCTTCAATCTCGTGTCGTGTGCAAAGTCTTACATGAGAGGAACAAAAAATTTTATGCTTTCCGTGAACACGCAAGATAATTGTTTGCCGCTTAGTTTGGGCAAAGTCAGGGTTTTTCTTAAACCAACGAGTGCTGCTCTTTCTTGACTTTTTTGATATTTTTCTTTTCCCGTTGGCGAAAGAAGATGATATCATAGAGCACCCAAGGCTGCGCATGACAACGCTCTTGGCTAGGGAAGAGTTTTTTTTTTAGAAATAATTATTTTTTATTTCTATTCCAGGGAACAATTTCTGAATAAAATAAGGTGTTTGGTAACTACACAAAATTTCTACTCCGAAATAGAAAAAGAATATAAATACGTTTGGTACGAAACAGTTTCCTTTTTGTATTTATTCGTTTTTATTCTTGCTCACGAATCGCTGACCGCCGGCCACCGGTCGCTGCCGCCCGTCGCCGCCTCCGGCGGCCGATGGCTGTCCGGTGGCGATCGGTGGCCGGTAGTCATGCAACGGCGACGGCGGGCGCGGCAACAGTGGCAATGACGGTCGGCGGTGGCGGGTGGTGATGACGGTCGACGGTCGGCGGTCATGCAACGGCTGCAGCAGGTGGCGGCGAGCAGCAGCGATCGGTGGCGACGGGCAACGGCGGCGGCGATCGGTGGCAACGGACAACGAGTGGCGGCGATCGGTGGCAACGGGCAGCAAGCAGTGGTAGAGGCGGTGGCGTGGCGGTGATGGTCGCCGACCGGCAGCGGTTGGCGGTTGGCGGTGGCTCCGAGCGATTGGAGATGGTCGCGACAAGAGAGAGAAACAAAAGAAAAATAAAAAAGAAAATTGGCTTATTTCTAAAAATTGTTCCTGGGAATAAGAAGTTACATTTTTTTGTTTCTTGTTTTTATTCCAAAACTGTTCCCGGGAATAAAAAAAATAGAAAAATTGTTCCCAAGAACAAAAGTTTTACCAAACGGATTTATGTTCTTTTTTTGTTTCGGAGAACAAAATAACATAAATTGGGAGAAACAGAAACGTTGTCATGCGGACCTAAGTGGAGTCCATTTTAGGACAATGAGACAAGAAGTTCTTTTTCTCGAGAGTCATCTTGTGCATGTTTGGTTGGATACCCCACGGACTCGCAAAAGTGCTCCGAGATTAAGAGCGGCTACGGTCGTTAAGGGTGCATTTGTCAACTTGCCAAATAGTAATAACTTTTGTTCTTTTGTTTCCGGGAGTAGATTTGAAACAGAAATTCATTTGGTAAAACTTTTATTTTTATGAACAAATTTCTATCTTATATTCCAAAAAGTAGATTTGAAACAAAACCAAGGAGTAAAAAAAAATTGATTTTTGTTTCTTGAAATAATTTTTATTTAGCCAATCCATTTTTTCTCTTTTCTCTTCTTTCTTCTTGTTCTTCTTCCCTCTCTTCTCTTCTTCAACCGTCGCCGCCGCCACTGCCGCCGATGACCAATCCGACGAGGTCCGGCAATCTCGTCAAAGGCTTGCTAGGCTAGGGTGAGGTCCAGCGAGCTCACCATAGTCTCGCCCAACCACCGGGTGAGGCTCGGCCTCGCCAAATTTGGTGTGGCCAAACCTTATCAGTGGCCAGGCGGGCCTCGCTTGGGCCTCCCTCAGCAACCGGCGAGACTTGCTTGACCGAGCAAGGCTCCGTCGAGCCATGGCTAGACAAGGCTTGACCTCGCCCATATCCGGTAAGGCCGCTCACCCAGCCAAGGCTTGGCCGAGCCTTGCCTAGCTACCGGCGTGGCTCGTCCAACGAGGCGTGGCCTCGGCAAAGGCCGACAACGCTCCAGCGAGGTTGTCGGCCCTCATCGGCCAATCGCCGGTCATCCCAAGGCCAGCGACCGACTACCATTGAAGAAGAGGAGGAGAAAGGAAAGAAAAAAAAAAAATGTAATAAAATTATTAAAAAATTAAAAGAAAATTATTTGAAGTAGAAATTTTGAGGACGGTACCAAACATAATTCTATTTCAGAAATTGAAATTTTGGACAGTTACCAAACGACTTAAAATACTTAGAAATTATTCGAGATAACAGAAAAAAAAAAAAAAAAAAAAAAAAGAATCATTTCTGATCAAAAAATTATTCCTAGGAACATAAGTATTACTAAACGTACCCTAAATGGGTGGATTGAGTCGGGTTTGGGTCAAGTCGAAAATGATCCGACTCATATTGACCCATTGAACCTGTTTTAACCCATTTTCATGAAATATAAATTTGATGACCCATACCTATGACATCTTAATTTTCTACTTATGTTTTCAATTTAATAAGTCAAACTTTTCATCGACGTGCCTATAGTTCTTTTCTCTGAGTTGGTCACTCACAAGATAACTAGTCTATCAAGTGAAGCTGTTAAGGGATTATAGTGTAGTAGACTTGAGAATTCAACTAGAAAACGACTGCTCAACCATGCTTATCTGCAAGGGTCATTATGGCACTGTCAAAATCGATCAGAGATTGAAGATAGGTCGATTCGACAAAGGTATGTGATTAAGTATGGGTGATTCCACCTAATTACAAAATTCTCGTCAAACGGCACTAGACCGATTTTTCTATCTTTTCTATATCATTTGTCCATATTTGAAACCTTGAGATTTTCACAACAACCGAGAGTTGCCAATAAGTCGAAAATGCACTTTGTGGCTTAAAAATAATCAACCATAAGTCAAATGCACTAAAAATTCCCGAAAGCTATCCAGTAGATTAGGATGCACAAAAATCTCGCCATATTGAAATTAACCGTGAATTTAAACCCGATTTCAGAAATTGAAAGTTCTATCATGTTACAAATCATTTTAGGAACGTCAACTTATCCTCAAAAGATTTTTCTGCAAACCGAGATTTTTGGCGAAAAGTCAGAGGACCGTTTTTTGTCGCATTTTTTGTCGTCAAGTGGGATATTTGGACAAGGAAAAATGTGGATTGAAGTGAGGTCACCATGGCTGAATTATTGGGGCATTAATTGGATTGAATTGAAAGAAGAGATAATGGAATTGAAGACTTTGAAGGCCAAATGCACAAAATTCGTATGTCATGGGGGGAGGAACATTTTGGACTACTTCAATGGCTTCTTGAGGAAGATTGAGGAGAGAGAAGTGGCTGGAGACAAGGGCTGAGCTGGTAGGGGCAAGACAAGGGAGATTTGAACAAGTGTTGAAGGCTTAGGAGCCTTTAGGGTCCCCTCTCTTCAGCTAAAGCTTCTTCTTCCTCTAGCCCCACCTTTCTCCATTGATGAGGTGTAGAGAGAGCTTGAGAAACCAGAGAACACAGAGCAGCTGTGACATCCTGAAATTTCATACTGCTTTCAATTTAATAAATCAGGTATTTCATCGATACGCCTATAGTATTATTCTCATAGCTGATCACTCACGAGATAACTAGACGATCCAAGGAAGTCATTAATAGATTTTAATGCAATAAACTTGAAAATTCGACCAAGAAACAACTACTCGACTATGCTCATCTGCAGAGATCATTACGGCACAATAAGATTGACTAAAGATTAGAGATAGGTTGGTTCGACTGAGATATGTGGCTAAACGTGGGTGATTCCACTAAATTGCAAAACTCTCGTCGATTGGCACTAGTTGATTTTTCTGTCGTTTTGGTACCCTATGTCCGTAATTGAAAACTCGAGATTTTCACGACCACCAAGAGTCGCCAATGTGTCAAACAGGTTCATTGTGGCTCGAAGAAAATCGACCATGGGTCATTTGCACTAAAAATGTCTGAAAACTACCCGGTCGCGTAGGTTACGCTAAAATCGCGTCAAATCGAAATTAACTGCGAATTTGAATCTGATTTAGAAATTGAAAATTCTGTCACGTCACAAGTCATTTTAAGAACATTGAATCGCCTTTCGAAGATTTTTCTACAAACCGGGATTTTTGAGAAAAAGTCGAGGTAGGGCCGTTTTTATCTAGAAAATTATTAAGACCTTTTTTTATCACAAAATTGGGATGCTAGTGGGTTATATTGGCGAGGAAAAATACCAATTTGATCGTGAGCTCAACAATGGAATTTATAGGAGCCGAATTGCATTGATTCAAGAAGCATTTGGGTTCAAATTGAGGGAAAACATTGTGAAATTCGTGTGCCCCCATAGACCCAACAATGGGACCACTTCAAGGGCTTCTAGAAGGGGCATTATGGTTTGGAAATTGGCTAAGGAGGCTAGCTGGTGTGGTGGGCCAAAGCAAGGGGGACAAAGAGATGAGGAAAAGGCAATCGGTGTCCCCCTCCAAGCAAAACCGGTCCCCCTTCTTCTCCTTTCCCTCTCACCCGTTGAGCACCCCATCCCAACAGCTTGAAGACCTTAGCAAACCTAGAAAACTGATCCTTCCTTCTCCCCTCGTCGTCGCAACCGCCTGCTGAAGCCGGAGCCACCATTGCGTCATCATCGCAGCCCCGCGTGCTCGCCAACTCATTGCGTGTCGCTGCCATCCCAGCCATGTCGTCTCACCTAGCTCACGTAACCAGGAGCTCACCAGGCCAGCTCAGGCCACCATTGGAGCTCCCTCTGCCACTGTATGCCACCACCTTCGCCCGTCGAGCTTGCTACAGCCACCACCAATCCAGCCTAGCCGTTTCCAGCCAACCGATCGTCGAGCAGCCCTTCTTCGGCCCCAAAAAGAAGCCGAAACCAGTGGGTTTCTAGCCACTGTTTAGGCCGTTTTCAGGCTGTTCCCAACCCCGTTTGACGAGCCCGCTTTGAAGTTTTTCGACCCCCGCCGCATCCTGTTGTTTTGATCTGAGTGGATTATTAATCAAGTGAGTTTAACTCACTAATCATTGCTTAGTAAGTTAATGATATTTAAAGGTTGATTAGTTAGACAAAGTATGGATTAGGTGGATAATTAGATTAGATTAGCAATTTAATCGTTCATTATTGCATGTTAGGTGGTTAGATCGATGTAATTAGCAAGTAGACAAGCTCTAGTATTTATTTAGTTAGGTTTGGAAATCTTCCGAACCCAAATCGGCATTTAATTAGGTTTTACGGGCCTAAGTCCTATTTATTGGCATTTATTAATTAATTTTTGTAATTATTTATTTATTTATTTATTTTCCGGAAATTAGACTAGGATAGTCAGTGACCGGAATTTTGTGCTAATTGCAGTGGTGTGATCTGTTTATTTAATTAGCTGCTAGATTGTGTAATTTGAGTGTGATTTGTAATTTTGGGTATTTATCTCAAAATTTATTAATTTTGGTAATTAATTAGAAAATTCGGGTATCGGTCTACAGCGCCAAAAATCTATTTTTGGACTGCTGAAACTAGTGGGATGTTCAAAAGTGAAAATACTGTATTTTGGCTAAGGCCAATTGTGTACCCACACATGAATATTTTTATCGGGTATCTTTAACTCGAGGAATATAGGCCAAGATATTATGTTAATTGAAGAATTCAATTGTGAAGTGCAATGTCGCTGGCCGTGGGTGATTAATTGTGTGAGGTTCTGGGTTGAATTAAGAAAACTGTTGGGGTATAGCTATGTCCCTTGGACCATGATAAACCGCCAAAGTATGGCTGTGCTCATCGGGTCATGATTACCACCTAATATAGGTTATGCCCATTGGGCCGTGATTCACCTCATTATATTAGGAAACTGCCCAATCTGGAATAGGCTGTGTCCGTGAATGGCTGTGGATAATAATTGAACTTTGTAAGTAGCACGAAATGGGTGGACCAACAGAAGGTCTGAATGACATGGAATCGATTAAGTCGATTAATCGATGATTCAAATTGATTTGATTGGTTGATATGATTTGTAAGTTTTTAAATTATACTGACTTACAGAAAGAAGTAGAGGTACAGGTAAGTCCTCTGACTCGTGATTATGCTTAGGCAGCCTTTTAGGCGTATTTTCTTCCTAATCAGGGCTTAGGAGGTTAAACTCACTGAGACGTTGTCTCACCCTATCATGGGATGACATTTTCAGTTCCCTAGATAGCCGCTCTACCCGAATATTTTGGTCAACCCAACAAAATCACATAACAGAAGTGTTATATTCCGATCCATAGGCACCCTAGGGGATTAGAGTATGAGTTGGTGAAAACCATAGTCTCGGTTGATGTGGATTTACCCAAAAAGGTGTCCCATCAATATAGAGCATGGTATCGCCAAGAGCAGAACGGCCAAAAAGAAGGGCTGATACCGGAGTCCGAAGTCCCTTTTTATGTCCTGGAGGTAGCCTTTGGGAAAGGAATGGCAGATTGTCCAAGAGGTTCAGTGATAAACCCGGATCTTGAAGAATTAGAGTCCCCGATGTACTCGGCTGAAGGTTCCAACTGGGATGAGGAAGAGGATGAAGTGGAGGATGAGGACTAGTAGTTGTTTGAAAACCCCCCCTGTTTTGTGAACTTACATATGTATATATATTTCGACCGGTATTGTATATGACTAGTTATGATATGTATATATAAGTATGTCGTTGTGGTTTGAAAATTTTGTGGCCCTACCTTTCTATTCCATTTGATTGTTGTCTGGGGATTTATTTATTTGCTTCCGCATTTGCATTTAAAATGAACGGGTTGGTAACGCGTCCTGGGACGTCGCTATTAATCGACCGCAGAGGGATGGACTCGCACTCGGAGGATCGGGGCATGACAGCGGCAACCCCCCAACCGATCGCACAACCACCCAAGCCACCGAACCTCTTTTCCTCCTCTCGTTTTCTCTTCTTCTAGTTTCTGCTCCAACTGACCTTTCTCCAAAAACCTAAATTAAAAGTTGTCTTCCCGTGCGAATCAGCTCACGTGCCACCCACCATCGTCTCCAGCACACCTAATCCGTACAGGAGCACCCCACCACTCGCTGAAACAATCTGCCGACTGTCCCGTCCGCCGGCCGGAAGCCGACGCACGCGGTTCGCCTAATCTGCCCAGTTTCACCCAATTCAACATTTCCTTCATGTTTCGCCCCATTCCAACCCTTCATTTGTCTATACCAACAACCAACAGGTCTCCCTTGACCCCCCGAGTGCCACTGATTGCCAGCCACCCACTCCCTGAAGCTCCAATCGGGCCGTCTTTGCTTTTGCAGCCATTGGTTTCCTCTCTGCGGATCGGCCAAGAACAGTAGAAACCAGCAAGGGTCTTCAGTCTTCGTGGCCCGTTTTCAAGCCTTTCCCAACCTCCTGGTGTCACTGCTAGGAGGATTGCCGCCCGCCTTGGCGTCACTATCGCCGTGGACTCATTGGAACGCAAAATTGGTGAGTTTACTTGCTAAACCTCGCTTAGGAGGTTAATTATGCTTAAGGGATGTTTAGATTAAGCTAAGTATGATCATGTGGTTAGATTAGTTTAGTTAATTGTTAATTAGATTAAGGGATGTGATTATTTTAATGGATAATTAATTAGGGCTAATTAGGTTATTAGATTAGTGTAATCTTGATTAGGCCTTAATTATTTATTTTAAATTATTTATTTATTTCGAATTTATAAATATTTATTTTATTAAATTAAATTAATATAATATTATTTAATTTAATTTCGAAATATATTTAATTATTTATTATTTTCTGGAAATTAGACTAGGATAGCCAATGACTAGAATTTCGTGCTAATTGCTGTGGTGCTTTCAAATTATGCAATTGATTGATGGATTATGCAAATTGAGTGATAATTGTGAAATTATGATATTTATCCATAAATCCCGGGTGTCGAGTTTGACACTGAAAATGTATTTTAAGTACTATATCGAATAGTGGGGTTTGAAAAGGAGAGGTATCACTTTCAAGATTCGAATTGACCGTGTACCCACACACGACTATTTTCCCAAATGTTTTTAATACGAAGAAAGAGGGCCAGGATCATTATTTTAATTGAGGCATTTGAGTGCAATGCATGGTGTTCTAAGCCGAGAATGATTGGTCGTGTGTTGGTTAATGAGAACCCGTCTCGAGCATTTACGTCGGACGTTTCTAAATCCCTTTTTGGGTTGTCCATGCATTAGGGTAACGGGTCACAGTAGATTCTAAACCTACGCTCCTTCAGAAAAGCCGTCTATTGAAAGACGTTGCCGTGCTCCATGGGGGGGAGACGATGCTTGGCTACGCCAGTAGACCGCCGAAATTTGGAGTCGGCCGTACTCTTGAGGGGTGAAATTAACAATTGGAATGCATGATTGTTTGAGTTAAATGCGCATGATTATGGGACAAAATTGTGTGGCATGGTATGGGACGTGTCATAACGGTTTGGCCTTATAAATAGGACCTCTATGATTGATTGTGTTAAAACCCCTGTGATTGAATGAGTTGATAAGGCGTTTCAATTGTTATGTGCATTAATTATGTGCATTTGTGTTATGAACGGTGCTGACGTGCAAGAAGGAACTGAGGCGAGGTAAGTCCTCTGTTCTAATTGTGTGGCTGTGTGGCTAAAGTGCCCTGAGGCGTATTTGCTTCCTAATAAGGGTTTAGGGGGTGGACATGCTGAGACATTATCTCACCCCATCGTGAGCTCACTTTCAGGTCCTTAGATAGTGATCGTAGAGGACCCGAAGCCCCGGAGTCCATGGAGGTGAAGTCTGAAGGATCGGCGTATGTGTCCGACTAGTGTGTCATAGGACAGCTTCTTTTTTAGAGCCGACCTTTTTGTAGACTTTTGACCAGACTCATCCTGTATCTAAACCTATTGTTTATAAAAGTTGGCTTTTGTGAAATGTGTCCTACTTTCCTATCCAATGCTATTTGTTGTCAAGGGTTTATTGTTTCAATTATGTATGTGCTTAAAAACGAATAGGTCAGCAACTCGTCCTGGGAATGTTGCATTTGTATCGACCGCAGAGGGATGTGCGCACGCTCGAGGATCGGGGCATGATAATACCCAACCCGACCCTTACCCGATTTATACCCGACCCAACCCAAATTACCAAAACATATTAATATTTAACTCAATTTAGGTTAATATACTCCCACCCATTTAATTCACTTTAAGCTCTTTATATATATATGTTACTTAAAAATTTTCAAAAAAGAAAATTAAACAATAAGAAATTAGTAAATAAGATAAAAAAAAATGTGAAAAACCTTTAACTAAACCTAAGAAAGCTTATTTTTTATAATATTTTTAAAAAATGATATTGCTAAAATACTTTAATGCAATACAAATTTAATGGACAATTTTTATAATTTTTATAAAAAAATATTTTTCAAAAATCGAATTTTAATTTTTTTTATTTTTAAAAATAGAATTTGTAATTATTTTTATTTTATTTTTAAAAATATATATATTTTAATTTTTCTCTTTTCTTTTTCTTTTCTTTTTCTTCTTCTTCGGCTGGCCATCAACCACAACGACTAGCCACGAGGCAAGCTCGAGGCTTGCCAAACGTTGGCGAGGCCAAGGCCTCGCCAAATCGGCCGAGATTGAGCTTGTCGGCGTTGGCGAGCTCAAGCCTCGCCGGTCATCAGCGAGGCCAGATTGGCAAGATCGAGCTCACCGATGTCGGGTGAGCTCGAGTCTTGCTAAATCAACAAGGCCTTGGCCTTGCCAAATCGATGAGCTCAAGCTTGCTCGACACCGATTGAGCTCAAGTCTTGCTAGATCTAGCTCAAGCCTCCCTAGTTGGTCACCGACCATTGTCATGTCGGCCACTTTGGCTAAGGTAGGATGAAGAAGAAAGGAAAAAAGGCAAGAAAAAGAAAAAAGAAATATAAAAATAATTCTAATTTTGATTTTTTATTTAAAAAAAAAACATTTTTATAAAGGGGAAAGAGAGTGTGAGGTTTGGGTTGGAAATGAGTGTTTAAATCCAATCCATTGAAGACCCATTTAACTAATTTCTTGAAAATATAAGTAACCCATATATGACCCGCTTTAAAATATAAGTGACCCATATATTACCCATTTCTAATTTAAATGAGTCATATATGGGTTTAAGACCCATTTTGACACTTCTTAGTGGTTCATGGCCTAAATTATTGGCAATGGATGAGTCAACCGGCTGGTGACTAGGCATCTACCATTCAAACGTGAACTTAAAAATCCTAACGTATTGCGTGGAGTGCCGATTTGGTGTCATAGACTCAATTAAATATCTCCGTCTTCTTAAAGAATCGAGACAATTGAGGATATTCGATTTGATATATGATATTATATCGATACGTTATGTGAAGTAGGAGCTAGATTCTTTGGTTTGGTGTGGACAAGGCATCCTTGAAATTGAACCATTAACTTCAACTTCCTAGCCATAGGTTTCAATGAACGGACTTCGGTGATTTTAAAATGAGAACAGCTTATGGACAGGAATCCAACAATTTGCGATGCAATGTCACACCTTTCTCAGTGCAAATCAGAGGAGCAATTCCACGATTTTCTAGCGTGGTAGTGGCCAAAAGTCTCCCCACGCGGAAAGAAAAAAGAGGATGAGCAAATCAAATGGCGGTGAACGAAAATATTATGGATATATTTATTACATACACCGTCAACTTAAGAGCTTTTTAACTCAAAAAATTCTTAGAATGGAAATTCAAATCTGTATATTATATAAAGTTACGTGTAAAAAATATGAATAGGTTATGTGTTATTATCTAAATTCTGCTTGTGCGAACCGGCATTTTACAAAACAAAAATCCGTCAAAATAGGATTCATGTTACATATGCTGTCGACATAAGTCTTTTTTACATAAGCAGACTCATAATGGAAAAACTTATTTATGGATAAAACCTGCTTGCTAAAAATGAAAACCACATGTCATTATATGGGATAATTGTCCAAAAAGTTTTTAATTTGGTGTACAGTAGCCAATTTGATTATAAATCTTTCAATTGTGCCTTTTAATTGGGTCAATTCAGTTTGAAACCTACTGTACGGTGGCCAATTCAATCTTAAACTTTTCAACTGTATTAATTTAGTCATAAACTTTTCAATGATTTGGCAATGTAGCTATCATAGGTAATTTTGGCAAGAAATCACCAAAGAACTTTATTGGCAAATCATCAAAAGATTTAGGACTAAATTAGTACAATTGAAAAATTTAGGATTAAACTGGCTACCAGACAATAGGTTTAAGACTTTTTGCATAATTTTTCCTTCATTCTATAGAACCTGCTTAAACTACGGCAGAGTCGCTCCTAATAGATTTTCTCTCGAAATGCAGAGTCGCTCCTCTACCTTTATGGTAGTTTTAAAACCCTAATTCCCTCATATCACCTTCCTGTTCCATCCCAATCTTCGTTTCATCCCCAGTTATCTTCATCCCGATGCTTCCTTTCTCCTTTCCATTGACAATTGTTGCTCTTCGCTGCCTGAGATGATGATTTCTTTCTACCCCAACACCTTTTTTCACTTTAGTTAAGCAAGTCATTCGGCAAGATGTATCCTCTTCTGCTCGCCGTTGGTTAGGTTGCACTCAACCCTTCAGTTTGCAGCATTACCTAAGAATTAGTCATCTTGCTTCGGCTTCTACTCGGTCTGATTGCTGCATGTCCTCGATGTCTTGGTTAGTTTGCTGCATGTCCTCGTTGTCCACCATCTGCAATTGTATTGTAGCTTCATCAACTATTGCTGGGCAGGAGTTACCAGGTATTCACTTTTGAGTCCTAATCTGTTTGATTTTCGGCTTTGGGTAAGATTGGATACAGGATGCGGCTTATGGACAATTGGCTGGAATTGGCGGACATTACCTTATTTATTGATAGAAGTATTCTCCTGGTTTAACTCTTGTCGAGTTTGTCCCTGTCTCGACCTCTGTTCTGGACAACTTTATGGCTTCGGAAGCCCATGCCGACTCTTCGCGTCTGTCTGCTCTTTGCAATAGGTTAGGCCGCCTTACTACGGAACAGATCATAGACGACTGGGATGAAAAACCTCCACCTGAAAAATTGGACGAATGCCGATTAACTTTAATAGGATACATCCTATCCAATCCGTCCATAAACTTCCCAGCTTTACAAAGTACATTAAAGCGTGTCTGGCGCAATGAACAAGTAGAGATATCACAGCGAGAGGCGAGCATCTACGCGGTAAAATTCCAGTCTCAAGCAGACAAATAGAAAGTTCTTGACGGGGGACCTTGGCTATTCTCCGGTCATTTGGTCATACTTAAACCATGGATCCCCAATACTCCTTTTCACTGCTATGACTTTTCTACTTTCGCCTTTTGGGTTCAGGTGTTTGGCTTACCTTTAGAATGGAGTACAGAATCAATGCTCAATAGGGCGGTGCAACATTTGGGGCGAGTCTTAGAAGTCAGAATTGATACAAAGGAAGGGACTTCATCCAGACCTGGGCGAGCTCGGGTAGAATTGCACTTACAAGAACCTCTGAAGACAGGGAAACTCATTCGAATAGAAGGTAAGCTTCTCTGGCTAGATTTCCGCTATGAAATACTCTCGTATTTCTACTACTCGTGTGGAAAGTTGGGACATTATGCGACATACTGTAGGGACATACCTTTTGCTGAAGCAAAAATAGATGGCAGAGGAAAAATGGCCTATGGTCAATGGCTAAAGGCTGAGGTCAGAGAGCATAGTCCGTATTGGCACACTTTCTATACGACACAAGACAACCCAGTTCAACCAGATGAAGTCGTACCTGAAACTCTGCCTGCACAGCTCCAGAACGAACCTTTATTATCTCAACCAGCAACTGTTGCTATAGCGCATCTGTCCTGTGCAGTAGCGACAACTCGAACCCATGCACTAATTTCTGAAAGGCAACTTCATCAGCAGTCAGGAATGCAGGGAATCCCCCTCCGTACAGCAATTATACCTGCAGCAGCAAAGTTAAAAGGTATTCAGACTCAACCAATGGAAGCAATGACGCAGAAGAAGATGAAAAATGTGAGACTGACATCCAATCAAGGGGTGGCCATAAAGTTAAAGAGATATAACCCCTATGAGCCAAAAAGCTTGTTCATCGTGGACAATGATGAGGCAAATCTCATGGAAACACCTGTTTATGCGGCTGAGAAAGTCGGAGCGTGGGCATTGGTGGCTGGCCCTAAACAGCCACCCACCAACAAATGAAGCTAATCAACTGGAACTATCAGGATTTGGGCAATCCCCTGACAGTTCAGGCTCTAAAGGCCATGACGGCCAAAGAAAAGCCCGATGTAGTCTTCTTAATGGAAACGAAGAACCTTGAAGCCAAGCTTCAACGAATTCAGCAATACTTACATTTTCAGCATTCATATATTCTCAACCCAGTTGGTATAGCAAGCGGATTATCAGTGTTGTGGAATGATCAAGTATCTATACAAATGCTTCACTCTTCACAATATCTGTTTGACATGACTTGTAGGTTGGTGCAGGAAGATAGAACCATTCGCCTAACCTGTATTCATGCTCCTTACAATTATCACCAACGACAGGTTTTATGGGATGAACTTAGGGTGATCAGCAGTATGAATAATTTCCCTTGGTTATGTGTTGGGGACTTTAATGAAATTCTTTATCCCTAGGAAAAGCTTGGCAAGAGACTTGCAGACCTAACTAGAATGCTGTATTTTCGTGCTGTTCTTAATGACTGTGAGCTTATAGAAATAGAAAGTAAAGGCTGTAATACACCTGGATGAATAATAGAGAAGGTGAAGAGCTTGTAAAGGAAAGATTAGATCGAGTATTGTGTTCGATGGACCGGCCCATTATATTCCCAGGGACAGATGTGTTAGCGCTACCTGTTGTGGGATCTGATCACAGTCCATTGATCATCCAAACTTCAGCACCTTATAAACGACAAAACAAGCTTTTTCTTTATGAAGCCTATTGGAATGATGATGCTGAATGCCGTGAGATCATTTCTACGGCATGGAATTCTATTCATCCTCATCATCCAGCTTTTCTTTCAAAGTTACAGAATGTCATCACAGCTCTCTCTACGTGGAGTCGTAAAAAGTTCTCACATGGACTTGCTAGAGTAATTACCTTACAACATCAATTACAAGATCTGACTAACCAACAGCACTTAAATTATCCTAGAGGGGAAGCATCCAAACTAAGAGAGGAAATTACAAGGACTTGGCAAAAGGAAGAGCAGTACTGGGCAATGCGATCTAAAATACAATGGTTGAAATGGGGTGACAAGAATACAAGGTTCTTTCATGCATCCACACTTCAAAGAAGACATAGAAATTGCATTACTATGTTGCAAGACGATAATGAGCATTGGATTGTTGCAAGACGATAATGAGCATTGGATTCGCGACCCACGCACTCTACAAGGTATGACGACCACTTTCTTTTCAAAGTTATATACATCTGAGGGGTCTCGGGATTACGGCCCTATCCTTGCCCAATGTCAACAAGTCGTAACTTCTGAAATGAATGCACAGTTGGTTGCCATGGCTACTATTGAGGAGGTTAGGTAGGCCACCTTCCAGTTGGGGACAACCAAAGCCCCTGGCCCTGATGGACTAAGTGACTTATTTTATCAAAATCACTGGGACATTATTAAAGATGATCTTATGCTTCTAGTGCAGCATTTCTTTATGTCAAGGAAGATGCCTCCAAGTCTCAATTAGACCTTTCTTGTATTGATTCCTAAGACACCTCATCCAGAGAAACTAGAGCAATATCGCCCAATCAGCCTATGCAACTTTGCCTACAAAATTATCTCAATGGTACTTGCCAACCGTCTTAAACCTTGGTTGAATTCTCTAATCTCTAAGGAACAGTCAGCTTTTGTGAGTGGACGACAGATTCAAGATAATATTTTAATCGTTCAAGAGGTTATTCACCAATTCAAGACTAGGAAGAGAACAAGAAAATTCAATGCGATCCTAAAGATAGACATCCAAAAGGCGTATGACAGAGTTGAGTGGGATTTCCTTCATGACTACCTTCTGAAATTGGGATTCCATCCTATATGGGTTCAATGGATTATGCAATGTGTGTCCACAACTTCATTTAGTGTGAAATTTAATGGCGAGTCTCTTCCTTTCTTTTCTCCTTCTCGAGGCCTCCGACAGGGTGATCCTTTATCTCCATATCTGTTTATTTTGCTGATAAATGTCTTATCAAGCTTACTAAATCAAGCTGTCAGTGTGGGACAAATTAAAGGTATTAAGTTCAATCGGTGGTGTCCAATCCTGTCCCATCTATTTTTTGCTGATGATGCAATTTTCTTACTAGACAGGACTATTCGAGAATGTCAGAATCTTGCCGATATTCTAAATCAGTATTGTATGGCAACTGGTCAGGTAGTGAATCGAAATAAGTCTGGTATTATTTTCAGCAAACACTGCCCTACTTGCTTGCAAGATAACATGTCTTGGGAGCTTAGAATGCCTGTGTTGCCAAGATATGGTAAGTACCTGGGATTACCATCTGATTGGGGTCAATCAAAGAGGGAGATGTTCTCTTGATACTAGCAAGAGTAAATGCCAAGTTGGAGGGCTGGAAAGGAAAGTTAATATCCAAAGGAGGTAAGGAAGTACTCATTAAATCTGTTGTACAGGCTCTACCACATTACGCTATGTCTATTTTTAAGATTCCTCTCGTCAATTTGCAAATCTATAGAGAAAAGCATTGCAAGATTCTGGTGGAAAAATGATTAGAATAAGGCGGGTATCCATTGGCAAAGATGGGAACTTTTGAAAGAAAGCAAAGATAACGGCGGGTTAGGTTTCCGTGACCTAATAGCCTTTAACAAAGCCATGCTTGGCAAGCAAGCTTGGCGATTATTGCAACAACCCCTGGATTTATGGAGTCAACTGTTTAAAGGTTTGTATTTTCCTACAAAAGACCTCCTCTCAGCAACTACAGGAACTCGATCATCCTGAGGATGGAAGAGTCTTCTACTGGGCAGGGATGCTATTCTTCCTCATCTTCCCTGGTCAGTGGGTAATGGTCAAAACATCATAATAAGAGGTGATCGTTGGTTACCTACAGGAATTCTCTGTGGACCTAAGACTTACGAGGAACCATTGCTGGTGGCAGATCTTATTGATCCGATCCACCAAAATTGGAACCAATCTCAGCTCCTCAGTCTATTTGGAGAAGAGATCACAGAACAAGTCCTTAATATGCAAGTCAGACCTCTAGTCAATGCAGATCAAGTGATTTGGACAGTAACGAAAGCTAGCAACTATACAGTAAAGAGCTGCTACTACAACATACTTCAAACAGCAAGCAATAACCACAGTAATAACGCATCAACATCCTATCAGAATCCCAAATTTCTATGGCGACGAATATGGACAATGAAAACTGCACCAAAAATCAGAATATTCACCTAGGCGGTTTGTCAGAATGCACTTGCGACTAGAGCCAATTTATTTCATCAACACATAGTATCGGCTCCATGGTGTCATCTGTGTCAGAATCATACTCCTGAAACCATCGAGCATCTGTTTCTCCAATGCTCGTGGACTCGAGCTGTATGGGCAAACCAACAGATTAATATTCACATTTCCCCTCGTTCGATCCATCGACTAGATCAATGGTTATCGGAAAGAGCAGCCACACCAAGAAACTTACCTGGGCTCGAGCTCACTGCCAATACTCTCTAGCAAATATGGCGAATGCGAAATAACTTTGTGTTCCGTAATCAAAAACCAGATCCACATCTAGTAGTCGAAGCGGCTGTAGCTCAGACCACAGCTTTCAACTCTCCTGCTATTACCCGATCGCGATCCGGGCTTGATATCCTGACTCCCGAGCAGCTGTGGCGACCTCCAGACTCCGAAACTCTCAAGTATAACATTGATGGCGCCTATCAACCGGGCAGCGCAGAGGGATCAATGGCCTGTGTCTGCAGAGATCATCGAGGTAGGCTTACCGATTGCTATTCTCGAACGTTTCACTCGAACTCAGTGCTGGAAACAGAGATCCAAGCACTCACCTATACCCTCCAACATCTGCTGGGACGAGAGCTTCAACACACTAAACTGGTGCTTGAATCAGACCGCCTCACTCTCATTGAAGCTGTGCGGGTTGACAGATCGCCGATGTGGGAGCTTCGGCTGCTGGTAGCGGAGGCTGTCCTTCTGATTTCCCGTTTTTCTAACCTAACGCTGTAGCATTGTCCAAGAGAAGCAAACCAGGTAGCTGACCGGGCCGCAAAGGCCCTAATGTTTCAGCCCAAAACTAGTTCCTTCACCCTCCTGCTGTACTTCTTGATCTTCTATCTGTGGACGCTTTAGCTTCAGGGTGTACGTTTCCGTTAATATAAATACGACTGTTTATTTCAACCAAAAAAAAAACAATATTCCCAAGCGCTGTTATGGATGGCTTGCACAAATAAAGTATTGGGCTTGTTCCACGATGTACCGCACTCGAGAAAAATGAAAGTGATTTTTGCTTCAACAATGAGGGAGATACGACAATCCAACGTTGCACCACGATTAAAGAAATTAGAAAGCAATCACTTTTGCTTTAATAAAAGTGAGCCTTGCTTTCACTTTTCTAGATTGAAAAGATGCCAACACCCACTTCATTAGTCAAAAACAAAGAATCATGATTGTCGTAGGATAAATTAGTCCGATGATTTTGCCATTCAAAAAGAGATTTTTGTTGTGAAAAGCGGTTTTCCTTCTCAAAAAGGAGAGGGAAAAAAAGGTTGGAACATGAGAGCTGGGTCATCGAAAGTTGTTTCATTTGAGACAACGATTTGATTTTTTTGTTCATCTTGATAGAGCAAAAATTATTAAATTGACTTACCCCAAAAAATTATTGAATGGATATAACTCTGCTTCCGGGCGTTAAAAATTATCGAGTAGAATCTTTTTTTTCCTTTGCTCAGTTTTAATGTGTTTAAAGGGATCTACAGCAAAAGATCTTGAAGAGTCACCCATCTCGATAATGTTCCCAGTGTTTCTCATGAAAAAAAATGATGACTAAATTATCTAACAAACAATTGGAGAAGTCACACTTTAATTAGTGCTCTCCACCTATGAAGCTTTGACATTTCTGTTCTTAAGGAAAGGCGGACAAGAAGTCCAAAATCTTGTATATGGAATACAATCAAGTCCTAAAATCAATTGAATCTTTTTGATGAACAATATCTAAAATTGTTTCATATCACTCAAAAAGTGTTTATAAATTGCACTTTTCAACATAATTTTAGGATGTAATTGCATTTTTCAATAAAGGTAGAGGAATTAATTTAATCAGTTGAAAAGTAAAGTACTTAAATTGCATTGTTTGCTAAAGGTTTAGGACTTGATCGAAACAATTTAAAAGTTTAGGATTGAATTACATCCATATAAGATTTCGGACATTTAAGACTTGTAATGCAATTTTTCTCCCTAAGGGAAACATCTCAGTGATATTAAGAAGTAACAAATGGAATAAAGTTATGCGTACGGTACATGAGAATTTTCCCTTTTTCCACTTCAACAAGAATATAAAGGGACTCCGCCCATACCTGCTTTCTCCATTAATTTTTGGTCCATGCACTTACGCAAGTTGAAAATCATGTCGACCTCAGTGTTTCAAATTCTTCTGCTTCTGGTTTCCCTCAAGTTGCAAGCATCAGGTGCTGCACCTGGACTTCCGAAACCTAACTGTCTTAAAAAATGCGGGAACGTCACCATTCCCTTCCCATTCGGAACAGGAGCCGGGTGTTTCTTGGAGGAATGGTACCAGATCGTCTGCCAACAAAACAACACGGTTCCCATTCTGAAGAAGATTGGATTGCGAGTTCTCGACATTTTACTCCCTGATCGATACGTGGATGGCATGATTAACATTAGCCTTCCTGTAATTTACTCAAATGCAAGCTGCGGGGGTGACAGACGTGCTGCGGGGGTAAGCTTGGAAGGAAGTCAATTTGTCTTCTCCCAGACAAGGAATGTCTTTACATTGGTCGGTTGCAACACCTTGGCCAAAGTGGATACCACAAAATCAGCTTTTGTCGGTTGCAGCTCGAGATGTGCTGGAACCAACACCAGCATTAGCTGGAATACTGCTTGTTCCGGGAGGGATGGCTGCTGCCAGACTATGCTTCCCCTTAACCTTCAGCACTTTAGTGTGGATTTCAAAGAAGAAGGTGGACATCAGGGGTGCAAGTACGCTTTCTTGAGGTCTGACTTTACAGGTTTATATGATTTGAAATTGAATGAGACGGTTCCAGTGGTGCTGGAATGGGGGATTGCGAACGATACTGACTATGGACACAAGCTTATCTTGCAGTCGAAGACTGATTATCCTTCCGTATGTACCATATACAGCGTTGACAACAGTGAAATGCTATTTACACGGTGCTATTGCACATGGGAGTATGGTGGTAACCCATATCTTATGGAAGGATGTAAAGGTAACCCATTCCATGCTATCACGTTCCGTATTTTTTATTTTGATATATAATAGGGAATGTGCTTTCACATTCCGTATTTAGGGGCATCATACAGTGAAGTGGTTTGTTCATTTATAGATTTTTCTGAGAAGAATGCATTCACACTATATAATGATTGTATACATTCTTTTCTACCTTCTTTTTGTTAGTTTTTCCGCCCAAGATTACACAAAGTGAATGCACTTTCAAACAAAATCGATCAAATTATATTGATAATAATTAACTGGAATTACAGGGCAACAGGACAGTCCTTTAGTTACAAGCACAATATTTATCCATGGAATTAACAATTTATGTGGAAATGTGACCTAGTTTTGGTAATTTTACTCAAGGAGATTGGTTTCGCTGTTAATATATTTGCTTCTGGTTTCACAACCATCAGGAGATGCACCTCAACTGCGAAGTGACTGTGCTGAAACATGCGGGAGCGTCACCATTCCCTTCCCCTTTGGAATACGAGCCGAGTGTTTCTTGGATGACTGGTACCAGATCGTCTGCGAACAAAACAACACGGTCATTCTGAAGAAGATTGGATTGCGAATTCTCAACATTTCACTCCCTGATGAAGACGTGGATGGCATGATTAACGTTAGTCTTCCTGTAATTTACTCAAATGCAAGCTGCGGGGGTGACAGACATGGTGCAATGGTAAGCTTAAAAGGAAGTCAATTTGTCTTCTCCCGGAAAAGGAACATCTTTACAGTAGTCGGCTGCAACACTCTAGTGACAGCGAATAGTACAGAATCAGCTGTTTTCGGATGCCAGTTGAAATGTGCCGGAACTAACTTCACCATTAGCAAGTATAGTGCTTGTTCCGGGGAGGACGGATGCTGCCAGAGTTCGCTTCCCTTGAACCTGCAGGGCTTTGGTGTGGATTTCAAAGAAGAAGGTGGACATGAGGGGTGCAAGTACGCTTTCTTGAGGTCTGATTTTACAGGTGTTTATGATTTGAGATTGAATGATACGGTTCCAGTGGTGTTGGAATGGGGGATTGCAAGCAATACCAAATATGCGCTTGACCTTATCCGGCAAGAATACGATGATGAATCTTTCTCCTGTATAAGAGTTAAAAGTTCAGCCCATAGAGTAAGAGCAAGATATAGAGGCTACAGCGGCAACAGTGGCGAAATGCTATTTTTGCGGTGCTATTGCACATGGAGGTATCGTGGTAACGCCTATGTTGTTAAAGGATGCAAAGGTAACATATTTCATGCTATCACATTGGGAATTTAAGTGCGCCATACAGCGAAGTGGCTTGTTCATTCCCAGATATTCCTCTGAGAAGAATTCATACACGCTGTTTAATGATCACATATATATATATTGGCCCAAGAATGCACAAAGTGATGCACTTTTAAACAAAATTGAACTTATTATATTGATAAAAATTTACTGGAAATAAAGGGGAACAGGACAGTCCTTTTGTTACAAGCACGATATTTTAGCCCTGGAATTAGCAATTTTATGAGGAAATGCGACCTACTAGCCTCCTTAATTTTACTCAGGAAGATGGTTTTTGCTGCTAATATATTTATGATATCATTTGTCATCAGAGGAATGTGATCCAAAGTGGTGCCCCGGGACTTGTGTGTACAAACGAGGCTCCTTTCGCTGCGTCGGTGGTGGAAAGACCAAGTTGATTCTTATTGGTAAGCAGATCTTTTAACCTAGAATTTTAGACCGCTTCATGCTGGAGAATTGCTAGAAAAAGAACGGCATAGCATAAATTATGTTCAGAAAAGGTACATAAATAAGATTTACATTACCCTTCGTTCTAACATGATTGCTTGGTAATGATTATAGATAAGTTTGTAGAAAATTTATTCACATATACAACTAATCAATCAAGAAAAACGGATCCATATATGATTGTAAAATACCGAGATCAATAAATACAGCGGAATTAAAGCGTACCTGTTTGAGCCATTGTTTCATAAAGTAGATCACTCTGATAATCAGGAATCTATTGGAAAACCAGATCTTCCTCTCTATGACCTATTTTGATATAGCAGCTTTCAATGGGATTAAAGCAACTGATAGGTATAACCTACCCTTTTATAGGCTAGAAAGGGGACGTAACAAACCCTAATCAACAAATGTCAAACTAGGCCCTTCCCATTACGGGCTTCGCTTAAACACAATTGCCTACACTTTGCTGCTCAACTAGGCCCGTTATTAATAGATGCCAATACCCAATTCAATCGTATCACCGTAGGGTTAAACAAATATTGGAATATCCATTAACCCGATTATTTAAAATAGAAAATCAATTAATTAATAGGAAATTTCCAACATTCTCCCACTTGGGCTACATTAATTAACTTATTTTATTTTGAAAAAGATTTTATATTGAAAACGACACTATCGGGTTAATAACTGAAAATTTTGTTTTATATGGCCACAATTTAAAAAATAATAATAATAATAATAATATTCCAATAACGGCATCTCAAAACCAATCCAATCCTATATAACCTCAGTATAGGACTATGGGGATCAATGTGTTAAGAAAATACCATTACACAAGATGTTCCATAATCACATATAATAAGTATTATATTTTCATGGATCATGGGCCTAGTAGTGTAGTAAGAAATAGTGCCAACATGTGATCAAAATATACACTATTTCTTATCGGTCATCAATGCAATTTCTCAACAACATGAAACTACATTAACGCAATTTCTAAACAACATGAAATTGTCATGGTGCGATTTCTAAACAACATGAAATTGCACAATTATATCACAATCCAACATGAGATCTCATAATTAGTGATATCCAGTCATCTTTAAACTAAAATTTGTTTAAAGATACTGTTTTATACTTCTATTTCTCAGTCAATAGGAGAAAGGATAACAATAGAATCAACAATAATAATCATTGAAAATAAATGCTTTAATAAACATTATAAAAGCATTATCTGTTTGTATATAATTACAATATCCAGAAAGACAAACTATACATAGCTCCCACTAACAAAAGAAATCAAAAGAATCTAAAACACCAATATTCTTTACACATTCTTTAAATAAAATGGGTCGTAAGCCTTTTGCTAGAAGATCAGTCAATATGGATTCAGTTCTAATATTCTCAATCACAATGTCTCCCTTTTTGACCAAGTCCTTAACAGTTTAATATTTGATCCAATTAACATTTCAACCGTGGCATTGTTATTATTTATAGCAAAAGTAACTGTTTGTCACACATAATGCAATAAGATCAATTATGGGTAATAAGTATTTCAACAAAAATAATTAGTACATTATAAACTCCCCTTTGGGCAGAGTGTATAATGCACAATTATTCTTCACAGCATGAAGTTTATAAAGCAATAATAAGGAGAATTACATATAATTGTCAATGATTCATCCCCTTTGGGCGTACAGATCATTTAAATTATATATCTCCATGATATCAATATATAAAGACGATAAAAGAGAATTACATATAATCTTTAAGGATCAATCCCTTTGGGCAGACAAATCCTTTAAATTATATATATCTCAATTATCTCAACATAGAGGGGAATTACACATAACTCTCAAAAATTTATCCTCTTTAGGCAGATAAACCTTTTGAGTCACGCATCCCCATCATTCATCTCTAATAGATCAATATAGAGGGGAATTACATATAACTTTAAAAAATTTATCCCCTTTGGGCAGATAAATCTTTTTGAGTCATACATCCCCATCTTTTAATTTTGGATTTATCTTCATGCAATTTTCAAATTAATATACACAATAACTCCCTTTGGGTGAGTAATTGCATATACTAATTTTTATCAATAGGAAACTCCAAAAAATATATGCCCAAAATTCATCTAACAATATGAAGCACTTTACACCATGTGCTTCCCAAGATCATATTACATTTATCAAGCAACAATTTTTGCCACAATTTTTTTTTTTAAATGGGGGGTCAGAAAAATGGTTTAATCCAAATCACCGGATTAACACAATAAAAGAAAAGATAGGTGCATCTAGCACTTCAGTCAACATGTTTCGTATTTAAGTTTAAATTACTCGTGCACCAAATACCAAACAAAAACACCCAGGCAGGAACTACAATCTTTACAAGAAAAAGAATGGCACCCAAGCTGCATACTCTACCTCAACTAAAACAAAATGAAGAACACTCTAAGCAAGCATTGTAACCAATTACTTCAGACCGGAAAACAACCCACCATTCTGTCACCTTTAGTTAATAGGTTCTCATGTTTAAATTAATAAATAAAATAAAACAAAAAAACCCCACCAGCAAATCTTAAGCACTCACGTCAAGTCCCAAGTACATATAGGCAAGAGACCAAGACAAAACGGCAAATAGAAAGGTGAATGCTGATTCTGCTGCAAGAATTGCAATATGTTATGAAAAGCATCACTTCCACAATTTTTATTTTATTTTATTTTATTTTATTTTATTTTATTAAAATGTTTCTGACTTCAATCTATGATAATGAGTTACAATATCTGCTGTCACAATATCAATTTATGCTTGAAAAGTGAATAAAGTAAGATCCGGCGCATTGCACAAGCAATACTACTTGCTACTAGCCAAAATCAATATTGATATAGAAGAAGATCTCTAAACCAATTACCCTCTTAAGCTTACTTTCCCTTTTCTTCTACGCAGTGGTCGTTCACATAAAACACTATCACAGACCATTGCTTATCGAGACATAATCAAATGAGAAGTTCACCAACCATCAAAGAAAGCCAAGTTCATCAATCCATATGCAGTACCCACGATTACCATCAATGGGATTAGTCTAAATTTCATTGAAAAAACTGATCTTGAATCCGCCACAAACAAGGATATGGAAGCACACATCAATCAGTACACTAGCCGCCAGATTCCAACATATGTGAATCATTAAACGCGAACCTACACGAGAAGCTAAAGACGTTCAAGCCGCTCAGCCCTCGAACTCGAATTGTTCACGCGCCCTCCAATCAAAGCAAAAGCTACTGCACAATGAGGATCAATCCCATGAATCTAGCCCAAAACACACCAAGACCATCTATGTTTCGCAGATCTAGTCCAGCAGAAGCAAAATAAAGGGCCACGATTCGCCAATGGAAACCCATGATGGGTCCCTCATCAAGCACTCTTTCGTCCGTCAGATCCAAATGTAAACTTTCCAAAAATATTTAAGGTCCAAATGATTGTTTCCTCAAGCTGGACCACTTTTGCTAGGTTAATAGCACCAGCTCCATGATGGGAGAAAACTTCACCCACAAGCTAAAACATAAGCACTTAACTAAGTACCTCCACATGTTAATTGGAACGGCAGCACTCTTTGTTTTATTGTATCTCATCAATTAGTCCTCCACCAGTCAGTCTAGTCCATTAACCCTTTCTCGAATTTGTGCAGGAAAGATGAAGAATCCATGTACACAAAAACATTATCTGTCCTAGCAAACAAAATCGGCTAAATTTAACTAGGAGTAGACGTCCTAGACTAGCCATGGTGGAGCACTCATGTCTGCTAGGACATTTGCATGCTCGAGTTCACAATTTTCCATGCTAATTAGTGGAATAACAAACCTTTCATGTACGAGGATTCCTGGAAAACAATGGGAACTCTCTTCCTTGCACTTGCTTTTCTAATTACAAAAGCTATCAACTCTCTATCTTTACCAGTTAGTTTACAAGTAATGGTTCTCCAAGAAAAATGATTTGAGCCAAGTCGAGAGAAGTTAAATGTTCGAGTAAAACTGCCCGAGATCCAAACAACCCCTGATGCTAAGCTCTCCGACAATGGGCAACGGGAAGCAAGAACAGTGCCATATTTCTCAAATTAGTAACATATAAATAATCAAAACAAAGGCACGTCACTCAGCACTAAGGACAGAAGAGAGACATCAACAACCAACCAATGATACAAAAATCACTCCCACAGCTGGTGATCCCGCACAACACGTACGCGATGCAAATTCAAGATAATTCTTTAACTTTGAGATACCCCAACTGTACCTCACCGAGTTCAACTCTTGATATGGGGTATAGCTAACTTGATCTATATTCTGTGAAAACCTTGTCAAAAATTGCATTTATTATAATCATATTTTTAAACTACCAGTGACGAGGGCAATAAATTCCCAATATTGTTCAAGTTGTGTTGCATAGACATCAGCGAAACTCTTTAACAACCAAAGTTTTATTCTTTCCTTTAGCTAATTGCTTCCCTAGAGAGTAAAAAAACTTATGTAATAGACGAAAACAGATCAACTAAGACCATTTATAGATAAAAGCATCTCCCAACATGACGTTTTCCTCTTTTCCCTTACTAGTATAATACAGACAAAGAGGCAAGCAAGAAGCATGTTTTCATGTAGAAAACACTCACGCTAGACTCCCAACACTACAATCCGATAGCCTTTCATCTTACGGTATATTGTAGCATGATCTTCTATCGTAAACAAAGAATTAAATAACCAAACACGATCAGTATAAACACTCAAAACAATAGGAACGGTATTAAAAAGGTTATCAGGTCACTGATGCAACATCAACACATTACCCTGGCAAATCATAAAGACAGAATTAAAGGGCAACCCAAAAATCGGCCTCGCTCATGCTACAAAAAAAATAATAAATAAATAAATATTTTCTTACGAAAAGGCTATTAACCATCATCCAACACAGCAACGCCCATCAACACCGCACCTCCCAACCAGACGCACTCAAACGGCGAACGCGAACTGATCCTTCACCGACCTATCCCCGCAACATGATCGCGGCAAACGAATTTCGCAGCCGCCTACCACCACAAAAATACAAATCTTCACAAACCCATATCCTCCTCATCGCGAACGAATTCAGCGTTGACTAGCGACTGCGGGCGAACTCGCCACGGCAACAGAACAAAACCCCCAAGAGGAGCAAGTCGATTGCGAAATCAGAGACGGACGAGCGAAAGAGCGTGCGTTGATCGACAGTTCATAATTCAAACGACAACGAAGGTAACGCTAGAATGTAACTTAAAATTCTAGAACTTTTTTTATGTATAAACCCTAGAATTTCAAATTTCAAATTCTTACTCAATTCTCAACAAAATCATACAAATTATATATGGTTGGAAAGATCTCGACATGTAGAACAAAAACCTAAGGTTTCAAGATCAATCGATAAAAAAAAAAAATCCACAAAAAAAATAACGCCCATATTCAGCTCAAAAAGGAAAATTTCGATTTTTGTTTATAAAAAAAAATTTGGTTCTACAATCGTATATGAGTAGCTCTGATACCACATGTAGAAAATTTATTCACATATACAACTAATCAATCAAGAAAAACGGATCCATATATGATTGTAAAACACCGAGATCAATAAATACAACGGAATTAAAACGTACCTGTTTGAGCCATTGCTTCAGAAAGTAGATCGTTCAGAAAGTAAATCACTCTGATAATCAGGGATCTATTGGAATGCCAGATCTTCCTCTCTATGACCTATTTTGATATAGCAGCTTTCAATGGGATTAAAGCAACTGATAGGTATAACCTACCATTTTATAGGCTAGAAAGGGGAACTAGCAAACCCTAATCAACAGCGTGTCAACTAGGCCCTTCCCATTACGGGCTTCAGTTAAACACAATTGCCTACACTTTGCTGCTCAACTAGGCCCGTTATTAATAGATGCCAATACCCAATTCAATCAGATCACTGTAGGGTTAAACAAATATTGGAATATCCATTAACCCGATTATTTAAAATAGAAAATCAATTAATTAATGTAAGCCCATTTTATAGGAAATTTCCAACAAAGTTTCCATCAATAGTATCTATCAGGACAACCTCAAAACTTTCTTCGTGCACGAATATTTATATTTGATAGCTAAGACAGCACTTAGAACTTTTCTAATGTTGCCGCTTCAAATCTATCAAAAGATGACCAAGGTTCCTACTTACTCTTGTCGTATTTGAATTGGAATTATTACAATCATAATCAAGATGAATGCTGGTAGGAATATTTTCACTTTCATCAATGGTTTTCTCATTTCCTAGTAAGGGAGATTAGTTGTACAATCCAGATGTATGTATAAAAATATCACCTGATGGAACTTAGCAGGAGACAAATTAATTATTCAAGATTGTTAAGAAAAATCCACATGAAAGGAGCTCAGGTTAATCACTCTTATATGATTTCCTCTTAATGAGATTCACTAAAATATTTTATGATAAGACCTTATAGATAAAAGAAGGGTGCATTTTTTGGACTTTTGCCCCCATAATTTTTTGTAATGCAGGGGTTGGGGCAGGCCTTGGGGCACTACTTTTGTGTCTTGTCTTATGGGGGCTGTACAAATACATCAAGAAGAGAAAAGAAATCAAGCTTAAAGAGAAGAACTTCAAACGCAATGGCGGTCTTTTGTTGGAAAGTGAGCTATCTTCTAAAGGCCATGTCAAGAAAAACAAATCGTTCAACTCCAAGGATCTAGAAAAGGCTACTAACAATTTCAACGAGAATCAGATACTTGGGCGAGGTGGACAGGGTACCGTTTACAAAGGAATGTCAACAGATGGAAAAATAGTTGCTATTAAGAAATCAAAAGCAATAGATGAGGGCAAAGTCGAACAATTTATAAATGAAGTCTTCATTCTCTCACAGATCAACCATAGGAATATCGTTAAGTTATTGGGGTGTTGCTTGGAGACAGAAGTCCCACTTTTAGTATACAAGTTTATACCAAACGGGACTCTATACCAATATTTGCATGACCCAAAGGAAGAGTATCATGTATCATGGGACACACGCCTATGAATTGCAATTGAAATTGCAGGAGCCTTATTCTACTTGCATTCAGCAGCATCAATTCCCATTTATCATCGAGACATCAAGTCCATTAATATCCTCTTGGATGAGAAATATCGGGCCAAAGTGGCAAATTTCGGTACTTCCAAGTCTGTTTCCAAAAAAAAAAAAAAAAGTCTATTTCCCTCGATCAAACTCATGTAACCACGTTGGTGCAAGGGACTTTTGGCTACCTAGATCCCGAGTATTTCCAGTCAAGTCAATTTACAGACAAAAGCAATGTGTATAGCTTCGAAGTTGTTCTTGTTGAACTCTTAACGGGACAAAAGCCAATCTCGTCACTAAGGGAACAAGAAGGCAGAAGCCTTGCAACCTATTTCATAATTTCAATGGAAGAAAATCAGTTCTTCGACATTGTAGATGCTCAAGTTTTGAAAGAAGGTAAGAAGGAAGAGATTGCATCAGTTGCTAACCTTGCAAAAAGATGCTTGAACATGAATGGGAGGAACCGACCTACAATGAAAGAAGTGGCAATGGAGTTAGAGGGCATGAGAAAGCTCCCAAATCCTTTGGGTATTCAGCAAAATCAAGAGGACCGGGAGGCAGCTGAATCTTATGCTGCTGCATGTAAGTCTAGGAAGTCAAACATCGACGCCGATGTCACTACATTTTCGGATGTGCAGCCATTCTTACCTAGTGAGACGTGGTGAAGATCTGTTTTGCCTCTTACACTTGTGAGTTATATTGCTGCGTTTGTCATGGAAATCAGTCTTCAGAGCAAAAGAAAGAGAAGAAAAAAAGGAGGAAAGCTTGTTAATTTACTAATAGCAGGATTTTGGTTAGTTATGTATTGGTAATGAACTTATTCTCGGTGTTTGGGATCAATAAACAGTTAAGTCATGCCAATCCCAAGTTTATTCTAGTTGTGTAATTAGCATGATGCCATGATTTCAGCTCATCCTGAGATCTTTGAATACTTGCTGTCAATTCGGTTGTTGCAAAACTTACATCAGTCATGCAGTGGACCAGCCTTTGCGATTCAATCAGATTTGTACTTGATGAGAAGGAAAAACAAGAATGACGTTTCCCTTCCGGAAAAGAAGGTGAACTTGCATCCGCCTTCCCCGCCCGGCTCTTCCCTGAAGATCACACTGAATTGTCGATGGCATAGAGGGATTGTTGCCGGCTGCCGATGCTCCGGCTGCTTAGATCCTCACCACGTGATGTATCAAACTCACAACCTGAACTGCATATATCAACATCAAAAAACCCCACTAGTTGCAGAATTATCTCTCCCAATCCTAGCAAACCTTACTTGTCAATTTTCAATGGCAAAAACAGAAACAGTAAAAAATCAATCGCACATGGACCAACTCATATATAAGAGATATTAACTCCTCATTTTAAGCATAGAAGATGGTGGGTGCTCGTTTTTCATATTTCCACTGATTTGGTGATGATAGTAGTGTTTGATTAAATGCCCTTAAGGAACGTAAGTCATGTTGTTTGTAGAATAAAATTCATGGGGATCATAAATTGGTTTTATGTCTTCATTATTGATGTTGACATCGGAATTTTTGTAGACGTCTTAAATATCCATTTATTTTGCAAAAATATAAAAATCTATAAAAAGATCAAAAAAAAGCAAAAAAAAATAGAAATCATAAAAAGATGATGATGATGATGCTAATAATAATAATAATAATAAAGAAGTAATAGTAATAAAAAAAAATGCATGAGAGTGAAAAAAATGAAAAAATGAATGGGAAAAGTCGAGTGGGCTCATGTAGCACGGCCCATTCTTTTATTTCTTTTTTAGCCCACTCTTCTATTTTTCTTCCAGCCCACTCTTTTGACCCATCCGAAATTAAATAAAAGAGAGGCCCAGCCCATCATCCCTTTTCTCTACTTTGCGCACGCGCGCCCGCACGCGAGGGAGGGGGTGAACCCAGTGGAAATGGCGCCAGTCCAATGACACCAGCAGCGATGACGCCAGCAGAAGGAATATTCCAGCTGTCGTCACTGTCAAAGGAATGGAGGAAGGAGGCAACGAGAGAGGCGCGCAAGGCAGAAAAAGAGGAGAGAAGGGCTCAGTTAGTGAGGGGCTGGGCAAAGAAAGTATGAGATAAGTATATTAGAATTGTCAAAAGTTATATATAGCGTTCATTTTAGTATCAAAAGTTTTTGCCGGCTCAATTAAGTGTCAAATCAGAAGAAAAACGATTACTTTAATGCCAACGGTGAAAAATTCCTGCCAAATTGATTAAGTGTAATTTATAATTATAATTATAATATGACTTAGCAAAAATTTTAATAAATCCAGTCCATGTGATATTTTCATATGACATGCTTGGCACTAAAGTAATCCTTTTTTAACAACGATTAATACTGAAGTAATCATTTTAAATAAAATTTGTCACTCAAATGATCACTTTTAATAAAATTAGGTACTTAAATTATCACTATTTACAACTTTTGGATAACATCGTTTATGGGTTATATGTTGACTAGGCACGCTGGTGAGCCACATAGAACTGAAAAATTAATAATATATAGACACGTCAATCTGAATCGGAGTTGGCACTTAAATGATCATTTTTTTTTTTTAAGTAGTGCTTAAGTAATCCGAAAAAATCTTTAACATTAAAATGAGCGTCGTACATAAATTTTAATACTTTTTGTGTCCTTATCCCGAGAAAAATAAATGCAAGAGAGCAATTCTTTCGGGAAAAAGAAGAAAATGAGAGAGAGGAAAGGCTGAGGAGAGGACGTTTTTGGTTTTTCCCTAGAGTGACAAAAGCGAGGTTGCTGGAGCTCATTTCAAAGCCGATCAAAGGTCCATGTGGCGTTGTCCTTCATCATTTCAATTTTTTGTCTAAAAAATTTCAAAAAAGGGCCCGAAATGCCCTCATTTTCTCAAATAAGGACCGAAGCAAACCTTATTTCAAATAAAAGCCCAAGTCTATTACTTTTCTCAAATAAGGATCCGGTTAATCTTTTTTAAATAAGGGCTTGAAGTTGCTATGTTTATTTTAAATAAGGACCTAATTTTTTGGCGATCAACAAGGTACTTTCATCATTTACCATTTTCCCTTTTTTTCTTTCTTCTTTCCTTTTTTTTTTTTTTGTGGTTCTTCTTCCACTCCGTCAACGGCCGATCAACCAACCACCGGCGATGGGCACAGAGGGCTAGGCAAGGGTTATCCTTGCCCAATTCGATAAGGGCCACTCATGCCAGCCGTAAGTAAGGGATGGCCTCGCCTCGGTGAGACGACCCTCGCCCGGGGGAGGCTGCCCTTCACAGCCATCCACGAGGTCGACCCTCGTCGGCCACAAGTGGGGGCTCCACAACCCTTGCTAGCGGTCAGCAAGGGTCATCAAGCCCTTGCTAACCCCAAGCGAGGCTGATACTCACTAGATTTGGCGAGGGTGGCTAGTGTGGGCTTGCAGGCCCTCATTCGCTGTCAATAAGTGCTTGCAAGCCCTCGTCGATCCTTCCTAGCAGTTGGTGAAGGTGGCCGAGCCCTCGTCGGCCCTTCCCAACAACTAGCGAGGCTAATGTCGAATAAAAAAAAAGGAATAAGAAAAAAATTGGCCGAAAATGATCTTGACCAATCGAAAATTTTAGCTAGCTAATTATCGGCGAGGTCAAGCCCTTATTTGAAATAATCATGGCTACTTGAGGGCTTTATTTGAAACAACCAAAGTCGCTTCAATCCCATATTTGAAACAAAAATCCACTTCAGGTCCTTATTTGAAAAAAATGATGACACTTTGAATTTTTTTTGGAATTTTCCCTTTTTCTTTTGCAGCCGTGGAGTGGCTTTAGCCTAAACTCTCTTGCCATCGCCAATCGAGATCTCAACTCGTCTAATATACCAATACCAAGTAAGATTCCCCTTTCCTGAACCCCAAAAAGATCCGCCTGGGTTGATTCATGCTCTCGGCGAAATCTTATTAAACCGAAGTAATTTCATGTTGAGCTATAATGCTTTGAACCCAGAATGCGAGTTCCTTAATGAACACCAAAATACTCGATGTATTTCTTAAATGAAACACAGAATGTTTGAGAACCCCGAACTCGAATGGAGAATTTCAAATGACTCGTGATAGACTCGAGATGGGTTTAACATGAAAATGTGTTGATTCCAGCCTTTATGCATCATGTTTAGTCCGTAGGTTGCTATAAATTTCGCTCTGGAATGCATGCTTAAAATCGCATATCAACCGTTTGATAAAATGGCTGAGAGAATGCCGAGTATTGATTCATCATTGAATCCCGAGATAGATCTGTTCATGTTCGCTTCTGGGTTGGTTGAATCTGTAAGAGTTTTCCTAATGTGGACTACATTAATTGATATTGTAATTTATTGTTTTTACGATTACCGTAAAACAGGGTTGGTCTAAGGTGAGATAGAATGTTTCTTAATTAGTCTAATATGGACTGGCTAGTGTGGGACGAGTTGAGCCTGGCCCATAATGAGGGGGCCTTGCTGGAAACTCTATAAATAGTGCTCAAATCTCTCCTTTAACCCTAATTTCTCACATGTATCCTCACCTAAGGAGCGTTTACCTAACGTTAAACGTGAGGGGGCCACCTCATTGAGCTAGTGATACAGAGGGTAATAAAGGAGAAGGACTTAATGCGTGGATAATCCCCTTGATGAGTGGGTAATCCATTTTTCTGCTTCCGCTTTAACTACCATGGATCCCAAAACAGGTGCGTTAATCTTTCTACTCAATTATGCATGTTCTTATTCTAGTTATGGAGATCTTGGGATTATGCAATTTGCGTCCAACATGTGGTATCAGAACCTCCATAACCCTAGAACTCGAACGCATAGGATTTTGCCATAATTTGAGATTTTCGAGATTTTTTCGTTCAATAAAAATAATATTAAATTATATATATTTGGACTGAGCTCGACGAGTAGAGAAGAACCGTAGGCGGCGCGTCACCAAAGGAGGCCACACGCGCGGCCACGCACGGCCATACGCGGCCACGCGCCGCCTGGGCATCGAACACGCGCCGTGCATGAGCTCCACGCACCGAGCACTCAGGCAGCGCATGTGGGCGCATGGAGCCTCCGTTTGGCGCATGGGTGGCAGCGTTGGATTCGTATGGCCATCCCCTATGTTGTGGTGTATTTATTTTACATGTTTGATGATTTTATGGATGTGAAAATATATACAAAGCCCTAAATACGTGTATCAAACATGTATTTTTGCGTATTTTTTCTTGTATTTTCTGTGATTTTGGAAATACAAGTGTTGGGTTATAGGTATGTTATCACATAAACATTATAATTGTGTGATTCATAAATAAAAATTAAAATTTATTGTAAACTAAAACTGGCTTAATGAGATACAACCATTATGGGATAGTATTTGAACTATGTATTGAGGTGATGAGAAACAGTAAAAGTTATAAAACTTTTGCTGTTCAAGCATACTTCTTTACACGCTGGTAACTTTTGAATGATGGACACCTTAAGAACTCATGAAAAAACTGATTGTACTAATTAACACATCTACTGAATGTGAGTAATGCATGTCAGTTAAATTAGTACATTTTGTACCTAAACTCATCTAGTCACTGGTTAATGTCCATTAAGTTGAATATTTTTTATTGTTTAGGAGTATGACAACATTTACGCAGAGCAATAATATTTACTGTTAAAGTTTAGATATTTGGTTTGTGGTTTGACTCAACTTATAGGTCACTAGTTGATGCAATGATATTTATTACTTAAAATTGGCTAATATATCAACTGTCGGCCTTGGAGTCATGTTTGCCTTATAAAATTGGTTTGACTTAATTCATAGCCGTTAGGCTTGTCGATCCTTGGTACCTTGTATTGCTATTGATGTTAACTTTTGATAGATTCTCTAGATCAGCATTCTTTTTATATTGTTCTGGTAATCTATAATCGGAGTGCATAAGAAATGATTTATTCTCTGTTATGAGAAATTTTTTGTGTTGCTGTGATCAGTGATCTCATTGGAATCTGTCTTTCAGGTTCGCTATATAAATATATATTTATATTTATATTTATATATATTTATATTTATATTTATATATATTTATATATTTATATACTTATATATTTATATATTTATATATATTTATATATATGTATGATTAATTTTTATTAATAAATAAAGCAATGTAATTAGCATGATATGTGATTTTAGTGATTTACTGCCCCTATCACTAAAGTTAAAATCACATGTATATGGTGTATGTGAGAAGTAAAGTTTATATCCATAGTATGAGAGAGTTTCAAGGATTCAATTAAGTATAGACTGCCAAAGTGGCACGCTTGATTGGATTTGAGAAATTTCGGTCTCGTATGATGATTGGGATGTCTCCTGATCTAATGCATGGTCATACTCCCAAAGGAGGTGATTGTGTATTAGTTCATGGAGGGATGCATGATGGTGTGGTGGAGGAGTGACTGATCCTAGTGATTCATATGCCCAAAGGTGATGAATTCACAAAGATTAGAATATATTCTCATAACCGCTATCATGTGGGGAGTGTACAACTACATGTCATATATTCCGCCCAGAAGTGATTATATGATTATGCGTGTAACTCTCTGGATGTGTACTTGTACGTCAAGTTACACGGTGCTCACATGATGTTAATTATATACATTGCTTGTTTTTAGTCATCTTTTATGTAATTTATAACTCCACTATTATTGAGGTTTTTACTACTTCAAATTTTAAGTAGTGCACATATGATTTGCTGCTTGGGAAAATAGCAATCGAATTTGCTTACTATCCATAAATCGTTCCATTCAAGAACACTTGAAAAGTGGTTTGCCTACGGACTGCATTACTAAAAGATGATGGAAGTCTTAATGGCTTGAAGTTATGTTTTATCTAATACTAAAATTAGGACACATCTGCAAAAATTGTGTTTAAGTCCTAATGACATATACATCTCATATATGGTTAAAAAGTTGTTTCTAAAAGTTTTATGTCTAAGGAATAGTCTCACACATGTCTAAAGGAAGAGTAGAAAAATTAATGTTGATATTTTGTCTACTCTTAACGGTTATCTAAAGATTTTTGTTGATTAGTGTGGAAGTAAAATGACCGAGATAAAGAATAAATTGGTTAGAATTAATCTTAAAGGTTGTCAGGCTTAATAGTGGCCATGAATATTTTGGCAAGTATGACAATGCATAATAGCTTAAAAGGTCATTTGTCAAATACTTGGTAAATTATGGGGTGGTAATTTAATTACTATGCCCGAAAATCCTGACAATAAAATTTGGCCAAAAGGCATAATTGCACCATAATGAACATGGTGATGAGTATGATTAATAAGACTAATTTATCCGGTCTTCTGTGGGCTGATATTATGAAAGTAACTTTTTCACATACAAAAGGTGTTTCTTACTAAAGTTATTTCATAAACTTCTTTTGAGTTATGAATTTGACATAATTTTAACTTGAATCATATTAAAATATAGAGATGTCATGTAGAAGTGAGATTATCTAATCCAATTTTAAGTGTGTTGCAATTCAAATCCACTCGGAATTATTTTGTATCTTACCTAGATTGTTAAAATCGGTATCAATTTTATGACCCTAAAGAACGTACAAGTATTATGGAATCACATACTGTAAAGTTTCTACAGTTTGACGTAATTGTAGAGGATAACTGCTCTCAGACTATTAAGGATAATAGTACGATGAAAAATCACTGTGTCTTTGTCTTTGCCTATACAGACAATTGTGATACAGACAATTGCGGAATCTCCTATACCATAGACTAAACTTGTTGAGGTTCAAGATACTATTCTTGATATAGTTATGATGAAATTTTTCCAAACCTTTTACTCAGGAGATTTGTTAGGAAAAGATGATCAGTTATTCCATTAGACTATATAGTCTATTTGTGAGAGCATGATTGCAATATCTACTACATGGTTGATTTAGCGACATAATAAATGTTGTTTTTTATCCTCAATCAAGTATGTGATTAGATGCCATAAAAGATAATAAAGTTTTCATTCTGAAAGAGGGGTGAATAGTTTATAGTGAAGAAATAATTATTTCTTTAAATATTCTTTCAAAGTGAACGTGGCATTAGTGGCTCTTTTTGATTTGGAGTTACGTTAAATAGATACAAAATATATATAGTGCAACTGGAGGATTTTGTAGCAGATTCAAGTAAACTTGTGTGTAAACTGAAAAATTGTATTCACAATTTTTAAGCAAGTTTCCAGACACTATTATTAAAGTTTTATAGTGTTGTTATTTTGTTCAATTGGGAACAAAGTAATTTGATATATACTGCAAGGTTAGAGGGAGGAAATTTATTTTTCTCATATTCTATGTACGTGATATTTTGCTTACTAGTAGTGGCCTTGAGGCATGGCATCTTTTATTCTTTGTACTGAGATCCGTAAGGATTGTTTTCGTCATATTATATTAGATTTTCTCAGAGGACATTTGCTGATTGTATTTTGGAAATATTCAATATACATCATTGCAAGTCAAGAATTACTCTTGTTGTTAAGGGTGATTGACTGAATCTATCACATTGTCCTTATTTAGATATTGAGAAAATCTAATTAAAGGGTGTACCTTGTGTCAGTGCACTTAAAAGTATAATGTATGCTCGAATTTGTACTAGACTAAATATCGTCTTTGTGACGAGACTTCTAGGCAAATATCAGTCAAATCCAGGATGTGATCACTGGATTACTGCAAAGAAAGTTTTGAGGTATTTAAAAAGAACAAGAGATTATATGCTAATTTACAGACATGTTCAAATTCTTACAGTTAGTAGGGTATTTAGATGTAAACTTTACTAGCTGTTATGATGATATGAGATCAATAACAGAATACATATTTATGTTAATAGGAAGTGCAGTAAATAAAGTTTTATGTCATCTTCTACTATGTAAGTAGTGTTAGTAATATTCTTTTAGGCTGTTACTTGGGCTATTAGGCTCCAGAACCTCATGAAGGAGTTGATCGTTTTAACTTTATGGATAGACCCATACGGTTATATTGAGATAACAAATTTGTAGTATTATTTATTTACTACAGAGGTCTCAAGGGGTCTAAATATATGGTGGTCAAAATTTTTTACCAAAAGGAAACGATAGAGAAAGATGACATTATAATATAACATATTTCCACAGATGATATGATTATAGATCCACTAACTAAAGGCCTACGCCCATGTGTATTTGAGAGACATGTCATTAGCATAGGCCTAAGAGCATCATGAGATGCTATTGTTTAGTGGGAGCTATTTTGGCTTTACTCTAATAAAGATTTCATCTGTGCTCGTTACACTTTGTAACGGTTTGATATGTATCAACTTTTGCATTCAATAAAATATTTTTGAATGTGTTGTTATTATGTTGAATACATATTGATAAAGTCTTAAGGTACTGAATAAACCTTGATTGAAGGCTAGGGGCATCCGGTTATTAGCCTTATGCATATGTCTTGTTATACATAAATAAAGGTTAACCGTAAGGACAAGACATATGTGGGTTCATTGGAACCATAAAGCATTCTCTAGTGGCACAAGTTTTTGTGACACTTAAGGTAAGAGAATGGTGACTGACAAATGGGATCTCTCTATGAGATATGTTATCCATTTGACAAACTACCATATTGAATCCATATCAATAAAATTGAGAGCACTCGTGACCATGGAAGGCTCTGTGTGTATACATGCAGTTACCGCCATGATTCGGTGTTTAAGACTTTATGGGATAAGATTGACTATTAAGAATTATCTCTGAACCAAATGTGCGCACATACAGTATGATTTCAATTAATATAGTCCAAGTGGGAGAATGTAAGATTTTTTCTAATGTGGACTACATTAATTGATATTGTAATTTACTGTTTTTACGGTTACCGTAAAACAGGGTTGGTCTAAAGTGAGATAGAAGGTTTCTTAATTAGTCTAATATGGGACTGGCTAGTGTGGGCCAAGTTGAGCCTGGCCCATAATGAGGGGGCCTTGCTGGAAACTCTATAAATAGTGCTCAAGTCTCTCCTCTAAGAATAATTTCTCACATGTATCCTCACCTAAGGAGTGTTTACCTAACGTTAAACGTGAGGGGGGCCGCCTCATTGAGCTAGTGATACGGAGGGTAATAGAAGAGAAGAACTTGATGCGTGGATAATCCCCTTGATGAGTGGGTAATCCATTTTCTGCTTCCGCTTTAACTATTGTCGCGACTTACCCTCGGGAGAAGGGAACAGGCTTAGGGGTATTGCTTAAAGGATGGGCCTAAGGTCCAAGATTAGGCGTAGGCTCTCCCAAGCCCATACCCCACATGACGTTAGGATATTCTTAAGAAATTTTTACACAAAATGAGTCGCCACTAGCCTATTGGGGTCGACTAGAAACCAAGTGAGACATGGGGGTCTACCTCATTTCCTACGCAACCAGAGAATCTAGGGTCGGGGACTTGATTACACTAATTAATCCATTAGTGCCCTTTCGGTACCTAATCTTGTTCATTTAAAAAAAAATGATTTTTGTCAGGCAGTTTTGATTGATTTTATAATTATCCACTAACATGTGAGGTGATCATGCGGGTGCGCAATCATTAAAATAACAACCACAGCTACCAACATCCTACTTGCAATGCAATTAAACATTCACGAACATAATTAGATATGCAAATTAAACATGCAATAAAATCAATATACAAGAAAATAAAAGACTAATTACACTAAAAAGGCAATACATGATGATTCCTAACCAAACCCTACATTTTTTTATTTTTCAAAAAAAATTTAAAAATTTTTTAAACCTTTTTTTTTATTTTTTAATTCATTTTTTAATTAATTTTTTTAATATTATATTTTTTGTTCGGACCGGGTCGAGTCGGGTCGAGTCTAACCCGACTCAACCCAGTCGAATCCAGTTTGACCTGGTCAAACTCGAGCGGGCCCGGCCCGACCGAGTTAGGCCCGACCATCCCTGGTCAGGCCTAAACTTAACCCGACTTGGGCCCGAGAGTCAGGCCCAAGCGAAAATAGGAAATCGAGTGGGCCAGATTTGTGATCTGGCCCACTCGACGGGTCTCTTTGGTCGCGACCGGGTAGTCGCGACCGGGGCGCCGAGAGAGCGCCGAGAAGGCGCACGTCGACAATGGCGCCGCTGCCGTGGCCGGGCGGAGTGAACGGCGTGGCTTCCTTGGCTGCAACGGCATCCCTCTCGCAGCCAAGGGTCTTAGGGCTTCACGCGAAGGAGCTTCGGAGGGAGAGAACCCACTCAGGCATTATGGCAAACAAGTAGAGGGCACTAGCGGGATCGAGAGCCTCTGGCTTGGCCGAAGCTCAAATGTGGACCTAGGGGTCTAAGGAAACCTACTGGTGCACAAGGAAAACAACAAGGTCGAACAACAGGGCTGGAGTTCGCTCGAAACGGGCGAAACGAGCTTCGGCCAGCTTGATTTCTAAAATCGCACACCAAGTGTTAGGTAAAATGGCCAACCTGGATTCCGGGGAAGACAGTGGACGGCGACGAAAATGCGGCTCTCCGACGGTGGCGAGGCGTCTTGGGGGGCTCCCTCTTCCTTGGATGATCTCCAATGGCTATCTTCGTCTCTCTTCCCTCTCCCTCCGTCGCACTCCCTGGTTTTCCCTGGTTCAGTGCTTTTAGATTCTGCCTCCTGGACTCCGGCAGAGACGGAGGCGGTCGGCAACTCCGGCGGGTCGACAGCAACGATCGGCGGCTCCCCTAGGGTCTCCCTTGCTCGTCTCCTCCTCCTTCTCTCCGTGTTTTCGCTCTCTCTCCCTGTGTTTCTCTTTGTGCTGTCGTTTTCCTCTCTGTTCGATCCTCTTTTGGTATCAATTCTGTTCTTTGGTTTTATGCCCGGCCAGCAAGCGCACATGGCCTCTGCAGCTGCCAGCTTGCCGACCGGACTGCACCCCCCGACTCGCGGATCACGCCGCTCGCCTGCCACCGATCCTCTGCCGCCCCTGTTTTCGTTGCCCTCCTGTTGCTCTGTCTTCTGCAAGTCTTCGAGCGAAGACCAACAGAAGAAAAGAAAAAAGGCGCTGGGCCGGTCGGAAGAGAAAGGAGATTGGGCCAGGCCCAGCGCACAAGGGAAGAAAAGAGAGGGGCGGGTTGGGCCAAGGTCGAATCCAACCCGACCTAACCATTTTCGTTTTGGTTTTTTTTAATTTTTTTAATAATAAAAAATTAACATTTTTTTTAATAATAATAATTTTTTGTGACTAATTCCTAACCTTTAATGCTACTTTAAATTAATTTTTTAGGTGAAATTTAGGTGTCGACAGCTGCCCCTCTTTGAATGTAGCCTCGAAGAGGTTGCGATCCCCCTCTTTGAATGTAGCCTCGAAGAGGTTGCGATCAAAGACAGAAGGCACCTAAATTATTTTGACGATAGAGCGACCCTAGGTGCATACGCATGTATCAGGTCGATAGAAAGAACTCATAACTATGAAAGCGCGTCTTGTCAATAAGAGGAAGAAAGACTCCGGGCTACAGAAGCCCCCCGGGTCATAAGAAGGGGGAGAGGGACTTCGGACTACGGAAGCCCACCGGGTCATAAGAAGGGGGTTGAAGGACTCCGGGCTACGAAAAACCCACCCGGTCATAAGAAGAGGGGTTGAAAGACTCCGGGCTACAGGCTACAGAAAGCCCACCAGATCATAAGAAAGGGGTTGAAGGACTCCGGGCTACGGAAAGCCCACCGGGTCATAAGAAGGGGATTGAAGGACTCCAGGCTACGGAAAGCCCACCGGGTCATAAGAAAAGGGTTGAAGGACTCCGGGCAACGGAAAGCCCACCGGGTCATAAGAAGGGGGAGAAGGAAGACTCCGGGCTACATAAGCCCACTGGGTTATAAGAAGATGACATGGTTTAAGGTTGACCATAAACCTTTGGTTTTTAGGGAAGCACGCGCTAACCCCTTGAAAACTGCATGATTTCATTGAGGAATCCTGTCAAACTCAACTTAAGCAAATGTCATTAGAAACGTCATCAAGAGACGTATTGGAAATATTGCAACATGAATTGAACAAGCTAATCAAGCTAAATCCGAGTACTTTAGAAAAACATTCGATGTCAGTCAGCATCATGTGGTGCAAAACTGTCATCTTGTTCATGGATATATCACTAATCATCAAATTTTCTAGGAGTCGAGTTCTTACTAGAATGATTTCTATTCGTGAGAAAGACTTATTAAGCATGCCAAACTGGAGCTTTTTAGTCAGAAAGGGCTTCTCACATACTCTTGATAAAATGGCTACTTGATCCATCCATTCACGTGGGAAGTAACTGATTGCTGAGAGTATCTCACATAACCTATATCGAAGGCTTTCAGAAACATTCGCAATGAGCATAATCTGATCGATCAAAAAGGTCTTTTGAAAGGACCGCAATATAAGCTTGGTTAGGGCTTGCACAAAGGAATGATTACTTTGAGGCCAATAAAGGAACATTTGTCGTTATCTTCATCGGGTTTACAAGTCGAGAACTTGGAGATAAGACTAGATAAAATTACTTCCACTCCTTCAAGCAGTAGCTTCTTGGTGGTATTCCCATTTTCACCCAAACCATCCCAATCGGAAGAGACTTCGGAAGAGGGTTGTAATGTTGGTTCGGGAGAGGCTCGAAAGGCTTAAAATTTTCAATAGGGTTTTTAAGAGTCAGTGATCATCATGGCATCGTGACCAGGTCACTCGATCTTTGGAAATCATTTGGCTTTTGAAACACGGTGCATCTCGAAAGTCTCTTGACTAATAATTTCTACAATGGAGCTTTGCTTCTTTCTCTAATTTCCTTTGCCCTTGCGATGATTTTTTTATGCAGGCACTTGGACTTTGATAATTTTTCTTCTACATAAGATGCAACTTTTTGGCTTCTTTTTTCTTTTAACGGGCATTGGCCTTGCTTTTACCAGGCACATTGCTTTTTCATGCCCCTTAGTTTGTCAAACTTTTTGCTCTTTGAACTTTTTGAGCTCTTATGACTTTCGAGATGCTTTTCACATTTTCTCATGACTGTTAATTATATTTGGTAAATTCTTATGCCTTGCCCCAGTGAAGGGAAATGATCACCACTCGAGGTTCAGAAATGAATAATCAGGCCCAAGTTGGTTATAGCAATGGATATCAGTGTTTGGGTAGAGAAGGAAATGCTCTTCTCCACTTTAGGATAAGTCAAGATCTAATGAAAATCCCTTTGAAGCTATCACCAGAAGATTGATGCAAGTGAAAGTAATAGAATCTTTCACAATCTTTCACTCTACATCTCAACCAAAACCTCCTAGCTGCCCCCATTGTAGGATTGTTCTTAACAGGGGTACTTTGAAGGGTCATTTTTTTTTGGGGGGGGCTGAAAGGTTAGCAAAAGATTAGTGCAATGCTTGGGATTGATGAAGGAAATGCCTTTATCATTTCAATCTTTGCGCTCAATGCGAATGAATCTTTTGTCCTAAGAGAATGTCGTTCTTCACTCAACTCTCAAAAGTGTTTGAAGGATGTGTCTGGAAATAGGCTTGCCTTTCTTCATCCTAAGTACTTCTCATTTGGCATGGTTAATGTTTCACTCTCTTGCCCGAACAAAGTCATTTTTACAAGCCATTTTTCTTGAGGGTCGCGGACGTGAAGCACACATAGTGACACTAGAGAATAGGTCATGCAAATCATATCATGCATTTTTTGTTGTTTTTTTTTTTGTCCTTATTCTTTCTGTTTGTTTGTTTTGTTTTGTTTTGCCCTTTTTTTTTTTTTTGTCTTTCTCTTTATCATCTCAACTTACCTCTCAAAAGAGACATTCAACCGTTTGTGCAAAGACTCGATGGACTCTTGAGCTAGTTCTTTCCTTTACCATTTCCTCGTCAGACGGTAGGGTGCCTAAAACACAAATAGATATGCGTGTATGCAACATATGCATGATATCTACAATGCTATGCATGATGCTATGCGACTTGAATTGTGCATGAAGTGACCCCTCAGCCTTGATTTCATTCAGGGATAAGTACACTAATGGTGCCATAAGTTGTGTACGGCGCTCACTTTGGTGCCAAAAGTTTCCGTCGGATCATTTAAGTGTCAAAAAATTTGAAAAACGCTCACTTTGGTGCCAACGCCGATCTGATCGGCCGAAAATCTGACGTGGCCTTTTTTTATTAATTTCTTATGCTGATGTGGCTCGCCGGAGTTTCCATTGGATCACTTAGGCCTTCAAACGACGTCGTTTTAGCATTCTAACACCAAAACGACGCCGTTTTGTGTCTTTCCCCTAAATTCAAAACCCTAAATCCCCAAACGACGCCGTTTTGTGTCGTCTTCTTCCCCGAGCAGATTCGTCTTCTTCCCCGAATAGATCCAGCAACACCAACAGCGTCAAACCAACAACACCAGCAGCGCAGAACCAGCAACACCAATGATTTTCCAGAAAAGAAACCACGCATTCGTCTCCGCCCTCCCCAGTAGTTTTCCCCATTTTCAATCACCTTATCAACCTTTCAAATCCCCAAATCTCAGCCCCACCACCACCTTTTTCAAGGAATATCGTTGGGTGTAGAGGAAACGCGAGCTCGAAGAATCTCCGGAAGCACGAGCGATCCGGCCAATGGTAGCCGCGAAGATCCGGAACGCCACGGAGGTTGTCGGCGAAGCCAGCCGCTACGGCGGCGGCGGCCGTGGCCCCGCCATCCCCTCCTTCGCCCTCATCGTCGACACCTCCCTCTCTCTCGGGATTTTCTGTTCGTTTTTTTTTTTTTTTTTTTCTTTTGTCTTGCTTTGTGGCAAGCAACTACAATGGAGGTCGAGGGATGGCGGGCCGAGCGATGGTGGCCGAGGGACGGCGACCAAGTGACGATGGCCGAGGGATGGCGGTTGAGCGACGGTGTGACGAAACCCTAAATCCCCAAACCCTAATTTCAATCTCCAAATAAAATTATAAAAAAAAAAAAAAAAAAAACGGCGTCGTTTTTGTGAGCTTTCCACGTAGGACGGCAAAACGACGTCGTTTTCTTAAGGAAGATGGAAAACGACGTCGTTTAAAAGGCTTCTCGATTTTTTTTTTTAAATATAAAAGCAACGTAATCATTTTGGCCGAAATCTGTCGTCGGTGGCACCAAAGTGATCGTTTTTCCTCCAATTTGGCACTGAAGTGATCCAGCGGAAACTTTTGGCACCAAAGTGAGCGCCGTACACAACTTATGGCACCATTAGTGTACTTATCCCATTTCATTCATGCAAAATACTTCTTGACTGCATCAGCGTTTACAGGTCTAGGCAATTCACTGCCATCCATTTCAACTTAAATCATGGCACCACCAGGAAGAATCTTCTTAATGACAAACGGCCCTTCATAGTTCAGGGTGAATTTGCCACGAGGATCTGGTATGATCGGAAGCACCTTTCTCAACACCAGGTCGTTGACTTCGAAGTGTTTGGGACGCATCTTTCGATTGAAGGCTTTTGCGACTCGTCTCTGATAGCATTGACCATGACACATAGCTTGCAATCTCTTCTCATCAATCATGTTTAATTGCTCATGCCTCTGTTGCATCCACTTAGTTTCATCGAGCGTAGATTGGGAAAGGACCCTAAAGAAGGGACTTCAACTTCATCAGGCAAGACTGCCTCCATCCCATACACAAGAGAGAAAGGAGTTGCCCATGTGGAGGTGCGGATAGAATTTCGGTATGCCATTAGCGCGTAAAGGAGCCTATCATGCAAATCACGATAATTTTCAACGGTCTTTGATAAGATTTTCTTTATGTTCTTGTTCGCCACCTCCACTGCTCCATTCATCTGAGGACGGTACAGTGACGAGTTCAAATGTTTAATTTAAAACTCACTAAACAAACCATCCACAACTTTGTTGTTCAAATTAGTGCCGTTGTCGGTAATGATAGCCTTCGGCACCCCGTAACAAGCGACAATGTTGCGACGAATGAACTTTGCCACATTCTTGGCAGTAACATTAACATACGAGTTGGCATCGATCCACTTGGTAAAATAGTCTATCGCCACCAAGATAAACCTATGCCCATTTGAAGCTTTAGGGTTAATGGGCCCGATCACGTCAATTCCCCACATTGAAAAGGGCCAGGGTTGAGACATTTGGTGAAGTTCAATTGGAGGGGCATTTATCCTATCTCCATAAATCCGGCACTGGTGACACCCTCGTATGTGCTAAATGCAGTCGGACTCCATGGTCAGCCAATAATAATCAAGTCGCATGATCTTTCTCACTAAGAAGTGTCCATTCATATGGGGGGCACACTCCCCTTCATGTATCTCTTAGCAATGTCGAGTCGAAGGACCTTTTATAGAGGACATCTCCATTGGTGAAGAATTTTGATACTAGCTTTATCAAATGCTTTATGTCTGCTGCTTCACTTCCTTCGGGGAATTCACCTTTCTGTAGATACTTCAAGATGTCGTGATACCAAGGTTGTCCGTCTGGTTCCTCTTCAACTGTCATGCAATAAGCCGAGCACCTAAGGATTTCAATTCTCAATGGTTCAAGGTCCAAGCCTCCAGCTACTTGCAACATCGAAGACAAGGTAGCTAAAGCATCAGCGAACTGATTTTGAGACCTTGGTAAGTATTCGAATGATATTTCATGGAATTCTTCCGTCAACTCCCCTAGGAACTCATGATACGGAATCAATTTAAAATCTTGTGTTCGCCATTTGCCTTCAGTCTGTAATATGATAAGGGCTGAATCACCATAAACTTGTAGCTTCCGAATTTTCCTATCAACGGCGGCTTGAAGGCCTAGAATGCATGCTTCATATTCAATAATGTTATTCGTGCAAGGCCACGTCAATTTAGCAGCGACAGGGTAATACTGTCCATCCAGGGAGATAAGAACTGCCCCAGTACCTGACCCGGCTAAGTTAACCACACCATCAAAGTACATTGTCCATTTGTCACTTGATACAAGTAAAATCCGCTCTTCCGCATCACTATCCTCATCAGATGCTCTGGACCTCTCGAAACTTTATGCCAACATGTCTGCTATGGCTCAACCTTTAACAGACTTCTGTCCAAGCTCTAAATATCAAACTCAGAAATTAAGATTTGCCACTTGGCCAACTTGCCAACCAATGCCGGCTTCTCTAGGAGATACCTAATCGAATCATTTTCGATCACCAACAAGATTCGGTGATGAAGTGTGTACTGCCACAGCCTGTGCAAGACCCAAATTAAGGCCACACAAGTTCTCTCAACTTCCGTATAGTTCATCTCAGAAACAGTGAACTTCTTGCTCAAATAGTATATTGTGCATTCTCTCCTGTCATTTGGTCTTTTCTGGCCTAGCATGGCTCCCAACGACTCGTCATGTATGGTTAAATATAAAATCAGGGGAATTTTACGGAGTGGGGACACTAAGACCAGTGCATGAGCGAGATAATGTTTTATCTTCTCAAATGCACCCTAGCACTTGGCACTCCACTCAATCTTTGCATTCCTTTTCAAGAGCTTGAAGAATGGCTTCGCCGTTTCAGACAACTGACAAATGAACCTCACCACATTATTAAGTCGTCCCATCAAGCTGCAAACTTCTTTGGCTGTAGTCGGGGGTCGTAAATCACAAATGGCTTTAACCTTCGACGGATCAATCTATATGCCCCTACTACTAACCATGAATCCTAATAGCTTCCCAGATTTCGCTCCAAAAATGCATTTTGCGGGATTGAGGCGCAACTTGAACTTCCGAAGACGTTCGAACAACCTTCACAAGACTTTAACATGATCTTCACCACGTCTCGATTTCGCAATCATGTCGTCGACGTATACTTCGATTTCTTGATGCATCATGTCATGGAATAACGTGACCATGGCCCTCTAATACGTTGCCCCAGCATTCTTTAGACCGAAAGGCATCACTTTGTAGCAGAAAGTTCCCCAAGGAGTTATGAATGATGTTTTGCTCCTGTCTTCCTCCTTCATACGGATTTGGTTATATCCGGAAAAGCCATCCATGAAGGAGAATAACTCAAATCCCGCTGTACTATCAACCAAGACATCAATATGTGGGAGCGGAAAGTCGTCTTTGGGACTTGCTCGATTCAAGTCGCAATAGTCAACACACACCCTGATTCGCCCATCTTTCTTCATTACAGGCATAATATTTGCTACCCAACCAGGATAACGAGTCACTTCGATAAAGTCTACTTTCAGTAGTTTCATCACTTCTTCTTCAATCTTCTTGGACAACTCTGGTTTAGTTCTCCTGAGTCTTTGCTTCTTGGGTGGCACATTAGGATCCGTTGGTAAAGCATGTTCCACAATTTCAGGATCCAATCACGGTATGTCGGCATATGTCCAGGCGAACACATCTTGATACTCTTCCGTAAGATTAGTCATCCTTTCCACTTTTGACTCTGATAGACATGCCCCAATTTTTACTTCTCTGACATTCTCCGCATCACCCAGATTTATAATGATTGTTCGCTCTTCAATTAACGGCTTCGATTCTTCGTGTTGATTCCATTCACGCTCGATCCCCTTCTGATCGTCATCATCGGTGTCATCGGAACTTGAGGGACTTTCTTCATACACATCTGAGTCACATGCGTCCTTATCATGATTATGCATAATGTAATGCCTGAGATGCGATGAGATGAGTTAGAGTAATGTCAACAACAAAGACGATGCATGTTTTCAAAAATTTTTTGAAGTACTTTTTTGTAAAAATTTTAAGAACTCGTCCTCATATCCTCAAATTTCCTCGATCTTGCAAAACAGTCAAATAAGGGAACATGTGGAGGCTTAGGCCTCAGCGACCATCATAGGGCTAGTTTGATGTGCTTCCACATGTCCTTAATAAAACATGTGTCTATTTAATTGAATGAAGAAAGATAAGGCCGTATTTTAACACACACCACCCTCGACCAACGGCTCAAGATCGGGGTTGACCATAGTTTACGTTACAAATGACATAAACATGAAACAAAGAAAGAAAAACTACGAGATCCCGCGCAGGGGAAAAGACATAAAACAAAAGACTAGGCTAGATAAGAACCGCCCTACTTTGGAGGGATAGCCACGACTTCGGAGGACTCGGCTTCCTCGCACGCCAGGATGGTGCATATGACGTCCTCCTCGAATAGCGCGGTCACACCATAGATATCTTCTTCTTCCTCAAACAACATCCTTGGGGATCCTTGAAACGTCTCTTCCAGCAACGGGAGAAATGGGCTTTGACCACCCTCGTCCTCTTCGGTCTGGGTAACGCGTTCACTCTGGTTTCTATACCCATTTCGGCCCCCTTGGGCACCTCGGCCTCCTTGGTTATTATGGCCTCCCTGCTTCTCGACATATCCTAAGCCTTTTCTTTTGAAGTTTTTATGAGCTTCAATGGGTTTTCGCACCCCCTGGCCACGTGATCCAAGACCCTCCCCAGGACTATACCCGCTCGCCAGCATGATCCTTCCCGCAACTATAGCTGGCCTAGACAATTCAGGGGCCTTTATGAAAGAACCCGCAGGCACATGAACCATGGACACCAGCTCTAATGTTTGAAAGCTGGATTCCTCAGTACATTCGGGTTCCACATAAGGGATGGCCGTCTCGTGGTAGATCTTGAAGTCAGACTCCCCATGGACCATGATAAGCCTGTTGTCCACCACAAATCGTAGCTTCTGATAAAGGCTGGAGGCAACAACACCCAACGTATGGATCCATGGCCTCCCTAGCAAAAAATTAAAAGCGTTTGGTATATCTAACACTTGGAACGGGATTTGGAAAAGTACAGAACCAATCAGCAGGTCAAGTTCAATTTCCCCCATCACCTCCTTCTTCATCCCGTCAAAAGCTCGTACAGTTGACTTGCCAGTATGGATTCTTCCAAGATCAATGCCGAGACAGTGGAGAGTAGCCAACGGGCATATATTGAGTGCCGAACCGTTGTCGATCAACACTCTACAAACAAGAGTGCTCTCATGCTTCACCGAGATGTGTAGCGCTTTAGTATGATTAGGACCATCGGGGGGGAGATCATCATCAGTAAAAGAAATTTGGTCTTTCAGTAGAACGGCCCCAACAAACTCTTCCAATTGGACTTCATCGATTGTTTCGGGTACGTGCACCTCATTGAGGACCTTCAACAAGATATCCCTATGCTTCTCGGAGGATTTAAACAACTCTAGGAGGGAGATTTGGGCCGGCAACTTCCGCGGTTAGTCCACCACATTGAACTCGCTGGATTTTACTACAGCCAAGAATTGTTTTGCCTCATCTTCGGTCGCGGCCTTCTTTTCTACTCCATTATTAGGGGCGTAATAGCGGCCTAATCGTGTGACAGCATCTACCTCAGTAGTTTCATAGTCCCAAGGTACAGCTTTGAGATCGAATTTGGGAGGATTCTCCAACACTATCACTCCATCTTTCTCCCGAGGTGGCAATTCAATTGTGACTGGCATTGTGTTCCCTTCCATGACCTCGATTACCGACATCTCCTCGGCCATAAGGCCAATCACCGTGGGTTTAGCGATTTCCATCTCGATATCGCCGGCGGGCTCCTCATCAGGTAGTTCAATCACCATTGGGGTTAGCATAGCTATCACCCCTTCCTCGTACAAAGCTGGGGTCTTCAAAATTCCAAGCATAACCTTCTTTGCCCGAGATATATAAGCAAACTTGCAGAAAGATGAGCGAAATGATGATGGCACTATCAAGGATACGACCCTCTCTTCCTTTTCTCCGCGTCAGATTACCCCCATGTCTACCATGCTGCGGACACGGTTCAGCTTCTCTGCTGGGGTCACATCCTCCTAACCTCCATAGTATCCCGCCAGCACTAAGGACTCATATAACCTGGAAGCATCCACCACTAGAGGCTGCTAACTCGTCCGCATCTCCTCGAAAATTGAGTTTACTCTCCCTACATGATTTGGTAGAGGGTTCTGTTGCATGTTAGGTTGAGCTTCTCTGAAAGTCAAGATCTTCTTGTCTAGAAACTGTTGAATTTTATATCTCAGCACGTTGCAATCATCTACATCATGCCCCCTTTCTCCCATGTGGTATTCGCAGGTCTTGTTCAAATCGAACCCGGCGAACCTCAGGGGATTGTCTCTAGGTACTTCCTTCGTAACCATCCTCTTTTCGAGGAGCATGGGCAATAGCTTTGACAGCGAGCGTGGCAGTGGAGAAAAATCCTTTCGAAAAGGCCTCTTGTCATTATCATATGCTCGTGACGAGCTACCTTGGACCACTATAAGCTTATGCACGGGTGTTAAGGACGGTTGAGGGAAATGCGGCTCTTGCACAAGCGCTACTTCAACTGCGGCCTCCTTATCTTTTCTTGCCAGGAATTTCTTCATGCCTCTGGTTGAAATCTTTCCCTCAACCATTGCCCATTCGACTCCTTCACCTACCTCAACTAGTTGCGAAAATGTCTGGCAACCCGAGAACACTAACCCTTGGAAGAATTCAGGGGGCAGTGTCTTGAGGAACAGTTGTTTCATCTCCCTCTCATTCAAGGCCGGCTTCACTTGTGAGGCCATGGTCCTCCACCTTTGCGCGAAAGCCTTAAATGACTCATTCCTTTTCTTCTCAATACGAGTCAACTCTTCCCTCGTGGGGGCGAGCTCAGTATTAAACCGGTATTGATGTAAGAACTCATTGGTTAAGTCTTCCCAGCTAGTGAATTCTTCAATGTCCAGTGCAATGAACCACGTCAGGGCAATGCCTTCCAAGCTATCTTGGAATGTGTGTATGAGAAATGGCACGTTGTCAACGTAACGAGCCATTTTCCTCATGTAATACCTAAGGTGGGTCTTGGGACATCCCGTTCCGTCATACTTTCTTGTGAACTCAAGCTCTTGGAAGTTCTCAGGGAAGTTCGTCTTGGTGTATGGAGATAGCCTATCAGCTTCTTTCAATTCGTAACCTTGCAAGGCACACAGTCGCTCATCCATCTTTGCCAAACGTTTTTCACTCTCTTCACTTAGGTGAGGTGTTGGGTTTTCTTTCGGAGGAGAATCCAAGTTGACGATGATTGGCATGATAGAAGGAGCATCTCCGATAGTTTCTTTCCCAGAGAGATCAGCAACATGCGCGCCTCCAGTTAACGGGGGAGCGTCTCCTGATGACATAGGAGTGGATGTTCCAGTGATAGCTACAGTAGGGGGCTCCTTAAGCTTTTGGCTTATTTCAAGCATTATTGAGGTGAGTTGGGCCAGCTGGTCCTCCATCTTGGCCATGCGCACGTTGGCGTCCTCGTTCTCCATTCTGACTTTCGCGCGTGTGCGAATCGAGGATCTCCGCTTAGCCGTGTCAACGATCAGCAGAAGACAATCGATCGGTTAGTACCTGGTGATGATAGATAAGCATATATAAGCATGGAGTAATGATTAGGCGGTCGGTCCATGACAAAGATCTAATCGCCCCAATTTGTTCGTTTCATTGAAAGCAAGGTTGCTACATAACGTAAGAGAAAACATGAGAGAGAACCCCTAAACAACGAAGCTAATCATGACTCTTATCTCCGGATATTGCGACACGAGACAAATTATTTAACATTGTAACATATGCGAGCATGAGCCCATTACATATCGCACTTGACTCAATCTAACTAACAAGGATAGATCCCGCTTATGGCAGCCCCACTAACTCAAGTCAATTTCGAGGCACGCTCTCGGCTTCTTTGAGCTTCCTTTTGAGGCGCTTGATCTCGGCTCGATGGGTGGTCTTTAATGGCATGTCGGGAATCTTCGAGCATAAGCTCTTTGGGATTTTGTGCCTAAGGATGTATTCCATCGAGGCATAGTAGGTCTTCTCTTGCCCTTCCAACTCCTCTTCAGGTCATATCAGCTTCCGGGGGTGGCACATATCCCACATCGACTTGACTAACGCGACAGAGTCTTCGTGATCTTGGCATCCATCAGGGAAGTCTATCCTGAGCGGGTCTTCTTGAATCGTCGGTGAAAGTTGTTGAACCTCTTGGAACTGGCGAGCGACCCGGGTCGGGTAATACTCAGTGACTCCGGTAATTCCCAACAAAGGAATAGGTCCAGTAAGCCCACACATGAACCGCTCTTCTCGAACTCGGAGCCATTTGGCGTGCCATTGGAGATCTTCGGGTCCAGGGTTGGTCATGAAAACTAACCACTCAGAATAATGATAATCGGGGGCAAACGTCTTCTTATCTTTAAACTTCAGGATAGGGTGGCTAGAGTCAGAGATGTCGTTCACGGTCATCAAGCTACCAAACCCCTTAACGTGAGAAAAGAACCAAATTTGCAAAAGTTCAGGAAGGGCATGAAAAACCTTGTCTTTGTTTTCTTTAAAGCGGGTAAGGGAAAGAAAAGTTTCAGTCAGGACAGCATTAACAAAACCCCTTCCCATACACACCTCACAAACTACCCATGCCACGGAAGGATTAATAGCATTCCTATGACGTGGGAATATCACGAACCCGAAGAAAGCTAATAGGAAGATTCTATTATTTTGGAAAGATGGGGCGTTTTGAAAAAGCTCATTTAGGAATGAAAACGGGCAGGCTTTGCAATTGGCTTTCAAAACTTTTCTCACATCCTTTCCCTTAATTCTAAGGAACTCAGATGAGGTCACAGTGTGCTCAGTTCCTAGAAGCGGGCTAACTAACTCTGACACTAAGGGCTTCCTAATGGCTATGCCATATTCTTCCAAGGTGGGAGTGAGCTCATGGTCACCGAACATGAACGTGCAAGTCTCGGGACACTAAACATGTGCCAACGCTTGTACAACACCATTATGAGTTTCTATTTCTAAGAAGGGAAGTAATCGTCAGACATAGGATCGCACCCAATCATGGCTAGTCGGGTCTAGTCTATCCCACCATGTGCGAAGCTTGGCTTTCGAGGCAGCAATGATGTGAAGCTCAGGTATTCCCATCGTATACTACTCATAATTACGATCAACCTAATTTGCCATGAACCGACCAAAAAAGGAAAGCGAATAAGTAAATTACGAAGGAGAGAATTCAAAAATCTTACCCTACTCATTGAGTAGCAAAGCCAATGACATAGACATACACATGGACGGTGGTACAATTTCTACTCTAAACGGCTCAAAATGGAGCCATGGGATCACCGGACTGAACCAGCAAAGTCGCAGCTAGGTCGGGTTACCCATGACTCTGGCTTCGTCAAAGAATCAACCCATGTCGCGTGGTTGTAGACTGGGGTGGGTACCTTTGACATGAAGAAAGAAATTTCGGGATTAAGGTGGGCGACTCGTACTACGCGGTTGTAGTCGGAGTGGTATCCACCTCAACACCATCCTAGGTGATCCTATGCAGCCCAGGTCTGGCGGCAGATTGTGTGTGTTATGGTGTAGTGCAATGCAAGGGACACAGGCATGGCAATTGATAAACAAATTGGCACTTCATACATAAATAAACCATTCATTCCTACACCCCCTGCAAAGCAAGGGTTAGCAATCACTCCTCCTTATACCTCCCATTAAGCATGAACATTTAAACAATCAACCCGTTAGGGATGTACTTCAGATCCTCACTACCAAAAAATAAAATTTTGAACAAGATCAATTTCAGCCTAAGTCCTCTAAGGTTTAAAACCAACTCTCCAGTGGAGTCGCCAAGCTGTCGCGACCTACCCTTGGGAGGAGGGAATAGGTTTAGGGGTATTACCTAAAGGATGGGTTTAAGGTCCATGATTAGGCGCAGACTCTCCCAAGCCCATACCCCGCGTGATGTTAGGATGTTCTTAAGAAATTTTACACAAAATGAGTCGCCACTAGCCTATTGGGGTCGACTAGAAACCAAAGTGAGACATGGGAGTGTACCTCATTTCCTACGCAACCAGAGAATCTAGGGTCGGGGACTTGATTACACTAATTAATCAATTAGTGCCCTTTCGATACCTAATCTTGTTCATTTTTAAAAAAAAAATGATTTTTGTCAAGCTGTTTGAATTGATTTTATACTTATCCACTAACATGTGAGATGATCATGCAGGTGCGCAATCATTAAAATAACAACCATAACTACCAAGATCCTAATTGCAATGCAATTAAACATTCATGAACATAATTAGATATGCAAATTAAACATGCAATAAAATCAATATACAAGCAAATAAAAGACTAATTACACTAAAAAGGCAATACATGACGATTCCTAACCAAACTCTACATTTTTTTATTTTTCAAAAAAATTTTAAAATTTTTAAACCTTTTTTATTTTTTAATTAATTTTTTTAACTTTTTAAATTTTTAAATATATTTTTTAATTTTTTTAATTTTTTTAATTTTTTTAATTTTTTTAATTTTTTTAATTTTTTTAATTTTTTTAATTTTTTTAATTTTTTTAATTTTTTTAATTTTTTTAATTTTTTTAATTTTTTTAATATTATATTTTTTTGTTCGGACCGGGTCGAGTCGGGTCCGACCCGACTCGACCCCGTCGGATCCGGTTTGACCGGCCCGACCCGACCAAGTTAGGCTCGACCATCCCCGGTCGCCTAAACTTAACCCGACTTGGGCCCGAGAGTGGGGCCCAAGCGAAAACAGGAAATCGAGTGGGCCAGATTTGTGATCTAGCCCACTCGACGAGCCTCTCTTTGGTCACGACTGGGTAGTCGCGACCAGGGGCGCCGAGAGAGCGCCGAGAAGGCGCACGCCAGCGACGGCGCTGCCGTGGCCAAGCAGAGTGAACGGCGCGGCTTCCCTGGCTGCAACGGCATCCCTTCGGCAGCCAGGGGTCCTAAGGCTCCACGCGGAGGAGCTTCAAAGGGAGAGAACCCACTCGGGCATTATGGCGGACGGGTGGAGGGCATTGGCGGGATCGAGAGCCTTCGGCTCGGCCGAAGCTCAAATGCGGACCTGGGGGTCTAAGGAAACCTACCGGCGCACAAGGAAAACAACAGGATCGAACAATGGGGCCGGAGTTCGCTCGAAACGGGCGAAACGAGCTCCGACCAACTTGATTTCTAAAATCGCACACCAAGTGTTTGGTAAAATGGTCAACCTGGATTCTGGGGAAGACGGCAGACGACGACGAAAATGCGACTCTCCGACGGTGGCGAGGCGTCTTGGGGGCTCCCTCCTCCTTGGATGATCTCCAATGGCTATCTTCGTCTCTCTTCCCTCTCCCTTCGTCGCACTCCCTGGTTTTCCCTAGTTTGGTGCTTTTAGATTCTGCCTCCTAGACTTTGGTAGAGACGGAGGCAGTCGGCAACTTCGGCAGGTCGACAGCAACAATCGGCGGCTCCCCCGGGGTCTCCCTTGCTCGTCTCCTCCTCCTTCTCTCATTGTTTTTGCTCTCTCCCCGTGTTTCTCTCTGTGTTGTTGTTTTCCTCTCGGTTCGGTCCTCTTTTGGTGTCGATTTTGTTCTCTGGTTTTATGCCTGGCCAACAAGCGCGCGTGGCCTCTGCAGCTGCCAGCTTGCTGGCCGAACTGCACCCCCCGACCCGCGAATCACGCCGCTTGCTTGCCACCGATCCTCTGCCGCCCCTGTTTTCGCTGCCCTCCTGCTGCTCTGTCTTATGCAAGTCTTCAAGCGAAGACCAGCAGAAGAAAAGAAAAAAGGGGCTGGGCCGGTCGGAAGAGAAAGGAGATTGGGCCAGGCCCAACGCACAAGGGAAGAAAGGAGAGGGGCGGGTCAGGCCAAGGTCGAATCCGGCCCAACCCAACCATTTTCATTTTCTTTTTTTTAATAATAATAATTTTTTGTGACTAATTCCTAACCTTTAAAGCTACTTTAAATTAATTTTTTAGGTGAAATTTATGTGTCAACAACTACAAAGTGGATAATCTTTTTACTCAATTATACATGTTCTTGTTCGATTATGAAAATCTTGGGATTATGCAATTTGCGTCCAACAGAATCTGCTCTAATATTCTTTTTTCTCTTTGTTTGGCTATGTGATTCTATGGGAACGATCAATCACCGGCGAGCGAGCCGAGAGTCCCTTTGACTGAAGCTATCACTCCACATCGACGAATCCCGCTGTCCAGGGCTATTCTAGTTAGGCCATTCTCTCCATATTCATGTATTTATGCTCGCTTGTATTTTTGATTTGCTGATTTTAGAACCCATGGTTCGCGTAGTTTTTGTTTCGGTGAATTTGTTTTGGGTCGCCGGAGTAGACGGCTGGTGATGGGCCGGTGGCGGTTAGGGGTAGACGATAGGCCGGCGAGTGGTGGCCTGAGTGGACGAACATGGAGGGTAAGGGCTTGGCGGCAGCCTGAGGTTTGGTCGAGGTCCCCTGGTTCGGTGAAGATGAATTTGCAGGCAGTGAAGGAGATGTTCTCGGTGCGCGAAGAAGAATGAAGGTGCAGGAGAAGAAGACAAAATAGGGAAGAAGACAAAAGGAATAAAAAGAATTAAAAAAGGAAAATCAATAAAAATTCCAAAAATCTAAAAATACATTAAAAAATCATTTTATAGTCCGACGCGGGTTGAATCCAGATAGACGGGTCGGGACAATGGGTAGGATCAAGTAAACCCGGTATGAACCCGTTGCCTAAATATAATAATAATAAAAATATTAAAATTTCTAAAAAATTGTAAGAATCATTATAAATTTCAAAAATATTAAAAAATTCGGTAATTTTTTAAAAAATTTAAAAACTCAGAAAAATCCCTAAAAATTAATAAAATATTTTTAAATTTGTAAAAAATATATAAATCAGAAAAATCATTAAAAAATCAGAAAAAAATATATAAATCATTATATAAATTTACTTAATTAGAAAATCAAAATTTGATAAAATTTAGAAAATTCAGATAAATCTAAAAATCATAAAAAAATTAAAATTATAAAAAACCAGAATATTCAAAAAAATTAGAAAATTCAGAAAATCATAAAAATTTCGGAAAATTAAAAAAATCATTTAAAATATTAAAAATATTAAAAATTCAGAAAATTCACAAAAATCATGAAAATTTTCAGAAAAATACAAAAACTATGAAAATTGGAAAACTGTTAAAAAGTGAAAATCCAAAATTGGACAAGTCTTTAGGACTTTATAATAGGGTTCTTTGTTTTGAGTTGTTTTCTCTTTTTTAGATACTGTTTAGGATATTTATGTTTTTTTCTTTGCGATTATACTTGGTTGTGCTTCTTTGATGCCTTGGATGTTTTTTTCTTTTTTTTTTTAAATGGTTAGGATGAAACCTAAAATTCTCCGATAGATTGCCATGACGTTAATTAGCATTCAATCGAGTTAGGCACTGGAAGGACATCGGTCTTACGATTAGTGTAATCAAGTTCTCGAATTTAGAATCTCCGATTGCATAAATTGTAAGATATCCTCCCAAGTTTTATTTGATTTCTAGCCAACCAAAAAATATTAGTAGCAGGTCTTGTGTCAAAATTTATATAGGATTAATTGATCAAAAAATAAACGTCTGATGTCACATGAGATATGAGCTTTGGAGAATCCATGTTTATGATTGATGAATCATTTGCAATGTTAACAATCGAATGGTCCGTCCGTGATGATCATTTATATGAACCATTGATTCATCTCATAAGCAAGTATCTTAAACCTAATTTTACCCTCATTGGAAGGGGTCAGTGGCAGCAGCTTGAATTATAAATGAGCACGAAATCGTGGAATTTACACTATGGATTTTTTTGTAGTTCGAATGATCCGAGACACTGCTTTTCGACAACATATGCTCCTTGGGTTGTCTACTTTTCTATTAAGATGAAGGTATTGGAATATCAATTTGGAAGAGATGATGGAAGCAGGAGTTCATTTTGGTGATTTTATTTTCACATGTGCAAGAGATCTGTTCCATGAAAACCATCAAAAACTGTGGTTTTTAAAAATTTTATCTACTTTTCTATTCGACTGATTATGGATTCTATGTTTATTTATAATCATCTTCAAAACTACAAGTAAGAAAGAGGGATCATGACCAATATTGGCTTCTCTTTTTCCGATGTTTTTCTTTTTTAACTCTGGCATATGTTTTTTCTGTGTGAATACTTTATTTTTTTTCAAAAGTTTGGTTTATAAATGGAAAGTTTATGAAATGGTCTCACTGCTCGTAGTATACTTCTCTGAAACCCAAATATTCTTCCCGAAAACGTTCAATATCCAATTAATTGGACCTCTCTTGCAGCCAGGCCCCCCTTAAGCCCAAATCCATTTGCCAGGCGTAGAAACGACAATGAAACGGAATTGGCAAAGCGTGGCCGACCAACGGGCATAATTAGGAATCGAAATCTCAAATTGGAATACGAATTGTCCACGGTCATACTTCTCTCTCCCTCTCTTTTTTTTTTTTTTTTCGATCATCAAGTGCATTTGGTTCAGCATTTTGAAAAGCCCATTAGGAAAATACAAAGCAGCACAGCCTAAAGGATTTTTGGTAAATGTAAAGGCGGTTTGATAAACTACACTTTAAGAAGCAACTTTAAGAAAAAAATGTTGTTTAGTAGAAAATATATTTGAAAAACTCTTCGAGTGATTCATACTAGTTTTTAAATTTTCATTTGTTTAAAATTGAAAACAAAATAATGTATGCAACTTTTTAAACATAAAAATTGACAATAATGCTAAAAAAATATATATATACACAATTAAAAAAAAAAAAAAAAAAAGGAGCAAAGCTTTCGCCGAACGTTGGTGAGCTAATATGGTGACAGCGACCGCCGGAGGTTGCTTGACCTCAAGCGACCCTCGGCAAGGGTCACGCGACCAGGCAACATGTGACCTAGGCGACCTCGCCTAGGTCTCGCAAGGGTCACTCAACTATCGGCCTAGGTCGCATGTCACCTAGGTCATGCAACCTTGGTGTGACCCTCGCCAAGGTTGCACAATGGGCGACCTCAACCGACGGTAGTCGTAGCCAAATCTAGTTCGTCGACGGCCATAGCCTTCGCCAATTTAGTGAAGGGTTTGGTCCTTTTTCAATAAATAAATAAATAAATAACAATGGACAAAATCGAAATTTTCAAGAATGGTTGAAAGTAATTTTGGAAGGAAAAATGAGTTTCAATATTTACTCAAATGCTGAAAGCCCAATGTTAGTTCTACTAGCATTGGGTTTTCAACATTTTCAATACTAATCTTCACTTGAAAGCTCCTTAAAAATAATTGTCAAATGGTTCAATATTTCTTTAACGGGCTGGCCGATTAGTTAAGAATGCTTAACCAAATACACTTTCTGAAAAAAGGATATTTCAAGAGAACTAAGTGGGTCTTTTTTTTTTTTTGGTGAAATGTAAGAAATATATTGATAACTTTGGACAAACAAGAAACGGCACCAACTTACACTCGACCGCGCAGCGGAAGAGTGGAAGGGAGTCGAAGGGAAAAACAAAAGAAAGAAGAAAACGCCCACAACCCGGGCCGAGGCAAATCCAAACCTAACAAACCTCTACTACACGCTTAAAAGCGGGACGAGAGAACTAGGACGGTACAAAGACAAGCACCAACAACAACAAGCAAAGCTACCGAGAAAAGACCGAGGGGTCGAAGCCCCAATTCCTTTGAAGTCTTCTATTTCTTGGGGTAGGAGGCACATTCTTGAAGGAGAGAACTCTGGCCTTGACAACTTTGATCAAATGATTTTTGAGAGCCGACACGGAAACGGTTTCACCCCGAAAGATGATACAATTTCTCTTCTTCCAAATTAGATAACACAGAGCTCCAAAAGAGAACCTAGCAATTTTGTGGAAGTAATCCTTACCCAATAAAAACTTTAGAGCCCAAGTGGAGGTCTCGGTCCACGGTCTAATTCTCCAAGGTAGGTTGCACCTAGAAGCCCAGAAATAAGCCAGGGTAGCAGGGGTTTGACAGTGAAAGAAAAGGTGATCAATAGAGTCCGGCTGAGTTGAGCAAAAGGCACAGACCGAGTAGTCAATCCTACCGTAAGAAAGTAGGAGTGATTGAGTCGGTAGGCGCTTCTTGGCAATAAGCCATAACAGAAATTGATAATGCGGCGCCAAGGCATTATCCCAAACCAGAGTCGCCCAAGGAACTCGATCTTTTTTAACTCTGATTAAATTCCAAACCAAAGCAACCGAAAAAAGGCCCGAAGAATCACCGCACCAAAGGAACCGGTCACGAACATTAGAAAACGCTGGCAAGGAGAAGCCCCAACTTTCCAGGCGAGATTTAAAGGCCGGGGCAAAAGTGTACAGTTCAGAGACAGCTGCCTTCTTAGATAAACCCGAGTCCTCCATTACAGTGGAAGAAACAATTGCGTCCAAAGGACCACACGGAAGCCAGTTATCATGCCACAGAGATGTCTGCATTCCGTTGCCAATTTTCTAGCGAAACGACTGGCGAAAGTAGGGCCTAAGCTGCAAGATTTTTTTCCAATCCCACAAGCATAAGGTTGGTTGAGGAGAAATCCATAAATTCACTCTCTTTAAGAAATTCGAGTGAATCCAACGACACCAAAGTGACTCCTTATCAGTAAATAGGAACCAAATGTATTTGAGCAAGGAAGCTCTATTGCAATCTTTAAGGTTTCTAATAGCCAAGCCGCCCTCAGATTTTGGCACGCAAATATCTAACCACGAGACTTTGGCCCCGCCTTTTCCCAAGGCAAAACCTTTCCAAAGAAATTGTCTCAAGATGCGCTCAATATTCAGAAGAACAGCAGCAGGTAAAGAAAAGACATTGGCCCAAAATGCCTGAATGGAATGGAGAATGGACCTTATAAGTTGGAGTCTCCCCGCAAAAGAGAGAAACTGATGAGCCCAAGATTGGACTCTTGCTGAAATACGGTTGATCAACTCAGTGCAGTTGATCTTGGTCAATCTAGAAGAGATGATAGGAACCCCTAGATACCGAATAGGGAGTTTGCCTTCTTGAAAACCAAATGCAGATAGAATATTCCTCTGAAGGGAAAAGGAGCCCCCCGATAGGAACACATCACTTTTGTTTCTGTTCGATACAAGACCTCTCCAGGAGGAGAACGTGTCAAGGCTCCTTTTAAGCACCAACACCGACTTCCAATCCGCACGGCTGAACAGGAAGACGTCGTCAGCGAAAAAGAGATGGGAGAGTCTCGTAGATTTACATCTCCAGAAAAACTTGAAATCTTTGACGGAGGTCCTCAGATTGATGATGCCCGAAAAAACTTCCACCACAAGGGTAAATAGATAAGGAGACATCAGGTCTCCTTGCCGAAAGCCTCTGCCACTAGCAAAGAAGCCGTGAAGCTCCCCACTGATAGAGATAGAGAACATAGGCGTGCAAATGCAAACCATGACCAGTTTAATAAACCACTCCGGAAATCATAAGGCTAAAAGGGTTAACTCCAAGAAATCCCAATCCACGGTATCATAAGCTTCGCGGAAGTCAATTTTAACGGCACATTTCGGAAGATAAGGACCAAGGTGAAAACCTGCAAATAGCTCCTGTGCCAATAAAATGCTGTCTCTAATCCTCCTACCTCTGACAAAGGCGTTCTGAGCAGGATTAATAATACTGTTTAGAACCATAGCAATCCGATTTGCCAAGATTTTTGTAATGACCTTATAAATAGTATTGCAGCACGCAATAGGTCTGAAATCAGTAACCTCGCAAGCATTAGGTACCTTAGGTATTAACGCCAGAATTGTAGCATTAACTTCTTTCAGGAGACGACCCGAGGAAAAAAAGTCCTTCACAGCCTGAATCACCAAAGGTCCAACAATTCTCCAATTGTTTTTATAAAATTCAGCAATGAAGCCGTCAGGGCCCAGAGTTTTACCTCTTGGAAGAGAAAAAAGGGTGTCCTTAATCTCAAAGACCGAGACAGGTGCAGCAATGGAGCAAACCTAGGCATCCGAGAGTGGGCTGTGAATAACCTGCGCAAGTCTTCCAATGACGGCTTGACAAAGGCAGCATGGGGGGATAATAGATCCGAGAAAAAAGAGACAAAAACCTACGGCACCTGAGTTGGATAGGAAATAAGAGAGCCAGAGGAGTCCTTGACAGAGAGGATTCGATTGGTGAGGCGTCTCGCCTTTACAGAATTGTGGAAAAACTTTGTGTTGTGATCTCCCTCCTTAAGCCATTTAACTCTTGATTTCTGGCAATAAAAGGAATCTTCTTGATCACGAAGGTCTATGAAAATATGCCGCTGGCATCTTTCAAGTTCTGCAAGATCAACATTATTAGGGTCAGATTGGAGACCAACCTGAGTAAATCGAAGAGCTTCTCTAGCTTCAGTAGTTCTAATAGAGATGTCCGAGAAAGCTTCTTGGTTAAGCGATTTGAGGCGAGCCTTTAGAAATTTCAATTTAGAGACAAGCCTGAACATGGGACAGCCAATCACTAGAGAGTTCCATGCTTGCTGGACAAAAGTTAGAAAGTTTGGATGCTCAGTCTAGAAGTTGAAGAATTTAAAAGGCTTCTTCTTAGACGGCGGATTAATAACCCTAACAAACATCAGAGAATGATCAGATATTCCGGGGTTCAAAAAAGCCGCTTCCGAGAAGGAGAAGTCGATGTTCTATTTAGTGTTAACTAAGACCCTGTCAATCTTCCTTTGCTTCCTGGAGGAACCAGCCGAAGTTGACCAAGTATACTGGAGACCAACATACCTTAGGTCTACTAATTCTGTTTGGTCAAGACAAAGCCGGAAATCATCAAAACATGGCAACCATGTATTAGAACCACCAAAACGGTTAGAAGGGTCCTTTATAGCGTTGAAATCGCCCGCCACGAGCCAAGCCGAATCCTGAAAAAGATCATTGCAATGGACGAGATCCTCCAACAGAGACCTGCGTTTGACAAGAGGCCTAAGTGGGTCTTTGTGATCTCCTGAGGAAGAGAATTTTCCGGCCTTTCAAACCAGTTTGAATTAGCGGACTTCAGATTGGCTAGCAGCACCTCGCGATCATCGTCAACAGGATATATCTCCTGAGGAAGAGAATTTTCCGGCCTTTCAAACCAGTTTGAATTAGCGGACTTCAGATTGGCTAGCAGCACCTTGCGATCATCGTCAACAGGATATAGGGCCCACGGGCTTTCTACTTTTCCGGCTTAGGAGCTCCGCCTCAAATCTACTGCCGGTCTCTATCTCTACAAAAAGATGATCCGCTTTCTCCTTCTTTAAGTACAGAAGAGCTCGGAAGGCAGCTACGGTTTCGTTGGTCAACGCCGTATTGAGTTGTAACGTCCAGGAAGATGGACGGACCCGACGGACGCGATGCGATTAGCAATCTGCCCGACTCGGTACTCCTCCATATTCTGTCCTTCCTGCCCACGAGAGACGCCGTCAGGACAGTGATGGTCCCGGGGTTCCGTCACCCCTAGACTTCTACCCACCACTTGTCTTTCGATCACTATCCTTACCACGACTGCCAAAAGTTGAAGACTGCTTTTGAAGTGGACGACAAATTCGTGAATTTTATCGACCACGTGTTGACTCTGCACGAGAGCCCCACGATCGATTCGTTCCGTCTTAATTTAAACTGTGCGTCTGAGGTGCACCCCTATGATCCTGAAAATGAGGACTATGTAACTCCGGAGAGGAGAGAACGTGGAACAAACTGGATACGTGGATTCGTTTTGCAGCGAGGAGAAAGGTTAAGTTCCTCGTTTTGGACTTCTTACGGTGTGCTTGGGAGTTCCGACAATGTCTTTACTTCCCCCTTAATCTTTACGTGCTGCCCAGCGTTGTCCTTAGGTGTAGCAGTTTAGTAGTGCTGAAGCTGGCTTCCTGTGTGGTCAGACCAGTGGCGGGACGGGTCCAACTAAGGTCGCTTAGAAAATTGTTTATGAAGGATATTCACTTAACTGAAAGAAGGTTGGCCGACATACTATCCGGTAGCCCGTTGCTGAAAGAATTGTCTATTGAAGATTGTCATGGCCTCCACGAGCCTAAATTCTGTCGTGGCCCATCCGTTGAAGTTTTACATTTAAAGGAATGCGGCAGTCTTGAAAAGCTTGATCTTACACGATCAGATATCAAACATTTAACCATTGATCAGTATGGGGATCTGGAGCTAGTTTGCCCTAATGTGAGGATTCTGGATATTGCTGTGTCTAAATTATGTCAAGGCGACTGATATGTCATCACTGGTTGATACGTCCCTCAGCTTCCCTCAGCTTCAGTGATTATTTTAGATATCCTTACGGGAAATATTGTGAGTTCAGACTGCTTTTGGAAAAGTTCAGCCGCAGTCCTTATTTATGCTATGCAATTTGTGCATACTGGTATGGTTTCTCTGCTTTTGCTCTTACCTATTTTGTCTTGCTTTGAGGAACTTTTGAATGATTTGGGTTGTGATCCTTCAGGTGAGGAGCATTACTATTTGTTTGATTGGATATTCTCACATTTCAACTGTCCTAAAATTTGAAGAATAGAAGTTGGGTGAACTGATTTTGGATGGGTCTTACTTGAAATGGACAGTGACTGTGCCGTTTCTCTGCTTTGGCTTCTGTGTTCTGTTGTTTATTTATGCTTCAGTTCATCAGGTAATGTCCCAGATGAAGAGTAAAAGAAAATGTTATTTACTTAGGGTGGGTCTTTTATTTATGCCCACCTAAACTTTTATAAGGTGACCTTCCTTGCATCTGCTGGCCTATGAACTTTGAGCAATTGTAAACTATGATCCATAACCTATTCATGTAACTGAAAACTACAGCTTGTTAGGTGTCTGTCTTCCTTGTGTCCTTGTTTGCTTTGTGGCATTTTGTGGACGATATTGTTTTCACTTTTTACGTGACATTTGTTACCATTTTAAATGTGCATGTACATGCTCTTGTAATTTGCCTTTCTAAATATTCTAGAATAGCTAATTAAAAATTTCCTGACATGACTCTGAATTGAATGGTATCATACAATTTCATTTCAGTCAGTCCATACATACACATGCTGTCGAGCGCCCACAATGTATGTCCGATGGTAATTTTCATTCAAAGTCAGTCCAAGTAATTCTTTTTAAACCAGGTATTAACTAAATGGGAACTGACAAATCAGCCATGTTCATCTTTCGCTTGGAAGTATGTGACACTTCAACCGCGTCTGAATAAGTGGTACCTCCCCGGCATCTCTAGCTTGTTGAGGAACTCTCATTTTCTTGAGACACTTGCTATCTATGTTTATCCTGGAAGAAATGAACATGAATCCGAGGTATAAATGGTTGAACTGTAACATTTTGTTGCCATATTAGAACTTGGAATTAATGGAGATTGAAAAGTCACTTTAATTTTCTAGCTTGCCAAAGCAGGGTGTAAGCTTGCATTTGAGTTCAATGGCTTTAGTTACTGGAGTTCAGTGGACAGCACATTTCCTTGTCTGGAGGACCAGCTTAAGCATGTTAAGATATATGGTTATGTACTGGAGCCTGATGTCATTGAGCTCATTGAATTTCTGCTCAAGAATGCACAGGTCTTGGAGAAAATTGAGATTTCTACCAAGAAGACTCTGCAGCAAACAAGTAGCAAGTTCATGTTCTCCAGCGACATTGGTCATCCATCAAAGGATTATTGTACATTGGACGCACTGCTAGAGTTTTCACAGAAGTTGTTAACTTACCCAGGGGCCTCAACAAGTGCAGTAATTCACCTGGGTTAGATACTGGTATTGGAATTGTGTTCACCCTTTATTTTGGACAACCCTTGATGTTTCTATGCCAGGCATGTCTCACATTTGGTAGACTTCACAAAAGTAGTTGGGCTTTATGATGAATTCGCCCCTTTGCCTCAGGTCTATGATTCGCAACATCCACGACTCTGTGCAGGCAGCTTTATGAATATTTTGATGTGGATGTGCCATTTTTTTTTAAGTACGTTTCTCTTAACAGCTTTTCTTTTCATATTCCCAGCTCTTGCAAATAGTTTGGCTAAAATTTTGCAGTACAGATTTACTTGAACAATCTATTGACACCAGTTACAATCTGTTCATGAGTTGGCCTTTGCTCTTTACAAAAGTAGTTGGCCTTCGCTCTTGATGCTGCTGTTTCTCTCTTGGTTTTTCATTTCAGAGGCTGCCATCTTTGTTCTTTCGCTTTTCAGGTTTAGCTACCCTTTTCTTTATCTTGAAAGGAAGTCAATGCAGTTCAGCATTCTTAATGATTACTATCAACATCAATATCAGTACAATCCGAAGCTACTTTGTACCATAAAATATTGAGTTGTGAAGTCCTCCAAGTTCGTGTCTTTTCTTGATGTCTACCCTAAAATCGTAATTATATGTGCTCTTCTTGCAAATTAACAAGATCATTTTGTCCCTTATTTGACGTGCGAGTTCTTTTTCCTTTATAGATAACATGAGTATCCAACTTTTTGTATCTTTACTTGAGGTAATTTGGTAGTCAACCCCTTATACCCTTATACTATGAATTGCATCAAATCAGTCCAACTATGTATTTACTTCATCCCCTCCAGACATAGGTTTCCAAGGAGACTTTTCATAGTAACATGTCCATCGAGCATTGACCGGTATACCACGCACTTCCTCTGCTGCAATTCCACGATAATAAGTGGTGCTCGAATATGAGATTTTACAAAATAAACACTTCCACATTGTTTTCTGAAAACCGAACAGGAACAACGTCAGATTCGATCAAAGTCAAACCGAATGGGATTTGATAATTTGAACAGAACTTTTTTTGCTCAATTTTATTAAGTCGTAGTCCGAGTTGCTTCTTTCACACTCCTCCACGTACTTTCCTTGAATTGGTATTCTTTGTATTCTGGGAGCTCCATCTTTAAGGCTTCGACTGCTTCTAAGCAGAGCGACTCCTCCCTGGTATTTCCACCTCACACAGGAATTCTTATAGTCACGAGATTCTCACTAGTTGTGCTCATCCTGGACCTCATCGCATATTTACATACGAATTTCCATTCAGTCTATCGCAAGTGCTGGAGATGAAAGAACGTCTTGCATTCAAATTTCAGCATGCTGAAGCTGGCTGGATGCAAGCACGTGACTTCGATGGCAAAAACTAGTGCCTCGCAATAAGCTTAAGCAATGTAAAGATACGGGGATATGTCATTGAGCTCATCTAGTTTCTACTTGAGAGTGTGCTGATCTTGGAGAAGATGTCAAAAACAGCAATTTACGTCTCTGCGTTTTTTTCCTTGAGTTACTGGGTCATCCAGGTTACCGTGTGCTTTTTTACCTTTCTCGCTCCTCTTCGATTTCCCACGCTTTTTTCCTCACGGAAAAGGAGGAGGTTGAATTCTGATTTTGGGTGGTTCCCGGCAGGCTTCGTCACTTGGCTTGTTTCTTGTCGCTCTCCAAGCGTGTGTAGAATGTACCGCCTGGGTTCAATCGTCCAACCCCGTTTCCAACATATTTCTGTTTAGCCCCTGATTTCTCTATCAGATCCATTTCTTGTTTGCTGCAGTGGTTCTGATCACATCATAGTGTCGGGCAAAGAAGCAATGCGGAAAGTTTGAAAGGGCCATAAAGATGGTAGAAATGGTGTAATCAGTAATTTCCTGGACTTGGTCCTAGTCTACATACGCAAAATTATCTTTTGATCAGTGTGCTTACCAAAAATGGGAAGAGCAGACAGTGCACAATGGTCTTGAGTATGATGGCAAGTTCTTAAATTTCACCAGCCATGTATTGAGCCCTGCACGAGAGCCCGACAATTGCTTGGAGAGTTGTCTATTGGAAAGATGCTATGGTCTCCAGAAGCTCTAATTCGACGGGTACCCGTCAATTGAAGAATTGAACCTTGACATGTGCATGGGTTGAAGAAACTTGATCTTGCTTGCTCAGCCACAAACAAATTAACTGCTGTCGTTAGTACTGGGAGTCGTGTGAAAAAGTCTATACTTAAATTAGGACTCCGCAGATATCTGGGTTGATGAAGTGTATCAATTTAACCAATTACTCATCTCTGATTGATGCTTTGCTCTACTTCGGTTATCACCTCAAATGTTCTTGAAAGGCGTACCGGGGAGTCAGAGTGCTTCTCAAGAAGCTGAGAAGTAATGTGTGTTTTATGCCATATACTTGTTGTATACTGGCATGGTTTCTCCACTATTGTTCTAACCTCATTTATCTTGCTTTTGAGGTACTTTTAAATAATTGAGCCAACAAAGTCACATAACCAAGCTGACATGTCGGTTATGTGACTCTGCGTAGCACAGGCTAGCACAACAGGAGCCTTTGTGAGCTCCATCATCTCACCCCAAGCGCAGATGGCTATAGTATATATACCTACTTGATAGTAGCCGCATCCGAAGATGTGACGGGGAGTCTACCTTCTCCCCCGGTGGCCCCCTCGTTGCTAGGTGAACATTTTTCTTCCCCACCTAGCTGAGAATAACCCCATATTTTACGTTTCAGAGTTTAGACAAAATAATTTAAGGATGTGCTTAGTTCCAAAGTACTTTTAAATGATTCAACTGGTAGTCCTTGAGCAAGAAGTAATACTCTCTGTTCGACTAATTTTTCTCAGATAATTTTGAAACCGGGTTTAATGTCCAATCTATTTTAGTCTCTTCGTTCTTGTTGTCCTGAGACTGTCGATGAGGTAATACAAAGAGGTAACTAAGGAAAAAAGCTATTAACTCACACCAGCATATGTTTTATTCATCCTGCCCTTAAACTTGTCTTTGCATGCTTCCCTTCATGTAACTCAGACATCGTCGAGGTTTTTTGTGTGTCAGTTTTTGCATTGCTATGAACATGTCATCCTTTCACAAGCAATTCATACTTTGTGGTCTCATTCATTGATAAATTCTTTCATTTGCAACCATTCAAGTGAATATGAGATCGGCTCTCTTGAATTATTTTGCAATGCTCCAAATGCATAGTTTAATTAGGTTGCTTGAATGAGTTGAAATATGGAAGAAACCGTACAATCTTGATCTTCCTTCACTGACACGCTTTGCGACATGTCCATTGTTTTGTTCCAATGGTGTGACATCCACCATGTCTCTTCCCTCTATATTAACCAAAATCAGACACACAAAAAGTTGATTTCAAGGTGATGCTTTTGACTGATAAAATAATGATGATGATGATGATGATGTTGTCGAAGTCCGTTTATGTTTTGACAGTCGCAATTAAGTTGAAGTGTCCGACTTCCTTTCCTATGAATCTAAACAATTCTTTCTTCTATCAAGTATTCCTTTATGCGAATTGACACAACGGCCATGCCCATTATTTGCACGAAATCTTTTGAGGCTTGAACTAAGTCAAACAAAGTGGCACCACCCTTGGGAGCTAAGCATATTGAAGAGTTTCAATACTCTTGAGAAACTCACTCTGTACGTTCAGATCAAAATACATAAATCCTTTAAAATAAGTTTATTTTCTAGTTTTACTTCTCGCTCGGTTGTTTACGTTTGTTTCACACATCCGCCGTCTCACATAACATTAACTTTTAAAGTGGATATTTTTCTTTTAGGAAAAATTATATATATATCAATTTAATCAAACGGCACATTATTTTATACAAACAGAAACTCAAATAGAAAAATATGATAGTTCTTGCCTTTCATCAATCGCGACATCACTTTCAGCGCCCACCCTGATAAAGAAAGCGACGGGACCGGTGAAATTTTCTTGACTTTCTTGGATTAAGGAAGGCAATTTATTAAAGTTTCATTGGCTGAGCGAAGGGGCACCATATGCAACCCATGTAAAGACAAAGAAAACTCAATCGATCCCACCTTCCTTTTCTATTATTTTAACCAAAACCCATTCGCTCGAAACGATCCGTCGCCCACGGTTGCGGAGGAAATCAGCGGTGCCGCCCCGACACTGGACCTGCACAGGGCGGGCGGCTGAACCTCAAACCCATCAAATCCCAGCCCAAGTTTTCCGCCCGACCAACACATGTCCCCTTCTTCGATCGATACTAACACCTCGCTTAAATCCATTTCTTGAGGGAGGAAATATAACTCTCTCTCTCTCTCTCTCTCTCTCTCTCTCTCTATCTATCTAGTTTTCTGGAGTCTGCCTTCTGTCTCACTCTGTGTACTCTTGAAAAAGTGGGAACCCTTTTGTCCCCACGTGAAATCAGTCGCCTGTTGGATGAAAGACCATGTTCATCATGGTCCACGGTTTCTGTCTCTTGTAAGAAACCATCTTTTTAAATCAGGTTTGTCCATCAAGGGTCGGAAATCTCTCAACGCCTTCTCTGTGTGAACCTCGTCCGTTTCCGAGAGTCCTCTTCATGATCCTTCTTTTCTCTTCCGATACCTCGGTCCAATAATTAGAGCAACTCTTCCTCTTATCCACACTGCTATTATTTCTGTCCATTGTTTGTCATCACTCCCTCCTCAGATCAACCTTTTTTTTTTCTCTCTCCATCTTCGTATAAGTTTCTGGTAGATCTCCATCTGCTTAACAAAAGCGATTCTCAATCCGCATAAGTGGAATTGAGATCAGTTCAGTTGTCTGGACTTCAGATTCGTTTGAGTTTGTGCAGTTAAAGCAGAACAGAGGAATCGTACACCATCTGTGGATTTTTTTTATTACGAATTTGCTTCAAGAGATGAGCTTGGGAGCAGCAGAGGAAGGTTCAGCTCCAAAGATTCAAATCCCAGCAGATGTGGATTGGCATATGCTTGACAAATCAAGATTCTTCTTCCTTGGAGCAGGTCTCTTCTCAGGCGTGTCGGCTGCTCTCTACCCAGTTGTGGTGCTCAAGACGAGGCAACAAGTCTCACACGCACAGGTCTCTTGCTTCAAGATGTCGTTCTCCATCATGAGGCATGAAGGCCTGAAAGGATTTTACCGGGGGTTTGGGACGTCCCTGCTGGGCACAATCCCAGCGAGAGCCCTCTACATGGCTGCCCTTGAGGTCACCAAAAGCAGTGTTGGTTCAGCCACTGTGAAGCTAGGGCTCTCAGACACCAGTGCCTTGGCCGTTGCCAATGCCGCGGCAGGGGTAAGCTCAGCCATGGCTGCTCAGCTCGTGTGGACCCCAGTCGATGTGGTGAGCCAGAGATTAATGGTCCAAGGCCAAAAAAATGGCTTCACTTGCAAAAGGAGCTTATTTGGTCAAGGGGGTATTGGTTCTTGTAGGTACAAAAATGGTCTTGATGCATTCAAGAAAATACTATGTGCTGATGGTCTGAGAGGCCTATATAGAGGGTTTGGGATTTCAATTTTGACATATGCACCTTCAAATGCAGTTTGGTGGGCTTCTTATTCTGTGGCCAATAGGCTCATTAGTGGTGGTTTTGTGGGCAAAAGTGGTGAAAGAAGCCGAAAAGACGGCTCTTCTTATGGCCTTTCTTTTGGGGCTGAGTCAAGGTCAATGCCGACGGTGGCCGTGCAGGGTCTGAGTGCAGCAATGGCAAGTGGGGTTTCTGCAATAATCACCATGCCGTTGGACACAATCAAGACGAGATTGCAAGTGTTGGATGTAGAAGAAAATGGCAGAAGAAGAGCACTCACTACTATGCAGAGTGTGAGGAGTTTGGTAAGGGAAGGTGGGTTTAGTGCTTGTTACAGAGGGTTGGGACCAAGATGGGCTTCGATGGCCCTGTCTGCAACAACCATGATCACCACCTACGAGTTCCTGAAGAGATTATCTGCTAAAAACCAGGAATGCTTCGGTTCTTGATTGAAGGATTAAATTGAAGCAGAACAAATGAGATCGCATAAACTCTGCTCTTTCCTTTTTAGATGGATATTCTCAGATTTCCTTTTAGATGGATGTTCCCATAATGGCATAGAGAAGAGGGCTCGCCGAATGTAAATCAATGATTCGATCAATATTAGCTATTGGGATTTTATCTTTTGTTTGCCCCAGCTTTTCATTACTCCTAATCTATAACAATGCTAACGCAGTTGAATAAAGTACCAATGCCTGTTAAATGGAGAGTCATGCTGCTCAAAAGTTCATTTTTACGGCAGATGGTTGAATAAAAGAAGATACAAAGGAGGAAAGACCAAGGGGCTGAACTTGATTTTATTTGGTTCCATCTATTCCACATGATGATATATGATAAAGTTTCTAAGGTATATTTACATCTAATGGGAACCAATTCTTTAGTCGTTGAGAGCTACTGTTATTGCAGATATGAGAAGTTGCATCTGTTCTGGGCACAGCTTGAGAATGTACAGATCAACCCCATGTTGGACCCTCTAAGACCTGAAGAGTCATAGCTACTTACAGAACTTGAATGAAGAGGCGATTTAAATTAACAAATCAACACCCTTTCCAAGTTTACCAATAGCTACCATCCCCAAGTTTTGGTAACTCCTATCGCCTGCTGAAAGACGGGGACGATTTTTGTCGAAATAAGCGTCAGCTTGTTGTTTGTCAGCATGCTGCAAACACTAAGCATTTACCTATGAACATGAAGATATTGATGCTCGAATATTGTATTTGTTTCAAGCTTATCATGTTCAGAAGTTTGTCTTAACATGCATGTAATGGGGATCTAATAGAGTCTACCTGCTGCAAATAAGAAGTTCCATTTTCCCAATTTTCCTGTTCTAGAAAACCCAAAGAAGCTGTACTAAATTAAATAAACAATGGGAGAGGTGGGCTGGGGTTTTTGGAGGAAAGTGGTGCATGCAAGTGAACTCCCATTGTTTCTGAATACCTCCAAAGAAGTGTCGGCTCATGTCCTCGTAAGAACCGAAAAGAAGCCGCACAAACAAATCACATAATTAAATCCAGGTTATGGGAAATATCTTCTTAATGTCATCATCAAACCGAGTGGCTGATTGGCAGAGTTGAGGGCCACCTGAAATCGGACAAAAGAGGAAAGATGTGGAATTCACCTCCAATTTTACTGGCCTCACCAAGAAACGGAAATCCTCAATTTATTAATGCAAAAATTATGGATGGTTTCAAAATAAGTAAGTTCAAGACTAGATATCTTAAACCTAATCTATAAAGATTGATTCCCAATTTTTGAAATCAAAACCGAACCCGTTGATTTCAGATTTGTCCTAGAATATAGTCCAACGCCAAGGAATGGCTAATGAAATTTCTCATCCCTATCTTTAACAAATGCATAATGAAACATACTCCAACACCAAAGAATTTGCAATCTTTTTGCACTGACTATTCATCTCTCACATGCAGAGTACATCATGGTATAGTCTGTTTAGGAGTTCGATGAATTACATTCAATATGGAATTTGCTATTTTAATCGAGAATAATTCTTAATAAGCCCTTCTTCTTTTTTGTAGTTTTGTAATGATCGAGTGAAGATGATGATGCTTTTATTTATTTATTTATTTATTTATTTATTAGTTTAAATTTTGTAAAATGGGAAGAAAAGGGACCCAAAACCTGGGGCAGCCGCACCATCCCAATTGCCAAGATTCCCAAATTCTATGGACCATTCAGGCCTCACCATTTATTATTGACTTTTCTGTGGACCATCAAACCGTGGGCCATTTCAACACTTTTCTCAATCTCATCAATCTCAAACAGTTGCATCCACTGCTGAATCTCACCTCCCGCTACTCCTCTTGTGACCTCAAGACAAACCTTGAGGACCACTTGCGTCTGGGTTTCCATCCAAACTGTCCAACACAGCCTCATTTAGAAGGAAAAGGAGACTATCTGTACTCCTTATGTTTAAGGGAATGAAAATTACTTGATAAATACAATTAGGTGTGCTTTAAGGCATCTGCTAAGCCATATTCAATTTACATTGACAAGATAACAAGATGTAATTCAGTGATGTGTCAGATTGTTGTGTTCTACTCATTGCAATACTCAAAATAAATTTTTATTGTTACCAATGCTTGGGAGGGGTTAACACGTAGTATTTGGTGTACTTTATGTTGCCAAATTTTATTTTACTCACTTTTGATTGCTCACGATATGCTCTTTGCCGCAATGTATACAAAGTCACGACAAACAAATCTAGATACAATGTATAACCACATGAGATTGATGCTTTTAAGATTCTCTAAGAAACTCCATCCACGATTAATGTCTTATAATAGAAGTGATTTATTATGAAATGTTCCCATATTTTGTTAAGTGACATTGTCTGCATGCACGGCCTTCTTCATTGTTCAGATATGGCATGGTATAACCGTCATCCGCAAGTCAACGTCCCTTGCACATTTGATGTGCATATGCGTGAGGCATGGAATGGAGGATACATTGGTCAGTGTCATGAGGGAATTTTTTGAATGGATAAGATTTTGGGGCCCACTTTTCAGCAAATGGCCCGGCAATAAAGTAAATCTGTCATTCCCAGCAACAACTTGGCCTATTATGATAATCATTGAATCTCATTGGAACTAGAAAGAATATAATAGCCAACAACTCTATAGAATCAGATACCCTTGGATTGGATCAATACAGAGGTTTGATCATTGTTTTAAGTCGCAATGTGTATAAGAGACACCCCCTCCCTTGCATACGTGAGCACATAAAAGGTTTGAGGTCTCTTCTAAGAGAAAATGAGTAATTGATGAGAAAGATTATCGAAAAGGCAAACACTTGCACGGATCCATTCTGAGGATTAGGCCAGTCTCGTGTAATGCTAATATGGCTCTCGCAAAGAGGTCACAATATTTAACTGCTAATGATATCCCGTGTCAAATCCTTAAGCACTATCATCGCTTGGGCATGATCCTCCTGAATAGAGGTGACAAAATGGATTATGAACCCATATTTTTTTATTCATATTTATTAAGTTAAGTGCAATATGAATTGCCTAAAATTAAAAAAATAGGATAAAATGGATCTAACAAAACAAAGTCCTAAATAGTTGTAATGGGTTTGCAAAGAATCCAACTTCAACCCATTTACTTGAAAGGAATGTCCTCTGCTTGCCCATGCCCAATTCCTAGAGGTCAAGCCTAGGTCCCAAGAGTCGTATCCAGCTCCCAAGCCCAAATCACTAGCACTCGGCTCGGGTCCATCGAGTCCAAGCTTGCTTCCTTGATGGTTGGGACCAAGTCCATAGAAATTGGGCCGGAGTCTCAATGTCGAACCTAAGGTACCCGGGGCCACAAGGCTATGACTGGGTACCCAGCTCCCACGCCCAAGTCATTAGCGTCAAACCAAAGTCCATGAAGGCCAGCATAGGACCACAAAGGTGGGACCCCAGGTACCTCAAGCTGAGACCCAAGCCTTGGTGCCTATGCTCGGCTTCATGAAGGCCAAGCTTGTGTCTCTCAAGGCTGGGCCCAGTTTCTCAACAACAAGCCCAAGTCTCTTGAGGCTAGGCTCAGGAGCCCGTGCTGGAATTACGCGGCTCCCACGCCCAAGTCACTAGTGTTCACCCCAAGCCCATTATAGTCGGGCCCAAGTCCATAATGGCTGGGCCAAAGTCCCTCGAGGTTGAGCCGAGACCCCAGAGTACTTATGCCTAGGTGCACGGAGGTTAGGCCCAAGTCCCTGAAGACTCAGCCCAAGCCCAAGATCTCAATGCCCATACCCGACTCCCCGGTGGCCATGCTCTAAGGTCTCACGCCCAAGTCCCTTTGATGAGCTTACTTATAGATTACCCTTTTCCAAAGTTCATTTAATTCAAGAATGGAGACCTAGCTCTCATATGTCCACAGACATCCAAGTGCCCGGTAACTACGATGTTCGCCAACCACGGAAGGTTATCATTGCAAGACCGAAATCAGCTGCGTTAGCAATTGCCAGACCACCATACTACGTACTTTACGGATGCAGATGCGCAATGGAATTGCTACAGAAGATACACAGCTAAAACCAGCAGTAGAGTCGAGCACAAAAACACGATTCACACAGCTCGATTATAAGTTCTAGCAAATATAGCAATTTTTGGACTCCCTCAAGGGTTAGCTTAACGTAGACCGACTCTCGGAATCATGCCCACATAAAAAAATAATGAGCACAAGCATCGCCTCACCACCAAATTCTACAAACTTTGGACCAGGCAGAAGCTAGGACGAGGAGACGATACATCTTCCGTAAAATAAAATTACAAGAACTGACATTAAAAAAAAAAAAAAAAAAAGGTGTCCTTAACAGGAAAGTCTGAATTCCGCCTTAACTCAACCATAAAAATATGAATCTTTAGTTAATGAACAACTGATCTGCAACCTACACAACTTTCTCTAACCAAGGAACACCGAACTAATAAGAGTGACCAACTACACAATTAGCAGTCAAGGAAAAGGAACCATTTGAACAGCTACCACCCAAGCAACTCTCAAGGCCGGGATCTCTTGTTGCTGCAAGATGGGCATTTGTACTGCTTGATGTGCTCAGCCCTTGCAGGAGTGATTTTGACACACTTCCCATGGAACCACTTCTCACAGATATCGCAGCAAATCCAGAACTCATCCGAGGCATAATTCTCTCCACACGCCCCACAAAGAGTCTCCCCGTGCTCCTCCTCATCTTCCTCCTCCAAGCCTTCCTCCTCCTCTTCCTTCGGTTGCACTGCCTTTGTAAACTTTGTCTGAGATTCTGATCCTTTCTGCATTCAACAAGTACCATTAAGATATGACACATAACAAGATATCACCAATAATGCATAATTAGATGAATCACAGTGCTCCACATTTGGCATTTTAACCATCCCCTGAGCACTCACATTCAATAACTTCAAACAAAATGAAGTCATTTGTCAACCATGGCATGGATACATTCACTTGACTAGCACACTGCTTAAGATTGTACACCAAAATTTCAAATGTCCAAGAACAATCAGACTACTACAGGAAACAAATCACAAGGGCACATCATGCATCACTGCTTCCAAACTAGAATGCACATTAAATCAAAAATACAGGTGCAACAGTGAGAAGCAGGTTTTTTTATTTGGCTAGTTTCTCTCTCTTTGGCATGGGAGATTATGGACTGGGGATGCAGAAGGTGTGGTGCTTTGTAAGCTTGACACAGAAAGGAGTTTCAGGAATTGCTAAAAATGGGACTCTAGGGGTGCATACAGCTCACGACGCACCCAGGCTAGCCAGTCCAAAAATGAAGTTTATCCTTCTAATGAATTGGAAATTGGAAAATTAAGTAAATGACCCAAAAGAATGGCATAAGATTGCCTCCACACCTTGGGATTCGATTTAGATTTGCTGCTGCTGTTATTTGTAATTGATGACTTTTCCTTGACTTGCTTCTTAGCCGTGCCTGTCACAACCTCAAATATTGTGGGAAGATCATTAATCATATTGAAAAGGCGTTTCCTGCACCAGAGAAATCTATAAGGTTACAAAGCCTGATGATGTGCTAGACCACTGAAACATTAAAAGCAAAAGATCCATCGACACCCAAGATAGTATCACAGAAATCTAACAAATTGCACAGTAATTGTCTCATTGCAGAAGTGTAACAACTCCAGCTCCATCTACACAATTACCATACCATATGGAGTCGCTATTATTAACCATTCACTGCTTCACAATATGAGAGAGAACAGACATTGCAGCTAGGCATCCAAAGCAGTTTTTGGGTTTTATATCAAGGTAATGCTCTATGTGCTGTCAATGCCTTTGGATGCCTAGCTGCAATGTCTGAGCACATAGAGCATTACCTTGATATAAAACCCAAAAATGGCACAAATGCAAACTGATTATGAGCCCAACACCCCCTCCCCCCCCCCAAAAAAAAAAAAAAAAATTCCCGCTTCAATTTCAATCATTTGGAAGGTTTCAAATTCTCCAGAGTGAATGAACGAATTAACAAAACTAAACATCAAATCACTTGCAAAAGTCAAATTATGAATCTATAAATGTTCTGTAGTCAGGAAGAGAGGGAAACAGAACCTGTCAGCTTTATCAAATCCAAATCTTGCACCAAAATAAAATGCAACAGAAAGTAGCCATGCATCACTGTGAACCGCGACCAAAGACAACCAGTCCTTCTCTTGCATCCCATCTCTAGCAAAATTAATGCCGAGGGCAGGTTCCGGAAGCTCCGGTGGAACCTCTTCCGCAGGTAAGTTGACTTCCCACTGCTCACTTGGAAATCCATAAAGGCAAAGGTTCTCCTTTTCTAAAACAAAGGAGGAGCAATAGTTATATAGAAGCCCAAACAGAACAAGTACATCAGAATCTTGGAGTTACTATTTCGGTCAAGCAGATAAAATTTATAAAAGAAAAAGTCCAGAAAGCACAATGATTTCAAAAAGGCCTCAAAATTTCATAAACAGAACAAGTTTATATCACTCACTTCTAAGAAGCTCTTGCATCAAATAACATGTCATGCAGTACATTAAAATTTCATAGACAGAACACATCAAATGTGTTAACTCTAAGAACCATTAAAAATATCCTGAGTTTCACAGTAATGGATGAAGTACATTATCTTACAGAAGACAGACAGGCCTAGTTATTGTCAATTATATTAACACAAAATTTTGATGACCAACACATATACAGTGGAGAGCCAATGAGTTGCAGGTAAATTCAAGAGTGAGAAGTCAAGAGACAATAACCTTAACAGATGTCAATTTGAACTCATGAGTCAACATTTGTCATGTAAGAGGAGTGGCAGAAGTTACACTGCCCCAAAATTTGGTATCTTATTCATTGGAAGGTATTAGCAAGAAAAGGGTAATCCTCAGGATCCTTAACATTAAACAGCATCATAAAGAAATAACCTGGACAAAGCTTGGTCAATCAAGCATTTTGCAAACAAGGGTTCGATATCGGCTGGTTTTCTCATAGTAATTGCTTATAACAAAAACTAGACATACAGGTGTATTGCTTAGTCTCCGCATAGCTAAAATATTTCAACTGCAAGCAAAACTGCAGGCAAATAAGTGGCAAAATAAGCTTTTATCTGTTCACCAGTAAGTAACGACTGAAATAAACATGATGTTTTAGGACATTTGTTTTTAAATTAGTTGTCAATTACTGTGAAACTACACATGCAGGCCACGAATTGAATAAACTAATCTTCTATGATTAAACAGACATGTTCCTCAAAACGCATCCACATCAAAGCCCAGTGAAAAAAAAATACTCTCGGAACAAAAGAAAAGGGAGTTGCAGAATTCAAATAATCCAAACCAAATGGAATCCAAGAAAAAGTCATTTTGCAGGAGGAAAGTAGAGAACACAAGAACATTCTTGAGGATACACGGGCCTTCATATTACGTTACTCCTCAAACACACTGCATGAAATCTAGCAACACACCAAAACATAACGCTCGAACTCCCCCTTTCCATTTTAGCCCGTCATGCATTCCAAAAAGCGAAACTTGCTCGACACCCACAAGACAAAGTCTCCAAGTTCGTCTCATACAAGCATCGCATCAGCAATAGAAAAGCAGCCCTATCAGGGAACGAATTCACAACGCGAAACACAGCCAGAAAGAAAAACCACGACACCACGAGGCAGAAGAGATGGAAACCCTAACCGGGATCGCACTGCTGGTAAAACTCCTCGACTTCTGCATCACAGAGCAAGGAAAGAAAAACCCAGAAAAACTCACGTCAGAATCTCGAAAACCCAGACCGGAAATGGCGCAAGAACTCGAAATTCCTCCAACCCATTTGACGACGCACGGAGCAAAACCCGAAAATCACGCGCCGGGACCCGAAAAAACGGAAATTTCCAAGAGGGAAGGGGCGTACCGGTGGTGAGGGCCTTAATCATGCCGGCCCTCCGGCCCTTGAAATCCCTGAAAACCTCCTCGACGGTGCGAGGATTGTACTGCGCGCCTCCGTCCATGATGGCACGACGACGAAGCTTTGCGAGCTCGAGGACCCCCGAATTCGGAGGAACGGCGAAGGAGGGGAGGCGGTGGGGGGGTCGGGAATTGAGCACGGAGGAGAGGGAATTTCTAGAGAGAGAAAGCAGCGGAGATCGAAAAGGAGAGGGAGTGAAGGGGAGTGAGGAGGGGAGGTAAAAGGAGGGAAAGGTGGGAAAGTATTTGACCTCTGTGCAGAGGGGGAGAGAGAGAGAGAGAGAGAGAGAGAGAGATGGGTTGCGGATTTGAACCGGGTTGGAGTGGCCGGATTTAACTGGATTTGATTCTGGTCGGGAGGAGTCCGGGGAAACCGGATTATATCTGGAATCTCGTTGGGCTTGGGCCTGATTTTGGGCCTCAAAGCAGGCCCAATAGGGGTGGGGAATTTTGGGATGAGCAAGCGAGCATTGCCTGGGGAGCACGGTGAGATTGAAAACGAAAAGCGTCTCCAGTCGATATTCATCCATCCGTAATCGCGAGGTTTGAAGCCCTGATATGTCGTTGTGTTCAAGTCGAGCTTGGTATGACGTTCGGTGGGGCATTGCTCGCTAGAGGAAGATAGCGCCGTGGCCCGACCCGAACTCCTCAAGAGCTGCTTTTTTCCGACCTGGATCTGTCGTTGGATGATGGATCTTGAGGGTTGGGGCCCATGAGCTTGTGGCCTGTGTTTTATGGGCAACTCACATTGCATTCTGTTCACGCACAATGCATTTGCTAGTTTACTTCTAATTTTTCAAGAGTACTAAAAAGGGAGCATGAGCATGAGCATGCAAACACACTATCGATAGTCCCTCTCGGCATCTATGTAACGTCCGATCACCTTATGGACGAAGATTTTCTAATGCATCCCCTGCAGCATATCGAAAGTGCTAAAGTCATTTCTCATAAAACCTGTTACCTAACAACTTTTGAAAGGCGAATACATTTGAGGATACATATTGTTTTATGTTTTCCTCCAAGCATGACTAAGTTATCTTCTTTCTCGAAGGCAATTAGAAAAGAATATATGATATCCCTAGATTAACTCACTTAAACATTATCCTACTTTGGCCCATCCTTTAATTAAGAGATATTACTTGCTTTGACCCGTCTAATACCGATTTTTTACTTTTATTTTTTCCTTCCAAAGCCAAGCATTGTTGTTGCATCAAAAAACGCCTCCATAAGTTCATTCCAATTTTCACATATTTCTCATAATCGCATTCATCATGTTTGATACATATTTCAGCTCATTTCTATCCCCTTCACTATCTTAGAAGCTTGCTAAGAATCATTTCTTATTCAAGCCCTCTAGCCCTAACAACCACTCTCCACTCTTGTCAAACCGAGTTGTTACAAACCCATTAGCTTCCACATGGTTCATCCCCGAACTATACACCTATTGGAGAGGGTCTTGCTTCATATAATATTGAACATCATTGGATTAACTCACTAAAATCATCCATTTTGGCATGTCCCACACTAACCTAACGGATGTCCTTTGGCATTGTTTCGCTAAAATTGCTCCTACAACAAAACATCTTTCACTAAAAGTTATTCTTAGGTTTTTATCAAAGGGGACAAGGGTTCTATGCCAACTTCGGACAAATGATATCTAATGTAATGTCAAATTAGCTTCTTTGATCCAAATAACATTGTACATTTTGGCATCTAGTTGAAATTTTATCAACAAAAGGCTCACAAGTTACAAGATCAAACTTGAACTATGTTGGAACTCAATCGATGACACAAATTCAAGATAGTTGAATACAATGTTGGAATTTAATCAACGACACCACTCCAAGATAATGAGATACAACACCGAATTTTAATCAACGATGATGCATCAAGATAGGGACACAACGCTATAATCTAATCGATGACAATGTACCAAGATATAGATTACGTGCCGGAATCTAATCAATGACAAGAATTTGAAAACTACAACTAGGAAAATTAAAGTGCAACACAAGTAAAGCAAAGATAAAGAGATAACATTTTGATTGATTTTGTCAAGGGGCCTCCTTCAATGGATGACTGATAGTATTTATAGTGAAACTGGCAACCGTTGGGTAGTTGTGTATTTTTAGTAACCACTTCTTGGCTTTGTTCACATCCATTTTTCCTCGCAAATTACTTCATCCACTTCCTTTACAGCCATCTTGATTGTGCTCCGGAGGTTACATGGTTATTGATGGTCATTCATTGGCTAGGTCTTCAAATGGCAACTACTCATCGATAATGTGCATCCTTGGTGCCTATTATTCCAGTATCTTGAGTAATATTTTAAGTGTTCTATTGAAAAGTTTGTCGCCAAAATCCATTCAAGGCGGCCACCAATCGTCCGTCATTGAATTTCAATTACTATAGATGTGGCATATCCCTACCTTATCATCAATCATCGAGTATTTATCCTTTTGTTCACAATAGTCAAACATATATCAAACACTACTCGCACGACATGCACGTGATTGTAGTTTTTTTTTTTTTTTTTTGGACACATTTTCTCCCATGACAAGCATGTGACAACTGCATCAATTTTGAGTGTCAACAAGCGTACAAGTGGGCACCTTCCAAGAAGGTCACTCATTATGAGAGTGCTCCCACTTGAGTACGCCTAGCTAAACAATACCGGTATGTCAAAAGGTGCCTTCATAAGTTAATTCAATTTTTCACATATATATATTAGAATCGTTCTTCTCTTATTCGATGTATAATTCGGTTCATTTGTGCTCCCTTCGTCAGACTAAAAGTCTACCAAGAGCCACTTCTTATCCATATCCTTTGGCCCTAGCGACCACTTTCCACCCTCATAGGATGGGGTTGTAAATTCATGCTAGAAGATTGGTTGTAGATTAAAAAGTATATACTCCTTCACATCTTGGGTTTGTGCAGGTTGAAAGAAGGTAAAAGAGAACAAAATTCAATAGTTTGAACCTCAATTTGCAGTTCAGAGTTCAAAACAAAAAAAGAAACTACGAAAGGAAAGCACACATAACAACTGGATCCAAATCTAGAAAAATTTGTCGAGATCATCAAATAGCTGAAACGACAAAATTTCACTTGTGAAATGCGATTTCACTCAAACTTTATTTCAAAAAGAATTGCAATTAATGGCATTAATAAGAATCACGTTCGTCGTTCCTAATCTTTTTGCGACCGCTATGATTCAAGAGATGGAACCAATAGTTCAAACTAACAATCTCCAATGGACAAGGGGTGACGAGAGGATGAAAGGAAAGATGATAGTGCACTGGGCGAGAATGTGACTTGCATCATTCTTGAAACTAACAGAAAGAAACAACAATTTGGAGAGAGAAATGGTGGTTAGATCACTCGGCTTATAAAAATATGTATTTTAATCATAATGATTGTGCAAATAGCCCCATCTTAGATATCATTCGTATAGCGTGATGGATAAATCAACCATAGTAGAGAGTGGGCTCGATTTGAGCTCATGTACTAGCCTACCACAACGCATCAAGCCAAGTCCTTTAATCCAAAAGTCAAGCTCTCTATTAACAATCATACACTACTGCCAATCAGAAGGGTGGTCGGAGGAAAAGATAATCCTTTTTGTTTATGCCTCATCCCTATTGTATCATGAGCTATATAGCCTATCACACTAAGCCAATTCCTATAATCCGAAAGTCAATCTTTTTATTGCGACCAAAACGAGCTTATATACTCGCTAATCTAACCTATAGTTCTCCTTAAACTCACGAAACCATTGACAAACATGAGCCAACGAGATACGAAGAGCATGCTCCATCCCGACTCCAATAATGTTCTTTGCTTTTTGCATTAAAATCGACCAAATCACACACTGTCTCCATTGAAGCTTTTCTTCTGCCGCGATACAAAGATAAAGCTGGCGAGACGAAACGGTGGGGGGCATGCATGCACGCACTGAACGTGGAAGATGGATGGGGATTGGGGATGGTGGGAGGATGGGGGGGATCCCCAAGAAAGCAGCCAAGTCGTGAAGCGCACGTGGAGCATCCCCTCCGCTGCACTGCACTGCACTACCATCCCATGGCCACAGAGAGAGACAGAGACGAGGACAGAGAAACATAAGTGAGGCTGACACTGTCCGGAAGGCCCCAGAGAGACGGCTGACGAACTGCCACTTTGTTGGGGGCTTGGAATTTCATTGAGGTTTGTTTATTGAGTCGCTGACCCGTTGGGTAGGGTTTAATCAATTTTTTTTTTTTTTTTTTTTTTTGGTCGAAAGGTTTAATCAAGTTTGCTATAGAATTTTTCTCAACTTTTTTTGTCGACACTACCCCCTGAAAACCCCATAAATAATTGAGAACATATACTCGTGCTAGTTCAGATGTTCATGCAAATCAAACAAATCCTAAATTTTGGTTATCTGTTTGTACTGTATCATGTGAGATGCATCGCTTTTTATATATCGACGATTGAGCAGTCAAATTTTTCTTATACTTTTCGGTACAGAGAATATGATTTCTATCGTCCTCAATACACGAGCTGGTTGCAATTGACACCATAGAGATTAGCACGAGTCAAAGAGATCTTGTGCTAAGCGTTCTCTTCTCTTTCGGCTCCTCCGAAGTGTTCCCCGAGTAGAGATGAACTGGGGTCGAGAAAAGGATGTGGGCGGATGATGGTCGTGCGGTCAAGCGACGTCGTTGCCCCACTCGCCTGCTCCCATGAAGACATCTGACTTCAACTGATCATAACTCTTTGAGTTGCGAAGGAAGCAGTGTATGCCCTGGCTTCACGTGGGAAAGAGACCACCGCCCGTCACAATCCTGAGTTGATAGCTGATTTTTGTCCATGCATACTTCGATTGCGTCTATCTAAGCAAAGCTTATGATCCATGGCCCTCGAGCGTCCTAGCTAACTACCCGTCCTTGGGACTCGAGCGAAAGTCGTTGCCTTCAAACTATAGTCTAAAGGTTTGATGTGAACAATGGCGGCATTAATGTGCCTTATTGATTAGATGTGTACAACAATCTCAAGAAATATGAAGAATCTCCCAGATATATATCGATAGGTTGGAGAAAAGTCTCTATAGACAATGATGTCCATTATAGTAATTTTCATGTCAATTTGTCACACAACGGCTAATAATACTAGTGATGAATTGTAAAAAGGTTTGGTGGGGGAGCAAAGCTCGGACGGCGCATCGAAACTTATAGATCAAGACTCTATTCACACTCCATTCTCTCGAAACATGATGATGTTCAAAAATTTTACATACAGAATAGTCAAGTCAATTCATACTGGCAAAAAGAAATTGAAACACAAGTAAAATCATTTAATATGTGTGATAAAGTAACCATATTTGGAACACCAACTTAGCCATAAATATTTTCATTTAATACACTTTTTATTTTCTCGTAAATCTCTCAAAAAGATCAAAACAATTTCCTACCTATTGCAATGCCAAGCGTTATTTACAGTAATCCATCGAGGGTAACATCTCGTGCACAAGAAAAGAGCTTGAGAAATCGTTCATAGAAGGAGAGGGGGAGAGAGAGAGAGACCAAAAGAAGAGTAGCCTGCAAAAGACTGAAATCACAAGCCTGCTCGTCCGTGGGATCAGCAAGCGGCAGGCAGACGCAAGTGGGATCCGACGGCTGGGGGCTCGTCCCCTGACAAAAGTGGCCGAACTCGCAGCATCGAGCGGGGGATGACGTCGGCGAGCGCAGTTTGAATAATAACCCAAGTTGAAGCCAAAAGCGAAGTAAAACGAAAGATCATTCATTCCTTCATCGACATCATCGACATCATCGAACGACTCAAATCCGCGGAACTTCCGACCGCACGTGTCGGGGGGCCAGGCCACGTCACGCCCCCCGTGGGGACAGGGGAACAGTGAATAATGCGCGTCTGCCAGGCAGAGCGCCCCGCCGGGGCCCCACCACACGCGTCAAAAGTCGTCCCCTCCCTCCCTCCCGCCCGCACTTGTGAAACCAACGGGTCGCGCGTGGTGGGTTTGAAAGATCAGAGACGGCCAGGCGCTAATTATTGGAGGGAGGCAGGGGGGAGGGAGGGAGGCAGGGGGTTTTATCCGCACAGGCTATACGCAATAGGCGACTTATAGCTTGTTCTTATAGCCTGAAGGCTAAACCGGTTTTATGATGATGACCCGTGCTGGCCATTTCGCAGGGTTTTGTAACGAGACGGTGCAGTGCAGACACTTCGTGAAATTGGCCTCAAAAGGGCCAAAAGCTGGAAAATGTCCTGACAAAATTATCATAAAAATGTTAAGTTTATTACACTTATATCGATTTATTTTAATTTTATCGATTAAATTTTAAATATTTTCACGTTTTATTAATTGAATTCATCTGATATTTATATGGTGTGATCAATATTGACGTGAATAATTTAAAATAATATTATAATGAGAATTTTTTTCTTTTTTTTTTTTTATTCTCTTTCTTCTCAACTTTTTTTTTTTTCTTTTTAACGTGGTTGGCGAGGGTTGCAACTATTGCTCACAATTGCAATGGTCTAGGTGAGGCAACCTCGTCCAAATTTGAGCATGGCGGCCTTGCCTATAGCTAGCCGTGATGGCCTTGCCTGGTGACCGACGAGGGCCTCGCCACCCCAGTTGCCCACAGTAAAAGAAAGAAAAAATAAGAAATGATGGAAAAGTGAAGAAAAAGAAAAAAGAAAATAAAGAATTTAGAAAATATTAAAATATTATTAAAAGTAATCTACGTCATCATTGTGTCACATAGGACGATTGGTGTACACGTCGATAATTTGCCAAAAATTGATCAAATTGGCTCAATTAGTAAAACATGAAAATTAGAACTCAATTTGCATAATTAAAAGGTTTAGAATGAAATTAGTAAAAAGCATAATCTTTGCATTTGATAGAATGAATAAAATCACATCGAGTAATTATGTGTGATTTGATTATATAAATGGACAACTATGAGCCACTGTCACCAATCGACCCCAAATTCCACGCAATGATCAAAAGGCTACTCACTTTCTATTGGAGAATCTTTTGAATGGTCGCAAATTTTAGGCTAATTAAATTACAACAAACAAAGAATTTCCCTTATAAAGCTTGGTCTCTTGGCGTGCATTTTGTGCTCAAGAATGTAATTAGGAAAGTTTTTCTCCATTTGCCCCTTAATCCTACAAGTAATTAAGACACGAGACAAAACGAAATTGAATAGCACTGATTACCCATTTGAAAAGCAATACTAATAAGCTATGTAAAATCGATCACCTCCTCGGAAAAATCTTGAGATGAATCTAATGACAAGTTTGGATGATGCAGATGAGACTTGGCGCTATGCATGGTAGAAAGAAACAAAACATTTGGAATTTGTAAGGTTATCATGGGTCTCGCTTAGAGGGTGCAATGAGGGTCCATGCCACGGACAATCATTTAACTTTAGTATCCACAACACTATTCCAACTAGATTCATCAAGTCTAAACCAAAAAAATTATTATTAGAAGCCCTGGATAATTTGTACATGGGATCCACTTGCGCCCCTGCCTAGCCACTGAAACTTATTAGGAGTGATTAGTTCTTAATTCGGTCCAGTTCCATCCAAGAACCAACAAATAGACTAGGAGGATCAATTCCATATTTTTAGAACCAGGAACCAAACTGCGTGATCTTATAGAATCGGGAGATTCACATGTCTTGATAGAAAGTTTTGAATGAATTGAATTGTCAATTCATGTCACAATTCAAAGTTGGGATTTTGTCTAAGATTTACAGAGAAGACTAGGGAGAAGATGGAGCCATGATTGTAGGGGCACACTAAAAGAAAGGAGGAGGATTTGGTAAATAAAGATCCACAAAATTAAGGAATGGTGCAAGTAAGTGAGGGGTAAAATTGGTGAATCTTTGCAGGAAAAGAAAGAAGCAATAAACGAAAAGAGCAAGTTGGATGAATCAGTGCAACGATACGAAAGAAACAAAGATTTGTTTCATCATTTGGAATAAGTGAGGCATGAGAGGAGATTAGAGTTTACATTTACATTTTACTTTTTAAGAAATAAAAAAAAAAATTTAAATCGATCTGGTCGTGAACCAGATTGAAAATCACCAGAACTAGAAACAAGATCAGCACCTCTAGAATCACCCAAAATCAATCAGTTCAATTTGATCTGGTTTGGGAGGTTCTTGCTTCCGGTGGCTCTATATCCTCACCCCTAAAACTTATAGGCTAAAAGTTTTTCAACCGTGGGGCCCATGCTATTAATTAGGGCTCCTCCTCGATCGATCGCCATCCGACGTTGAGATTACAGCACGAGATGGATCTTAGGCTCAACAGCTGCTGCTGGTGCATGCCACCTTGCAAATTGTAGCTCAAAGATAACTCCTCGTAGACTACCCCATCCTAGCCAGAGACTCAAAGAGACCCAAAACCAATGACCTTTCACCTTCGAAGCACACGATCTCTGATGCTGATTGCTACATGGCGTGCTGTCTTGAGATGGATGAACAGCCAGAGAACCACAAACGGGAAGATCATGTGGCCTTGGCGAGTGCAAAAGAGGCAAGACACTGTGCGTGCGCATTAGTGGTGTGGGCGGTTCGGTTGGGTTTTGATGTCATTAATGTTGTTTAGTCCAAAGCATCACTTTCAGCCCTCTTTGATGATGCTTGTTGTTTTCCCAAACGCCAGTGAAAGCAACTGGGCTTCTCAATGGCCAAAAGAAGAAAGACATGCATGACTTCTCAGTGGTGTGCATTATGGATGGAGCCACTGATAGTTACTGAGGCACCCTATATTTGAAAATTATTGATGAACAAGTTGAGAGTTGGGATTATTTTATCAATTATAAAATGGAATATCTGATATCCAACTTTGTTTTGAAATAAAAAGATAAATAGATTGTTACTTAGGCACGCCCTATTTCAAATTAAAAGAAGGGAAAATCCAAGAGACATTGTGATATTTTTTTTTTCAAATAAATAAATAAAGGGTTGGGATTATTTCGCCTCGATTTTTCTTTAAATGATTTCATTATATTAAGCACAAAATGAAATAGCTCATCTCCTGCTTTGTTTTGAAAACCGTCGAGCATTACGAAAAAGCAAGAGCATAGGCTCCCAGATTATTATTACATTTTTCCTTTTTCCTTTGCAATCTTGAGAGGCTCCTTGGTAAAACCATGATTAAAAGTCAATCTTTCACAGGCTCCTGAAATAATTACTCATGCAGGTTAAAAAGCCAAATGTTTTTTCATGATTACGGGCAAATCTATCGCCAACTCTGGTCAAGCTTTTGAAACTGTCATTTCCATTTTTGGGTAATAGAGCTAAGACCATTAAGTTATGCAAGTTTCAAATTCAAAGAAAAATAAAACGATTATTAACAAGGTAAAATCGGGCCCCATCCCTTTCAAGATCAGAAACAGCATAGACAATGACTGTTTTACTTTTCATTTTAATTAATCCGAATACTTCTTTTAACATTTAGATGATGTGATATGAAATATCTTCTTCTTTTCAATGCATGTCTGAAAATCACATAAAGGAACAAAAATAGTGTTGTAATAGATACGCATGTTGGTTTATCAGGCGGCACAAGTGTTATATACAAGATTTATTGTCTCCCTCATTTGATTTTATATAATACTTTTAGTTTTTATTTTCCATTTTTCTCAAACATATTTGATAAATGAAAGAGACATTTTGTTGGTATAGATTTCCAATCTCGAAAACAATGAGAATAGGAAATGTTGTTTTCAGTCTATAAATCTAGTTCCGGAAACAATCCCTTTCTTTCTTTCTTTTCTTTTTTTTCTTCCAATTTTCATTTGAAAACTGTTTTGAAAATCTTGGCAGACGTATTTTCAAAACTGTTTTCGCTATGAAATGAATATAATATTCGGTTAAAATAGGACCATTTATTTCGAACTGTCTCATTAAAATCATCATGTTTGACTTGTGAAACAATTTCGAAATTATTTTTTGTAACTCCCAGGAAAATTCCACTTTAATAACGCACGCATAATAGCCAATGATAATGTGTTTGTCCTCCACAAAGACATGTGACATGCTTCTAATCCCACAGCTAAAACATGCAATCACTGCACAAATCCACTGTTCATGTCCCTGGCTTGATTGATGGGAGATTTGGGCATACATTAAATATAATTTGTCTTAATCCTCTATCTCTCTCTCTCTCTCTCTCTCTCTCTCTCTCTCAGGGTAAAAGTTCTGTCATTCAAGAATCACACCTAGAAATCTCCACAGACGACTCTCGATTAGAAATATGCATTCCCACCCAACAGAATAATTATAAGCCACTCACCCATCTCATTATAGAATCGCCAATATTCCCCAAATCAACCAATCTACGTACCAATTAATTATTCAACCGACGTTGATTCCATCTCTCTACATCCAATAATTATTGTCCTGCCCAATCTCCCAAATTTCTCCAAAAAAATCTTGGTCAATTGGTGATGTAACTCCCACATGGTCTAAATCAAAATTTAGTTCGAGATTGCCGCCGAAGGGTTCGGTCAGCTTTTATGTTTTGAAAAAAATCCACCTTCTTGATTCGATCATGAATTTGCAAAACATTAGGTCAATTCTTATGATTGGAATCGGAAAGACTTATATCAAATAGGAATTATACATAAGAATCTTATGGCTTTGAGTGTGGAAGTTTAAGGTCATTCTACCATCACCGCTAATTTCTTTGACCAAAGTTATCATTGCATCAACCATCCATTATAAAATCAACTTGTTGTAAGACTTACTAATTCAACAAGAAGCATATTCCACCCTATGAACTAAGTAAACTCGTCAAAGCCCAATATACAATAACTTGAATGGTCTTCAAAATGTGCATCTTCATGACAGTTATGAGATTTAGAGAGATATTTTGACTTTTTAAGGCGTTCAACAAACTTGGAAAAAACGAATTCCCTTTTATGAAGCACTTCAATGGAGCTATTAGAGCGCATCGATAGATTTTAAGTGTCAAAATATAGAGTGAGGAGGATGATCCTCATCATTTTAAGACCATATTTTCCATAATATTGGGGTTGCACTTGTTCTCAAAAATGCATGTTGCTAGAATATATATGGCCCAAGTCAAAGCGCGTCAAAATTGTGATGCGAAGAGGTCGCACAATGAAATTTAGCACATGACCTAGCATGGCAAAAGCACTTATAGTTTTTCCATGAACTGGCGAGTCTGAAGTCATTAAGCTCCCGAACAAAATCCTTATGCAGAAGACCAATCATCATGTCACAATTCTAGTTCTAGGAACATGATTCGAAGAGCAATGATACCAACGACTCAAATCGATTTTCATGGCGCTACACTCGCCCCTCTTCATCCTGTCGACGTGATCACCGGCTTCAAAATTCGAACTAGGGATAAGGGCACAAAAGACTAAATCGGACAAACAGTAATTTCCTCCACCGTAGAGGAACAATGCCGAGCTGGCGATCGGCTCCGGCTGGCACGGATCATGCACGCGCACGAAAGAAACCCTCCCCCTTTATATAAAGTCCTCTCTCTCCCTCCTCCCCTTTCCTTCATCCTCAAGGCGTGCCCTTGCTTGCTCTCATTACTCTCTCTCTCTCTAGAAAACACATCGATTGCTCCTGTTTCTCCATATGCCATGCTCGCCTCCTCCCTCGCTTCTCTCACTTCCCAGAAAAAAGGCACAGGAGGGAGGAGAAAATTCTAGTGAGAGAAGAGATCTCCGCTTTCCAGTAATGCCCCTCTCGCCCGACCCGTCCTCTCGCGAGATTTGAGCGCCTTCCAAAACAGCAGCTTTCTGAACCCTTCTTTCACAGACAGGCTCAACTACCTCTTTGTCTCTCTCCATCATTTTGTCCCTCGCCCTTTCTCCCTGTGCGCCAATCCTTGTGTTCTTGACATCTCTGTTCCCCCCGCACAGTTCTCTGGAGTGGGTAAAAAGGTGGGGAGACAGAAACATGTATAAGTCGGAGAGGACTCTGAGAGAAGAGAGATGTGCGCAAGTGAAGCATTACCCGTCTTTTTCTTCCACCCTTCTGGACGAAATCTACAGATCCATTGATGAGTCTGACCCAAAAGGCGAGGACTTGAAGTTTAACGGCGACGCGGCAATGGCGAGGAAACAGAGCATCCGGGAGAACAAGAAATGCGGCTCCAAAAGCAGCAAGTGCGCCGAGGAGAATCCCGCTCTTCACCGCGGGGTTTTCGTCAATAACAAGGTCGGTGACGATGGAGGAGCGAAAATGAGGCAGGTGAGGGAGGAATTCGAGAGGAAGCAGAGGAGGGATCGCGATCGCGACCACGATGCTCTGTTTTTCAGTTCGACCTCGAGCTCGTCGGATTCGAGCTGTGGTGGATTCTCTTCCTCGGACACCGAGTCCATGTATGGGCTCGTCAAGACGAGAAGCTCTTGCTTCGCTCCACCGCTACTACCGAGGCCTAAGCCGGTGAGGACCATGTCCTCTGCTAAACCGGAGAAAACAGAGAGGGCTCTGTTTCAGGAGCAGAGGAAGTCGCGTGACTCTGATCGTTATCGTCACGATTCCTCTGTCGAACAGAGCGCATACACCGAGGAAGGTATGATAAAGTCCAAATCGAGAGCTTTAAAAATTTATGCCAATCTGAAGAAGGTGAAGCAGCCGATTTCCCCAGGGGGCCGGCTCTCAAATTTCATTAATTCTCTCTTCACCACCACCAACACGAAGAAGCCGAAGTCGACCCCGGCCATCGGTGGTTATGGAGAACCAAATGCGGAGAGGAAATCTCAATCTGCGCATGCATCCGCGTGTTCCTCCGCTTCTTCGTTCTCGAGATCTTGCTTGAGCAAGCATTCCCCAGAAACTAGGCAAAAACTGCAAAACGGCCTGAAGAGGACGGTCCGGTTCTACCCGGTGAGCGTGATCGTGGACGAAGATTGCAGGCCATGTGGACATAAATCACTGCACGAAGAAGACCACGTAGAGTACGATTCGATTTCGATGCCGGTGTCGGTGCCGAGCGCGTGGAAAATCGGAGGCGGGAGGCCGCCGACGTCGAGGAAAACAGAGGAAACAGAGGAAGTCAAATGCCACGCGATCGAGAAGAGCCGGCGCGTGGAAGAGGCGGCCAGAGAGTTCTTGAGAGATTACTACCAGAACCAGAAGAAGGTGAGGAACGACAGCTTCGCGGTGAGGGGTCACAGGGAGATTCACCAGGCCGGCCATGACGAGGGCGACGAGTGCCACGACGACGACGATGCGGCGAGCTATTCGAGCTCGGATCTGTTTGAACTTGATCATCTTGCAGTGATAGGCAAAGAGAGGTATTGTGAAGAGCTTCCCGTGTATGAAACCACCCATGTTGGAAAGAATCGCGCCATTGCTAATGGACTGATGATGTAATTACTATTTCCCCATGATATTACAAGAACCACATTCTTAGCCAATCTCTCTCTCTATGTTACATCTTTACAGTCTTCAAGCTCTTAATGTCATAGTTTGATCAGTGTATGTGTTCTCTTAAACGAGGATTAACCCATTTCGGGTTTAGATTGGGTGGAGTACAAGCCAACAAAATCCTTTGAAGTTCACATTTAGATTTAGAGTTGCGCTCAATGTGCATGGGAGATCTTAATAAAGGGCATGGCTCCTCGATAGACTTCTCGAGCTAAAGTAAAAACTGACTAAGGTCGATTGACTTTTCGATAGATCTTGCTCACGAGTGTCCTTCGCCATTAATTAAGCATATGAAATGAGAAATGTTTCATTTTTCAAAGTAAATATTATTTAAGATGAAAAAAGAAAATGCTGTATATCGAAAATATTAAATCTTTCCCGTTTGGTTGCTTAACGGTTACATCAATAGAACCCCGTATTTATTAACTTTGATGATCCGATGTGAATAGGGAGGGGAGAGAAAAGTAAAGAAAGGGAAAGAAGATGTATGAAAAGAAAAGGAAAGATTTAAAAGAGATCACAATCACAAGCAAAATGAGAGAGGGTGGATGGAAAATGCATAGTTCTTGTGAAATGAAGGCGATGGCCAAAAAAAGGGGGAAAAGGAGGGGCATGATCTTACAGCCCACGGGAGTTGACAAAAGCGAGAGGCTTTTGCTTTCCTTCTTTGTTCCTCAACACATTTTGGATTGTAGTTGACATGTTCACTTTGCTTGAGCATTGCGTTAGCATCCACCTCCACAAAATCATCACACTCCATCCAAAGAAATCCACATTTTCTTTCCAGATTCAAATTTCTTTCCTGCATCTCTCTTTTCTTGTGGTCGCAAAAGATTGCCATCGATTTCATCATGAATTTAACATCACTCATCAACTACTCTCCATAGAGATGTAGATCGCGTCAAAATTCAAGTAATAAAAGAAAAACAAGGACGGGTAAAACCCAAAGCTGAAGATGACACTTTAAGTTTACGAGGTACCATAGCCATGTGAACTTGAGAATTTTAAGGAATAGTACTATATAATGCAACTATATTATAAATTTGATTGCACATGTTGGACCCACAACGCCTCCCCATCAAATCAACAACTGTGATGAGGCGATTGTAGGTGCTGCGAAGCAGCTCTAAAGTCTAGATTTATTCAACAAGCATTTTTGCTGCACATAAAAACAGAAGCGTGTGGTGATTGGGTCGTGGACCACCAAAGTCCAAAATGGACAACTCCATACAACCTTTGGGTGCGTGCACAAACCCTAAGTACTTTTTGGTAGAAGCTTCATTAGTTCCTATTTAAAAAGTAAAGGGAGATAAAATAAAAAAGACCTAATTTCTAGGTAGTTAATTATTATTATTTTTTAAAAATTTTGGGTATTTCGTTGAAGATACTCTAGCTTGGTTGTTTATGAGAAGAGAACAAGTAGTTGGGACTAGGGAGGATTTAAGTAATGTTACGCGCACGTAGCTACTAGAGCTAGGGCATTATTGAGCTAATTATTCAAATGTTGTTTCGGAGACGTGGGTGGATTTGATTAGTCTCGAAATAGGTACCATGACGGAATCTGACAATCTTGAAAATCAATAAGTGCGTGTCTTGAATGGTGATGGTTGTGAATGTTTAGGTTAAATTTATGTGTGATTACATAATGTTATGTGTCGATATCGAGGGGAATAATGTCGTTGTAGGCATTGGGCACCGCCTCCTTTCCACCAAACAAGATAAACCATGCGGGATAAAAGACAAAGAAGCACTAATCGCAGTATACATCTCTTTTGTTTTAAGGCATGTGATGAGTCATTAGACTTATCATCAATTTGTGACTCTTTTACTAAGATGACCAATACAAAATTATTTTGGAAAAGCAGTACTTATCCATGTCATTGCTTTGGGAAATTTTTTTTTTTTATGTATTCCATATCTACATGTATTTTTTTAAATGCTTAGTTAATTCTTCGAATATAGACAAATACGCGACGGGGTATTTTCGCCCCCTTGAGATGGGATAAATGGCTATCTTTACCATCCACGAGAAGGAAATCTTCTCTTGGCTGGTAGTGGATCAAATAAAATTATTACCATTCTGGTCAAATGATAAAATGGAATAAATAGCAGCATTCATGGCAATCATCACTAATTTCTCCGAGGGCATGGTGTGGATTCCGATTCATGCGGTCGTTCTCTGCTGCATTGGTGTTTTCACTCCCCACTCTCCTTAATTTACAATCCTTTCCATGCCAATTTAGTTGTCCGAGAACTTGTAAATGGTAAATGAGAGAAGGCTAACTTGTCGGCATTTTTGAATTTTCATTCCACAAACAACCGATAATCTCTATGGTTAAAAGATCTCTAATAATTCAATGAATTGCCCATGTCAATCTCTCAATATCGCTTGTAGAAATAATCTTTTCGGTGACAATGAACTAACTATATACTTTTTTTTTTTTTCCATTTTAATAATAGTACAAGTACAAGCGACACACTAATTCTGCCCTTCACTATAACAAACCCTATTCTACCTTTGCACTTCTATGTTTTTCTTGTCTTTGTTAGTTTTAATTAGGGTGATTAGTAGTCTCCCTATCACTTAGAGCAAATAAAACCCTAAGAGTCATGATCAATCAATGTCAAAAGGGTCTACAAAAGAGCTTAGAGATGTAGATGAGGTTGTACTTGTCAGAATATATATCCAGGAGGTGATGATGCTAAAGTGCCAAGAACTGAGTTTAAAGCATCCACACTAGAATATGCACCTCCCAATTAATTTAAAATTAAATGTAGATTGAGCTTTTGAAGTAGACCTAATAATGAACCTATAAGATGACATTAGTACGTGAAGAGCATACACACTAAAGAAAGAATTTCTCCAGTCAAAATCTAACATGATCATATGATTAGAAGCAAAAAGACAAGTGGAAAAAGTATACACTTCATTAATGGTAGTGGGTGGTGCCTTTGGTTACTTATTCAACAAATGTAGGTGGGAAATGAATTTTTAAGTTGAGGTTTTTTATTGGCTTACTCTTTTTTTTTCTTAATTTCTTGATAGTAGTTTAATTAGAGGGTCTTTTGTGTGTGTTTAAATTAAATATAGTATGGGGTTATTAGCCCGTACACTTGGTGGGGAACTTGCCAGCAATGACGAATGCATGGAATAATGTCGTTTGTGGAAGAGAAGTGAGTGAGAAAGAAAAACCTTGATACCCTGGGCTTGACTTTTGCCTTTTCTTTCATAAAGCTCGTGAGTATTTTTATTTTTTTTATGAAAAATTCTATTTCTGGGGGTGTAAATCACACCTGTTAGTTATCCATTTATGTAATGCAAATGGGCATCCAAATTAATTAATGGTTTAGAGAAAGTTTGATTGGTTAGGTAGTTGGGTTTGATTGAAGCATCGGTCATCACCTACACATAACTTACGTTTATGTGACAAATCGGACTTCATATGCATGATAGAATCTATCTCTACAGGGGGGTGAATTAGTTAGAGTTGAGCAAAGTTTCAAGTAGAAGTTGTTCAATCAATCCTAAACTTATTGTAAAAATGTCAATTAAGTCCTAAATTTTCTAATTTTACCAATTTAATCCTAAAGATTTGCATGAAATTCTAATGTAATCATCGTGATCAATTTTCATGGGAAATTGTAGATGTGACAGTGTGCCACATAGAATAGCTAGCAGTGACCAAACCATTATGTTGGCGATTTTTGGCGAAAATTGACCAATTACTTACAGTACGAATATCAATTAAGTCCTAATCTTTTTTTTTTTTATCAAATGTAGTCTTTTTGGTCAATTTTCGTTGAAATCACTAGGGTGCCACATAGAATAGCCAATAGTGTACTATTTGGATTTCCGTGTTGGCAATTTCCAATGAAAATTAACTAGAAGAAATATATTGAAATTTCACGTTAATGTTTAATATTGAATTGATCAAATTGAAAAATTTATGATTGAATTGACATCCTTACAATAAGTTTAAGATTGGTTAGACAATTTTTTCAAATTTCCAAAAAAGAAAAAATAGAAAGAATTTTGCATTTTATGAGCTCACAACCTAACTGGAGCCAGTCTTCTTCAATTCTTTGTTTAACTTATTCTTGCTTTCATCTGTGGTGGGAACATTATGAATTTGCTGCCAAAATAAGGACATGCTTTATGCCGGAATTAAATCTAAAGACCCACCGAGGTGACATACAAGTACAGGTTTTACCTAATTCCATTTGTTTATTGAGTTACAAAGGTTGACAATGAGGAAAAAGGGCAACAAGAATTATAATTATTACAACCTCAAAATGAGGAACGGCTGATCTAATCCACAAAGTGCGGGATACGAGATGTGGATGTTTTATTTATATAAGGAAATAAAAGTTGCCATTTGGGTTATTTCGAGAAATGAACTTTTAAGATGTTGCCGGATTGGAAATTTTAATTGAAATTTGAAATCCACGAGAAAGTTGTGCGAACACAATATTGATACGTTGACTGTTCAAATTATCATCCTGTCCATTTTAAGCATTATATAGTTGTTATTTATATTATATCAAATATGAGCATTATTGAGATTTTACCGTATAATAGTTTGAGGTTTTAAGAGACAACCCTATTGTTTGGGTGTATTTTGATTCCATAGCTTATCTTCTCGAAGTGAGTTTTCTCATCATAAAAAGATCCTTACATTTTAATGAACAAGTAAAGATCCCATTTCATATTAATTTTTACATCGCGTTTGATCATAGGCTTTGGAAGAAGTCACAGGAGTCACATGAAAGCTGGATGCTCCGAGGGAGTGATGAAATATATTTGTGGAAATTAGGGGACTTCCTTATAGAAAAATATTGTTAGAAATATTATTAGATATTAAGGATATTATTTAAAATTAGGCATTCTCTAGGATGGCTTTTTTCCTTTCGTTTACATATTGTTAAGGAATTAATACTCTTAGTTCTAATAACTCAAGATTGAAGACGTCAACTGAGTGAAGATATAGTCTTTATCTTCATTGATTTTTTCTCCCTCTCTCTTAAAGATTATAGAATATTTACATAGGAGATCTTGTATTTATAAACATATTTAGCACATTGCTATTTGCTGATCAGTTTTGATTCCTTTATTATCTCTCCTTTTGTTTTGGACAACATGAGCATGACATTTAACTCAATCAATCCCATGAATGCACATAAATTACCTCGTTGGAGCGCATGCAATAATGGCTTCAACCTATTTTGTCCATGTGCAAAAGGAAAGGCTCCACTGTTAGAGCGGCAGACATGATCCTTAAAGCTCTTTTGAGTGGCAGATATTGTGATTTGAATGAAATCGATCACATCCAAACTAAACCTTTAACAAATCAAACGATCTCCTTAAAGGCTAGTCTTGTGCTCACATTTAAAAATATGTCCACACACATACCCTCATACGTTTTGAAGTCTAACTAGCTCCAACTTCCATCATCCTTTTACACTGCCTAATCAATCAATCTATTCATTTCAATCAAGAAATGAAATGCAGAACATTTGCTCTTTTTCCTGACTAACTATATGCAGGATGTGGCTAACTATATGCAGGGTCGATCAAGTAGTAAAGTGAATGGGATGCTACGTTTCAAAAACCTAGGGATATCTCAAGTTTGATCCCTACCCGAAGCAAGATGCGTCCTTATTCCTGTATTAAAAAGGGAAAAAGATGTACGTGCATTTGAAATGTGAAAAGGGCGAAGTTTAGATCGGTTTGAGAATATATAAAGAGAGATAGGTCCCAACTTATGCGGGCAGCTTTGGCTTTTGCAACTAAAAAAGAGAAAGGTTAATACTACAAAAACTCAAAATTGGTACACTAGTGATAAATTTACCCATAAATAATTTTTTGACCATGAAAAATCATAAACCGGTTACGCTTGTGACAAATTTACCCAAAATGACCATAAAAAACCCCAAATTAGTAATAAAATAAAATTATCATAAACTAATTTTTTTAACCCCAAAAATCCCAAAATGGTACATTTGTGGCAATATATATCCTTTGTTAAATTGGATTAATATCACAAAAAACACAAAATTGATATAACTGTGATAAATGGAGAGTAAAATCTCAAATCGATACAGTAATTAACTATTACGTGTCATCTAACTCAGCTATTTGATAATAAAATTTAACGGAAATCAATAAAGGGTAAATTTATCACAAATCCATCAATTTGGGATAAATTCATCAAAAATATATGGTGATCAAAAAATTAATTTAAGGTTAATTTGTCATAGGCATACCGGTTTGGAGTTTTTTGGGTGTCTATTAACCTTTAACACTACCTAATCAAGCAATCTATGCATTTCAATCAAGAAATGAAATGCAGAACATTTGCAGGATGTGGCTAACTGGATGCAGGATTTGCTTTTCAAGTAGTAAAGGGAATGCAATGCTCAGTTTCAAAAGCCTAGGGATATCTCAAGTTTGATCCCTATCAGAAGCAAGATACGTCCTTATTGCTGTAACAAAAGGGAAAAAGATGTACGTGCGTTCGAAATGTGAAATGGGCGGAAGATAGGATCAGTTTGAGGACATATAAAAAGAGAGATAGGTCCCAACTCATGCGGGCAACTTTGGCTTTTGCAACCAGCAAAGAGAAAAGGAATTCTTCGATTGCCAATCCCTAGAAAGAAATTCCCAGCGATTGCTCTGCAGCTTTTGCCTTCTGTCCTCAAAGTACAAACCAAGCAGTGACAACAGGGAGTGATGGGGATGATGCTTGTCCGACGCTCGAAAAAGAGGAGGCCAGCAAAAAAGGACCAATTAGCAAGACCCCCACGCCCATTTGAATTAGAGTTCCGTGCCTCTTTCCTTTTTGTAGGGGGTTAACATGTACGTGTTTCCATTCAAATAACTCGACCCTTGCTTAGGTTCAATTCCCTCATCACTCCTAAAGGAACTTCTCAATTCTCAAAACAGTTTGGCCCAAAACTAAATAACAATTCTTTTCTCACAAGTCCCTTTTTTCCCCCCTTTGAACGTCTAAGCTGTCACGTTATGAAATAAAGGAAAATTAAGATAAGGATAAAATTTCAATTGGTGAGAATATTAATGACTAAAGAATAATTCGGTTGTCGTCATGCTTTCCGAAGATGGCCCGTGGAAACTTGGGCCGAGTACCCTCCGCCCTGTTAGCAGGCTTCTGATGATCGGTATTTCTTGGGCTGATGCTAAATGTGCATTCAACCACTATGGTCCAGCCATTGGAGAAAACAAGCCAAGAACTTGATGATGAATTTTAAAAAAAAATATTCATCAAAGGCAATTAGAGCTTAATGCTCAAAGGGTCATATCTATCTGATACGTTACTTGTATCACCCTCAGGATGATGACAATGGGAATATCATTTTCGCTTTAGCGGTTATTCTTTACTTGTTCAGTGTTGCATTCACGTAAATGACTTCCATGTTATTGGAGAGGCTATGCCTTTCACTTGTACATCAAATTAGTCAGAGACCTTCTCGATTCCGCGATTCAAAAGATAAGATAAACGGGAATAACATCCATGTGAACGAAAAGCAAACTGAGGAATGCCCACAGATGGATCAAAGGGAAAAAGCTTTCATTCAGTTCAGCATTGATTTCGATTTGTGTAAACACTTGAAGCAAGCCGACATATGCGGGAAGGACAAATGAGACAGATTCAAATAATTGTTGCTTCTTCTAACAATTGCTTGATGGATTTCTTCCTTTGAATAGAATTTGTGTTAGATCTATTTCACAGCGACTCAAGATCTCCCTTCCCTGTACAGCCATTCCCATCAAGCTGAGGCTAGAGACCTCAGTGGCGGTAAGCCACACCATGTCCATGTATAAATCTCGCATCTTCTTCCGTGTAGACATGGGTTTCCTTCAAAAGTCTGAAAGACACATGGAAACTCTAAAATCAAAACCTGTATGCAGTGACCTTATGGAGGAAAATGTCGTCAATGCCACTTTTCGATTAGCACAAGCAGCAGAAAGAACCATTCACTTACGAGGTCAGAACCATCTTGTTTAGGGTGGCCAAAGAAAGGAATGCAGCACCATTGAGATAGAGCAAATCGCCGTCGATTCTCTTTTCTATTCTCCTATCAATTTCCTTGGCGTCCACAGAGAACGGTTCATCAGAGGCCTGATTCAAGAAACCCATCAAGAATGTGAAGCAGAAGATGAAGTAAAAGTTAACTAGCTGAATGATTTTGATCAAGCAAAGACATACCATGACCCATCCCCATGTATCAGCAAAAGATGGCACGTGGGCCGTATAAGGAATGACATCTGCAGAAATATGATAAGGCACGGTCCATTACATGTCTGATTACTTTGATTTACAGGCTTAGTAGCTCATTAGACAATGAATATATAGGCAAGGCTTAGGCTGGTGGAGAGAATTACATTTGAAAACTTGCTTAATTGTATTGTATATGGATGAGAAGACCTCCTTGTGGCTGAAAATGCCTGCTGGTCCTGCCTGCGCAATTAGAAAGTCATAACTCAACATACACAGACCAGCAAAGAGGGTTAACAATATTCAAATTTTCATCAATTCTGAGACTATTCCTTCACAACCATACAAAGATTTTTTTTTTTTTTTTTTTTCCCAGGGCTGAAATTGGAAATCTCATGTCATTCAAGCAGAGATATGGTGAAACTGTGTGAAGGGTACCTGAGTGACAAATATGCCATTCTTGTTGAGCTTAGGCTTTATAATCTTCTCATAGAATGACTTGGTGTAGAGCTGATAGCATGGTCCTCCTTCCACTGGATCAGCTAGATCTCCAACAATAATGTCAAACTTACCTTTCCTATTCTGCAGTTCGACCCTTTAACAGTGATATTTATTCGATCAGCTTAAGTTCAACATTATCCAACTGATCCACTACAAATGAAATCCAGGCAACTTACTTTGCATCATTTATGACTAATTTCAGCTTCTCACTAGAAAAGGCCTCATGATTTTCAGTCAGATGTTTCTTGCAAAAATCAACCACTTCCTGCAGTTCATCAGGAAAGAATGTTTACAAGAATGTTCTCATTTTGCACCTGAAGTGTAAGCATCTACAGGAATTAAGTGCAGTCAAAGCTATTTAATATGGTCCTACAAGAACAGCAATTCTTTGTTCAATGAAAAGTTACAACTGGTACAGTCCTTATGTTGACTGACCAAAGTCTTTACGACATACTCGACCATCTAAAATTTCTGATCATACTAAGCAAAGTCGCAAGACACCTGTAACAATACTTAAATTGAACCTTGAAGATCATTAGATTTGGCTTGGCCCATCTACTACATTTAGACTGGACAATGTCCTTGTAATTCTTGATTTGATTTGATTTGATTTGATTTGAGACTCTCTACACTTCATGGAAACATGATGTTAACTTAGCAAACTTCAAACTTAGAAAATATAACCTGTCTGAGTTACCTTGTCAATATCACACATGACCACTTCTTCAATTGACACGTGCTTCAGTGCTTCTCTTGCAGCTGAACCCTCGCCACCTCCCATTATAAACAATGTTTTCGGGCTAACAAGACAATTAACGCATCAAAGTTAAAAACAGTTGATCGAGAAAACTTATAAACAAGGTAGTTTACAGATTTATGATGAAATTACTGGAAAACTTAAGCGCAGGCATTGGTGAAGACTTCTCCATAATCCATACACTTACCATCATAGTGAAAATTCATAACCATGAGGATTACAGGTAAAACTGATAGGCACTATTTTATTGAATTTACAGAGTTATTGATGAGAACAATGCACCATGGGAGTACACATGATCTTATCTATCTAACTGCCATCTGAATCAAATTTAATCACTCTTGAGACCTTCAGGTAATGTGGCAAACAAAATGGTGAAGTTGGATCCCAGAGGGACAAATGAGAATGGACTTATGAATGAGGCCATGTAAAGTGAATACAACTTCCTGTAAAGGACTTACTTTGGATGACATAAGAGTGGAGGGTGAATCAAGCATTCATGGTAAATGAACTCGTCCTTTTCAGCGCTCTGCATTTTCCCATCTATCAACAAGACCTGAAACCGAGCAGCACATGACAATTTGTTCACCATGTTAAAAATCATATTCTGAACAAGAGGAACAGAACAAACCTTCCCAAATCGCTTGGTGTCGAGGAGAGCTATCTGCTGATAATCGCTCATCCCCCTATCCAGCACTCTAAAGATACGGATGGAGAGAGTCAGTTCTCCAAATACCTCTTAAGTAGTAAAATGGACCAAACGAGTTGAACAGAGAGCACAGGATTGATCCTGAAAGAGTATGACAATTTCCCCAATCCAGGAAAAGTAAAACAAATCCCCACCGTTCTTGCATATATGCAAATCAATCAACACTCTGTACGTCCAGACTATTCTTATGCCAAAGCATTAAAGAAAAGACAGAGAGAAACAACATATGCCTAGCATGAAGATCAGCATGATTTGATTACACTACTTAGAATTTCCATAGTTCTTCCTACTTCGGAAGAGTAAGACTACTGATAAACACATCCATTTTCAATGCAGGAAATGAACATATGAAAAGCAGGAAATGAACATATCTTTCTCCATAGCAGTAAAAATATCATTGGAGAGGTTATTACATACTCGAGTAAACGTATCGACACTAGAAAGGTTTATGACAATGCTTGCGTGGGAAAAAGAAATGTGAAAACTGAACCCTGCATGACAAATGTGAAAACTGAACCTAGCATGGTTTTAACCATGTTATGTAAACTCAACTTCTTGAACAAAAGACTCATTGAACATTCGAATACCAACTATTGAGTTGTGCATGTTTTCTGGGTATAAATGATTCAGTCAATGAGAAACATCAGAGTTCATAGACAAACTGCAATGTCAGTTTAGAGGCTTTAGACTATCGACCCTTATCCATAATTCTGCAAGCCAATGACCTCTGATGACAAAACTCAACCACAACCTGTTCCTCTAGACTGACAACCTAATCACCCTCAATCTCCATTGAAGTACATGTATTTCTCGGATCATTTAGACCTATGAACAGAGAAATACGAACAGACCTCTCCAAAGTAAATGACCATTTGAGATCATCCTCCAACTGCTCCTCGAACCAGACGCGACCATCCGCAGGACACTCCTCCACATTCCTCTCCCCCTCATTGCCGTTCTTGGAGAGCCCATCATCACTGTGCAAGATTTCCAGATCCCCAGTACCCATTTTCAAGAAGAGAAAGATCTCGCCAAGAAGCGAGACGTTGGGTCGGTTTGGTTTGGTTCTGGGGGGAGGAGGAACAGGGAAAGGGCGGGGTTGCTGTGAGAGTCCTGAAGCTTGAAGGCCGCATTTTATAGCGGAAGGAAGCACCGGTTAAGCGCCAAAGAAAAAAAGTTTTTGCACTCATCGGAACCAGTCGGCAGGTGATGATTGTGTCACGGGCAGGCTTATGAATTATCCGAGTCTCTTTTCACTTGCCAACCGAGCACTTCGAAAAAGTGCATCATCTTTCATGGCTACTCCTCATGTTTTCGTGCTTTGATTTTTTTTTAAAGTCCATCGGAACTGCTCGGGAAGTAAGAATAAAAAAAAAAAAAAAAAAAATACTAGAGCAAAGGTCAGAGAAGAGAAATATATCTTATCATTTCTCATGTTATTTTTTTTATATGAATGATCTTTATGTACTTCTCGACATTAACATTTACACATTTTGAATAGGGGTAATGACGCAAATAGTCTATGAACCTAAGTTTATTGTGTAATGTGGTCTATGAATTTCAATCAAATGTGTAATGTGATATCTTAATTTTTAATTTGTTCAGTGTAGTCTCTGAACTTTTAGTATATTTCAATACGGTTCTTGAACTGTATCAAAATGTTCAATATAATATTTCTATCAATTCAAGACTAGGGACAATATCTAACATTTTCATATAGTTCAGAAACTGTATTAAACATGTATTAAAAACTTATAAACAGTATTAAACATTTTCTTATAATTTATGGACTTTATTGAATATATATATCAAAAGTTAATGAATTATATTGAATAAATTAAAAATTCAGTGACTACATGGCACATTAAGCAAAATTTCATTTAGTACTTGTATCATTTTCTTCATCGAATAAACAGAAGTGGGGGAAGTTCTCTTGTCCGACAAAATCTCATGAATGAGATCTGTCATCGTCACTACTGATAATGTCGATACGTTATAGTTATCCATATGGTCGGTAATAAATTTAAAATTTGAATCATTTTCGATTGAGATACAGATGATGGGCTAACACCAAAAGCATATGTGCTCGCCATTTTTGGTGGTGCCGGGGAAGGCGATGGGGGTAAGGAGGGGGAGGAGGGGGGCGAGCATGCGCAAATGACGGTATTGCTGGGGGAAGAGGGAAGGCCCCGGAAAACGACACCATTTCCATTCCCCATTCCCCCTGAGGCAGATCGGATGGATGGATGGATAGAGATCGCGCGCGTGGGATAATGGGCGGGGCCCACCACTCCCCACGCGGGGTCGGGGCTGACACGTGGGCGACGCTTTTGGGACACGTGGTCCGACCCCAGTGGGCGTCGGCCTTTGAGTGGGGACTGTGAGTGGATCATGTTTTTTTCTTCCTTCTTCTTCTTTTTTTAATTTAATTAATTAATATTTTAAATTTCCTTTTTTTTTTTTCCCTCTTTCTGTGAAAGGAGGGGGGGTGTGCAATGAAGGCGGGCTAAGTGGCTTTTGGTGGGTTGTACTGCAATCCACTAGCGTTGGCATGTTGGCATGTCTACCTTGTATCATGCAATATTCCACTTCCCCTCCTCCTCCTCCCTCCCTCCCTCCTTGAATTTTAAAATTAGTATTCGCGCACGCGCTACGGTCAGTGTACGCACGTAGGACCAATGGTTGTGTACTAGAAGAGAGTAGGCAAAGCCCGAATGTAGTGACGGTTTGAGAAGTGCGACGGATTCGAAGAACCGGATTTTAATTCAGGATTACTATCGAAATATAAATAACGTGATAAGAAAAAGGAACCTCGCTTTTCTCTAGATAACATGGGAGTGCATTGAAAACGATGGCAATCGAGTTTAAGTCAAGGGGTGCGAAAATGCTATCTAGTCTATGTATGGTCTATTAGGGCAAAAAGGAAAGAGGCTAGAAGGAGGAGGGGGGAAAAAGAAAAATCTTGGCCTATAGTGGGCGGGGGAGGAAGGGGGAACACAGTGGGGCCCACGTGAATTTGGGCTTTTGGTGGGGCCCACCAGGGATTGGGGGAGAGGGGCAGGGGGTTGGGGTTGGGGTCGAGGTGGGGAAACAGGCCTGGTGTCGAGCGTGGGGTGATCCCACTAAGAAATGAGATCTTCGATTGTGGAGAGACCACTCCACCCCCCATCGACGTGCATCATCATCACCACCATTCTTACCACCTTCTCTCTCTCTCTCTCTCTCTCTTTCTCTCTCTTGTGTGCTCTCCCCTGTTTGCGTGCATGGGATTGGCTTCTCAATCCCCTGTTTGTTTGGCTCAATTTTGGTGGCCGATGACTAATTTGCCATCCCACTAGCTGCTTCCCCCTCGTGGAATTTGGATATCTAAACCGATATGAGGTAAATCAATCACGGATGCATCTGGGTTTTGAAGAGAGAGAGAGAGAGAGAGCAGAAAATAAGGTCGCTCCGGAGAGCGAGCATGCACGTTTTGTCCCTCCCGAGATTACCGGAGATGCGCACGGGGAAGTAGTAAGAGCGTCTTGTGATTTTTTAATATTGGTAACGAGAAATTCTGTCGGTATATAGGGTAATAGCCATAAGAGAATAGCAAAACTTTAGTAAATTAGTTGAGGGCAAGATGGTCAAGCAACACTAGAGAGAGAGAGAGAGAGAGAGAGAGCCAACAAAAGGAAGTGCTCTTTTGAGATGTCTCACCTTTTGACGTATTGGGGGAACCGGGTGCAAGAAAAACGCGCTTTTTAGATCTTTGTTTCTGTCTAATAATTCAATGTTAGGGCGGCTAATAATTATAACGATAATAATAATAATACTAATAATAATAAGAAGAACGACCACTTTTTATTTATCAAGATTTTTTTTTCTTGAAAGTCGAGGTCCAAGAGGGGGAGTGCCGCGATATGGTTTTGAGTCAAAGCTTTTTGTAACCATCTTATCTTTTCACAAAGATGTCCGACTGCTTAATGATAGATATTTCTTGTCGGGTCCTTCATTACCTCAAAAGGCTTTAAGGTTGAATTTCCACTCTAGCTACTCAGGAAGAAAAAAAAAGGGAAAAAACTAAAAATAGGAGGAAGGAGAGAGAAAAGAAAAAGAAATATTAAGGATGTGTGGCCTTTGATTTGCAATTGTTGAAAAGAGAAGCCTTCAATGCTTAGAAGGTCAGATTTTGTTAACTTTTGATCTCAAGGGTTCACCCGCGATGATCGTTGATTTTACCGATATTTATTTACTAAATCACATAAATCTAAACACGACATCATTAGAATTGTTATTGGGATTATCCAATTCTTGATTCATTCATGTAGTATGATTTGATTAAATTCCAAACATTTTACGTGTCTATTAAATGAAATGCTAATCTCTTGAATCTCAAGAGTATCTATTCATTCACTACCAATCTACAATTCGATGCATATCCATCGATTCAATTTACTCAAATTTGTAAATTAATGTAATTGACACAACAAATGAAGATCTACAATTTATACTTGAATGTATCAATATTTAAATAAGAAATGGAAATTATACATTCTTACGAATAGGGATCATCATATGTACTCGAAATCAAGATTTCTCTATTGGAAATCACAATTCTCATGAAAAAAATTATAACTTATAATATTGCCTGGAAAATTTATAAATGTCCATGATAAAAAAAACAATTGAAATAAAGAGTTTTGCCGAGTCTTATAGTTTGATTCGATTCTCCATTCACAACTCGGAAACTAAGCATTTCGATTCACAATACGTATCTCGATTTAACAACCACGATCATTAGCATCAAAGCAATAGACTTGGATTAAGATTACCCACATCGCCAATCTCGACCTACCTAGACCCAAAATAAAAAATAAAAAAATGTGACAAGTACATTAAAAGTCCTTTGACTTTTAAAAAGTATAGAACGGGTGAAAATCCTAAGTTATGATCATTTTTTAGGGTATTCCCGAGAAACCCTATAAAGATAAGAGAGAATCTTACTAACTCTCACTAGAGGTAAAGCATATATTGAGGAAAATGACTCTCTTCCACTTCCCCAAGTATAGTTGCCCACTCCAAGCATGAGGGCTCATTCTCAACAAGAGAAAAAGGTATAAGACAACAAGCCTGTCTTCACTTCTATTCTCATAGGACGAGCGTACATTAGAAAATGGGGGGTCGCGAATCATTCCCAAGCCACATACGAGGCCATGCGTGCAAAGTCCCCACTAATTGCTGTAAGCCAAAATAGAGAGAACGAACCAAACGGCAAAGGCGAGCAGAGGGGGACAAGAAGACAAGTCAATCATGGCTCTTTTCCATGGTGTGGTGTGCGCGTGTGCGTTCGCTTGGGGTTGGCTGCTTGGTGCTCCAACATCACACACAGAATCTCTGCGTATGATGGATTTGGTGGATGCTGCGGAAAAGGCTTTTGTGTGTGTTGGGAAAAGATATGGGGCACGTCTTGCGTACACGTGCTTATTGTTTACGCGCTCTCAGCTCGAAGGTGATCCCGTCAATGATGTCCAACGAGTGATGGGTCTTTGCCAAAGAGTGGGATTGAAAAAGGGTGCTGATTCGAATAATGAGAAAGACATGTTAACTAGGTGTGGTTGTAGTCCGTTCACGGAGTTTTGATCTCGATATTTGGACCTCGATGTGCTCGAACTCGAGTCAATTTTTGGGAAAAGACGATGCGCAGTGAAGTCGGGGGCCAGTTGTAATGGTATGTCAAGTGGGAATTTGCTCGTGGAAAAAGGCGGAGAAAGGAAGTTGCGAGTCGATTTCGTGGAGCACAGTGGGCTTAGGAGATGTACATCACAGCACCCAGATCGTTTTCAGAGACTTTTCGACACAGCATGTGGGGTGGATGGTGGATGCCACTACTGTTGAGAACGCTAATATGCATTTCCATAAGTCTCATTTGACATACTTGGTCAGATCACTTTCACTGAAATCTAGACATCTAATGATGAAGCAGTACCTCAAGATTCACCAAATTCCCCACCGAAAGAGAAAGGGTTTCTTTAACGAGTCATTGATGGCTCCTCAAAGAGTCTTTGCCCTGACACGAAAACATGACCTCCAGCAATCAATCTGGGGGAATCAAAGTACTTTCTAAGCTCGCATGATTCACAACAAATGATGCTTTGGCATCATTCTTGTCGACACCGCATGATGAGCGAGAGAAGACTAGTTGTCATTGCTCATCGCGTGATGAGAAAAAGATTGTCTAAAACACGTCTAATCCGGCGGAATTTCAAATGTTCTAACGTACGTCTCGCATGGATTCGGGATTCACTTTCCATGAGCTGATTCGCCGCCGGGAAAAGGGCTCATGTAAATCATGCGTCCGCGTGCTCACGTCTGCGCGCACAACTTCTCAGGGCACTGTGGACTAGCTAAGACTAAAATGATTGAGATTCCATGGCAGCCGGCGAAGCTTGAAAAGGACAGGAAAAATGAAAGCGAAGAAGAACCGATGACGCTTCATTTTGACAATTGCTTCACGGGTTTTGCATGATACAAGCTATTAAAGATTAATTACTCGTCATCGACCATTGATGCCTGAACAGTTTAGAACAGGGTTCATGTTGACATATCAATGAAATGGTCATGTTCTGTATTAGCAAGAACCACTATATTGCAAGCACCACGTCCTACTAAGACGGTTTGGGAGTTTATTTGAGTGCATCACAACTGAGAACAGGAAGAGGCTTATCACAAGTCATGACCATTTGTTAATATTAACCTTCAGAAGAAAGCATCGATTTACATTCTAATCCCTCCTGAGCAAAGGAGCCAATAACATTCTACCTCATCACTAAAAAAAATGTGCTTTACAAAACACTACCGTACATATTGACCACTCAAAACACTTACAAACACTTCTATCTAAATTGGACATTCACAAGCGCTCCCATTATTGTGGCAATTCGCAGCCTTGAGAAATTCACCAAGCTTCATCAAGCATTTGCTCCAAAGAAATGCTCAAGCACGAATATATTCGGTCACACCTTAATTGGAACTACTTCCCCACACCGCTAATTGGTTCAGTCGTGTGTCTTGGTCCTTAAGCGAACTGGAATCTTCAAAAATCTCTGTTGGAGATGCTGGTAGTTGAGAATGGATGGAGCCCACAAGAAACTGTGTCAGCTATCCTTGATGACACCAGAATCATGACCTCAATAACAACAACATTCTGAGAATTTAGCCCGAAAATCCGAGGGAAAAACATGGTACTCACAAGGAAAACTTGAAAGAAAAAAAAAACTCTGAAATGGGAGGATATAATGACGGAAGCTAATATACGTCAGCGAGCAGGCGCCCAAGATGCATAGTGGAGAGCGCATGGTGACGAATAGAAGAGAATTTAGTGCAAAACAGCAAATCAGCTCACCTGTCAAAATAAGGATGTACTCCTAGTCCTAGCAACCATTTGGCAAGCTGAGCATGGAGATATATGCTCATATAGCCTGGTAAAAGATAAGCCACCGCAATTATAGGATGTGGGCAAAAACTGAAGGTAAAAAATGAAGGCAGCGATCGGAGCTCTCAGATATACCTTAGATTATGCCATTTCACGACTCAGCCTCACCATTGAACATCAGTATGTTGCAGCAAGCACAATACGGTGAACATTTGATCCCTGTATTCACAAAAAAAGAGAGGTAAATGAGCAGAAAAATTAATAAAAATGCCTTGGTATATCTCCCTTCACCTTAAAAGGTTTGTTTTTGGTAAGGCCATCACCCAATATAACATGATTTTATTTCATACATACAAAGATTGTGGAAGGCTTGTTTTTCAACAAGTTTTTCTTTCTAAATTCAAGTGCGTATCCAGGCTAATTTGTGTAGATCAAACATTACGGGCAATATGAAAAAAAAATAAAAAAATACAATGGCATGTAGCACTATAAATCAGCCTAATTCAATGGGAAAATAATTCAAAATGAAAGAGTACATTCCAAACTCCAAGTACTTGGATAAGCACAAGAAGCCAGACAGGCTCCCTCTTTTAGTGTATGAGCATTGCAATCAAAGCCCCCAGACCATAACAAAGAAAAGGGTGCCCAAAAGAAACACTCAAATTGCAAGACCAATTAAGCATGAAAGCAGTGCCAGAGAGTGGAGGGAACAATGAGCAAACAAGGATAGGCAAATAGTCTGCTGTTAAAACATCACGGACGCGAAGACAGCCTACCCCTATCGAACTGGTTCTAACTCAAACAGCGCAAGCAGCGGAAAGAGATTTTGTATGATCATCATGTGGCAGATTATTCCAAACTCCAAGCCATTGTGTGCACAGCAGGAAGCCTGACAAACTCCCAGTGTTCATTTAAGCATTTCTATGAAATCCCCGAGGCAATGTAGCGACGCCAGAGGGAGAAAAGAAAAACTAGATGGTATCACAAATAATAGGACAACCCTCTGTTACATCATCAGAAAATTTGACCATCCAATCTTCTGTTGCAATGGGGGGCAAGAACCATTTCAACAAGAACCCAAGTTGGATGGTAACGACAGTTATTGTCATCCTCAGACACGAGATTGATACTAATTAAAATAAAACCAACTCGCTGTAAAGATGACATTTTGGCGGGATAAGAGATTCAAACATCAATCCCAGCATCGCAATCAAAAACCACGCGAGCCTAAAAATCACAGCTTTTCCTTCTTTTTCCCATCAAGAACAGGGGAATGGAAATCCTACGGACTAAAACATTCAATCCGAACACGAACCCATCAAGCACGAACCCTGAATCAATCGAAACTCGACAAAAATCATTCGAAAACCGTCGACGGCGACTCTCGTCAGCTGCGGAGTCCAAGCAAAAGAGCTGAGAAGAGGAGTCAAGGACGAACCTTTTCGCGAAATCCTCACCGACCCGAAACGCCATTGCGCGATTCCGGTCTGGCCGAGGGGAGAGGAACGAGGTTCTTCCGAATTCGAGCATCATCGTCGGCGCCAGCGGTTCATTCATACAGCAAGCAGGAAACCCTAATGGCGGGTTCTAGAGCTGAGAGGGATCCGTTTTTTTGAAAAGATCCGACCAGGAATAAGGCCCAATCAACAAACGGGCCGACCCGGTCTGCTCTTCTTGGAATTTGTCAGCCCAACAATTGGTCCGGGCCGGGTGCTAAAACAATTCAAGCCCAATGTAAACTCAACTAAAATTGTTATTTGCATTTTCGAATGAGTTCCTTTTGGAGCACTAATCCAACCGACTAAACAAGATTTGGAGACTACTTTCCTCTATTTCGATTCCTATTTTAATGAAATATCATTATTTCAGCTTTAAAAACAAGTGACAAAGACTTGTTAATCGATGTCAAATATCGAATTTTTCTTAATTTTCTTTCTATAATTCGCGTCTTTGTTTTGTCGAGTAAAAGCAGCTCTCTTGTCAATATACCGAAAGCAATATGTTGGACCCTTTGTTTTCTTGCCCACCATAGCTTGCCTTCAAAGGATAATTTGTTGAACTTCTTGTGCCGGTGCTTTGAAAAGATGCCGTATGATCTTAAGACTCGAATCTCGACTTTCAAACATAGTATAACGTGGATCTGAATGCTAAGAACATTTCAATAGAGACGCCAATAAATTCATTTGGCGAACCTCAAAAGATTTAGTGTACATCATCCGATCGTTATTCGTAGATCAGTATGAAAAGGGAGACCGAAGTTACATGATGCGAAAATTGATGGCTCCTGGCTCCAATGGCCACGGTCAGCAGTTCAAGAGATCAAAATTACAACATTCATTCTGAGATGTGGACGCGAAAAATTGGCCACTCACCACCTATGTAACACAGAGGCAACAGCTTTGCTGCTTTCTTATTTTTTCCACCACCTAAAGATTGAGATACACTTTAAAATGGACTAAAAATCTGAATGATACAGACAGACTAAGCTCGAGTGAGTAATAGGAGTGCGGCAGAGAGGACATTCGGGCTTTTCGTTGCACCATTCCATAATGCAATTCCTGTACATCGAGAATGGCGATTTAAAGTAAGAGACGAACACGTGCAAGCACAAAGGAAAATGGGAGTTTGGGTTCATTGTAGAGGAAGTACCAGCAGAATACATGACCACAAGGTGTCGCCGTTGGGTGTTGACGATGGCTCAGGCACAACGTACATTTACTCGTGCCAGTCATTCCTTGAGGCTGAATGAGAAAAAATGGTGTAAGAGATGAGCACCGATTTCACTGGCCATCAACCATGCACTGGATGTAGGTCATGACACAAATCTGAACAGGAAATTAGCTAACATGCTTATGTTTTCTACGGTCTCTTGTTTTGGAATATATCATGGGATTTCAAGCTAATCAAGAAGACCAAATCAAGGTTTTCATCGACCAGTAAGGACTATCCCACTGGCACCGTCAAAGACAACCAAGCCTCCAGTCATGGAGTTCTACATCCTACAGATTAAGGTGTAGTAAGAAACTAGTATGATAGCATGTTGTTAGAAATGAAAGATTCTAGTGATGTGTATATGCATGCAAGTATCTTTTTGTGGATTCATTGCTAAGATGAGAAGGGGGGAGGTAGGAACTGGACACAAGATGCCTTCCGTGATGCAATAAATCGAACTAAAAGTTTTTGAAATATCAATTACCTCTGAAGTTGAAGAATCTGTTAGCCAACTTCCTTTGTTATGATCCAGCGATATCACATTGCCCTCCTCATTTAGTACAGGCAAGCCTCTCCCTACACCCAAGAGATGGACAGAGTACCGATTTGATTCCAGAAAGAAAGATGCTATGTCAAGTAGGATTGCTACTTTGTCATGAAAACTTAAAGAATTGAAAGTGAGGTTTGCCTTATGCTTCAAGAACTAGAAAGCATTCTGATCAGTCATCTAGCAATAAATTGAACAAGAATGCGTATAATGTGAAGTATCTTGGGAGAGCTAATATACCTGATGAAGTTTGGTGTGTGCCTAATGATGTCTGATGAACTGAACTCGCAATGGACGACAAATTGCTGCGCCTTAGTCCTTCAGCAGCAAGGATGCAAAGCTGTATCAAGAGAAATATGCCCAATATTTGGTATCTGCAAGAAAATGAATTTTACCAGCTTTAATATTTGAGTTGAGAACACCTGTGACATTTGAAGACATAATCCTTAAACTGGAAGAATATGAAATTTGGCTAGACTGAATAGACAAGTGCTATATGCTCCTGAAAAACAAAAGCATCCACAAGCAGTCAGATTCTAAAGTGCTTAAACCATTGCGTCCCTGAAATCTAACTCTTAACCAGGATACACTTTTTTTATGATGCCTCATTTAACAGGATGAAATGAACAACCACTAATATTCTGAATTAAAAAGGACGGAGGGGGGAAGGAGGTCTGTCTGTATTTTATGATGGAATAAAAATGAGGAACATATTGCCAACAGATTGTCATTCTTCCTCATCCTCCACAGCAAAAGCATAAAGCTAGCTTGAGCCAACCGCCAAAATTGATACGACCAATGCTTATGTCAAAGAGGTGAATGGATTAACCCCACAAGCGTCAAGCATGCAACAAAGGGCACAATCCAAATTGATGTTCCACAAACCAAGGTGATGAACCCATATAGCATGATCAGTGATGCCTTTCGGCATAACAAGAGCCCTGAGATTTGAACAAAACCCTACCTAGGCCTTTGGTTGGATGGTTTACCAATGAACACATATTTGATGCCCGCTGCTCGTTTTGATATATGATAATAGAAGCCTATAGATAGACCATGAAGCAAAAGTTAGACAAGAAACCATATCAGACACAAAAGAGGGACCTCAGCAGAATTCACCTTCAAAGTAGAAGAACATGAGGTTAGTTCGAATGACCAGCTGCAAAATCTCTCGAGCTACAGGAAGCACCTGATTGTAATCAAAGGGAAGCACACAATACCAATTTGAAAGATAGTAAGCCCACAGTTCCAGATCCATTGAGGAAAAAGTGATACAGTCGTCTAAAGCAGTCCACAATACTTTCAGTCACAAAATTACACTTTTTAGTACGATTTCTATAAATGACTGCACAAGAAGAAAAATACACCAACACAACTACTATATAATGAACATAATGGTACGAACGCAGATCATTCCAAAACAATTCTCATAAGCTTTAACAAAAATAAAAATAAAAATTAAGACTCGAATTACCGCAGGCCACCTCTGAACAGCATCCAGCCACAATGCATTTAATCTCCTCTTCCACCTCGCGAAAACAGATCCATTTCCTCGTGACACAGACGAAGATGGATTACCAGTAGCTAAAGAAGTTTGACCTTGATTATTCTCAAAAGCAGTATTCTCATACAGTTCACTAGATGGTGTCTCGGCCAGCATGATCCCACGTGAAGCAACTCTAGAACTGCAAACGAAATACCTCTTTAAGTACACAATTTGCCAAACAGTTTTCCCAGTTCCTAATAAAGATTTAAGCATCGAAAAAGCAATCAACAGGTGAAAAGCAGGAAATTGACCTTATTCTTTCCGTGAGGTAAGGAAATGCAGTCTGATATATGATAAAAGGGCGCGCCTCGCCGGTGTCGGAGGAAGCCCATGAGGCCCAGCAACCTAAAACCAAAAAGAATCGATCTTGAGAGGACCCCAATTAGAAAAATGATTCGGGCACGCAAAAGTCTCATATCATCCATACATCTAACTGAAGCCCCAACCACTGCGACATTTCTATCAATGCTAAAGCTAAGCTTCCAGGCTAAGCAAGCAATCAAATTTCAACTTCAACGGCATAAGGCCGACACGAGCAATGTTGATGTTAAGCCATTGGACAAACCTGAGTGATGTCGCAATACTCTTCCCCCAACGTCTGCTGCCCCGAACCAGTCGTCAGCACATAGTACAGCATTTGCCCGAGAAGCTGCGTCTGCACGACATACCCACATGCGTTAATCATCAGCGTTCGAACACTGCAGTCGAATTCCACCAATACCAACGAGAAATTGAGAAAGATCGAGCTGAAAAGACCTCGCTTTGATACGCCACAGCGACTCTGGTGCCTGAACACGAATCGGAATCGACTTCGATCAGCAAAACGGAGAAGCGCGACACTGCTCATGCCCTAAAAATCGGAGGGGGCCGAAGGAGAGAGAGAGAGAGAAGGTACCGAAGAGGTGGCGGATGGCGTCACGGCAGGCGTCGTAGAGGAAGGAGGCGTACTGGTCGTCCTTCTCGGCGGCCCTCATTATCTCCGGCTGGGCCGCCGGCGCGAACCGCCGCGGCGACTCGGCCCCGCCGCCGCCGCTGGTGGAGGCGCCCGGGTCGCCCGACCGGGACGACGACGACGACGGCTGACCCGTCATCCTCCGGAGCCCCATCTCTATCTCTCTCTCTGCTCTGCTTTGCTCTGTGCCTTCGTGCGTCCGGCGAACGGGGAAGGTTCGGATAGGGACGAGCACAAAACGGCGCCGTCAGGCCTCTGCGAAAACCCCAAAAACGGAAATAAAAAATAAAAAGGATGGAACTCGCCGTTGCAGGGGATCGAACCCGGGTCACCCGCGTGACAGGCGGGAATACTTACCACTATACTACAACGACCTTGTTGCTCTTGTCTTAATTTCAATTAATTTAATTTAATATAAAGGGTTAAGTACATTCAAAATCCTAAAACTTGGGAACAAAGTGCAATTTAATCCTGAAAATTTCAAAAGGTATAATTAAATTCTAAAAATGATCACAAAAGTAAATTTAAATCCTAAAACTTTCAAAAATTATAATTAAATCTTAAATTTTCAAATTGATCCAATCAAATTTTTTTGTTAACAAACATATTTTGAAAATTTTAAGATTTGACTTACACTTTTAAAACAAGTATTAATATTTGATTGCATTTTTTGAGAGTTTTAGGATTCGATTATATTTTCGTGATAAATTTTAAGATTTAATTACATTTTTTAAAAATTTTAGGACTCAATTATAATTTTATGATAAGTTTCTTATCCCTAAAATTAAAAGTTTGTTCTCTTTCTGCTTGCACTACATGTGCGGATAACGTTCTTCTGGTTAGAGGCGGTCGCTTATCTCCCTCCCTCTCTCTCTCTCTCTCTTTCTCTTTCTCTAGCTGAAATTTTAGCAACACCGAAGTGGAAACATTCCATATCGGCGGGGTGAGCGAAAATGGCTATGTCCACCGCTTCCACCGTATCCATCCCGTGCCGACCTTCTCCATCTCCACCGCCATCTTCCTCGTTCCCGCTCAACACCGCCCTCGCGTTCCCAACCAAACCCAGGAGATCAATCCTCATCGCGTGCTCCTCCGGCGACAACCCGGCCGAGACCAACGCGGCGACGGCGACGACGGCGGCGGCAGACAGCGACGATGCCTCGGAGAGCTCCATCGAAGCTCCCGACTTGGCCCCGTCTCTGATCTCCGCGCTCAACGTGGAACGAGTCCTCCGCGGCATCGGTAAAGACTTCCAATCTTCACCTCTCAAAGCCTCGTTCTTTGCGGGGGTTGCTGTTTCAGTCGTGTCCTGCTTGAGTTTTGTTCCGGGAAGAGGGGTCAAAGACGCGGGACTTGATTGGTTTTGGTTTAAGAATGCAGCCATCACGGACGTGGATCATTACGGTCGCCTCGGGCTCCCGAGAAAATGCCCCTACGATCAGGTCCACCTTCGCCTCTGATTCACGGCACTCTAATGTTGTTCATGTTCCGACCGTTTGCGTGGAAACGAGCAGGTGGCCGGGGCGTACATGAAGAAGGCTGAAGAAGCGAAGAGCGAGGGGCTGGAAGAGGACGAGCTCAACGAGAAGCTGGAACAGCTGAAGGTGAGTGACGAGAGGGCTTCGACTCGAGGTCGAGGTCTTGCGAGAAAGCATGCAGTGGTCGACGATTCTGACGTTGTGGGCATGCGATTTTTTTGGGACAGGAGTCGTACAGGATACTGTCGTCGGCGGAAGAGAGGAGGCTGTACGATTGGAGCTTGGCCAGGAGCGAGAAGCCGGACAGATACATGTGGCCTTTCGAGGCCGACATCGCTCGGGCCACTCCAGACTCTCCTCCTCCGCAGGTACACTCAACTCAAACTGCTCCATCTTTTGCTTAATCTCTGGTGTTTTTTTTTTGAATTTGCTCGATGCTAAATCGCTCGAACAATCTCGAATGGACTGTCGATGTGCCTGACGAGTTGGTTTGATGAGAGTCGGAGCTTTTGCGATGCAGGAGCCGGAGGACGAGGGGCCGACGAGACTTGTGGGTTACTTCATACTTGGATGGGTGGTATTGTCCTTCGTATTATCAATTGCTCTCAATCGATAGTTCATCAGATAATGTATCGAGTTTGTGAAACGAATCTCCCAAAGAGAGGTCTTGAATTGGATGAAGCATGGATCTTGAATGGGTTGTAAATCGTAGTAATTCTTAATTGGAACCTAATGCCACCAAAGATTGACCAACTAGTATCTAGATAGATCTGGGTATTAGAAAGACTATTATTCTTTACTCAGACTTTCATATTCGTCTTGGCATAGCTCGAAATGATATGTTATATTGTAAGAAATTACTATTTGGGTCGGTGCAGAATCGCGGCTATAATTATTAACAATATGATGATTTACTTAGGTTCAATTGTGCCTCACAATTCAACGAGGGACTCCCTTTCGACTTAAATGTCATGATTTTTCTATTTAATAAAACTTTTCTATAGAGAAATCTTTTCTAGTTCATTATAACACAACTTCATGAATGTAAGTTTTGGAAGATGGACATACTTCTACATTCTATAATGTCATATCTCTCACCAGAATTACGAGCCTAAGCATTCTGCTCTGGTTGTAAATGGGCAGGGTAGCACGACAAAAATGTTGCAGATTTGACTAAGTTCGATGCTCAATCCTAGGCAAACATTTGTTTTCTGCACAATCCGATGGTCAAGTTGACAAAATAACTCATTTTATCGAAAATCGACTCCGTTTAACTTGTCACTATAATCAAATCTTGTTCGCACAATCTTGAAAGAATATATATGCAGTAAAATGTACTGATCTATTTCTTCATATATTTTTCAAGAAACAACCATCGATATCAAAACATTGGTGAATCTTGATTAAAAAACATCCACAAATTTTTTCGTCTCACTAAATTTATGCATAATTTATTAAAAGTTTCAACCGAAAGTTACGAAACTCATGTACCTGGCCCAACTCGTGCCATCCCTACGGGTCAAGGCCATTCGGGCAGATTTGATGGGCCGAAAAGCTCGTCGCCTCTCTTATTTTCGAGTCTTATACGATTAGCTTCTTTGAAAAGGTGGTTCATCTCGACCAATCGAGCAATCGTGCGTATCTTTCGGGAGCCATTGAACATGCATGGATAAGCCGAGTGGCGTAGAACAAGGTTTCGCAAATTTCTAAGATCGCGCCTTTTGGATCTGGCCTGTCTGAGCTTTCCTAGTTCTTGGCCCATCTTGGACGTTCGAGAGGGATTCTGCGGACAAGCTTACTTGCACCTCTATCCTCTCTATCATTTTCACTTTGCTTGCACATAGGTAACTTCCATCAAGCATAGAGATAGCAGATGGCCAATCCCTATCGGTAGTAAAAAGGAACTCCGGAAAAAAACAAGTTGCGTGAGGAGGGAAAGTTTCATTAATTGCTTGGACGATCTTATTGTTCTGTTAAAAAAAATGATTTTTTTTTCTGTGTTGGTACTTCTTTTAAAGACTAGGTAATTTTTGGTTTAAAATTTTTTTTTCTGTCCACCTGATTTGTCAGTAACTTGTTAATATTTTATCGACACTATTATGAAAATGTTTTGATGCTTTCTCCACAAAAATAGCTAAACATGTGTGCAGCAGTTTACTTACCAACTATTAAAAAAATGAAAGTTGATAATTCCATAACGGTATTGGCAAATTTCCAACAAGTTACTCAGATAAAAAGTCATTATATATATCAACAGTTTTCTGATACTTATCAACATTTATTAAAATCCACCTACGCGGAAACAAATCCGCATGTGAAGCATGGAAGTATAGAAGTCTGCTGGTTTATTGAATCTCACTGTCACTTAACCAAAAAATCAAACTAATCATCCATTGCAATGATTTAATAAGTTTTACCTTGCAAGAACGTTAGGTGGGCTTTGCTCGCCGAAAGAAAGAAGTTTAGTTGGCGTTGCCTTTGATTTGCTCCTCAAGATGTGTGTTTCCTAGAAGTGTCCACTTCAGTAATACTTTCCCACAAGATTACTCAAAACCTTTCCAAATTCGACCATTTTCAACCGGTAGGTGTCCTTTTCCTCCTCAATTTCGTTGTTCTATGCGGGTACACCGTTCCTACAAGAAATTACCTAACATTTTAGATGTGAGAAACGAATGAAACATGATCACGTTTTTGTTGCTAGGCTTGGAGTAGTACGGTGCATACCAGAGGCTTGTTTCTAATGAACTTGGAGAAAAAAAAGTGTGAGATTCAACGGGATCATTATTGAGTTCTAGATGTATTCAGAATAACACAACAACTCAAACATCGAGTGAAGGCGAGTCTTGAGCTTTGACATGGGCGGCTCTTGAATCTTACTGAGTGACCATATAACTTGGCTTCAAGCTATGCTCATATCTAGATAATTAATCGAGTCAAGTTCAAATACATTACAAGTCAACTCGAGTTTCAGTATCACATAGTGTCCATTCGATTCTAAATCGATCTTTTTGACATTTAGTAATGACAACCTCATCAGTTTGTCTTAGTGGGTCCTAGGGGGCCCTAGTTTGATTGTTGAGGTGACATTATGGTATTGATCTTCAACTTCACATATGAAACCTCATTTGACGAAAATTCAATGATTAAGTCGTTGCTAGATGATATATGGATGCGTGGTAGGACAATAGACACCTGATGAAAGGTCTAGGAGCGGCACTTTCTTGTAGATTTACATTTAGCAGTTTGAACTGTCCTTTTGAAATTTCAAATTCTTAAGGGCGAAGCAATAATCCCAATTTAATAGGTCGAAATGAGACTTGTGTGAAATGGAAAAGATGCGACCTAACTTTAATCATAAGTCGTTGCATTCGAAAGAAAGTATTATTAAATGGCATAAATTGATCGAGATGGATTGGTTTATAGTATAAAAATATTTAAATATCAAGCAACGTATCTTTTTAATAGCTTAAGTTTTTAAAATAGTTGACAATAGTCTCAAAAAATTTCACATAATGTCAGAGTAGGAGGTCTCGAGTTCAAATTTTTCTAGACTCTTCCAGGCTTTAGGTTTAGGGTAAAGTCAAGCCTATGTGTGGAGTATCAAGGGTAAAGTCAAGCCTATGCATGTGGGGTATTAAATGTTAAACAACGTTTTATCTAACAATTTAAGTTTTTAAAGCAGTTGACAATTGTTCCGCAAAATTTCACATATAGGTCTCAAGTTTTTCCCTCGATTACCATTGGTTGGGCATCGAGATCGAGTTAACATAGATTAATATTTAAATATTAAACAATGCATTTATCCAACAGCTTAAATTTTTAGAATAGTTGACGTTAATTTTACAAAATATCATATATAGGTTACAAATATTTCCCTTGAGTATCATTGGTTGTGCATCAAGATCGAGTTAACATAGATTAATATTTAAATATTAAACAATGCATTTATCCAACAGCTTAAATTTTTAGAATAGTTGACGTTAATTTTACAAAATATCATATATAGGTTACAAATATTTCCCTTGAGTACCATTGGTTGTGCATCGAGATCGAGTTGACATAGATCATGAGCCAATTTATAGTATTTATATTTAGCTCTCTATGTTAAGGGATGCAATTGCTTAATCTGGTGAGGTGATCTTCTGCTTTTTCCATGTAGGGGACAGTCAAGGCACATTAGACATATAGAGACAAAATCTGTTGGTGAACACGTTATATACTTGGCAATCGGTGCCTGATGACTACCAGGTTTCCTTGATAATGATGATCGAGCCAGCAATGGTGTTGATGTAAAAGAAATCCGAAATCATTATGTGAAAAGTTCAAAAATAGTGGATTTAAGTACGAGTTCATCGACATATCACGTTCAACATGATAATATATGATAGCATGGAAAGACACGGACACTCAATGAAAGGTCCTGGAGCGACAATGTGAACTGCCTTTTGGAATTTCAAAATCTTAAGGTCGAAGTAATAGTCCAAATTCAACAAGTCCAAATGGGACTCGTGAAGTGGAGGAAATGGACCTTACTTTAATCATAAGTTGTCGCATTCAAAAGAAAGCATTATTAAATGGTGTCAAAGGACTTCATTGAGATAGATTGATTTGTAGGCCGCAATTTTTTCCCTCGAGTACCACAGGTTGCACGCCGAGATTGAGTTGACATTGATTATGGACTATTTTATAGTGATCATACTCAATTCTCTAAGTTAAGGGATACAATTGATTAATTTGGTGAGGTGAATTTCTACTGTATTCATAAAGGGGACAATTGAGAAAACAGAAGACGTATAGAGGCAAAGTTTGTTGGTGAACGCCTTGTCTACTTGGCAATTGGTGCCTGGTGACTTTCTAACTTTCCTTAATATGTTGATTGGCTTAGTAGTGGTGTTGACGCAATTTTTCTCATCCCATGTGACCTCCATTTTTGGGCATATTCTCCCTTAATTCAAGTATGCTTTTGTATCAGTATATCTCAATTTAAATTTCCACGTTGTTAACCTGCACAACATTGTTGTAGCCCAACGCTCTCCTGCACCATGCATGGTCTCTATTTTGTAATTTCCACCGAAACAAGCCTTAATAATAATGTTTGTTCCTTGAAATATATAAGAAACAACAAAATAGATTAGAGCCCACCAACCGACCATCGCCTGTGAAGAAACACTTGTTAGGACGTGTAAGATATCTTCGCATGGGAAAACCACCTATGAAGAAGTTCAAGTCCAACCCTATCAATAAATCGAATTGAATCTGTCTTAATCAAAAGCTTAAACTAACAAATTATAGATTATTCATAATATATTAACTACTTAATAACGTACCAATTATCCAATATTAGATGCCTAACCAATGAACAAGTGGCAAAAATCTAGATATAATTGGGAAATCGTGTGGGAAAACTAAAAGTTACTTGTCCCAATGTACATAATGCAACGTAGTACGCTTAAGCAGAAAAGTCCTGTTTCGTAGTTGGGGATGAAGAAATATGAGCAAATCTGAAATCCAGAATAGGATCTTTGAAATTGACACCATGATTTAGCTTCTACGTCTAGAAAAGGTGAAATCATTAAATTTCTTCATTTCCAGTCCACGAAACTTGATCTTAATTTACTTTATTTTTTACCCCAATCTCTCCAACTTTCATATGAAAAAGGTGAATTTTATTAATTAGTGAGCTAAGTTTAATTCCAGATACCAAAATTTCTAGGGCATAAACTCCAGAGACACCCAATGGCAAATCCACAAATCAAACTAAAATTAGGCGACTATCTCAACACATATATGATTCGGAAAAAAAAGAAGAAGCTGCTCGGTCAGAGGGTTAGCATATAATATGCATCCGATATATTTTATATCGCTTTGAAATGGAAAGTACGAACGATGGGATCTATTTTCAACCATTGCCTCGACTTTCTAGATTGAAACTACTACTGATGGTACGGAACAATTTGTAATTGGAGGAACCATTTCAGGTGCGCTGCCTTTCTTCACCGCACATTTGGCACGATCAGAGACATTTTGGTCCCATTAACAACATCGTACGGTGGAGGGTGAATAATGCAACAGTGTAAAGATGACGACCCTTAAATCATATATAATTGCATAAATTTCTTAAGTGGCGCTCCAATTTGGATTCTTCTCAATTCACCCGACAGCATTCATGCATCCTCGGACACGTGATCTGATGTGTTCAATCGGACGTTTTTGGTTCGAATCTTGTCAAGGACAATATTTGTCATAATATCCGACTCTCAGTGAGGAGATTCCTTAAGACGTGAAATTAAATAATTTGCAAGACTGATGTTCATTTCAGATCGATCGTTTTTTTTTTTTTTTTTTTTAATAATGGTTTTTCAAATTATTAGCTATACTCTATATTGGTCAGTTCCATTATGTCGTTTCTCATTAGTATTTCCTAAAAAATGAAGTTGCCAAGAATAGTTGTTTGTCTCATAAAGTTAGTTAAGCTAATAATTTGATTGACAAAATTTGTATCTTGAGACTATCTATGTAATTAAAATGAGTTTATTCATTTTCATACACTCTTTTTATTTGTCCTCTGCTTCCTACGTTCAGTATAGATCAACTAAAGAGCTAACTACTTGGATGCTCGCAAAACACCTTTAAACCCTATAAAATAATATAGAGGCCTTGATTTGGCCTGTGCATGTGACGTCAATCTACAGTTGTTTGCACACAATTGATGAGATTTGAATGGATAATCTTTAATTTTCGAGCTGAAAATCCTCTTACACTTCCACCAATTGTGCCAATTCTGAGGGATCAATCCCCGAGTGGGGATTAATTAAGGTACTTAAAAAGGCAGCTCTAATCAAAATTAAATTCTCCATTACATAACATCACGGCCATTCCTCAGGATCAAGCACAAATGGAATATACTCTAGATCTAACGTGTCCTCTTTTGTACAAACACTGCCCGTCCAACTCTCCAGAAGAATTTTTTCGACGCTAGGTGCAATATTATCAATAGTCTCGAGCATATTCCCCATAAAACGGTCTTGCTCTGCTTGGAAATGATCATCAAGTTCAAAGTCAAAGAGACGAATTTCACCAACACCTTGACGAGGAAAATCTTCATGGCGAGCCTTACCAATTTGTGAATCCTGAATGTCACTCGTTGGTTTAAGCAGGGGGGCAGGTTCATATAGTTTCTCCCAGGCTAGCACCGGGGTGCACTGTGTTGGCTTTGCTCGCACGGGTTGGGGTCTGCTGACAGTTGCCGGCGGTGACTGAGAACTCGAGGGCTTGATGATGTTGGAATAGCCATTGTTGGCCGAGATCCTTTTGGCTTTGGACTTTGTTGAAGGTGATTCTCGGGAGGGAAAAGAAGACAGTTCATCTTTAGCTTTCTTCACCAAAGTGGTCTTCCAATAGTTCTTGATTTCATTATCCGTTCGTCCCGGGAGTCTACCTGCGATCAGCGACCATCTACACAAAAAACATTAATAATTCTTTCGGTTAAGTTGAATTATTTAGATAAACTAAGATCACAATCCCTAAACGGCACCAGAGGGGGAAGAGAGAGAGAGAGAGGACCTGTTACCAAGGAGCTTATGGAGTCTGATGATGAGCTCTTCCTCATCATGGGAGATGTTACCCCTTTTGATGTCTGGTCTCAGATAGTTTAGCCATCTCAGTCTACAACTCTTGCCACATCTCTTGAGACCTGCAATTCTCAACTTTTTGAGACATGGACTGGATATTTTCTCTTTAGTTTAATGAAATTGAGAGAGAATGAGAAAATGAGTCATGGAAAAAAAAAGAAAGAAAGAAAGCAAAGAATAAGAATACCAGCTCTCTTGGGAAGATTCCTCCATTGGCCCTCCCCATGAACTTTGACATAAGCAGTCAGAATTCTATCTTCCAGGGGAGTCCATGCTCCTCTGTTCAGTCCTACCTTTGAGCAACATGGACTCCTTCCCATCTCTCTCTCTCCCTCCTTCCCTCCCTCCCTCTCTGTGCGCGTTTCTGTATGACTTTATAAGGTGAGATGAAGAGGACCCATTGGGCCTTCATATAATTGCCCACAACGAAAGGCATAAAGATCTGCCGGTGACGTAGGATAATAGTGCACGGCGATGAGGTGGCCCATAACGTGTAACAAGAAACTAGTGGAACATATAAAAACCCTAATAATGTATGAGCGGTGGGTCAATAATCACGATCATATTGTTTCTCTTGCTTGAAACAGCGATCAAAATTTATCTCGGATCACTTATCGTTACCATAGAAACCAATTAGATCAATCTTTTTAGTAGATTTCTTCCACAAGCTACATGCTGAACATGTGATTCACATCATCTTGTGCCAAGAAAAGAAATAATTTATGTGGGATCCTCGATCATCCAATTCCAACTTTAGGGTATAATTATCCTTAAGTTATTAGGATATGAAAAGCACCTCCGTATGTTGCTAGGATATGAAAGGTACTTATCATTTGAAAATTAGGAATTCGCTATTCCCGATTATCATAGCATGTAGAAAAGAAATACTATTAATGACCACCCGCCGATGGAACTACTTCGCTAATTAAAATTTCTATAGCGGTTAAAATAATGATTGAACAATTCGATTGTCATAACCTACTTTGGGGGGGAAAAGCCGAGCTTAATTGGCTTTAGAAGCACACTGTATGCTATTATCACTTCTCCCTTTTACTTGATGAACTTTGAGTCTAGATACTGTTAGGCCAGTTGGTTGAGGAACTGTGCCGAAGGCATGCCTAACAGCTTGTGGGATTTTCACCCACCCTTTCCTCACGTCAGGCGCGGGTCAGAGGTTGGTTATCCCAAGCCTACCTGATCGTAGCCAGTTGAAGCTGACATGGTGTTTATACCCTTCACCACTAGAAGGCCCCCAAATTCTCTGGCTATCTCTATCCACCTGCCAGAGAGGATGGAGAGGCAAGTACGGGATCACTTACCCCAGGGCGGTTCTCCCGCCTTTACCTCCATGAACAGTTTAAGGACCTGCTCAAGTCCATTTTTTTTTTTAACCGGGGGAAACTGTTAGGCTAGTTGGTTGAGGAACTGTGCCGAAGGCATGCCTAACAGCTTGTGGGATTTTCACCCACCCTTTCCTCACGTCAGGCACGGGTCAGAGGTTGGTTACCCCAAGCGTACCTGATCGTAGCCAGCTAAAGCTGACATGGTGTTTATACCCTTCACCACCGGAAGACCCCTAAATTCTCTGGCTATTTCTATCCGCCCGCCAGAGAGGATGGGGAGGCAAGTACAGGGTCACTCACCCCATGGCGGTTTTCCCGCCTTTACCTCCATGAGCAGTTTAAGGACCTGCTCAGGTCCAATACTGTATGCTATTATCACTTCTCCCTTTTACTTGATGAACTTTGAGTCTAGATATGAATAATTTATACTTATTAAAAGTCATCTTGATCACATTTAAATATCGTTTGAGCGAAATTACTAAAGCAATATAAGTTGTAGGATTCACCGTCATTGGAAATTTAGAACAATGCCTATGAAGTGCTCTCAGAACTAGGCCATTTTGAGTGATAGCTGGCTATACATGACAACTTAAATGCATGTGTCCCCTCATATCCACTTTTGTTAGTAAGGGGCTCTCCACTTTCATTCCATCAACGGTATGTTGCATCCACAAAATATACTGCAATTATTAAATCTCGAGCTGTTGCTTAAATGGTAAGCGAGTTCATTTTTCTCATTTAAATATATGATTTGAATTAACACACTTACGCATTCTCTTGATGCCACTCTCAAAAGCATAGACCTGTATGTTTTCAGTATTTACTCAATATATCATGATATGAGGAGTTTGTCACACGCGATGAGAATAGTTAATGCTTAAAGAGTCTAGAACACTTTTTTGATTAAAAAAAGATTTTGCAATTACTTAATTTGCTAATCATGAATTATATTCTGTTTCACAAAAAAAAAAAAAAGAGAGAGAGAGAGAGAGAGATAATAATAGATGCCTAAGTCAACACGCGCTCCAATCACAATGATCTTTGGCTTTGGACCCATATTTCTAGACTGGAAATTGGTGCAAAAAGTGGGCCATTGGGAGTCTATAGGCTCCCCCGCCATGCACTTGATAACAACGCAGTCGACGATGCACGTTTAATAAATGAATACCACTTTTTCATATCTCTTTCGACAAATCAGACTAAGGGGGCAGTACGCCGAGAAAATGTTTATTTCTGATCCAATTATTGACTATAAATAGGACTCGCACTAACAAGAACTCAGAACCTCCAATATTCATCACTTTCACACGGAGGGAAGCTTGTGCAATTCTTTTCTCTATTTTATTTTATTTTATTTTTTGGCCAGAAAAAAGAGTAGAAATGGGAATGGGTCGTTCTTACACCGATGAAGGAATGAAGAAAGGAGCACGGACTTGTCAAGAAGACCAAGTACTCGTTCATGATGTCACTGTCCACGGACTTGTCAAGAAGACCAAGTACTCGTTCATGATGTCACTGTCCATGGTGATAGATGTTAAGATTTGGGACTAAATCATAAGGAAACAAAAAGTAAAAGCTAAAAAGATAATTCGATATATGAGATTTTATCTCAATTCACCCTTAAATTAGGGCTTTATTCAATAGGACTCTTGTTTCATCCTGTTGACGGGGAGTATAAACCACATCTTAACAATAAATGTTGAACATTGTATTGAAAGAAGCACATCAATGATCATAAATGAATTTGATCTTGTTCTCATCGCAAAAAAACATGGCAAAATCTAAGTAACTAAATTGATCAATGCTTTTGGGTTGGGCTCAAGATTCTGCGAAGAGCTTTAAGGCTTCGGTGGTTTAATTATTTGAGACATGATATCAAGAGGGGCAACACTTTCACAAGATGAAGAAGATCTCATTATGAGACTTTGTATTCGAGAAAAGTACCAAAAGAAAATAGTAAATATATTATATTTGTATTAATTCAGTTATAAATTTTTCAATTGACCTAATTTAGTCTTAAACTTTTTATATTTGTGTCAGTTCAATTATCCAACTTTTGGCCTAAAATTGTAGACATGGACATAGTTCATCCTACATTACACAGCCAGTATTGACGTGAATATTTTTTTAATAATTTTTCAATTTTTCTTAGTTTTTCGTTTCTTTTCTTTTTTTGTTGATTGAGGGTCAGCAAGGGTTGCCAGGCGACCCTTGCTAGCACTAGGCAAGGGTGCCGTGGCCTCACCTGATCTAGGCAAGGTCATGATGCCTAGATTGGCGAGGGCCACACTCGCCTCAATTTGGCAAGGGGAAAGTGTGCTTTATTTGTGAAAGTAAATCCTATCAGTGATGCTCTTATCCTCACTTGTTTTGTATCTCCTAATCACTGAAAATAATGCAAGGAATTGATGTGCAGGCCTCAGGAGGTGTGGAAAGAGCTGTAGGCTTCGGTGGTTAAATTACCTAAGACCAGATATCAAGAGAGGAAACATATCGCTTGAAGAAGAGGAACTCATCATTAGGCACCATAAGCTCCTAGGCAACAGGTATTCGTCACTTCGAGTGATGAGCTCATCATACCTTAAAGACTATCTTTTGAAGGAGATATTCAAAGTGATGATAATTTGCTATGTCATTCACCTTTAAACGAAGAGAGCCACTTGACCATGTTGTTTGCGAAAGCCATTTTCAGTTCCCAAAGAACATCATTGAGATTGGCATTAACATGTGTTAATTCATTTTCTTTAGGTGGGCTCTTATCGCGGGAAGGCTTCCTGGCCGGACAGATAATGAGATAAAGAATTACTGGAACTCCACCATAAAGAAGAAGATAGTCCAAGAAAACGGTGACCGGCCAATGAACTCAAAGTGCGAGGATGACAAGCTCACGAAGAACAAGCCCTTAAATGAGACCGCCACGGCTGAATCACAAGGCGATGCCGATCGTGACAGTAAGCCGTGTAATTCAGAAGGCGTCGTTTCAGATAGAATGATGGAATCAATTGAAGAAAAGGGTGAGGGAGGAGATTGCGAGGACGACACGATTTCATGGGAAAACATGATGATGGACCTCAATGTCGAGGACATTTGCATCTCTGAGAATCAGCACTCCGAGCTCTTTGAATGCAATGAAGATGGAGGGAATCAAAACGGGTGGATTTCTGAGGAAATGCTGTCTACATGAGTTGCTGAGTTGATGGGCTGATGCAAGTCCTTCCATGGTGCAACGACTCTTCGCATTCTTATCGATATCGATCAAGAACACTCAGCAGGCACCTTGATTTGGGTGGCATCATCCACTGCGAGAACAATGATCTTAATCAATCGATTTGTCGCTAGAATAACGACAGAAATGCCTGACGCTTCGTTGAAATAGATCAAGAGTTTCAGTTTTCCCTCTATTTCCCCAACCCCCCACCCCACCCTTTTTTTGCAAAAGGCCACACATGTATGCGTGTGGATAAAAATGAAAATAGATTTGAATCTATATGAAAAGGGATAAATAATTAAAAATGTAAGTTAATTTCGGAAAGGAATTTAAATGATTGAATATAAGAGAATTTCACATTCCCTTTTGGAAAGTAATTTATAAGATTAATTGGTGGTTATCTTGACTAGTCTAAATAATGATTTTGTCAGTTTTGTTATGTCATACGACTATAATACATCTCAAAAAAGGACATGCGCATTCCTAAAATTGTTTTAAACCTTTTTAAGGAACATTTTTGTAAGACAATATATGTAAATATAAAAAATTTATGAAAAATAAAGATATCATTAACTGAAGCAATTCACAAGAATACAGATTTTATGAAATGAGTAATTGAGGTTAGTATTGACATCTCTCAATATCATATTTCTTTTTCTCAGAATATCATATTTTTTTACTTTATACAATAATATAAATATATTGACAGAACATAGATGTTCGCAAAAGTATTTACACATTTCACAAGAATTAATATGTTAATTGCCCAACAAACAAAACTTATGCAAACCCAAAAAAGGGAAAATAAAAAGAAAAATAAAAGGATTTTGTGGGGCTAACGACCACGTTCCACATAAAGGGTAACCGTAGGCCTCCTCTTTGGCATTGCTCTTTAAATTGTCTAACGGAAGGGAGAAAGAGTATTGACTAAATCATGGGACAAGCTACCCATTCTATCTGTTCGGTTGATATTCGAGCCACCTGATAACTCATACATGGCCATCTTTAGGTTTGACTAAGGACTTGATAACCCAAGTAAGCGCTAAAACATCAAATATTTAGCATTTAATTATATTAAACTCGTTGGATGACCTTTGATAAAATACACTTAAATTACTTTAATTGAGTAAAAATACCACTTAATCCAATATGTAAAAGAGGAATTACTTAGTTCGGTCAATACATAAATATTCAATGGTGACTACAATATTATATAATATAATGATAAAACATATCGGTAATGACCTTTTGTTTTTTTTTTCTATTTTTGGAAAATGATCAATAATACTTAACTACACGTTTTTTTATTTTCATAGGATGCCTTTTAATTCTATTATCAGCCGTCAATATTATCAACACTTGAATTTGACCACTTAAATTTTCAGCATTTAATTTCCGATCTATCAAACAGACCCTAAATCTCCGGCATACAAGCAAGCCTCAAACAGCATAAAGACTTGGGCAATAAAGGGAGAAAAGAAGCGACAAAATTCACCAATCATGTTAGTCAATTGTCCATGAGCAGCATGAGCAACACCTTAGTTGTTTGTATGCAGTGATATCAATTATAAAGCACCCTGAAAAACATCACTAAACAGTTGGCAATGGTGGATGACATAGATTCCTCTTTCCCTTCAAGAGAGATCATGGACAGAGATTGATGTGTCCATTCTCTTTGTCACTACATGACCATCAAGGTCCAATTGCACAAGAGGGATTCTATCCGTTTGTCGTTTTGTATGGAGCCCCAACAAGAAAAGCCACTTCAAGTGGGTCATGTTTACACAGTGGTCGATATTTTTGTCTTTTGTCTTGGAACGGGTCATAGAAGGTCAAAGGATCGAGGTCAACGCCAACCATTTATGGACCGATGTAGAAAACTCACGATACAAACTATGTCACTACGAGGCAACTGTTCATCATTCTGGTTGTTTGTTGTTTGATATGCTATGAACAATTTATCTATTAGTTAATTGGATTAGCTTTAAGTAAATATGATTCAAGTATAGATTTATTTGGATTTGGATTGTAGCAATTTAAGTATCTATTGAATGATTTTTCTAAAGAGTAAAAGCAGTAGAACTCCAAGGGAGGTAGTAGGGGCTATTGTCAAGAGACGTAAGGTGTATAAGTTGGGTCACAAGATGCCGATCTACTACAATAGAGATAGTCTGTATACAACTGGACCACTCCCCTTCCAACAAAAGAAGTTTAGAGTTAAGTTTTAACACGATGAAGACGACGGTAGAGATAGTCTGGCTACATGCCCTCATCCCCAGGTTGGAACCGAAGGTCAAAGGATCGAGGTCAACACCAACCATTTTTGGATCGATGTAGAAAACATACGATACGACTATGTCACTACGAGGCAAGTGTTCATCATTCTGGTTGTTTGTTGTTTAATATGCTATGAAAAATTTATCTATTAGTTCATTGGTTTTGCTTTAAGTAAATATGATTCAAGTATAGATTTACTTGCATTTTCATTTTGAATGATTTTTCTAAAGAGTAAAAGCAGTAGAACCCCAAAGGAGGTAGTAGGGGCTATTGTTGAGAGACGTAAGGTGTATGAGTTGGGTAACAAGATGTCGATCTACTACAGTAGAGATAGTTTGTACACAGCTGGACCACTCCCCTTCCAACAAAAGAAGTTTAGAGTTAAGTTTTAACACAATGAAAAAGACGATAGAGATAGTTTGGCTACATGCCCCCATCCCCGCGCTGGAACCGAAGGTCAAAGGATTGAGGTCAATGCCAACCATTTTTGGACCGATGTAGAAAATGTACAATACAAACTATGTCACTACGAGGCAAGTGTTCATCATTCTGGTTGTTTGTTGTTTGATATGCTATGAACAATTTATCTATTAGTTCAGTGGTTTTGCTTTAAGTAAATATGATTCAAGTATATTTATTTGGATTTTCATTTTGAACGATTTTTTTAAAGTGTAAAAGCAGTAAAACCCCAAGGGGGTAGTAGGGGCTATTGTCAAGAGACGTAATGTGTATGAGTTGGGTCACAAGATGCCGATCTATTATGGTAGAGATAGTCTGTACACAGTTGGACCACTCCCCTTCCAACAAAAGAAGTTTGGGATATGTTTAGTAGAAGTCCTAAAACTTGTCAAGAAAGTGCAATTGAGTCCTAAAACTTACAAAAAGTTCAATCAAGTCCTAAAACTTGTCAAGCTGGTTCAATTGAGTCCTAAAGTTAACACCGTTAGCCTTTTCCCCTAAAAATGCTGACGTGGCATTTTAAATAATTTTTTATTTTTCACATGGATTTTTTTAATGATTTTTTATTCATTTTTTAAAAAAAAAATTAGATTTAAAAACTAAAAAATTAGATTTATTCATTTTATCTTATTTTCACCAAAAATTAAAAAGAAAATTTAAAATAGTTATTTTTAAAAATTGTTTTTAAAAAATTAGCCCTCCTCTCCCCGCCCCATTGTCGCCGCCCATCGCCGGAGGGGCCGAGCGGCGATCGTCGACCCCGGGTGGGGTTGGCCGGCCCTCGCCGGCTCCGGGCGAGGGCCGACGACCGTCGCTCGCCTTGGGCAAGGCTCGCCAGCCCTGAGCGAGGGCCGATGAGGCCACGCCCGGGCGGGCAACGGTCGCCGCCCCCCCCGTGAGGGCTGGTGAAGACTCGCCCGGGCGGGTGATAGCCGCCGGCGCGAGGGCTGGCGTGCCCGGATCCGGGCGTCCTCGCCCGACTGGTGAGGGTGGCCGGCCCTCACTTGGGGCCGGCGACCGTCACCGGCCCCTCCAGCGATGGGCGACGGCGGAAGTCCACCGATGCCTTTTTTTTTTTAACAGTTTTGTTTTTTAAAATAAATTTAGATTTTCCTTTTTAGTTTTTAATCTAATTTTTAAAGATTTTGAATAAAAAATAATTTAAAAAAGCCATTTGAAAAATAAAAAAATCATTTAAAATATAACGTTAGCGCCACGTCAGCAATTCCGTTAACTTTCTTGATGGTGTTAATTTTAGGACTCAATTAAACCAACTTGACAAGTTTTAGGACTTGATTGCACTTTTTGTAAGTTTTATGACTCAATTTCACTTTTTTGACAAGTTTTAGGACTTCTGCTGAACATATCCCCATTTATAGTTAAGTTTTAACACGATGAAAACGACGATAGAGATAGTCTGGCTACATGCCCCCATCCTAAGCTCCGCGTTGGAACTGAAGGTCAAAGGATCGAGGTCAACGCCAACCATTTTTGGACTAATGTAGAAAAGGCACGATACGAACTATGTCACTACAAGGCAAGTGTTCATCATTATGGTTGTTTGTTGTTTGATATGCTATGAACAATTTATTTGTTAGTTCATTGGATAAGCTTTAAGTAAATATGATTCAAGTATAGATTTATTTGTATTTTGATTGTGGCAATTTGAGTATCTATTGAAAGATTTTTATAAAGAGTAAAAGCAGTAGAACCCCAAGGGAGGTAGTAGGGGCTATTGTCGAGAGACGTAAGGTGTATGAGTTGGGTCACAAGATAACGATCTACTACGGTAGAGATAGTCTGTACAGAGCTGGACCACTCCCCTTCCAACAAAAGAAGTTTAGAGTTAAGTTTTAACACGAAGAAGACGATGGTAGAGATAGTCTAGCTACATGCCCCCATTCTAAGCTCGCGTTGGAACCGAAGGTCAAAGGATCGAGGTCAACGCCAACCATTTTTGGACCGATTTAAAAAACGCACGATATGAACTATGTCACTACGAGGCAAGTGTTCATCATTATGGTTGTTTGTTGTTTGATATACTATGAACAATTTATCTATTAGTTCATTAGATTAGCTTTAAGTAAATATAATTCAAGTATAGATTTATTTGGATTTTGATTGTGGCAATTTAAGTATCTATTGAACGATTTTTCTAAAGAGTAAAAGCAATAGAACCCCAAGGGAGGTAGTAGGGGCTATTGTCAAGAGACGTAAGGTGTATGAGTTGGGTCACAAGATGCCAATTTACTACAGTAGAAATAGTCTGTACACAACTGAACCACTCCCCTTCCAATAAAAGAAGTTTAGAGTTAAGTTTTAACACAATGAAGACGACGGTAGAGATAGTCTGGCTACATGCCCCCATCCTAAGCCCCGCGTTGGAATCGTAGGTCAAAGGATCAAGGTCAACGCCAATCATTTTTGGACCGATGTAGAAAACACATGATACGAACTATGTCACTACGAGGCAAGTGTTCATCATTCTAGTTGTTTGTTGTTTGATATGCTATGAACAATTTATCTATTAGTTCATTGGATTAACTTTAAGTAAATATGATTCAAGTATAGATTTATTTGGATTTTGATTGTGGCAATTTAAGTATCTATTGAACGATTTTTCTAAAGAGTAAAAGCAGTAGAACCCCAAGGTAGGTAGTAGGGGCTATTGTCGAGAGACGTAAGGTGTATGAGTTGGGTCACAAGATGCCGATCTACTACAGTAGAGATAGTCTATACACAGCTGAACCACTCCCCTTCTAACAAAAGAAGTTTAGAATTAAGTTTTAACATGTTGAAGACGACGGTAGAGATAGTCTGGCTACATGCCCCCATCCTAAGCCCCGCGTTGGAATCGTAGGTCAAAGGATCGAGGTCAACGCCAACCATTTTTGGACCGATGTAGAAAACGCACGATACTAACTATATCACTACGAGGCAAGTGTTCATCATTCTGGTTGTTTGTTGTTTGATATGCTATGAACAATTTATCTATTAGTTGATTGGATTAGCTTTAAGTAAATATGATTCAAGTATAGATTTATTTGGATTTTGATTGTGGCAATTCAAGTATCTATTGAACGATTTTTCTAAAGAGTAAAAGCAGTAGAACCCCAAGGTAGGTAGTAGGGGCTATTGTCGAGAGACGTAAGGTGTATGAGTTGGGTCACAAGATGCCGATCTACTACGGTAGAGATAGTCTATACACAGCTGAACCACTCCCCTTCTAACAAAAGAAGTTTAGAATTAAGTTTTAACACGAGGAAGTCACTAGTAGAGATAGTTTGGCTACATGCCCCCTCCTAAGCCCCGCGTTGGAACCGAAGGTCAAAGGATCGAGGTCAACGCCAGCCATTTTTGGACCGATGCAGAAAACGCACGATACAAACTATGTCACTACAAGGTAAGTGTTCATCATTATGGTTGTTTGTTGTTTGATATGCTATGAAAAATTTATCTATTAGTTCATTGGATTAGCTTTAAGTAAATATAATTCAAGTATAGATTTATTTGGATTTTGATTATGGCAATTAAGTATCTATTGAAAGATTTTTCTAAAGAGTAAAAGCAGTAGAACCCCAAGGGAGGTAGTAGGGGCTATTGTCGAGAGACGTAAGGTGTATGAGTTGGGTCACTAGATGCCGATCTACTACGGTAGAGATAGTTTGTACACAGCTGGACCACTCCCATTCTAACAAAAGAAGTTTAGAGTTAAGTTTTAACATGATGAAGACGACAGTAGAGATAGTCTGGCTACATGCCCCCATCCTAAGCCTCACATTGGAATCGTAGGTCAAAGGATCGAGGTCAATGCCAAACATTTTTGGACCGATGTAGAAAACGCACGATACGAACTATGTCACTACGAGGCAAGTGTTCATCATTCTGGTTGTTTGTTGTTTGATATGCTATGAACAATTTATCTATTAGTTCATTGGGTTAGCTTTAAGTAAATATGATTCAAGTATAGATTTATTTGGATTTTGATTGTGGCAATTTAAGTATCTATCTTCTAAAGAGTAAAAGCAGTAGAACCCCAAGGAAAGTAGTAGGGGATATTATCGAGAGACGTAAGGTGTATGAGTTGGGTCACAAGATGCCGATCTACTACGGTAGAGATAGTCTATACACAGCTGGACCACTCCCCTTCCAACAAAAGAAGTTTAGAGTTAAGTTTTAACACAATGACGACGACGGTAGAGGTAGTCTGGCTACATGCCCCCATCCTAAGCTCCGCGTTGGAACCAAAGGTCAAAGGATCGAGGTCAACGCCAACCATTTTTGGATCAATGTAGAAAACGCACAGTACGAACTATGTCATTAGAGGCAAGTGTTGATCATTTTTGTTGTTTGTTGTTTAATATGCTATGAACAATTTATCTATTAGTTTATTGGATTAGCTTTAAGTAAATATGATTCAAGTATAGATTTATTTGGATTTGGATTGTGGCAATTTAAGTATCTATTGAATGATTTTCTACTGTATTCATAGAGGGGACAATTGAGAAAACAGAAGACATATAGAGGCAAAGTTTGTTGGTGAACGCCTTATCTGCTTGGCAATTAATGCCTGGTGGCTTTCTAACTTTCCTTAATATGTTGATTGGGCTAGTAGTGGTGTTGACGCAATTTTTCTCCTCCCATGTGACCTCCATTTTTAGGCATATTCTCCCTTAATTCAAATATGCTTTTGTATCAGTATATCTCAATTTAAATTTCCACGTTGTTAACCTGCACAACATTGTTGTAGCCCAACGCTCTCCTGCACCATGCATGGTCTCTATTTTGTAATTTCCACTGAAACAAGCCTTAATCATAATTTTTCTTCCTTGAAATATATAAGAAACAACAAAATAGATTAGAGCCCACCAACAAACCATCGCCTGTGAAGAAACACTTGTTAGGACGTGTAAGATATCTTCACATGGGAAAATCACCTATGAAGAAGTTCAAGTCCAACCCTATCAATAAATCAAATTGAATATGTCTTTAATCAAAAGCCTAAACTAACAAATTATAGATTATTTATAATATATTAACTGCTTAATAACGTACCAATTATCCAATATTAGATGCCTAACCAATGAACAAGTGGCAAAATTCTAGATATAACTGGGAAATCGTGTGGGAAAACTAAAAGTTACTTGTCCCAATGTACATAATGCAACGTAGTACGCTTAAGCAGAAAAGTCCTGTTTCATAGTTGGGGATGAAGAAATATGAGCAAATCTGAAATCCAGATAGGATCTTTGAAATTGACACCATGAACTTGACATTTATCTCATATAGCCGAGGGATTTTCACCCTCCCTGTATGGTCCCTGGGTAGCCTCACCACTGAAGGAGGTCAGCATCCAAATCACCACCTGTTGCCAGATCCAGTATTACCCCACTGGCTACAGGCCCCCAAATTCCCAACCTTTATTTAACCATTCGGTTGAGTAAATGGGGAGGTAAGTACGGGGTCACCCACCCCAGGACAGTTCTTCCGCCTTTACCTCCATGAGCAGTTTAAGGACCTGCTCAGGTTCAAACTTGTCCCAATGTACATAATGCTACGTAGTACGCTTAAGTAGAAAAGTCCTGTTTCGTAGTTGGGGATGAAGAAATATGAGCAAATCTGAAATCCAGATAGGATCTTTGAAATTGACACCATGATTTAGCTTCTACGTCTAGAAAAGATGAAATCATTTAATTTCTTCATTTCCAGTCCACGAAACTTGATCTTAATTTACTTTAATTTTTTACCCCAATCTCTCCAACTTTCATATGAAAAAGGTGAATTTTATTAATTAGTGAGCTAAGTTTAATTCCAGATACCAAAATTTCTAGGGCATAAACTCCAGAGACACCCAATGGCAAATCCACAAATCAAACTAAAATTAGGAGACTATCTCAACACATATATGATTCGGAAAAAAGAAGAAGAAGCTGCTCGGTCAGAGGGTTAGCATATAATATGCATCCGATATATTTTATATCGCTTTGAAATGGAAAGTACGAACGATGGGATCTATTTTCAACCATTGCCTTGACTTTCTAGATTGAAACTACTACTGATGGTAGAACAATTTGTAATTGGAGGAACCATTTCAGGTGCGCTGCCTTTCTTCACCGCACATTTGGCACGATCAGAGACATTTTGGTCCCATTAACAACATCGTACGGTGGAGGGTGAATAATGCAACAGTGTAAAGATGACGACCCTTAAATCATATATAATTGCATAAATTTCTTAAGTGGCGCTCCAATTTGGATTCTTCTCAATTCACCCGACAGCATTCATGCATCCTCGGACACGTGATCTGATGTGTTCAATCGGACGTTTTTGGTTCGAATCTTGTCAAGGACAATATTTGTCATAATATCCGACTCTCAGTGAGGAGATTCCTTAAGACGTGAAATTAAATAATTTGCAAGACTGATGTTCATTTCAGATCGATCGTTTTTTTTTTTTTTTTAATAATGGTTTTTCAAATTATTAGCTATACTCTATATTGGTCAGTTCCATTATGTCATTTCTCATTAGTATTTCCTAAAAAATGAAGTTGTCAAGAATAGTTGTTTGTCTCATAAAGTTAGTTAAGCTAATAATTTGATTGACAAAATTTGTATCTTGAGACTATCTATGTAATTAAAATGAGTTTATTCATTTTCATACACTCTTTTTATTTGTCCTCTGTTTCCTATGTTTAGTATAGATCAACTAAAGACCTAACTACTTGGATGCTCACAAAACACCTTTAAACCCTATAAAATAATATAGAGGCCTTGATTTGGCATGTGCATGTAACGTCAATCTACAGTTGTTTGCACATAATTGATGAGATTTAAATAGATGACCTTTAATTTTCGAGCTGAAAATCCTCTTACACTTCCACCAATTGTGCCAATTCTGAGGGATCAATGCCCGAGTGGAGATTAATTAAGGTACCTAAAAAGGCAGCTCTAATCAAAATTAAATTCTCTATTACATAACATCACGGCCATTCCTCAGGATCAAGCACAAATGGAATAGACTCTAGATCTAACGTGACCTCTTTTGTACAAACACTGCCCGTCCAACTCTCCAGAAGAATTTCTTCGACGCTAGGTGCAATATTATCAATAGTCTCGAGCATATTCCCCATAAAACGGTCTTGCTCTGCTTGGAAATGATCATCGAGTTCAAAGTCAAAGAGACGAATTTCACCAACACCTTGACGAGGAAAATCTTCATGGCGAGCCTTACCAATTTGTGAATCCTGAATATCACTCGTTGGTTTAAGCAAGGGACCGTGTTCATATAGTTTCTCCCAGGCTAGCACCGGGGTGCACTGTGTTGGCTTTGCTCGCACGGGTTGGGGTCTGCTGACAGTCGCCGGCAGCGACTGAGAACTCGAGGGCTTGATGATGTTGGAATAGCCATTGTTGGCCGAGATCCTTTTGGCTTTGGACTTTGTTGAAGGTGATTCTCGGGAGGGAAAAGAAGACAGTTCATCTTTAGCTTTCTTCACCAAAGTGGTGTTCCAATAGTTCTTGATTTCATTATCCGTTCGTCCCGGGAGTCTACCTGCGATCAGCGACCATCTACACAAAAAACATTAATTAAGTTGAAGTATTTAGATAAAGTAAGATCACGATCCCTAAACGGCACCAGAGGGGGAAGAGAGAGAGAGAGAGGACCTGTTACCAAGGAGCTTATGGAGTCTGATGATGAGCTCTTCCTCATCATGGGAGATGTTACCCCTTTTGATGTCTGGTCTCAGATAGTTTACCCATCTCAGTCTACAACTCTTGCCACATCTCTTGAGACCTGCAATTCTCAACTTTTTGAGACATGGACTGGATATTTTCTCTTTAGTTGAATGAAATTGAGAGAGAATGAGAAAATGAGTCATGGAAAAAAAAAAGAAAAGAAAGAAAGCAAAGAATAAGAATACCAGCTCTCTTGGGAAGATTCCTCCATTGGCCCTCCCCATGAACTTTGACATAAGCAGTCAGAATTCTATCTTCCAAGGGAGTCCATGCTCCTCTGTTCAGTCCTGCCTTTGAGCAACATGGACTCCTTCCCATCTCTCTATCTCCCTCCTTCCCTCCCTCCCTCTCGGTGCGCGTCTCTGTATGACTTTATAAGGTGAGATGAAGAGGACCCATTGGGCCTTTATATAATTGCCCACAACGAAAGGCATAAAGATCTGCCGGTGACGTAGGATAATAGTGCACGGCGATGAGGTGGCCCATAACGTGTAACAAGAAACTAGTGGAACATATAAAAACCCTAATAATGTATGAGCGGTGGGTCAATAATCACGATCATATTGTTTCTCTTGCTTGAAACAGCGATCAAAATTTATCTCGGATCACTTATCGTTACCATAGAAACCAATTAGATCAATATTTTTAGTAGATTTCTTCCACAAGCTACATGCTGAACATGTGATTCACATCATCTTGTGCCAAGAAAAAAAAATAATTTATGTGTGATCCTCGATCATCCAATTCCAACTTTAGGGTATAATATCCTTAAGTTATTAGGATATGAAAAGCACCTCCGTAAGTTGCTAGGATATGAAAGGTACTTATCATTTGAAAATTAGGAATTCGCTATTCCCGATTATCATAGCATGTAGAAAAGAAATACTATTAATGACCACCCGCCGATGGAACTACTTCGCTAATTAAAATTTCTATAGCGGTTAAAATAATGATTGAACAATTCGATTGTCATAACCTACTTTGGGGGGGAAAAGCCGAGCTTAATTGGCTTTAGAAGCACACTTGTATGCTATTATCACTTCTCCCTTTTACTTGATGAACTTTGAGTCTAGATACTGTTAGGCCAGTTGGTTGAGGAACTGTGCCGAAGGCATGCCTAACAGCTTGTGGGATTTTCACCTACCCTTTCCTCACGTCAGGCGCGGGTCAGAGGTTGGTTACCCCAAGCCTACCTGATCGTAGCTAGCTGAAGTTGACATGGTGTTTATACCCTTCACCACCAGAAGGCTCCCAAATTCTCTGGCTATCTCTATCCACCTGCCAGAGAGGATGGGGAGGCAAGTACGGATCACTCACCCCAGGGCGGTTCTCCCGCCTTTACCTCCATGAACAATTTAAGGACTTGCTCAGGTCCATTTTTTTTTTTAACCGGGGGAAACTGTTAGGCCAGTTGGTTGAGGAACTGTGCCGAAGGCATGCCTAACAGCTTGTGGGATTTTCACCCACCCTTTCCTCACGTCAGGCATGGGTCAGAGGTTGGTTTACCCCAAGCCTACCTGATCGTAGCTAGCTGAAGCTAACGTGGTGTTTATAACCTTCACCACCGGAAGACCCCTAAATTCTCTGGCTATCTCTATCCGCCTGCCAGAGAGGATAGGGAGGCAAGTACGGGGTCACTCACCCCATGGCGGTTTTCCCGCCTTTACCTCCATGAGCAGTTTAAGGACCTGCTTAGGTCCAATACTGTATGCTATTATCACTTCTCCCTTTTACTTGATGAACTTTGAGTCTAGATATGAATAATTTATACTTATTAAAAGTCATCTTGATCACATTTAAATATCGTTTGAGCGAAATTACTAAAGCAATATAAGTTGTAGGATTCACCGTCATTGGAAATTTAGAACAATGCCTATGAAGTGCTCTCAGAACTAGGCCATTTTGAGTGATAGCTGGCTATACATGACAACTTAAATGCATGTGTCCCCTCATATCCACTTTTGTTAGTAAGGGGCTCTCCACTTTCATTCCATCAACGGTATGTTGCATCCACAAAATATACTGCAATTATTAAATCTCGATCTGTTGCTTAAATGGTAAGCGAGTTCATTTTTCTCATTTAAATATATGATTTGAATTAACATACGTACGCATTCTCTTGATGCCACTCTCAAAAGCATAGACCTGTATGTTTTCAGTATTTACTCAATATATCATGATATGAGGAGTTTGCCACACGCGATGAGAATAGTTAATGCTTAAAGAGTCTAGAACACTTTTTTGATTAAAAAAAGATTTTGCAATTACTTAATTTGCTAATCATGAATTATATTCTGTTTCACAAAAAGAGAGAGAGAGAGAGAGAGATAATAATAGATGCCTAAGTCAACACGCGCTCCAATCACAATGATCTTTGGCTTTGGACCCATATTTCTAGACTGGAAATTGGTGCAAAAAGTGGGCCATTGGGAGTCTATAGGCTCCCCGCCATGCACTTGATAACAACGCAGTCGACGATGCACGTTTAATAAATGAATACCACTTTTTCATATCTCTTTCGACAAATCAGACTAAGGGGGCAGTACGCCGAGAAAATGTTTATTTCTGATCCAATTATTGACTATAAATAGGACTCGCACTAACAAGAACTCAGAACCTCCAATATTCATCACTTTCACACGGAGGGAAGCTTGTGCAATTCTTTTCTCTATTTTATTTTATTTTATTTTTTGGCCAGAAAAAAGAGTAGAAATGGGAATGGGTCGTTCTTACACCGATGAAGGAATGAAGAAAGGAGCACGGACTTGTCAAGAAGACCAAGTACTCGTTCATGATGTCACTGTCCACGGACTTGTCAAGAAGACCAAGTACTCGTTCATGATGTCACTGTCCATGGTGATAGATGTTAAGATTTGGGACTAAATCATAAGGAAACAAAAAGTAAAAGCTAAAAAGATAATTCGATATATGAGATTTTATCTCAATTCACCCTTAAATTAGGGCTTTATTCAATAGGACTCTTGTTTCATCCTGTTGACGGGGAGTATAAACCACATCTTAACAATAAATGTTGAACATTGTATTGAAAGAAGCACATCAATGATCATAAATGAATTTGATCTTGTTCTCATCGCAAAAAAACATGGCAAAATCTAAGTAACTAAATTGATCAATGCTTTTGGGTTGGGCTCAAGATTCTGCGAAGAGCTTTAAGGCTTCGGTGGTTTAATTATTTGAGACATGATATCAAGAGGGGCAACACTTTCACAAGATGAAGAAGATCTCATTATGAGACTTTGTATTCGAGAAAAGTACCAAAAGAAAATAGTAAATATATTATATTTGTATTAATTCAGTTATAAATTTTTCAATTGACCTAATTTAGTCTTAAACTTTTTATATTTGTGTCAGTTCAATTATCCAACTTTTGGCCTAAAATTGTAGACATGGACATAGTTCATCCTACATTACACAGCCAGTATTGACGTGAATATTTTTTTAATAATTTTTCAATTTTTCTTAGTTTTTCGTTTCTTTTCTTTTTTTTGTTGATTGAGGGTCGCAAGGGTTGCCAGGCGACCCTTGCTAGCACTAGGCAAGGGTGCCGTGGCCTCACCTGATCTAGGCAAGGTCATGATGCCTAGATTGGCGAGGGCCACACTCGCCTCAATTTGGCAAGGGCTAGGACGCCCTCGCCTATGGTTGGCTAGGGTGGCCTCACCCTTAGTCAATGAGGGCAACATGGCCCTCACCTGTGGTCGGCGACCCTTACTGGTTCTCAATAAAAAATAATAATAAAGAAAAGAAAAGAAAAAAGGACAAAACCAAAAATAAAATTAATAAAAATCAAAAAATAATTAAAATATATTTTTGTCAACGTCGATCATGTCACGAAAAACAGTTAATATCCATATCAGCAATCTCAAGTCAAAACTAACCAAATGAACTAAATTAGCATAAATGTAAATTGTTTAAAACTAGATTTGTTCAATTGAAAGGTTTATAACTTTTTTGGTATTTTTCCCTTTCAAACTCTTAGGCGATAGGTTTGTATACATAGTTTCATGCGTGTGCATGACAATCTACGTTCATGATGTTACATTTCATCGTATATGACTCCAACCAAGATTCTAAGATTAGGAAACCCAACTTTAATTTGCATGTGAGAGTAGGGAGGGGTGGAAACCTTAACGATATTTTCTTTGTTGCTCGAGTCGTCATCGCGTCCAGATCGATCAAAATGAAATTTTTGCAGCTGGTCTTTGATTGCCGGGAGGCTTCCGGGGCGAACAGGCAAAGAAACATAAAAACTGTTGACACTCAAACATAACCAAAAAGGGACAAGCTGGCCCTAAGCAACTTAAGTAGGCAATGAAAGTGAGAAACTGAAAATCGACAGAGATGAAGCCAGCCAAACTTGCAGCCAATGAGATCGACTTCAACAATGCTTTCTCAAGGCTCAACGAGTTTGAGGTTTCTCATATCAATGCTACGAGTGAAGCGCAAGCCCATATAAACAAAAGTCTGCAAAAGAGAGGTGCCACACTATAACTATGCAAGGGATCTGCTTGCAGAGTTGATGGAGGACGACTTCGATCAACCTGAAATGAACTCTAATGTGGATACATGGATGTCTATGATCGAATCCTTATCAGAGTGGATCATCTGAAACTTTCAACATTTGATGAAGCAAAATAATGAAAGAGTCACATAATCTCAATGTGCTAATCCCATCATTTATTTCTTCTTCATTTGCAACTGTATGATGATTGAAGCCAAGGGAATGGCTACTATTGTATCGTCTATGGTTTAGCTGAACATCAGATGCTGGCCATGTATTGTTTAGTTCCTGATGCACATGCTGTTTTCAAAAACTTACAAAGGCATGCTTAATACTTGCCAAATGCGTTTTTTCCAGTTTTCCTTGAACATGCTTAGTTTTAATCATCAATTAAAAAAAAAGCAGCAAATATTTGGTATGTTTTGCACTATTAATGTGTTTTGACTAAGAAAACTTTGTTTGTCAGGTCTCCTCTCTCCTCTACCTTCTTAATAGGATGAGATTTTCATTCAAAAAACCTACCCTCATAACTAAGCTGCAGTCATAGTAAAATCACAACCCAAAGCAAGCTGAAGACGATGTACATTTACCAAATTACGTAGTGTTCTATTAAAAAAAAATCCACATCAATAGATTACTAAAAGAGTTGGAAAGTATCAAAAAGTTATTGATAAAAAAAAAAAAAAAAGTTACCAGTCACCTAATTTCCTAGTAACATGTTGACTAATAACTTACTAACACTAATTCTTCCTGAAAGTTTAGAAAGGGTCACGCTTTTTTCACTATCACTATAGCTAAAACACTCCCTAACATAACGTTTTGACAATATTAACCTTTATGGGTCCTACCTTTTTTTTAAGTATTCTTTTTTGTTTACTTGTGGTTGTGGTGTCCTGTTTGTTTTCTTCTTTATTTTTGTCGTGGATTCCATTGTCCTCCTCCTCCTTTACTTCTCTTCGTTCCATCTTAAATCCGATCATGGTTCAAGCTGTGTTAGTATCTGTAACAAAAAAAAAAAAAGGGAACACTCTCCTTTGTGGTCTACTTCTGTCATTTGTTGTCCAAGCCATGTCACACCCATCAGTTTTTAAATCTTTAACCGAAGTTTGATACCCAAGAACACAATAGGAACACCTCTTTAGCCCTCTCAATAGATCACGATGGCGGCTCGGCAACCGAGATTGGCGCGGAAGTAGGAGAGACCGCGGGGCCGACAAGAGGCAAATCCTTACCAGTCTTGTGGATGGGATTGTCGCTCTTGAATGTGGCATTTTTGGTTTGCGTAAACAACTTAGTGAGAGCAGGGGTGGATTCGAGTCATAAATATAGAGGTTGGTACTTGGTAGGTGATTGTGAATTGAAGATGATGGTGATGATCAGGACCAAGAAGAGAAAGACGTAGAAGCAAACATTGCTGATGAGTTTGATGAGGATTAGGTGAGGGCTTCAGCTCTCGGATTTGAATCTTCAATGGGGTTTTTTTCGTCTTCGTGATTGATCGATTGAAGATTTTGATGCGAAATGGGCTAACGAATAACACGGAGCGAAAGGGATGGAATGAGGGTGAAGAGTGAAGAGATATGAGATGGGTATTTTACTTACAGTTGAGCTTTGAGTTGAAGAAATGGAGATGGAAGAGGACTAGTTGGGTGAGGAGGAGGTTTTTGCAAATCTGGGCTTCAACTCCGTGGGTTGCTTGTGTTGGTGATGGACTTTTTCCTTTTTTTTGTGCCGGTGACGAACATAATTATAAGGAATTAATGGATCATCTGACGGTTGAATTTGAACAAAGGGGATAAATTACAAGGCTCACGCATACATCCCAACTCATGTCATGCTCCTAAAAAAAACTCAAGTCGTGCACCCAATAAAGCATATCGCAATAGCAAATGGTCAGTGTTTATTGAAAAAAAACAACAACAACAAGAAGCAATTCACTTATGTAGCGAGTTAAAATGCAGTGGAGAAATTCTACTGAAAATTCGCTGAAACTAAAGATCTCGTCACGCCATGTCCAAACTTCAAGTTTAACAAACAAAGAAATCAAGTGCGGAAAACATAGGTATGAGATGCAAAGAAAATCTTAACAATTGAATTCAAACCGCGATTTCAAAATTTCTAGTCCGAATCCAAAAGAATGCACGGAGAAAGAAGGAACTGGACTCAATTCTGCTTGCATAGCTCATTGCATAAAAAAATGTCTCTTATTGGCATGAGAGGGGTGTTTTAGAGAGAGAGAGAGAGAGAGAGAGATGAGAAGAAGGAAAGTGAGACAATGAAAAAAGAGAGAAGAAAAGTAAAAGAATGCTTCAAAAAGATAGGACTCAAAGGTTAATATTGTCATAATAATGTGATAGGGAGTGTTTTAGTCATAGCAGGAGTCAAGAAAGAGTGATCATTTAGAAATGATCAACTTTCGTTTCGTACTATATTTATTCGATTTCTTTCCAAGACTATGAATTTACCAACTTCCGTAGGAATTTAAAAATTCAAAAATACGTGGTAACTAACTCAAAAGTTGATTAGACAAAAATAGTTGATAATTTGTCCGAGAAAATTTTATGACTAATTTTAATTAAACTTAGTAATTCATATAAAAGTTGGCATAAAGCTTAATTAAGAAAGATAAATAAAAATTGGTAATTAAAATATATAAACTTCACAAGTAATTGAAACAAGAGTTGTTAATCTAAAACTAATAGGTACTAGGGAAAATTGTAAGTTACTATAATAAATATTGATAATTTCTTGGAAAAATAGGTGAATTTAAAGCAATGCTAAGAAATGAAATAAAAGTTTGAAAACTATTTAAAATTTCAAAAAAAAATTAAAAAAAAATATTTGTAAGTACTTTAGATAAGAGTTGGTAATCGAATAGTAGATGTTAGTTTAAGGGGAGAAAAGTTGGTGAGTTATGCTATTATAGGTTGATAATCTTAGAAAAGAGTTGGTACATGTTGAGTTGCCAACCAAGGCAAAAAAAAATTGGTATTTCAATGGAAAGCTGGTAACTTGAAAGAAATAAACATTGATAAATTACTTAAATAAGAGTTGATAACCCAAAACTAGTTGGTCTTTATTCTAATATGAAAAAAATAGGTATAACGCTTTAATTTAGATACATAATTTCATATTAGTAAATTCAAAGTTTTAGTAAGTTTATGTAAATAAAAGTTGGTGAGTTAGTGAAAAAATTACTAATTTGTAAACTGTAAAAACTGATAATTTCATGAAAATGTTGGTAAGTTACCAGCAAGTGACTTAGATAAAAATCACCAGACCTTTTTTTTGTTATACTTTTTTTTTTTACACTTAGGAACAGTTTTTGAAATTTATTATAAGCACGGCAAAAAAAAAAAAAATCATATTTTTTTGGTTTCTGCTTAGTTACATATACTCTGTTTTATTTTGGTCAAATTCTTCTAACCCCGAGATCTCGCTCTAGAGAACACCATCTTAAGAACACTATGCAACCAATTAAGTTTTTCTTTGTCAAAGAATGATTTTATATCACCTCTTATGATTTACTTATTTACCATCGACCTCCTCTTTGTAACCCTCTTTAAATAGAGAAAATTTGTTATATAACCTATACTATATGACATGTTAATTGAATATCATTGGCACGAGCAAGTATATTAATTTGTTTTCAATTTTAAACACTCATCGAAATTAAAGGCACCTTATTTTAAATGATTGATACTGTATCAGCACGTCATTAAATAGAGATGGTGTATTGACTTCTTCATTTCTAAACTGAACTCGATCAATGGCAAAATAAGATATTCAACTTGTTAGTTCAAATCTTTGTTTATTGCTTTTTTACGTATCATTGTATTAATGTGTCATAAACTATATATAGACATATATATGTATATCGTATCTATAGAAAATACTCTAGATTGGAGGATTGTCCCATATCACCGTGGGAAATGGCGAAGATCAAGCTTCATAATTCATGAAAATTTTGCTAAATACAAAAAAGGTGCGATAAACAATACTTCATTTAGTCAAAATTCGAGTGACTGAAACTGAAGCAGCTACTTTCAAAGTAACAGAAAGAAAAGCAACGACTGGAGTGGGAGAGATGCCGGCACCCTCTTATACTAGGTACGGTGGCGGTAGAGCCCTCTCATAACTGGCCCCCAAACCCCGTTTTGGACGGGGTAACCAATGGGGCCGAAATCTTTTTCAGGCCCGGATCCCGGCCTGTACCTAGACTTTCTTGATGGTCAGAGCCTTTTAAGGCAAGGTTTTCCTTGATACTTGCAGACATTCCTTTTAAGGCAAGGTTTTCCTTGATACTTGCAGACATTGGGCCAAGTAATTAATTTTGTGAGTTAAGAGGCTCGACAGGTTAGGCAGTTTCATAGTTGGTTGCCGACTGACATCAATCAATAAAGACACTCGCTCTCCGTACCTTGAATTTGGGGGCACAAGTTGACTGACGCCCATTCTTCTACCCCAGATACATAGTAAGGGCGTGTAAATTGAACTTCTATTTTGCGTGAAGCACATGTATGCATATTTATTATTATTATTATTATTATTATTATTATTATTTTTATGTTATTTTATGACCGAAGGACCGTTGGAGATCACCCTTTGGGAATTACACGACCCTCCTGTACTCGGTAGCATCGGTGGGGCCTCGCCACAAGCTGTTATTTAGACGTAAACCCTCGGGGGGCTAGCCCAATAAACCACTCCTGGGACCCCCACTTAAGTCGCGAGCATCCGGAGATTCGAACTCGTTCCCTCGGCGATGAAGTAGTGAAGTCCAACCATCACGGTTATCTACAAATAGGTCACATGTATGTATATTGATAGAGTAGATTGTCCAAAAAATCTTAAAATTATTATATAATCGATAATTCAATCTTAAATTTTGCAATTTTATTAAGTAGTCCTAAGCCTTTTAAAAATTCCGCAATGTAGTCCGTTCACAAATTTGTGTCAGAAATTGATGATGTTGTGGTTTAGTTAATCATGGCTATTTTACGTATCATGATTGGCAATCTAATGTGTCCGACTCGACTCAAAATGGCCTCATAAAAAAAATTATAATATTTTCTTTCGTTTGCTGCATTCTTCATTTTCCTGGAAAGAGCCAATGGGCGTCGTTGGGTCCTCGACAATGGGATCATTGTAAAACTAAAGAGTTGTACAAGGGCTTTGATGAAGTATTTCAAGAGTTTCACTGCGGATGGAAGTTCAATTGGGGCAAGAGTTAAGTAGCTAGCCCTCTTACTCCTAAACCATGAGGTTGCAAAATACACATAATTATGATTGACTGACACAATTATATATGTTCAATTTTGCAATGAAAAAAATTGAAATGAGAAAGAAGTGAATTCATCAAATATTAGTTTCTATGGTGTTTCTTGAAAATTAATGAATCCCAATATATGATACATTGGAACGTGTAAGAGATGCTAGTCTTGCAACAACATTATACATTTTTGTCGGACCACATGTCACATTGCAAATGCTATTTTCCCTTAAAATCTTATGTTACAACACCCAACAAGTCTCATAAACCAATTAAGTTCAGACTTTTGACTAGTGTAGGTAGCCTAAACTCAGAAGATATCACTCACTATTGTTAGAATTTTAAGGGGTGACCTCCAATTTTCTAGTCAGGAATACTGCTATTGCCAAATGCACCATCAGTTATGGAGATTTTTCCTTAGAAACTTTTAGGAAACTAGTTGATAATGCATACATAAAATGTTCTTTAACACATCCTCAATTCGAAAGATTTTCTCAACTAACAAGATCAGAGCCTATTTAATATCACTCTCTCCAAACCGGCCACACACCAAAATATACACCTGCATTAGGTCCTTAGCAAGACCTTAAACTGCTACGGTTATCGGAGTCAACTCCAACCGTAAAATGGGGTAATGATAAACCGTTGGGGGTCCTAACGGAATTTCCTATTCCATCCCCAGGCCTGATTCAGGCTCTGTTGCGCTGGCCTCTCAACGACTGCCAGCCCAATATCCTGGAAATGAAGGCAGCTTTGCTCTCTTTCCTACGTGATCGTACTCATTCTAATCATACACGTGATACCATCATATGCAACACAGCACTTGCCTTCTGCTCTGGACCAGTGGACAACATATAAAAATGACAATATACACACCAAACTTTCTCCTCATGATCTATGGCTTAATGAGCTGGGAAGTTAGATACGCTGAGCTGTACTTGGTCGCTGTATATAAAATGAATGCGGCGAAAAACGTGTCTACATTAAGAACACAGACCCCACATAACGGGAGCGAACCCGAGGCTTGGTTGGATACAGGACTGAGCCGCAGGCCAGCTCAGGCCTGTGTTCTTGGAAAGTTGTTGATCTTTGATTGGTTTATGCTGCGAAAAAAAATATTTTAGGGTTCAGTCGCCGGAGATTATTCTCTTGAGGGTGTTAAATTAATCTACTCGTGGGGCTAGTGGCTTCCGTCACTATGGTCGGAACGCGCCTAACAAGTCCAACGAGTGGTAATGACATAAACGGAGGTTCGAGAAGAAAGGAGGTAAAACTAACCCAATTTGATTTTACGCAGTTCACAGCACAAACTTGACTTGAGATGGGTGTTTAACATTGGCCTATGTCAAACTTGGTTTCTCAACCTCTACCTTCAGCTTAACTCGATATGCCTTTTATCTATGTGTTCAAATTTACCAATAGAGATAGCTCGGTGATTGAAAAATAAGGTTTCAATTCAAAATTTAAAGTTCTAGCTTTGGATTCCATCTATTAAAGCAATAACAAAAGTTGGTGATTTTACGGTTTCACTGGTTTTAAATACATTCGTATTGTTTGACACAAACACTATTTGACTATTTAATTACATTTATAAATTGCGATTAAGTATTGCGATGTGTGTTATACCCATTTTATATATTAGGGTGCCTGCTTGAATCAAGGCCCACTTGAATTAGTTTTTTTTATGCCTTTGAGCAATTCTATAAATTTTGAAGTGATTACATTAAATCCTCTAATGATGACTCATTGCTCAAACTTGGTGAAACTCAACTTTTCAAAAAGTTGGGCTTAGGTAGTCGACGAGTCAAGGATGAATTGCTAGTTAGTAATTTGAATAGTTCCCATTGAGTTACTTCCGAAAGCGACCTGGAACCGAAATTGTTAGGTTAGTTCAAACCTTTTGTTCTAGGCCTTTTAAAAACAATGAATGCAGTGAACTCATGAGTACAATTAAATGGCAAATCTGCATGAACCAATGACCATACAAACAATTCAATTTAAATGGATCCCGTCCTTGAAATTATAGGCAAACCATATCTGCCGGTCAAAACCACACCTTTATTCGATTCCATATAGTATTTCAAAATTGCATGCGACTGTCTCAAAACCGGCTTTCGGATTTCTCGTTCGGAATAATCTATTATCGTTTAATTCCCGTTACTGTTCTGTTCAAGAATAACATTTCTTTTTAACTCTCTTTCTCTCAGCAAGGACGGTGTGATTTAATAAAATAAGCTGCGTTCAACATCAACGGCACATGTAGCAGTCTCTATATAATCAGTCATCATCGAGACAGTTTAGCATTAGAATGCGAGAGAGAGAGAGAGAGAGAGAGAGAGAGAGAGAGAGAGAGAGAGATGGGCAGAAATCCTAGCAGTGGTAAAGATGGATTGAAGTTGAAGAAAGGAGTTTGGTCGGCTCTTGAAGATCAAATCCTCATCGATTACGTCAAAGTTCATGGCCAAGGGAAATGGGGCAAAGTTCGTAAGGTAACAGGTGAGTTAAGGCCTTTAGGATTTTACTATATTTCTCCTTGCAAACTGCCATTGGAAAAGAAAAAGAAACAAATGTTCAAAAACCGTACTGTGAATATTAGGAGTGCATGTCTAAACTTACATAATACCAGTTATTCAATAAGTGCACCAATATGCTGCTTAGCGTCATCATTGAAATAAATAGTCCCACATTCGATATATGCATATAAGACCCAATATATTGTTTTCCAATAGAACTTGAATGCCTAAAAGACTTTTATGGGCAACACGCAAACATGTGACCCAGTGTGCATTCCAATGAATATGTTTCATCTTCAGTCCATCATTAAATTCAAATAATAGGACATTATGCTGCATAGTTTTCAATGAATCCGAGTTATTTAGACATAGCAAATGCTCTGAGAATTTCTTCTTTCATTTTATCCTGGGGGAAAGTGTGCTTTATTTGTGAAAGTAAATCCTATCAGTGATGCTCTTATCCTCACTTGTTTTGTATCTCCTAATCACTGAAAATAATGCAAGGAATTGATGTGCAGGCCTCAGGAGGTGTGGAAAGAGCTGTAGGCTTCGGTGGTTAAATTACCTAAGACCAGATATCAAGAGAGGAAACATATCGCTTGAAGAAGAGGAACTCATCATTAGGCTCCATAAGCTCCTAGGCAACAGGTATTCGTCACTTCGAGTGATGAGCTCATCGTACCTTAAAGACTGTCTTTTGAAGGAGATATTCAAAGTGATGATAATTTGCTATGTCATTCACCTTTAAACAAAGAGAGCCACTTGACCATGTTGTTTGCGAAAGCCATTTTCAGTTCCCAAAGAACATCATTGAGATTGGCATTAACATGTGTTAATTCATTTTCTTTAGGTGGGCTCTTATCGCGGGAAGGCTTCCTGGCCGGACAGATAATGAGATAAAGAATTACTGGAACTCCACCATAAAGAAGAAGATAGTCCAAGAAAACGGTGACCGGCTAATGAACTCAAAGTGCGAGGATGACAAGCTCACGAAGAACAAGCCCTTAAATGAGACCACCACGGCTGAATCACAAGGCGATGCCGATCGTGACAGTAAGCCGTGTAATTCAGAAGGCGTCGTTTCAGATAGAATGATGGAATCGATTGAAGGAAAGGGTGAGGGAGGAGATTGCGAGGACTACACGATTTCATGGGAAAACATGATGATGGACCTCAATGTCGAGGATATGTGCATGTCTGAGAATCAGCAGTCCGAGCTCTTTGAAGGCAATGAAGATGGAGGGAATCAAAACGGGTGGATTTCTGAGGAAATGCTATCTACATGGGTTGCTGAGTTGCTGGGCTGATGCAAGTCCTTCCATGGTGCAACGACTCTTCGCATTCTTATCGATATCGATCAAGAACACTCAGCAGGCACCTTGATTTGGGTGGCATCATCGACTGCGAGAACAATGATCTTAATCAATCGATTTGTCGCTAGAATAACGACAGAAATGCCTGACGCTTCGTTGAAATAGATCAAGAGTTTCAGTTTTCCCTCTATTTCATGCGACTATAATACATCTCAAAAAAGGACATGCGCATTCCTAAAATTGTTTTTAACCTTTTTAAGGAACATTTTTGTAAGACAATATATGTAAATATAAAAAATTTATGAAAAATAAAGATATCATTAACTGAAGCAATTAACAAGAATACAGATTTTATGAAATGAGTAATTGAGGTTAGTATTGACATCTCTCAATATCATATTTCTTTACTTTATACAATAATATAAATATATTGATAGAACATAGATGTTCGCAAAAGTATTTACACATTTCACAGGAATTAATATGTTAATTGCCCAACAAACAGAACTTATGCAAACCCACAAAAAGGGAAAAGAAAAATAAAAGGATTTTGTTGGGCCAACGACCACGTTCCACATAAACTCGTTGGATGACCTTTGATAAAATACACTTAAATTACTTTAATTGAGTAAAAATTCCACTTAATCCAATATGTAAAAGAGGAATTACTTAGTTCGGTCAATACAAAAATATTCAATGGCGACTAGATTATTGTGTAATATAATGATAAAACATATTGATAATGACTTTTTTTTATTTTCATCAAACACCTTTTAATTCTATTATCAGCCGTCAATATTATCAACACTTGAAATTGACCGCTTAAATTTTCAGCATTTAATTTCCGATCTGTCAAATAGGCCCTAAATCTCCGGCATATAAGCAAGCCTCTATGCAACAGAATGATGATAGCATAAAGACTTGGGCAATAAAAGGACAAAAGAAGCGACAAAATTCACCAATCATGTTAGTCAATTCTCCACTAGTAGCATGAGCAACACCTTAGTTGTTTGTATGCAGTGATATCAATTATAAAGCACCCTGAAAAACATCACTAAACAGTTGGCAATGGTGGATGACAAAGATTCCTCTTTTCCTTCAAGAGAGATCATGGACAGAGATTGATGCGTCCATTCTCTTTGTCACTACATGACCATCAAGGTCCAATTGCACGAGAGGGATTCTATCCGTTTGTCCTTTTGTATGGAGCCCAACAGGAAAATCCACGTCAAGTGGGTCATGTTTGCACAATGGTCGATGTTTTTGTCTTTTGTCTTGGAACGGGTCATAGAAAGGAACCCCGCTTTAATTAGATCGTACGATAAAGTTAATATATTGGGGCCCAATTCATGTGATGATGGCGATAATTAAGGAGTTTGAGAGGGAAAAATGAAAATGGCTTGGATTGGACACTCCATTTATTTTTCTTGGCTTGACCGCGAATCATAAGTTAGAAATATGGCAATCTAGTCATGAAAAATCTCAATTCTTGGCTCGAACTGGAATCTTAAGTTAGAAATAGAGCAATGTAACGATACAACCCGTGACAATATCGCTCGAGAATAGAATGATACTAGCGAGATGCTCATATGTTGCATGGGTTGACGATTATCGTTATATATATATTTGACTATCAATGTTAATGTGAACTTTGCAAGAAAAATAAGTCTTATAGAATTGAAAAAATGATTATTTGCATTAATCAAAACTCCACTAGAGTTTATTTCAGACTTTATCAAAAGTGGATCCAAACTCCAACATTTAGATTTATCCCCTCTGATTAAAAGAAAACATGAGAAATAAAATTGCAATATTAAACCATGTATTCATTTCACAATTTAAACTTTTAGAATAGACGTCTCTCAAAATCACAACTCAAAGCAAGCTAAAGGAGGATGTACATTCGCCATACTACTACATATTCTTCTGCCAAATTTTTTTTTAAAAGGGTTGGTAAGTATCAAAAAGTTATTGATAAAAATTAGTTACTAATCACCTCATTTCCTAGTAACTTGCTGGCTAATAGCTTGCTAACACTAACTCTTGTTGACACATATTCTTTTTTAAGAAAGTAGAATTTGTTTTCCCACAAAAAATATATCTCATCAAATTCGTGCATATTAAATTGATCATGCATTTAGCGTAGCTCCCTAGTTGAGATTAATTTCCTTAGAGTTTGTTCTCCAAAAAAAAAAATGACATAAAAATAATAGCATAAAGAATATATATAATAAAAAGAGCAAAAAATAGTAAAAAAGAAAAGAAGAGAGTGAATGTTGGCCGAGTGTGAATAGCACAGAGAACGGAACGTTCCTTGGAATATGTGGGAAGCCTGAAAGCACACGAGAAGATCTGGAAATAAAAAAGAAAGAAGCAAACAAGCATGGGCAACCCACAAAACATGGCAAAATTCAAGGGATCAGAAGAGACCAGAGCATGGGCTGAGATCGAACGTTGACTGAAGCAGAGAAATAGCAGCAGATGGGAGCGTTGTTTGGCGTAAAGAAGAGAAAGATCAGAAGACAAGAGGTACAGGCAAGCTGAAAGAGCAGAGAAGAAAGAGACGTGTTTAGACCTCCTGAGTTTAGCTGACCTGTAAGCGCAGCCAAAAGCACCGCGCTAGCCCTCAGCGGCCGCACCCTGCCTTCCCCTGTTTTTGGCCAAGATAGCCCGATAAGCTTGAACCTCGCCGGTGCTTCACTCATTTGGCTCAGCTCCTTTCGTCGACGACCGCAGGTGCTCAATCCATCGATTCTCCCGCTCATCCCATCTCAGGGGTCGCAGACAACCGGGTACTCCTCCCTCTCTTGCTCTGCCCTGTTTCGGTAAAGCCCAAGGCGAGATCCGTCTATACCACCCATGTGCAAATCATTGAAAATCCGAGGTGTTGTTTGATGAAGCATGACCATATTGACGTTCCAGTGTTAGTTTAAGTAGAGCCAACGTTTCCAATGCATGCAAGCTGTTTATAGAAATGCCCATGAGAACCTTCGAAATTCATGTGCCTTGAATCGATCCACCCTGGGCCATTACTGGAACACGCTCTGAATCAGCCTTATAGGCTATTTGGAGAGGCCGGTTTGATGCGTGTGGTCAGTCATTCTCCGAGGCGTTTCCTGCATATGAAATTATGTGTTTCATACTTTCATTTGGATCTAGTGGATTTTGCTCAATGTTTTTCCAACGTATTATACAAGGGCGTGAAATTGGTTCGGGGGAAACTGGTTTGGGCTGCCTAACGTACACTAGGCAACGAAATACCCCAACCAAGTTTTAATCTTGAAATGACTGATTTAAGCTCGTTAAATGTGATATTCATATTTTGAACTAATCCATATTTATGTTAGTTAAGCCTAGTTAGGGTTAATAAATTAGAAAAAGAAAAAAGAAAAAAATGAAAAGAAAAATATTTGTGAAAATAAATCACTCTCTCCAAACCGGCCACACACCAAAATATACACCTGCATGATGCCAAGAAATCAAGTGAATCACAGTCTGTGCCCCTCTCTTTTCTACGTGATCGTACTCATTCTAATCATACACGTGATGCCATCATATGCAACACAGCACCTGCCTTTTGCTCTGGACCAGCGGGCAACACATAAAAAAGACAATATACACACCAAACTTTCTCCTCATGATCTATGGCTTAATTAGCTGGGGAAGTTAGATAGTCTCTGAGCTGTACTTGGTCGCTGTATATAAAATTAATGTGGCGAAGCACGTGTCTACATTAAGAACGCAAATCCGACATAACGGGAGGGAACCCGAGGCTTGGTTGGATGCAGGAATGAGCCGCAGGCCAGGTCAGGCCGGTGCTCTTGGAAACTTGTTGATCTTTGATTGGTTTATGCTGCGAAAAATTAGGGTTCAGTCGCCGGAGGTTGTTCTCTTTGAGGGTGTTAAATTAATCTACTTGTGGGGTTAGCGGCTTCCGTCACTATGGTCGGAACGCACCTAACAAGCCCAACGAGTGGTAATGAAATCAACGGAGGTTCGAGAAGAAAGGAGGTAAAACTAACCCAATTAGATTTTACGCAGTTTACAGCACAAACTTGACTTGAGATGGGTGTTTAAAATTGGCCTACGTCAAACTTGGTTTCTCAACCTCTAACTTCAGCTTAACTCGATATGCCTTTTATCTACGTGTTCAAATTTAACAATAGAGATAGCTTGGTGATTGAAAACAAGGTCTCAATTCAAAATTCAAAGCTTTAGCTTTGGATTCCATCAATTAAAGCAATAATGAAAGTTGGTGATTTTAGGGTTTTACAGGTTTTAAATACATTTGTGTTGTTTGACACAAACACTATCCGACTATTTAATTACATTTATAAATTGCGATTAAGTATTGCGATGTTGTCTTATACTCATTTTCTATATTAGGGTGCCTGCTTGAATCAAGGCCCACTTAAATTAGTTTTTTATGCCTTCGAGCAATTCTTTAAATTTTGAAGTGATTACATCGTATCCTCTACTTATGTCTCATTACTCAAGCTTGGTGAAACTTAACTTTTCAAAAAGTTGCGCTTGGGTAGTCGACGAGTCAAGGATGAATTGCTAGTTAGTAATCTAAAGACTTCCCATTGAGTTACTTCCAAAACCAACCTGGAACCGAAATGGTTAGGTTAGTTAAAACCTTTTGTTCTAGGCCTTTTAAAGGCAATGAATGCAGGGAACTCTCTTGCCGAGTGTAAGTTTTGTGGCGCCGGATTATGTAATCATTGGTTCAAAGCTCTATATATTATTACTTCTTACCCCCAAAAAAAAAAAATGCAGGGAACTCATGAGTACAATTAAATGGCAAATCTGCATGAACCAATGACCATACAAACAATTCAATTTAAATGGATCTCGTCCTTGATATTATAGGCAGACCATATCTATCGGTCAAAACCACACCTTTATTCGATTCCATATAGTATTTCAAAATTGCATGCGACTTTCTCAAAACCGGCTTTCGGATTTCTTGTTCGGAATAATCTATTATCGTTTAATACGCGTTGCTGTTCTGTTCAGGAATAACATTTCTTTTTAACTCTCTTTCTCTCAGCAAGGACGGTGTGATTTAATAAAATAAGCTGCGTTGAACGTCAACGGCACATGCAGCAGTCTCTATATAATCAGTCATCATCGAGACAGTTTAGTATTAGAATGCGAGAGAGAGAGAGAGAGAGAGAGAGAGAGAGAGAGAGAGAGAGAGAGAGAGAGAGATGGGCAGAAATCCTAGCAGTGGTAAAGATGGATTGAAGTTGAAGAAAGGAGTTTGGTCGGCTCTTGAAGATCAAATCCTCATCGATTACGTCAAAGTTCATGGCCAAGGGAAATGGGGCAAAGTTCGTAAGGTAACAGGTGAGTTAAGGCCTTTAGGATCTTACTATATTTCTCCTTGCAAACTGCCATAGGAAAAGAAAAAGAAACAAATGTTCAAAAACCGTACTGTGAATATTAGGAGTGCATGTCTGAACTTACATAAAACCAGTTATTCAATAAGTGCACCAATATGCTGCTTAGCGTCATCATTGAAATAAATAGTCCCACATTCGATATATGCATATAAGGTCCAATATATTGTTTTCCAATAGAACTTGAATGCCTGAAAGACTTTTATGGGCAACACGCAAACATGTGACCCAGTGTGCATTCCAATGAATATGTTTCATCTTCAGTCCATCATTAAATTCAAATAATAGGACATTATGCTGCATAGTTTTCAATGAATCCGAGTTATTTAGACATAGCAAATGGTCTGAGAATTTCTTCTTTCATTTCATCGCGGGGGAAAGTGTGCTTTATTTGTGAAAGTAAATCCTATCAGTGATGCTCTTATCCTCACTTGTTTTGTATCTCCTAATCACTGAAAATAATGCAAGGAATTGATGTGCAGGCCTCAGGAGGTGTGGAAAGAGCTGTAGGCTTCGGTGGTTAAATTACCTAAGACCAGATATCAAGAGAGGAAACATATCGCTTGAAGAAGAGGAACTCATCATTAGGCTCCATAAGCTCCTAGGCAACAGGTATTCGTCACTTCGAGTGATGAGCTCATCATACCTTAAAGACTGTCTTTTGAAGGAGATATTCAAAGTGATGATAATTTGCTATGTCATTCACCTTTAAACGAAGAGAGCCACTTGACCATGTTGTTTGCGAAAGCCATTTTCAGTTCCCAAAGAACATCATTGAGATTGGCATTAACATGTGTTAATTCATTTTCTTTAGGTGGGCTCTTATCGCGGGAAGGCTTCCTGGCCGGACAGATAATGAGATAAAGAATTACTGGAACTCCACCATAAAGAAGAAGATAGTCCAAGAAAACGGTGACCGGCTAATGAACTCAAAGTGCGAGGATGACAAGCTCACGAAGAACAAGCCCTTAAATGAGACCACCACGGCTGAATCACAAGGCGATGCCGATCGTGACAGTAAGCCGTGTAATTCAGAAGGCGTCGTTTCAGATAGAATGATGGAATCGATTGAAGGAAAGGGTGAGGGAGGAGATTGCGAGGACGACACGATTTCATGGGAAAACATGATGATGGACCTCAATGTCGAGGATATGTGCATGTCTGAGAATCAGCAGTCCGAGCTCTTTGAAGGCAATGAAGATGGAGGGAATCAAAACGGGTGGATTTCTGAGGAAATGCTGTCTACATGGGTTGCTGAGTTGCTGGGCTGATGCAAGTCCTTCCATGGTGCAACGACTCATCGCATTCTTATCGATATCGATCAAGAACACTCAGCAGGCACCTTGATTTGGGTGGCATCATCGACTGCGAGAACAATGATCTTAATCAATCGATTTGTCGCTAGAATAACGACGGAAATGCCTAACGCTTCGTTGAAATAGATCAAGAGTTTCGGTTTTCCCTCTATTTCCGCAACCCCCCCACCCCCACCCTTCTTTTTGGCAAAAGGCCACACATGTATGCGTGTGGATAAAAAAGAAAATAAATTCGAATCTATATGAAAAGGGATAAATAATTAAAAATGTAACTTAATTTCGGAAAGAAATTTAAATGATTGAAAATAAGAGAATTTCACATTCCTTTTGGAAAGTAATTTATAAGATTCATTGGTTGTTATCTGACTAGTCTAAATAATGATTTTGTCGTTTTGTTATGTCATAATACATCTCAAAAAGGATATGCATATTCCTAAAATTGTTTTTAACCTTTTTAAGGAACATTTTTGTAAGACAATATATGTAAATATTAAAAATTTATGAAAAATAAAGATATCATTAACTGAAGCATTTCACAAGAATACAGATTTTGTGAAATGAGTAATTGAGGATAGTAGTGAGATCTCTCAATATCATATTTTTTGTACTTTATACAATAATATAAATATATTGACAGAACATAGATGTTCGCAAAAGTATTTACACATTTCACAAGAATTAATATGTTAATTGCCCAACAAACAGAACTTACGCAAACCCACAAAAAGGGAAAAGAAAAAGAAAAGGATTTTGTTGGGCCAACGACCACGTTCCACATAAACTCGTTGGATGACCTTTGATAAAATACACTTAAATTACTTTAATTGAGTAAAAATTCCACTTAATCCAATATGTAAAAGAGGAATTGCTTAGTTCGGTCAATACAAAAATATTCAATGGCGACTAGATTATTGTGTAATATAATGATAAAACATATCGATAATGACCTTTTTATTTTTCTATTTTTGGAAAATGATCAATAATACTTAACCACACGTTTTTTTATTTTTATTTTCATCGAACACCTTTTAATTCTATTATCAGCAGTCAATATTATCAACACTTGAAATTGACCGCTTAAATTTTCAGCATTTAATTTCCGATTTGTCAAATAGGCCCTAAATCTCCGGCATATAAGCAAGCCTCTATGCAACAGAATGATGATAGCATAAAGACTTGGGCAATAAAAGGACAAAAGAAGCGACAAAATTCACCAATCATGTTAGTCAATTCTCCACGAGAAACATGAGCAACACCTTAGTTGTTTGTATGCAGTGATATCAATTATAAAGCACCCTGAAAAACATCACTAAACCGTTGGCAATGGTGGATGACAAAGATTGCTCTTTTCCTTCAAGAGAGATCATGGACAGAGATTGATGCATCCATTCTCTTTGTCACTAAATGACCATCAAGGTCCAATTGCACGAGAGGGATTCTATCCGTTTGTCCTTTTGTATGGAGCCCAACAGGAAAATCCACGTCAAGTGGGTCATGTTTGCACAATGGTCGATGTTTTTGTCTTTTGTCTTGGAACGGGTCATAGAAAGGAACCCCGCTTTAATTAGATCATACGATAAAGTTAATATCTTGGGGCCCAATTCATGTGATGATGGCGACAATTAAGGAGTTTGAGAGGGAAAAATGAAAATGGCTTGGATTGGACTCTCCATTTATTTTTCTTGGCTTGACCGTGAATCATAAGTTAGAAATATGGCAATCTCAACATTTAGATTTATCCCCTTTGATTAAAAGAAAACATGAGAAATAAAATTGCAATATTAAACCATGTGTTCATTTCACAATTTAAACTTTTAGAATAGACGTCTCTCAAAATCACAACTCAAAGCAAGCTGAACGAGGATGTACAACATTTGCCATACTACTACATATTCTTCTGCTAAACTTTTTTTTTAAAAGGGTTGGTAAGTATCAAAAAGTTATTGATAAAAATTAGTTACTAATCACCTAATTTCCTAGTAACTTGCTGGCTAATAGCTTGCTAACACTAACTCTTGTTGACACATATTCTTTTTTAAGAAAGTAGAATTTGTTTTCCCACAAAAAATATATCTCATTAAATTCGTGCATATTAAATTTACTCAAGCATTTAGCGCAACTCCCTAGTTGAGATTAATTTCCTTAGAGTTTGTTCTCCAAAAAAAAAAATGACATAAAAATAATAGCATAAAGAATATATATAATAAAAAGAGCAAAAAATAGTAAAAAAGAAAAGAAGAGAGTGAATGTTGGCCGAGTGTGAATAGCACAGAGAACGGAACGTTCCTTGGAATATGTGGGAAGCCTGAAAGCACACGAGAAGATCTGGAAATAAAAAGAAAGAAGCAAACAAGCATGGGCAACCCACTAAACATGGCAAAATTCAAGGGATCAGAAGAGACCAGAGCATGGGCTGAGATCGAACGTTGACTGAAGCAGAGAAATAGCAGCAGATGGGAGCGTTGTTTGGCGTAAAGAAGAGAAAGATCAGAAGACAAGAGGTACAGGCAAGCTGAAAGAGCAGAGAAGAAAGAGACGTGTTTAGACCTCCTGAGTTTAGCTGACCTGTAAGCGCAGCCAAAAGCACCGCCCTAGCCCTCAGCGGCCGCACCCCTGCCTTCCCCTGTTTTTTGGCCAAGATAGCCCGATAAGCTTGAACCTCGCCGGTGCTTCACTCATTTGGCTCAGCTCCTTTCGTCGACGACCGCAGGTGCTCAATCCATCGATTCTCCCGCTCATCCCATCTCAGGCGTTGCAGACAACCGGGTACTCCTCCCTCTCTTGCTCTGCCCTGTTTCGGTAAAGCCCAACGCGAGAACCGTCTATACCACCCATGTGCAAATCATTGAATATCCGAGGTGTTGTTTGATGAAGCATGACCATATTGACGTTCCAGTGTTAGTTTAAGTAGAGCCAACGTTTCCAATGCATGCAAGTTTTTATAGAAATGCCAATGAGAACCTTCGAAATTCATGTGCCTTGAATCGATCCACCCTGGGCCATGACTGGAACACGCTCTGAATCAGCCTTATAGGCTATTTGGAGAGGCCGGTTTGATGCGTGTGGTCAGTCATTCTCCGAGGCGTTTCCTGCATATGAAATTCTGTGTTTCATACTTTCATTTGGATCTAGTGGATTTTGCTCAATGTTTTTCCGACGTATTATACAAGGGCGTGAAATTGGTTCGGGGGAAACTGGTTTGGGCTGCCTAACGTACACTAGGCGACGAAATACCCCAACCAAGTTTTAATCTTGAAATGACTGATTTAAGCTTGTTTAATGTGATATTCATATTTTGAACTAATCCATATTTATGTTAGTTAAGCCTAGTTAGGGTTAATAAATTAGAAAAAGAAAAAAGAAAAAAATGAAAAGAAAAATATTTGTGAAAATAAATCACTCTCTCCAAACCGGCCACACACCAAAATATACACCTGCATGATGCGAGGAAATCAAGTGAATCACAGTCTGTGCCCCTCTCTTTTCTACGTGATCGTACTCATTCTAATCATACACGTGATGCCATCATATGCAACACAGCACCTGCCTTTTGCTCTGGACCAGCGGGCAACACATAAAAAAGACAATATACACACCAAAGTTTCTCCTCATGATCTATGGCTTAATTAGCTGGGGAAGTTAGATATTCTCTGAGCTGTACTTGGTCGCTGTATATAAAATTAATGTGGCGAAGCACGTGTCTACATTAAGAACGCAAATCCGACATAACGGGAGGGAACCCGAGGCTTGGTTGGATACAGGAATGAACCGCAGGCCAGCTCAGGCCGGTGCTCTTGGAAACTTGTTGATCTTTGATTGGTTTATGCTGCGAAAAATTAGGGTTCAGTCGCCGGAGGTTGTTCTCTTTGAGGGTGTTAAATTAATCTACTTGTGGGGTTAGCGGCTTCCGTCACTATGGTCGGAACGCACCTAACAAGCCCAACGAGTGGTAATGAAATCAACGGAGGTTCGAGAAGAAAGGGGGTGAAACTAACCCAATTTGATTTTACGCAGTTTACAGCACAAACTTGACTTGAGATGGGTGTTTAAAATTGGCCTATGTCAAACTTGGTTTCTCAACCTCTAACTTCAGCTTAACTCGATATGCCTTTTATTTATGTGTTCAAATTTAACAATAGAGATAGCTTGGTGATTGAAAAACAAGGTCTCGATTCAAAATTCAAAGCTTTAGCTTTGGATTCCATCAATTAAAGCAATAACAAAAGTTGGTGATTTTACTGTTTTACAGGTTTTAAATACATTTATGTTGTTTGACACAAACACTATCTGACTATTTAATTACATTTATAAATTGCGATTAAGTATTGCGATGTTGTGTTATACTCATTTTCTATATTAGGGTGCCTGCTTGAATCAAGGCCCACTTAAATTAGTTTTTTATGCCTTTGAGCAATTCTATAAATTTTGAAGTGATTACATAGATCCTCTAATTATGACTCATTACTCAAACTTGGAAACTTAACTTTTCAAAAAGTTGCGCTTAGGTAGTCGACGAGTCAAGGATGAATTGCTAGTTAGTCATCTAAAGACTTCCCATTTAGTTACTTCCAAAACCAACCTGGAACCGAAATGATTAGGTTAGTTAAAACCTTTTGTTCTAGGCCTTTTAAAGGCAATGAATGCAGGGAACTCATGAGTACAATTAAATGGCAAATCTGCATGAACCAATGACCATACAAACAATTCAATTTAAATGGATCTCGTCCTTGAAATTATAGGCAGACCGTATCTATCGGTCAAAACCACACCTTTATTCGATTCCATATAGTATTTCAAAATTGCTTGCGACTTTCTCAAAACCGGCTTTCGGATTTCTCGTTCAGAATAATCTATTATCGTTTAATACGCGTTGCTGTTCTGTTCAGGAATAACATTTCTTTTTAACTCTCTTTCTCTCAGCAAGGACGGTGTGATTTAATAAAATAAGCTGCGTTGAACATCAACGGCACATGCAGCAGTCTCTATATAATCTGTCATTATCGAGACTGTTTAGCATTAGAATGCGAGAGAGAGAGAGAGAGAGAGATGGGCAGAAATCCTAGCAGTGGTAAAGATGGATTGAAGTTGAAGAAAGGAGTTTGGTCGGCTCTTGAAGATCAAATCCTCATCGATTACGTCAAAGTTCATGGCCAAGGGAAATGGGGCAAAGTTCGTAAGGTAACAGGTGAGTTAAGGCCTTTAGGATCTTACTATATTTCTCCTTGCAAACTGCCATAGGAAAAGAAAAAGAAACAAATGTTCAAAAACCGTACTGTGAATATTAGGAGTGCATGTCTGAACTTACATAAAACCAGTTATTCAATAAGTGCACCAATATGCTGCTTAGCGTCATCATTGAAATAAATAGTCCCACATTCGATATATGCATATAAGGTCCAATATATTGTTTTCCAATAGAACTTGAATGCCTGAAAGACTTTTATGGGCAACACGCAAACATGTGACCCAGTGTGCATTCCAATGAATATGTTTCATCTTCAGTCCATCATTAAATTCAAATAATAGGACATTATGCTGCATAGTTTTCAATGAATCCGAGTTATTTAGACATAGCAAATGGTCTGAGAATTTCTTCTTTCATTTCATCGCGGGGGAAAGTGTGCTTTATTTGTGAAAGTAAATCCTATCAGTGATGCTCTTATCCTCACTTGTTTTGTATCTCCTAATCACTGAAAATAATGCAAGGAATTGATGTGCAGGCCTCAGGAGGTGTGGAAAGAGCTGTAGGCTTCGGTGGTTAAATTACCTAAGACCAGATATCAAGAGAGGAAACATATCGCTTGAAGAAGAGGAACTCGTCATTAGGCTCCATAAGCTCCTAGGCAACAGGTATTCGTCATTTCGAGTGATGAGCTCATCATACCTTAAAGACTGTCTTTTGAAGGAGATATTCAAAGTGATGATAATTTGCTATGTCATTCACCTTTAAACGAAGAGAGCCACTTGACCATGTTGTTTGCGAAAGCCATTTTCAGTTCCCAAAGAACATCATTGAGATTGGCATTAACATGTGTTAATTCATTTTCTTTAGGTGGGCTCTTATCGCGGGAAGGCTTCCTGGCCGGACAGATAACGAGATAAAGAATTACTGGAACTCCACCATAAAGAAGAAGCTAGTCCAAGAAAACGGTGACCGGCTAATGAACTCAAAGTGCGAGGATGACAAGCTCACGAAGAACAAGCCCTTAAATGAGAATATTCCTAAAATTGTTTTTAACCTTTTTAAGGAACATTTTTGTAAGACAATATATGTAAATATAAAAAAATTATGAAAAATAAAGATATCATTAACTGAAGCAATTCACAAGAATACAGATTTTATAAAATGAGTAATTGAGGTTAGTATTGACATCTTTAATATCATATTTCTTTACTTTATACAATAATATAAATATATTGACAGAACATGGATGTTCGCAAAAGTATTTACACATTTCACAAGAATTAATATGTTAATTGCCCAACAAACAAAACTTATGCAAACCCAAAAAAGGGAAAAGAAAAAGAAAAATAAAAGGATTTTGTGGGGCTAACGACCACGTTCCACATAAAGGGTAACCGTAGGCCTCCTCTTTGGCATTGCTCTTTAAATTGTCTAACGGAAGGGAGAAAGAGTATTGACTAAATCATGGGACAAGCTACCCATTCTATCTATTCGGTTGATATTCGGGCCACCTGATAACTCATACATGGCCATCTTTAGGTTTGACTAAGGACTTGATAACCCAAGTAAGCGCTAAAACATCAAATATTTAGCATTTAATTATATTAAACTCGTTGGATGACCTTTGATAAAATACACTTAAATTACTTTAATTGAGTAAAAATTCCACTTAATCCAATATGTAAAAGAGGAATTACTTAGTTTGGTCAATACATAAATATTCGATGGTGACTACAATATTGTATAATATAATGATAAAACATATCGGTAATGACCTTTTGTTTTTTTCTATTTTTGGAAAATGATCAATAATACTTAACTACACGTTTTTTTTATTTTCATAGGATGCCTTTTAATTCTATTATCAGCCCTCAATATTATCAACACTTGAATTTGACCACTTAAATTTTCAGCATTTAATTTTCGATCTATCAAATAGACCCTAAATCTCCGGCATACAAGCAAGCCTCAGATAGCATAAAGACTTGGGCAATAAAGGGAGAAAAGAAGCGACAAAATTCACCAATCATGTTAGTCAATTGTCCATGAGCAGCATGAGCAACACCTTAGTTGTTTGTATGCAGTGATATCAATTATAAAGCACCCTGAAAAACATCACTAAACAGTTAGCAATGGTGGATGACATAGATTCCTCTTTTCCTTCAAGAGAGATCATGGACAGAGATTGATGTGTCCATTCTCTTTGTCACTACATGACCATCAAGGTCCAATTGCACAAGAGGGATTCTATCCGTTTGTCGTTTTGTATGGAGCCCCAACAAGAAAAGCCACTTCAAGTGGGTCATGTTTACACAGTGGTTGATATTTTTGTCTTTTGTCTTGGAGAGGGTCATAGAAGGTCAAAGGATTGAGGTCAACGCCAACCATTTATGGACCGATGTAGAAAACTCACGATACAAACTATGTCACTACGAGGCAAGTGTTCATCATTCTGGTTGTTTGTTGTTTGATATGCTATGAACAATTTATCTATTAGTTAATTGGATTAGCTTTAAGTAAATATGATTCAAGTATAGATTTATTTGGATTTGGATTGTAGCAATTTAAGTATCTATTGAATGATTTTTCTAAAGAGTAAAAGCAGTAGAACTCCAAGGGAGGTAGTAGGGGCTATTGTCAAGAGACGTAAGGTGTATAAGTTGGGTCACAAGATGCCGATCTACTCCAGTAGAGATAGTCTGTACACAACTGGACCACTCCCCTTCCAACAAAAGAAGTTTAGAGTTAAGTTTTAACACGATGAAGACGACGGTAGAGATAGTCTGGCTACATGCCCCCATCCCCATGTTGGAACTAAAGGTTTAAGGATCGAGGTCAACGCCAACCATTTTTGGATCGATGTAGAAAACGTACAATACGACTATGTCACACTACGAGGCAAGTGTTCATCATTCTGGTTGTTTGTTGTTTAATATGCTATGAAAAATTTATCTATTAGTTCATTGGTTTTGCTTTAAGTAAATATGATTCAAGTATAGATTTATTTGCATTTTCATTTTGAACGATTTTTCTAAAGAGTAAAAGCAGTAGAACCCCAAGGGAGGTAGTAGGGGCTATTGTTGAGAGACATAAGGTGTATGAGTTGGGTAACAAGATGCCGATCTACCACGGTAGAGATAGTTTGTACACAGCTGGACCACTGCCCTTCCAACAAAAGAAGTTTATAGTTAAGTTTTAACACGATGAAAATGATGATAGAAATAGTCTAGCTACATGCCCCTATCCCCGTGTTGGAACCGAAGGTCAAAGGATTGAGGTCAACGCCAACCATTTTTGGACCGATGTAGAAAATGTAAAATACAAACTATGTCACTATGAGACAAGTGTTCATCATTATGGTTGTTTGTTGTTTGATATGCTATGAACAATTTATCTATTAGTTCATTGGATTAGCTTCAAGTAAATATGATTCAAGTATAGATTTATTTGGATTTTGATTGTGGCAATTTAAGTATCTATTGAATGATTTTTCTAAAGAGTAAAAGTAGTAGAACCCCAAGGAAGGTAGTAGGGGCTATTGTCGAGAGACGTAAGGTGTACGATGGCTTGGGGCCCAATTCATGTGATGATGGCGATAATTAAGGAGTTTGAGAGGGAAAAATGAAAATGGCTTGGATTGGACTCTCCATTTATTTTTCTTGGCTTGACCGTAAATCATAAGTTAGAAATATGGCAATCTAGTCATGAAAAATCTCAATTCTTGGCTCGACCTGGAATCTTAAGTTAGAAATAGAGCAATGTAACGATACAACCAATGACATCGCTTGAGAATAGAATGATATTAGCGAGATGGTCATATGTTGCATGGGTTGACGATTATCGTTATATATATTTGACTATCAATGTTAATGTGAACTTTGCAAGAAAAATAAGTTGTATAGAATTGTAAAAATGATTATTTGCATTAATCAAAACTCCACTAGAGTTTATTACACACTTTATCAAAAGTGGATCTAAACTCCGACATTTAGATTCCCCCCCTCCCTTGATTAAAAGAAAACATGAGAAATAAAATTGCAATATTAAACCATGTGTTCATTTCACAATTTAAACTTTTAGAATAGACGTCTCTCAAAATCACAACTCAAAGCAAGCTAAAGGAGGATGTACATTCGCCATACTACATACTGTTCAGCTAAAAAAAATTTTAAAAGGGTTGGTAAGTATCAAAAAGTTATTGATAAAAAAAAGGTTACTGATCACCTAATTTCCTAGTAACTTGCTGGCTAATAGCTTGCTAACACTAACTCTTGTTGACACATATTCTTTTTTAAGAAAGTGGAATTTGTTTTCCCACAAAAAATATATCTCATTAAATTCATGCATATTAAATTACTCATGCATTTAGCGCAGCTCCCGAGTTGAGATTAATTTCCTTAGAGCTTGTTCTCCAAAAAAATGACATAAAAATTATAGCATAAAGAATATATATAATAAAAAGAGCAAAAAATAGTAAAAAATAAATTACAATAAAAAAAGAAAAGAAGAGAGTGAAGGTTGGCCGAGTGTGAATAGCACAGAGAATATAACGTTCCTTGGAATATGTGGGAAGCCTGAAAGCACACGAGAAGACCTAGAAATAAAAAGAAAGAAGCAAACAAGCATGGGCAACCCACAAAACATGGCAAAATTCAAGGGATCAGAAGAGACCATAGCATGGGCTGAGATCAAACGTTGACTGTGATATAGCTAGTATAAACACCTAAAGGGGGTGAATAGGTGTAAAAACAATTTATCGAGATACGAAAGCAATACTAGGCAGACAATAGAAAGGAAGTTCTCCAAAACAAATTATGATCAAAGTAAACAGAGAGTAGGGAAGAGAAAATTGAACACAAGGTTTATAGTGGTTCGGTTTATTCCAAGCCTACGTCCACTCTTTTGCACTGACAGCCCACCAGCTGGATTTCACTATGAACAAAAGAGATGTTACAGCAATGCTTTCCCTTGATTCCACAGTGTAGATATTCTACCACACTTCCTTAAGGTATCTCAAAATATAGACTCTCTTTTGCGTACAAGATTTCGCTCAGTAAATGAATTGACAAAGAACAAGGAGCTTCAGACTTTGGAATTCTTCTATCGTGCACCTTCTCGAACAACTGGAACGTCTTCCTTATATACTCCTTTATGCCATCATACCCGTTGGCACTTACCAAAGGAATTCTTCTAATCTTCCCGTTGGACAGAATCAATTAGGAAGATCATTCGAGCTATTAAAGGAACATGTCGATAGCCCATCAATCATGCTCACCCATACAATCAGGATCTCGGTTTTCATAAGTAGAACCTTTCAAGTATACTTCGCCAATCATCGGATCTTTAATCAATCTTGATTCGAATAAAGGAATCCGTTATGTCATATCCAGCTAAGAGATCTTCGTCAGTCGATAAGATCAAATCCTTAACGAAACACACAGTCTTGGATAGACCTTCTTCGACAAACTACAAACTGTCAATGAGAATAGACTTTGAGTCTTGAGTCTGGCAGTCCGGAGGTCTTCAGACTTTAAATAGTAGAGTCTACAAATCTTCAGACTAGACTGATGGAAACGTTTTGTTAGCTTCAAAATATTCCAGAAAGATTTCTCTAACAATCTCCCCCTTTTTGATGGTGACAAAACTTTCCTGCAGATTTGAATATCTTTGACCTGCAAAACATTACTCAAGCAAATATGGATAGCTCATAAAGATTAATGGCTTAATGATAACACTAGAATCTGCAACCACAGAAAATAGGTTAGTCTTACATGAGAGTAAAGCCATTCATAAGATATCAATAGTACTTAATATAAGCAAATCAAATCCAAATCCCAAATTCAGTCCACAACCAGACACAAAGTCAAACATCAAAACAAACAAACTAAAAGTTTAAGTTCAAAGTTTTCAAATCTCGCATCTCTCCTCATTTTTGTCATCATAAAAAAAGGTTGAGATGGAAATGGAATAGAGTCAAGATTGCTTGGGAACACGAACAAGCTGGAAATCTCCCATTGACTGGACGATGCCTTCCAGCTTTTTCAAATCTTCCTTCGCTTGAGCCACATCTTCACTCTTAGCATTTGCTTGATTCTCAAGAGCAAGGGCTTGGATCCGATCATTCAAAGAAACTAAAGAAGCTTGTCCCGCATTCTGCAAGTTCGAACTTCGCATCCCAGCGCATTTATCGACCCCGCATTTCCAAGAGAACATCAAGAATTCTCGGAAATCTGCTGAATTATCGATGCAGCGTGACGGCTTCGGCACAATCGATGGAGTAAAGGCGGACGATGGTACATCAGCATAGTCACGCGGATTTGGCAATGAAGCATCATGTCCCTCCTCAGGAAATTGAGAGGCATGAATGTCCTCTGGATCTGCTGGAGAGCAGCTGACTCCTTCACTGGTAGCAAGATATGAAGACATTCCTCTTTTCTCACCATTTCCCCCTGTTTCCATGCCTTCAGGTGGAGAAGAATGTTCCTCATGCTCTCCTTCCTCTGGATTTCCTCTTTCTTCTTCTTCTTCTTCTTCAAACCTTTCTTCCTCTGCATTTCTTTCTTCAGCTTCTCTCTCCTCCGATTCTTTCTCCTCTGCTTCTTTCTCCTGTCGTTCCATTGATTCTGGAACAGAACGACTCAGGTTCTTTAATGCCATAGCAGAAATGGTGATGTCATCCTCATCATCTTCATCCTCAATGATGAGAGCTCTTCTCTTTTTGGATGGAGCAACCATGGGCTCCTTCCCTTTTCTTTTTGCTGCCGAAGAGACTTGATGAGGCTTGGCAGGGGTTGTCTCCTTGAATTTCTCCAACGCCTTGTCGAGTTCTTTCAGACGCATTTTGGACACCATTTTCAGTCCTACCACCATTTTATCACACGATCGAACACAGAGAAATTATGGAGGCTGAACATTCAAATGTCTAAATAACTTTGACACAAGACCTAGATAAGGAAGTTGACCATTGTCCTTCACCACTGCTCTATACATGTGGAACAAAATAATGTGAGGAAGAGAAAACTTTTTCCCAGCATTGATGGCGTACATCAGCTTTGCCTCTGAGTTTGAAACATCAGTCTTTGAAGTAGATTTCGGTCTGAGGCAATTTATCACAATCTTGTGAAGCGAATGTTGAACGCACGCATCCTTGAGTAGGAAATCCTTCCCTCTCGTCCTTCCGTCCTTAACAAGTTCCAATGTTGCACGAGCAATAGAGACATTGATAGGTTGATATCTTCCTCTCTCAACCCCAATCACATCAGCTAGCATATCTACATCCACCACAAAGTCCTGATCTTGGACACTAAAAGAGATTCTATTCGCATCCAAGAAGCTAAGATTCGAATAGAAATATGCGCTAGTTCAAGATAGGCTTCGTAGTGTCGAAACGTAACTGTTCAAGTTGAAGAAAACTGAACTTTTCCCTCAAATTAATATTCACAGCATTAAGGAAATCAAAATCCACACTCCTAGGGTTTATCACCCCACGCTTCAACAATTTGGAGTATAGATCCTTCTGTTCCTTCGATCGGAACAAGTCTGTCCTTTTTCCCCGAATTTTCGCCGCAACACCCATTCTTGGTTGAAATTGGCTGTACAATTTGTCATCATCATTCCCATCTATCGGATTTAGTTCTCCAACACGCGGATCACTTGGGATATTTGCAAGGGTTTCTTCTGCCATCCCCTTAGGAGCAATTCCCAAACGCTCCATATTTCGCAAAAAGATGTACTCATTCCCATATCCCTTGTCCTTAAGAAACTCATCGATGTAGTTCAATGGAGTACCGATCCTCTTTAAAGCACGGTAAAGCTTATAAATAAAAGAGGGCTTTTAAGTTCTTACAGGATCAGCTCCTTCAACGATTTCTTCCTCTTCTCGATGACCAACACCCCGTGGACTAGTTGGTGGAGAATGACGCCGCCGCGAGAATGTTGTGGGCTCCGTTGCTTGACTCGGGTGACTCCTCTTCATCGGTGAGATCAAAGTGAGTAGGCCCCTCACTCATTTGCCGTGGTCCCCTGCTTGCAATCCTCGAAGACTTTCTTGAAGACGACATCTTTCGCAGTCTTGAAAGATTCCGAACTTGACTTTCCCAAGAAATATGATAACTTTTTCAAAGATTAAACAAGTGAAGAAGACAGGAGTGGAAGATCGATGCTTTTTAGGGTTTTTGAACGAAGAGGAACCGACTGTATATAGGTCAGTCGAAGAGAGGCATATCAAGCGTCGTAATGGAAAGTAAAAGATGCCCTTTTTAAAAATAATCGCCTTTTTCAAAAATAGATAACTGCCATTTTTAAAATATTAACTCCTTTTTGAAAAAGAAAAATTGCACTTATCACGGAAATTGAAGATAGCAAAAATCAATTATAGATAGATGATTGTACCTTTCCGAGATTTAATATAAGAGAAAATAAAATAACTTACAATCAAGAACCTTGTTTGTCTGAGCCTGAGAGTTTTTAGACTTTAACTTCTTCAAGCTTCAGGATGTTGAGTCTGGAACGGATGATTTCAAATTGATTTTTCTCCAAAGGCTTTGTAAATATATCCGCCAGTTGGTTCTTTGAGTCAACAAACTGAATCGAAATTTCTTCATTTTGAATATGATCTCTAATGAAGTGATGTTGAATCTCTATATGCTTCGCTCTTGAGTGAAGGATTGGATTTTTGGTAAGATTGATTGCATTGGTGTTGTCACAGTTAATCTCCGTGCATGAATCTTCAATTCCAAAGTCTCTTAGCTGTTGTTTTATCCACAGAATTTGTGAACAATAACTTCCGAGAGCTACATACTCTGCTTCTGCTGTAGAAAGAGCTACTGTATTTTGCTTCCTTGAAAACCAAGACATTGTCCTGCTTCCAAGTAGTTGACAAGTGCCCGAAGTGCTCTTTCTATCAACTCTACAACCGGCTAGATCTGCGTCTGAGTATCCAAGAAGAGTAAAGTCTCCCATTTTAGGATACCAAAGACCGATGCTTGAAGTTGAAGCAATGTATTTGATAATACGCTTTGCAGCACTTAGATGAGATTCTTTAGGGTCTGCTTGAAATCTAGCACAAATGCAAACACTAAACAAAATGTCGTCTAGAAGTAGTAAGATAAAGAAGTGAACCAATGATACTCCCGTATAGCTTCCGGTCAACTTTCTTTCCTCCTTCATCTTTGTCTATCTTCAAGGAACTTGACATTGGTATATCGTCTTTTTGCAATTTTCCAGTCCAAACTTTTTGACAAGATCATTAGCATATTTTTCTTGATGAATAAAAGTCCCTTCCTTCCATTGTTTCACTTGAAGTCCAAGAAAGAAGGTTAGTTCACCCATCATGCTCATTTCAAATTCATCCTGCATAGACTTAGAGAATTTCTTGCATAAACTTTCATTAGAGAATCCAAAAATAATATCATCAACATATATTTGAACAAGCAGAAAACTTTTGCTTTCTCTTTTGATAAACAGAGTAGTGTCTAATTTACCTTTAACAAAGCCATTTTGAATTAAAAACTTACTCAGCCTATCGTACCAAGCTCGAGGTGCTTGCTTTAAACCATACAAGGCATTTTTCAGTCTGAATACTGAGTCTGGTTTCCTTGGGTCTTCGAGCCCAGGTGGTTGTTCCACATAGACTTCCTCATGGATAAATCCATTCAGGAAAGCACTTTTGACGTCCATTTGGAATAACCTGAAATTCTTATAACAAGCAAAAGCAAGTAATAATCGAATTGCTTCTAACTTTGCTACTGGTGCGTAAGTCTCGTCATAGTCTATCCCTTCTTCTTGCGTATATCCCTTGGCCACGAGTCTTGCTTTGTTTCTTATGACTTTTCCTTTCTCGTTCATCTTGTTCTTGAAAACCCATTTAGCTCCAATAATAGATTTACCTTTTGGTTTAGGAGTCAACTCCCAGACATCATTAATGCTGAATTGTCTGAGTTCTTCTTGCATAGCTTCAATCCAGCTTTCAAAGATAAAAGCTTCTTCTATGCTTTTAGGTTCTATTTCGAAATAAGAGCCACAAAGACTAGACTCTTCGCGCCTTTTGGATCTTGTGCGAATTCCTTCATTATGTCGCCAATAATGAGATCTTTGGGATGACTGGACTTATGCTTCCAGTTACTGGTTGATTTGTCAGGTTGATGATCACTTCCTTCATTTGAATCTTCAATAACCACTTGTTGCTGGTCTTTTAGAGTCTGAGCTGCTTCTTTAGACTTTGTAGAGTCTGAAGCAAGTTCATATTCTTCAAGATGAGTCTGAATAGATTCATTTTGCATAGAATCCTGGAATTTGACATTCATTGATTCCTCCACAGATTGAGTCTTCTTGTTATAGACTTTGTAGGCTTTGCTTGAGGTAGAATATCCAAGGAAGATGCCTTCGTCTGATTTTTCCTCAAACTTGCCAACTCGATCATTTGCATTTTTCAAAATAAAGCATTTACATCCAAACACATGAAAGTATGAAACAATAGGTTTCTTTCCTTTGAATAACTCATAGGGGTTTTTTTTTCCGAATAGGCTTTAGAAAAACTCTATTGATAATATAACATGCTTTGTTGAAACTGCTTCACCCAAAATCGTGAAGAGATGTTACTTTCAATCAAAAGAGTTCTAGCCATTTCTTGAAGCGATCTATTCTTTCTTTCCACAACTCAATTTTGCTCTGGAGTATATGGAGAGGAGAACACATGTTGAAAACCAGATTCATCATAGAATTTTGTAAAATCTTGATTTTCAAATTCACCTCCATGTTCTGTTCTTATACTTGAGATAACATACCTTTTTTTTTTTCATTTTGAACCTTTTTAGCAAAATTTTCAAAGTAAGAGAAGGTTTCGAGACTTACTTGCCGAAATATACCCAAGTAAATCGTGAGTAGTCATCCACAATTATTAGGCAATATTTCTTACCTCCAATGCTCGAGTTCGGTTGGTCCAAAGAGATCCATATGCGTAAGCCGTAGTAGTACACGATTAGTGGAAACTTAATTTATTGGTTTAAAGGAATTTCTTACCTGCTTTCCCAATACGCATGGAGTGCATAGATCAGACTTTTGGTATGATAAATTGGGTAAACCACGAACAAGCTTCTTTGCTGAAATTTTGGCTATCTCGCTTCATATTGATGTGCCCAAGCTTTCGTGCCATAAGCTCGCTTCGTCTTGTATTGAGATTAGGCATTGCGATTCATCTGGTTTCACGTCCAAGAGGTAGATATTTCCATGTCTTCGACCCATAAATGACTCGAGTAGAATCTTTATCGGTTCCTGAACATATTCCTTCTTGAAAGTTTATTTTGAAACCGGTATCACACAAAGATGACGATACGAGCGGTTGTAGTTGAGTCCTTCCACTAGGGAAACATTGCTTATTGTGAGGTTTCCAATCTTTATAGTTCCAAACCCCACAATTCTTCCTTTGTTGTTTCCTCCAAATGAGACTTTTCCACCATTTACTTAAACGAGCTTTATGAAGCATTTTGAATCTCCTGTCATATGTCTTGAGCATCCACTATCCAGATACCATTTTACCTTTTTCTTGATAGTGATCTGCATTTAAAAAAGAGACTCAAGCTTTCTTTGGTACCCATATTTTCTTGGGTCTATTGGTGTTAGTATGATATGCGGTTTTTGCCCATGCCTTTTTAACAGGTTTCCAAACCATAGGACATTTCTTTTCAAAATGATCTGCACTATTGCACTTTGAACATCCGAGAGCATTTCGACCTACCGGTTTTACAAAAACCTTTTGAAATGATTTTTGTAAGCATCTCTTGTGGGTCTTTGCTTAATTCTTTCCTTCACTTTAGGAAAATCAATTAGAGTATTGGTTTCCACAGTCATTCCCAAACCAGATTTATTGAAATAAGGTCTTTGTGCTTTGAAAGAATTTTCTCAAGTTTCTCGATCCTATTGAAAATCTTTTTGAAATATTTGATATGTCATTTTTTAAAAATTCATTTTCTTTTAAAAGATTTTCTTCACTTTCTTTAAGAGTAGAAACATTCATGTCTAAACATTTCAACTTTTTTTTCAAAGCATTTTCCTGTTGTTTTAGTGCTGAATTTTCCTTTTTAAGTTCGGAAATCTTTTTAAGAGAAGTCTTAAGACTAGAACACATCTCATCAATGTATTTAGAAACTTTAACAGGGATTTTAAAGTTACTTACCTCAAACTCACTGTCTGAATCTGAGTCTATCTCGGAGTTTGAATCTGAATCCGATTGTGCCATCAGACATATATCGGCATAATCATCATCACTTTTTTCACACTCTGTATCACTCCAGGTTTCTGCTTTAAGAGCCTTTCGATACTTTTCAGCTTTTCCTTTCTTCTTCCTCAGAAGAGGACAGTTGGGTTTGATGTGTCCCTTTTTTCTTACATTCAAAGCAGACTATATCTTTGTTTGATTCATCATCCTCAACAGACTTAGTCTATTGCTTTTGAAAACTCTGTTTCTTTGGATTGAATCTTCTTCCTTTTCTGTTCAGCTTTCTGAATCTTCTTATCATGAGAGCAAGCTCCTCATCATCCATATCGTCTTCAAAATCTGTAACATCATAATCATCATTAGATTTTAATGCAATGGATTTCTTACCTTTAGGATCTTCATCTTCATTGATTCGTTCCACTTCATAAGACTGAAGAGTTTCAACCAACTCATCGACAGATAGTGGCATGATTCTTTGTGTCTCTCTTATTGAGGTCTTTATGTGATTCCAATCCTTGGAGAGTCCACGCAGTAGCTTGTTTACTTTCATGGGATCAGAAATTGGTTGACCTTGATTTTCAAGACCATTCACGATTTCTGTAAAACGACTAAACATGTCAGTTATAGATTCTCCTGATTTCATTTTGAAGGCTTCGTATTAACCGAGGAGAATGTTGATTCTAGTCTCTTTCACTCGATCAGTTCCTTCATAGGTAATATGTAATCTATCCCTGACTTCTTTTGCTGTAACACAATAAGATGTTCTGTTATATTCAGTAGGTGACAAAGCACAATATAAAGAATAAATTGCTTTTGCATCAAGAGCTTGTCTCTTGATTATCTCTTCCTGAGTCATTTCACTAGACTCAACAATTTCTTTTCCTCTCTCTGAGACAGATGCAACTTTAGGAGTGATTCATTTTTCTACAACATCCCATTCCAGAGGATCCTTTGATCTTAGGAACGCTTTCATCTTGTTTTTCCAGATGTTGTAATCATTTCCATCAAAGTAAGAAGGTCTGGTATTACTTTGCCCTTCCACCAGCCCTGGAGCTAACATACTAGCCATGGATCTTTAACTCTAAAGTAAAACACTTCAAACAAAGTGAGTACACAGGCTCTGATACCAATTGATATAGCTAGTATAAACACCTAGAGGGGTGAATAGGTGTAAAAACAATTTATCAAGATACGAAAGTAATACTAGGCAGACAATAGAAAGGAAGTTCTCAAAACAAATTATGATCAAAGTAAACAGAGAGTAGGGAAGAGAAAATTGAACACAAGGTTTATAGTGGTTCGGCTTATTCCAAGCCTACGTCCACTCTTTTTCGCACCGACAGCACCAGCTGGATTTCACTATGAACAAAAGAGATGTTACAAAGAATGCTTTCCCTTGATTCCACAAAGTGTAGATATTCTACCACACTTCCTCAAGGTATCTCAAAATATAGACTCTCTTTGCGTACAAGATTTCGCTCGCAAATGAATTGACAAAGAACAAGGAGCTTCGGACTTTGGAATTCTTCTATCGTACACCTTCTCGAACAACTGGAACGTCTTCCTTATATACTCCTTTATGCCATCATACCCATTGGCACTTACCAAAGGAATTCTTCCAATCTTCCCGTTGGACAGAATCAATTAGGAAGATCATTCGAGCTATTAAAGGAACATGTTGATAGTCCATCAATCCTACTCGCCCATACAATCAAGATCTCGGTTTCCATAAGTAGAACCTTCCAAGTATACTTCGTCAATCATCGGATCTTTAATCAATCTTGATTCGAATAAAGGAATCCGTTATTTCATATCCAACCAAGAGATCTTCGTCAGTCGATAAGATCAAATCCTTAACGAAACACACAAATCCCGGATAGACCTTCTTCGACAAACTACAAACCGTCAATGAAAATAGACTTTGAGTCTTGAGTCTCGCGCAGTCCGAGGGTCTTCGGACTTTAAATAGTAGAGTCTGCAAATCTTCAAACTAGACTGATGGAAACGTTTTGTCAGCTTCAAAATATTCCAGAAAGATTTCTCCAACAGACTGAAGCAAAGGAATAGCAGCAGATGGGAGCGTTGCTTTGGCGCATAGAAGAGAAAGATCAAAAGACAAGAGGTACGGGCAGGTTGAAAGAGCAGAGCAGAGCAGAAAGAGATGTGTTTAGACCTCCCGAATTTAGCTAGACGTGTAAGCGCAACCAAAAGCACCGCCATAGACCTCAGCGGCCGCACCCCTGCCTTCCCCTATTTTTTGGCCGAGATAGCCCGATAAGCTTGAACCTTGCCGGTGCTTCACTCATCTGTCTCAGCTCCTTCCGTGGACAACGGCAGGTGCTCAATCTATCGATTCTCCCGCTCATCCCATCTCAGGTGTCATAGACAACCGGGTACTCCTCCCTCTCTTGCTCTGCCTTGTTTCGATAAAGCCCAAGGGGAGAACCGTCTATACCACCCATGCGCAAATCATTGAAAATCCGAGGTGTTGTCTGATGAAGCATGATCACATTGACGTTCCAGTGTCAGTTTAAGTAGAGCCAACGTTTCCAATGCATGCAAGCTGTTTATAGAAATACCCATGAGAACCTCCGAAATTCATGTGTCTTGAATTGATCCGCCCTGGGCCATGACTGGAACACGCTCTGAGTCAGCCATATAGGCTATTTGGAGGGGCCGGTTTGATGCGTGTGGTCAATCATTCTCCAAGGCGTTTGCTGCATAATCGGATATTCATATTTTGAACTAATCCATATTTATGTTAGTTAAGCCTAGTTAGGGTTAATAAACTTAAAATAAATAAAAAACAAAAAAACAAAAAAATGAAAAGAAAAATATTTGTAAAAATAAAGAGAAAAGGACATCGAAACAACGTTAAATTAATGTAGCATTATCAAGTTCCCGAATCCATCAAATCTCTAATTCGTAGAAGTAAAGTATTCTTCCATACTTTACTTAGATGTCTAATCGATATACCAATAAGTTGTTAGTGGTGACTCTTGTTTGCATGTTAAAATTTATTAAACCTAAAATTGCAATTGGTAAAGTTTGAGAGAGTCCGTGCTAAGCTCTATGGACTTAGTAATCCACAAGCTTACCGCTGAGGGAAGGTCGCGACAACTCTTTTTGACTATTTAGAAATGATCGACTTTCAACTTTTACTAAATTTATTTGTCTTTCTTTCCAAGATTACAAATTACCAACAATTTATTTGTCTTCATAAATATACCAACTTCTATAGGAATTTAAACATCAAAACATCTGTTGGTAACTAACTCAAAAGTTGATAACCCATAAATAGTTAATAATTATCTAGAGAAAAGCTAATGAATCATTAAATTATTGTTAGTAATTTCATATGAAATGCAATATAAAGCTTAATTAATAAAGGTAGATAAAATTGGAAATTAAAATAAATAAATTTGGCAGTAACTCAAATGAGAGTTAGTAATCCAAAACCAGTAGGTATTAGAGAAAATTTTGTAAGTTACTATAATTAAGGTTAATAAATTCTTGGAAAAGTAGGTAAATTTAAAGCATAGCTACAAAATGAGCAAAAAAGCTTGAAAACAATTATAAAATTTGAAAAATGTCAAAAAATGAAAATGAATAAATGTTGGTGAGTAATTTAAATGAGAGTTGGTAGCTGAATACTAGATGTTAGTTTAGAGGGAGAAACGTTGGTGGGTTATGCTAATTTAGGTTTGTAATCTTTGAAAAGGGTGAGCACATATGAGGTCCCTAAGCAACTCAAATAAAAAATGGTATTTCAAGGGAAAGTTGGTAACTTGAAAGAAATAAAGATTGGTATTTTTTATGAGATTTGGTAACCCAAAAGTAATCTAATATGACAAAATTCAATAAAGCCCTTTAATTTAGATTGGTAATTTCATATTGAAGCATTGGTAAGTACATGTAAATAAAAATTGGTAAGTTAGTACAGAAATTACTAACTTGCAAACTGTTAAAATTGATAATTTTATGAAAATGTCAGTAAGTTACCCACAAGTTTCTTAGAGAAAAATCGCCAGCCATTTTTCACTAACTTTTTTCTTTTACACTTAGGAACAGTTATTGAAATTTATTATAAGCACCGAGAAAAAAAATTATATTGTTTGGAGCAGAACAATGGAATTCTACTTAAATTAAATAAACTCTTTCTTGTTTTTGACAAAGTTGTGTGGCCCCAAGATCTCTCTAGAGAACTGTCGCGACCTCTCTCTTTTTTTTCAACGCCTGATCAGGGCGGGCGCCTTACGGAGGCTAATGGTTTAGCCAATGTCTATTAGGCGTAGCCCGGACTCTCCCAAGTACACAAATTCGCGACTTAAAGGTTCAAATTTTTAACCTGTAAGTCAATTTTAAAACGAAGTTGTCACTAATCAGTTTGGGGTGGGTCGATTAGAAACCCAAGCGAAATACCGGGAGAAATACTCTCTCCTGCGCAACCAAAGAAATTAGGATCAGAGACTTAATTACACTAGTTAATTACTAATATCCTTTCGGTACCTAATCTTGTTTAAACCTTGAGGCTTTTTAGATATTTGACAGATTTTCCATGCATTTGTGGAAAAAAAAAACATTTTTTTGGGACCTTTTTCTATTTTTTTTTACATAAAAAGCATTTTTTTGGTCTTTTTCTGAAAATATAAATCATTTTTGGTTTTTTCTGACATTTTTGGATTTTTAGGAAAATATGGGATATTTTTTATTTTTTTTACTTTTTAATTTTTAATTTTTTTGAAATAAATTATTTTTTTATTTTTTAAAAATATTAGATTTATTATTATAATAATATAAAAACGAACCAGGTCAGGTTCCTGGATTGGGACCGACCTAGTTCGCGACCCGCGAGACCCGGACGGAACCGCAATGCAGGCTCGGCCCGAGATTTTTTTAATAAAAACCCTAACAAATTTTTAGCTCGCTAAAAAAAGATTCTAGCCCAACACAACCCAGCCCACGCGTGCAGGCCCGACCCAGAGAAACCCTACTTGGAAACAGGGAAACCGGGTCGGACGAACCCGCGAATCGACCCGGTTCCCAACTTCCTTTCTCCTTCATTCGCTCGCGGAGCTAATGAAGGGGACTGAAGCGTCACCGGGTAGACGGCGGCAACAACGGCGACAACGACGGCGACGATGGCAGTGACAGCGGCTACAAACCGCTCACGAGGACGGCGAGGACGAGTGACAGCGGGACTGTGCTGGTGTGGTCAGTGGCAACACGGTTTGAGGAGGGGAATGCGACAGTGATGGCACGACCGGCGGTGGCGACAGCTACTGTTACTTATCTGTGACGAGGCGACGAAAGCGAGGCGTGAGGACAGCGTCACGGCGAGATCTGGCGCGACAGCGACGTCGGGGCATGAGACCTCCTCGATTCTGGCCTTCTCTCTCCTGCAACCCTCCCCGGCTTAAAGATCTCGAACCTCCTCTGCTCAGAACTCCCCTCCTCCTCAGATCTGGGCTTGCGAGCGCTCAGGCCTCCCCTGAAGTCTCTCGGGGGTAGCTTGCGACGCTCGTTTGCCGTCGGCCTCCCCCAAAGTCTCTCGGAGGGAGGTCATTCGAGTAGACGACTGGATTTCTCTCTCGCTCACTCTTCAATCCTTCCCCTGAAGTCTCTCGGGGGAAGGTTTCTGAGCTTGCGTTCTTGTGTGTTATTCGACGGAGGTTGTGCCCTCCTATTTATAGGCGAGGAGGAGGCTAGTCGATGGAGGTTCAACCGTCGGCCCTCGAACGCTGACCGGACCCCCGCGACTGAACTGGCGTCCCATCCGAACTCCTCCAACAAGGCGTGCTCGACATTGAAGGAAACCAATAATGGCGCTTGAGATTTGTTTCTTCCGGCCGACGTCGGCCTACCCTTCTCGGCCGTAGGTTGTCTTCGAGCGTGTCGTCGTCGCTGCGCGTGAACTACAGAGGCGGAGAAAGAAGGAGCGAGGAAGAAGAAGAAGGAAGAAGAAGGAGAGAGGGGGGTAGGCCAGGTCGTGCGAGCCCACGCGAAGAAAAAGGATGGAGGCCCAACCCCAATGGCTTCTGCTTTTGTTTTTTCTTTGTTTTTATTTATTTTTTTGTTGTTTTTGTTATTTGTTTTGTTTATTATCCGAAAAAGGAAATATAAAAGAAATTAAGGCCTAATTAATAACCTAATCAAAATTTAGGTGTCAACAAGAACATCATCTTAGGAACACTACATGACCCATATATATACACACACATGTATTGTCAAAAAAAAATTATATTACCTTGGACTAAATGTCTATGTACTTATGAATTACTTATTTTCCATTGACTTAAATGGAGAAATTTCTTATATAATCTACACCACATGACATGTTGATGAAATATCACTTGTTCCATCAAGTATCCATTTTTGTTTTCAACTTGGAAACTCATCGAAAATGATGACACTTTATTTTAGGGCTTCGTTTGTTTTACAGAAGCATTACATTTCTAGAAAATATTTTCCAATATATCATTTTCTAGGAAAATGGTAAATTATTTTCTGGTGTTTGGTTGAAATCAGAAAATATTTTCCATGGTTTAAAAAGGAAAATCCAATTTGATTTTTCTCTATAGATATACACTAGGCACTAGTGACTTGTGCATGGGTAGTTGATGAATCAAACATGGGCAGTGGGGTTTTGGGGTTGGCCTCAATGGACCCGGCCTAGCCTCGATAAATCCTAGCTTGGGCTTTAGGGACCTAATTTTGAGCACAATGGACTTGAGCTCGAGCGGAGAGCTCTAGGCACGAGCATGAGGTCTCAAGCCCAGGTGTTGGGGACCAAGACACGAGCATCAAAGTCTCAAGCTTGGTCTCGATGGACTGAGGCTCGGCACAAGAGATCTAAGCACGTGCATTAGCTCTCTAAGCTTGGCCTCAATGGATTCGGACTCGTGCTCGAGCACTAGAGATTTGCGTGTGAGTTTTGGTGTCTGAGCTTGGCTTATGTGGACTAGGGCTAGCCTCCATGTACTAAGGCACAAGCGCTAGGAACTCAAGCCATGAGCATTAAGTTCTCAAGACCGGCCTCCATTAACTTGGTTGGGGTGCCGAGAGCAATTAAAGATACTGGGTACTAGGCCTAGCCTTTATGGACCTAGGCTCAAGTACTAGGGATCCAAACACGAGCGTCGAGGTCTCTAGCAAGGGCGCCAATATCTCAAGCCCCATCTTTGTCGATCGAGTTTAGGCACTAAGGTCTTGGGCTTGGCTTCTTTGGACTCGAGCTTGACCTTGATGAATCCCTATGAACACAAACTTGGCCTCTAGACCCAGATTCACTGTGAAACGACTAGGAACGAGCAATGGGGTTCTTGTGCCCAAATGCAGAGTTTTGTGTCAAAGCACCGATTAATAGCTTTTCTAATCCCTTTAAGGCTAATACACTTCCTATTATGGTGTTTTGACCATATTATCCCCCATGGATTCCACTTTCAGGCAATGTTTCCAATTAAATGTGGAGCCCATTTTGTGTCCCACTTTTTACTTGGTTCTTTCCTTTCTTCTTATCTCTCAATTCTCTCTTTTGCTTGTTCCACTTGCAGTTCCTAGGCGTCCTGAAAGTTTCTTCATTGGATAAAGCAACCAATGATGGAGCTCCTCCTTAATACGACAAGGATGGAAGAGGTGCAGTGGAGTGACTAAGTTTGAGGCAAGCTCAGTCTACTTGGTGAGGATTGTTCATAAATTCATTGAGGAAAGCAACAAGAAGTAAGAATACCCAGTGACTACTAACAATTCCTAAGCAAGAAGTTACCAATATTCAACCCAATCCAGTTCTTCTAATCATACACCTTCTCATTAACCATGCATCACAATGTTAGAGTCCTTATACCTCTCCTATGGTATCGTGACCTACCCCTCGAGGGAGGAATATAAGTTTAAAGGTATTGCCTAAAAAACAGGCCTACAGCCCATAATTAAGCACGGACTCTCCCAAACTCATACATCGAGTGACATTTGAGTGTTCATAAAAATTTTGTAATAAGAAGTCACCACTAGCTTATTAGGGTCGACTAGAAACTGTGACATCCCGATTTTCCAATTCTATTTTCAATAAATTGAGACGGGCATTTCGTTGGCGTGCATATAGTTCTTTTCCCTGAACTGATCACTCATGGGATAACTAGTCTATCAGGTGAAGCTATTAAGAAATTCTAATGCATCAAACTCGAGAATTTGACCAGGAAACGACCTTTCGACCGAGCTAATCTGTAAGGGTCATTACGGCACAAATAAAAATCGATTAGAGACTAGAGATAGGTCGACTCGATAGAGGCATGTGATCGAGTGTGAGTGATTCCACCAGATCTCACAATTCTTGTCGATCGGCACTGGACCGACCTTTCTGTCGATTGGGTACCCTGTGTCCGTATTTGAAATCTTGAGATTACCCCGACAACCGAAAGTCGCCAATGTGTCAAAGATGTACATTGTGGCTTAAGATGATCAACCATAGGTCAAATGCATGAAAATTTCTAAAAGCTACCCGGTAGATTGGGCCACGCTAATATCGTGCCAAAGTGAAATTAATCGTGGAATTGATATCGAATTTAGAAATTGGAAGTCCGGGGGTATCCCAAATCATTTTAGGAATATTAACTCATCTTTGGAAGATTTTTCAGGCAAGCCGAGTTTTTCAGCAAAATAATCAAGGTATGGTTAATTTGGTTCGAGAAATTAATAGGCCCGCTTTTGGTCGTGCTTTTAGGATTTAAGTTGGTTCTATGGACAATTGAAGATGTGAATTGAAGTGTGGTGACCTCGAATTAATTTTATGGTCTTCAATTCGATTCAATTGGAAGAGGATCAAATGGAATTGAAGAATTTGTTGTACAAGTTTTATGCCCCGGCGGAAAATGGAATTGCAACCATTGGAATAAGATTGTGGGAGATAGTGGAGTGTGACATCATCCATGAGGTCATGGTGGGTCATTTTTGTGGATTAAAGAAAAAGAAAAGAAAATGAGAGAAATGGTCCCATCTCCCTCTCTCCTTCCCTCTCTCCCGTCGCCTCTCTTCTCCATCTTCTTCTCCTTGCTTCTTCGAACCCAGCAACCGAAGAAGGCTTGATCGGAAGCCAGCAGCCGTCACAGCCGAAGCCAGAGTTGTCGCCGCCTCACGCCACGCACCGTCGCCATTCCGCCTTGGCCACACGCCCTCTGTCTTCCCCCTTCCTCTCCCGTCGCGGTCTCTCTCCTCCATCTTCATTGTGCGAAGACCAAAAAATTTGCGGAGAAGAAGAAGCTGCAGCCATGGCCGTTCGCTCCTGCTCGCACGCCGTTCGTCCGTCGCCGCCGCCACTCCGCTCGACCGTGCGTGCGCCGCCCGCGTGCCTAGCCTCCGCTCGAAGTCGCCCTCGTCCGCGCCAGCCCGCGTTCCAGCAGCTCGGGCCTTCACCGGAGCTCCCTCCACCGTCGTCGACCTCCCCACCGACCCATCCAAGCCACCGCTAATCCTTCTCTGCCGTTCCTCCGCCCGATTAGCCGCCGAACCCCTCCGTCGGCCTCAGCCAGCAGCCAAGAAAAATGGGTATGGCAGCCCATGTTTGGCCCGTTTTGGCCGCCTTCCCGAGCCCGAATGCTTGGCCCGCTTTGAGGAAAGTTGTTCCCCTCGGCGTCCCCGTCGTTTTGGTCCACTCGACTCGCTAATCCGGTGAGTTTAACTCACTAAATCTTGATTAAACGGTTAATGATGCCCTAAGTGTGCTTAGTCTAAGTTAAATAAGTTTAGGTGGTTAGATTAGTTTATTTGGTTGATGATTAGATTATGGTGTTTAATTAAATTAAAGTGTGTTTAGTTTAAAGTTAAGTATGTTTATATTAATATAAGCTTTGATGTGACTTAAAGGAATTTGTTTTTGATTTATTTAAGTATTCCGAAATTATTAAATAATTTAATAATATATATTTATTCGAAATTATTAAAATATTACTATTTAAATAAATTTCGGAATAAAATTAATTATTTAATAAATTCCGAAAATTATCTCGGGACCTTATTTGCTTAGAATTTCGTGCTGATCGCGGCTGTGTATTCGGATTTTGAAATTGATGGTTGGATATTATAAATTGAGTGTGGATGGCGAAAAATTATGGATATTGTTATTTAATTAATTTTCGGAATAAATTTAATTATTTATTAAATTCCGAAAATTTCGTCGAGACCTTATTCTCTTAGAATTTCATGCTAATCGCTGCTATGCATTTAGAATTTCATGCTAATCGCTGCTATGCATTTAGAATTTGAATTTGATGAATGGATGTGGCAAATTGAGTGTTGATTGTGATAAATAGGAATTTTATTCATAAAAACCCAAGTGTCGGGTTTTGATGCAAAAATTGAATTTTAATGATTATATTAAATAGTAGGGTTTGAAAAAGTGAGATATTGGCTTTTTGATTAGAAATTAGCGTGCCCCCACACACGTGAGTAATTTCTGGAATATTTTTATTATAAAGAAAAATGGCCGGGATCACTATTTTAAGTGGAAGTATTGAGTGAAATGCAAAGTGTCCCCTGGGCCGAATATGAATTGTTGTGTGATAATTAAGAGGAGATCGTCTGGGCTGTTGAGCCGGACTTGCCCCTATATGGGATGCCCCTTACAACGGATGCGGGTCGCAGTAGATTCTGGGCCCATGCTCCTTCGGGAATGCCGTCGACGTGCGACGGCCGTGCTCCATGGGGGAGGCGATGCCTCGGCTATATGCCGCAGATAGCCGAACTCGAGTAGGCTATGCCCTTGTGTGGCAGTGAATAACAATTGGAATGCATGTTGAGTGTTGTTGATGTGTCGGATTATGGGACGGAATTGTGTGGCATGGAATGGGACATGTCATAACAATTTAGTCTTATAATCGAGACCCCCCGCGTTGTTGGTTATATGAAAGTGAATGCGTTCCGGTTGTTTAAGTTCTTATTACTGCATATGATTGAATGATATGAATTGTGCTAATCTGCAGGAATGAATTAAGACGAGGTAAGTCTTCTGTGTGATTTGGCTAGGCCACCCGGGACGTATTTTCTTTCTAATATGGGTTTAGGGGGTTGATCTTGCTGAGACATTGTCTCATCCCGGTTTGGGGATTACAATTTCAGATCTCTGGTGGACGAAGCGGCTAGATAGCTCTGGTTGACTTTGAGGAGTTGCAGAGGTGAAGTCATGAGGATTGGAGAATGTGTCCAACTTGTAGATCGTAGGACAGTTCCTTTTTAAGAGCCGGTCTTTTGTAGACTTTTGGCCGTAGACCTCTGTTTGTAATTCTGTTTAGTTTATATTAAGTGTTATGTTGTGATTTTGCTTCCTGCTTTTCTATCCTGTATTTTATTGTCAGGGGTTTTATAATATATTCCGCTTGTGCAATATTAAATGAATGGGGTCGGCGACACTACTTGGGAATGTCGCATTTACACGACCATGGCGGGTTGTTCACGTGTCTCGGGGTTTCGGGGCGTGACAGAAACCAAGTGAGACATGGGAATGTACTTTACTTCCTACGCAACCAAAGAATTTAGAGTTAGAGTTAGGGACTTAATTACATTAATTAACCAATCAATGCTCTTTTGGTACCTAATCTTGTTCATTCTAAAAAAAAAAATTATTAAATAGTTTGGATTAAATTTTTTATCAATCCACTAATATGTAGAGTGATTATGCATGTGCACAATCATTAACGTAATAATCAGTAGTCAAGGAAAGCATTAAATAAATTAGATGGGAGAACAAAAACTTAACATAATCAAATGGAGAGCATGCCATCTCTAACTAAGCTAAAGGAATGCCACGGTCAACTCAATGAAAGTGCACAATCAATAGCATTGATTTTTAAGGATAGTCAAAACCTTACGGTTGAGCCCTAAAGGCTTGTTTAATTTTGAACAAGATTTTCACCAAGGATTTCCACACATTTAATGAGAAGACACTACAAAAAGACTCTTTAAGCTATTTTTAAGAAATTAAATTTTTTGAAATTTTTCTTGAATTTTTAGGAATTTTTAAATATTTTAAATATTTTTCTAATTTTATAAAAAAAATTTATGGATTTTCTATTTTTTTCAAATTTTTATTGTTTTTCCGAATTTGTTATTTTTTTAATGATTTTCTCAAATTTATAATTTTTCATTGATTTTCGAATTTTTAAATTTTTATTACTTCCTAAGTTTTTTATCATTTTCTGAATTTTTAATAATTTTTAAAATACTTTTTGGGAATTTTTAAATTGTTTTAATTAATTTATTAATCATTATATTCTTGGAACGGACTCGGACCGGGTTTATTCCGATCGGCCCGTCGACCCGGCACAAACCCGGGCCCGACCCAGTTGGATTAAAAAAAGAAATGGATTTTTAAAATTTTTAATTAATTTTTTAATTATTTTCTTAATTTTTTTTATTCTCTCCCTTTTGTCTTCTTCCCCGCGCCTTCTTCAACCCTGCATTCTCCTCGCCGAAGCTTCTTCCCCATATTTCGACGAGCACACGCTGGCGTTCGGGCTATCGCCAAGCCACCATCCGACGTCGGTCATTCCGTCTGACCAACGCCAGTCCCCACCGGCCACTAGTTGGCAGGAGGTTTGTTATATTACCGGATCTATTCCGACGAGGGGCACGCCCACAACGACCAACTCAGGCAACGCGAGATACGCCAACCAAAATCAAGGAAGACACCGACGACAGTGTCGGGACGACAGCATCATAATAGGTCACACAGATATCAAAGAGCTGGGCTTCGGTTCGGAGACTCGAGTTTGGCTCTCCAGTGAAGCAATTCATCGAACAATTGGCGTGCACTAGAGAAACAAGGGGCGAAAAGAAATCGAAGAAGAGCAAAAGAAAACAAGCTAGGCCTGCTTAGACCCAACCCGATCTCGCCTTTTTTTCTTCTCCTCTTTTTTTTAATAAGAAAACAGTTCTTTTAATTAATTTTCTTTTTCTTTTCTTCTTCTTCTTCTTTTTTTAAGAAAAAGGCTCCATTTTCATTAATGCAAATGCTTCTAATTTCTATATGCCATGCAATTTAATGGAAATTGTTTTTGTCAGGGATTATAATTCGTCCCTAATTTTCTATGTGATAAAACATTTAATAAAATGACCAAATTTAGGTATCAACACATAGAACCTCAAATGCCATAGTGATGAACATAGTATCACTGTCCATCCACCACAAGAAGTCAATTGTCGGGTACGACCCTAGCAATTTCCTAATCAAAGGCAATTTAGCCCAAAACCTAGCGCTCTCCGCATCTAAAAGTGCCCTATCATGAAAGATCTTAATACCGTGCAACCTACAATAATCGATCTCATTCCTAATCGATTTTAACAGGTAATGATCATTAAGCGAGTTCTCACCCCAATTCAAAGATGGACCTATGATGAGCGAAATGCTAGGCTTGTTAGGCCCGATGATATTGGAGTAATCTGGGTGTTCTTCAACCAATCAACTCTCTACTAGTCCTAATCGGATATCCTTAGGCCGAGACTATACATACGGCTTTGCTCGGATCCCATTTCTCGTCTTCGCCTTCATTGACGAGGATCTCCCATATGTTGAACCTATTGTCATCGAGACAACACTCTCTCAGTGACAACACTCGCTTCTAGATCCTCAAGCCCTCGTCCTCACTTGGTCTGGATTTTCTGCATTAGCTCTAGTCACACCAATCCTGAATCTCAAGCATGTAAGGATGCTCAACAAGGGACTGGGAGCTCGCCGGAGCTTCCAGATCTGGTGTGCGGCATGGTAAGGTGACCATACTATGACCGTCATAGTTCTTCGCAGCACCATCATTCAAGTTAAATGTGAGGTCCATTTTGACCTTATTTACCCTCTTGCTTGTTTGTCATCCTCTTCTTCCTCGCTGCCATCTCCAACTACATCCTCCACTTGCACCTGACCTCGAAGGTGCTAAAAAATAGGTCCCATGAGGGATAATATGGTCTTAATATTGTGATGAGATACTTATTAGCCAAAAAGGAAGTGAAAATAGCATTATCCTTTGAAATATAATTTTCAATTTTTTAAAGTTAAAATCATTTTCTGAATTTCAGCATAAGCTCTTTGTTGACTTGGAAAAAAAATTTCATCAACTCATTTTCTTAAGTGAACCAAGTGATGGAAAATGAGGAAAATATTTTCCTAAAAATTGTTTTCCACTAAATAAATGGAGCCTAGATGATTGATATTGCATCAACATGTCTTTGAATAAATATTTGACTTGTTTTTCGATCAAAAAATATATATATTTGACTTGTTAATTCAAGTCTTTGTTTATGATATTTTTTTTGCCTCATATCAATGTGTGATATGTCACATACACTCATCCGTATCTGCAGAAAATACTACAGATTGCAGGATCGTCCTAGATCACCGAGGGATACGGCCATGAAAATTTTGTAGAATATGAAAAACGAGCTTCACCACATGACATGTTGGCGGGATATCACTCGTCCAATAAAGTATTCTAATTTGTTTCAACGTTGGATACTCAACGAAAGTAACAGTGGCTTATTTTAAATGATTGATAATGCATCAACATGTCAGTAAATAGATATTCGATTTGTTAATTCAAGTCTTTGTTTATGTTCGTATCTGCAGAAAATACTGCAGATTGGAGGATTGTCCCAGATCACCGAAGGATACGATCAAGATTAAGCCTCATGACTCATGAAAGTTTTGTAAAATACGTAAAACGTGCAAAGAACAATACTTCATTCATTTGTAGATTTTCCTTGATACTTGCGGACATTGGGCCAAGTAAGTAATTTTGTGCATTAAGAGGTTCGACAAGTTGTGCTGTTTTATTGTTGGTTTCTAATCGACGTCAATAAATTAAGACACTCGGACATCTATACATTGAATTTCCTTGACCCAAAAAGTCTTAAATCTATTGTAAGCCGTTGATTCAGTCCTAAAGTTTACAATCTAACTAATGTAGTCTTAAATTTTTTAAATATTTCCCAATATAATCCATGAAAACAATTTATGTAGGAAATTACTAATGTGACGGTCCAATTAGCAGCATCCTACATCTCATGGCCGGCGATTTGACGTCCGACTCCACTCAAAATGATGTCGTTTTGAGAAAATTTTATGATATTTTATTTTTTCTTTTCCTTCATTGTTCAACTTTCTGAAAAGAGCCGCCACGGCTTCAGCGATGGGATCATTATAAAACTAAAGAGTTGTACAAGGGCTTTGATGAAGTAATTCAAGAGTTTCACTTTACCAAGAGGATTTCAATCGGGGCGAGAGCTAAGTAGCTAACTCTCTTACTCTAAACAATGAGGTGGCAAAATACATGTTCACACTTAAAATGAAAAAGAGAGAGAGAGAGAAGTTACTTCATCAAACATTAGTTTCTACGGTGTTTCTCACAAAGCAATGAGTCCAAATATACGATGCATTAGGAATATGTACAAGATGCTAGTCTTGCTATGAAATTATACTTCTTTTTTTCAGACCACATGTCACATTGGGAATGCCTTTTTCCCCTTAAAATCTCATGAACTAATTACGTCCAAATTTTTAACTAGTGTAGAGGTGGCCCTAACCTAAACAATTCTGCACGCTGTTGGTAGATCCAAATGAGTGACCTCCAATTTTCGAGTTGGAAATAATGGCATGGACAACTATGCCAACTCTAGAGATTTTCCTTAAAAGGTTTTAGGAAATGCGTATACATAACATGGTCTTTAACACATCCTCCATTCCAAGTGTCTCAACTAACAAGATAGGAGCCTATGTAATATCACTCTGTCCAAACCGGCCAGAAACCACAAGATACACCTGGATGATGCCAATAATTTAAGTCAAGTCACAGTCTGTGCACCTCTCTTTTATACATGATCGTGCTCATTTTAATCATACAAGTGATACTATTATATTCTATAAGCCACCCGCCTTTTGCGCTGGACCGTGGGGCAACATACTTTCTTACAGCTGGGGAAATTAAATATTGTTTGAGCTGCACGAGGCTCCTATATATAATAATGTGGCGAAACATGTGACTGTAAACACAACATAAAGGGCAGAATCCGAGGTTTGTTTGAGCTGCACGAGGCTCCTCATTATGGTCGTAATGCACTTAACAAGCCAACACGAGTAATAATGAAATCAATGGAGGTTCGAATGAGAGGTCCTTAATCCATATGAAAGAAGGCCAGACTAATCCAAGTCGATTTTATTCAATTTACAGCACAAACTTGACTTGAGATTGATGTTTAACATTGGCCTATGTCAAACTTGGTTTCTCAACCTCTACCTGCAGCTTAACTCGATATGCCTTCTATCTATGTGTTCAAAGTAAACAAATAGCGATAACTTGGTGATTGAAAAATAAGATTTCAACTCAAAACTCAAAGCTCTAGCTTAGGATTCTATCAGTTAAAGCAATATAAAACTTCGTGATTTTTGGTTTTACAAGTTTTAATTACATTCGTAGTGTTCAACACAAACATTATATGACTACTTAATTACATTTATATGTTGCGATTAAGCTTCGCGATGTTATGTTATGTTTGTTTTAAATATCACGGTGCCCACTTGAGTCAAGGCTCCCTTAGATTATGATTTAATGCCTTGGAGCAATTCTACAAATTTCAAACTGATTACATAAAATCATCTAATTAAGACTCATCACTGAAACAACCCCCCCCCTTTTTTTTTCGGTCGGAATATCATTCAAATTTGGCTAGTCTGAACTTTTCAAAAAGTTGGGCTTGAGTAATCAATGAGTCAAGAATGAATTGCTAGTTAGTAACTCAAAGAGATGAATTTCATAGAGTTACTTCTAAAACCGGCTTGGAATCAAAATGATTAGGTTAGTTAAAACCGTTTGTCTTTGGCCTTAAAAAATTCACCGATTGTAGTGAACTCATGAATGCAATTACATGAAAAAGTCTGCATGAGTGAAGAATCAACGACCATTCGAACAGTTCAACTCTCTATTCTTGAAAACATAAGCAAACCATATCTACTGGTCACAACCACATCTTTACTCTACCAAATTGTATATCAAAACTGTGTGTGCCTGTCTCAAAACCAGATTCCAGGTTTCTCGTTCCAAATAATCTATTATTGTTTAATGCACGTTGCTGTTCTGTTTACAGATAACAACTCCTTGTTCGTCTCTTTCTCTCAGCGAGGACAAAGTGACTTAATATAACAAGCTGTGTTCAATATCAACGGCACATGAAACAGTCTCTATATAATCAGTCATCTTCGAGTCAGTTAGCATTAGAGTGCGTGTGAGTGAGCGTGAGAGAGGGAGGGAGAGAGAGAGAGAGAGAGAGAGAGAGAGAGAGAGAGAGAGAGATGGGCAGAAACCCTAGTACCAGTAAAGATGGATTGAAGTTCAAGAAAGGAGCTTGGTCGGCTCTTGAAGACAAAATTCTCATCGATTACGTCAAAGTTCATGGTCAAGGGAGATGGAGCAAAGTTTGTAAGGCAACAGGTGAGTCAAGACCTTTAGGATTTTACCTTTTTTTTTTTTCTTTGCGAACTGCCATAAGGAAAGAAAGAGAAATACATGTCCAAAAACTGTACTGTGAATGATAGGAGTGCATGTCTGAACTTTCATAGATACCGGCTATTCAATAAGTGCCCCAATATGCTGAAAAATAAATAGTCCCACGTTCTAATATGAATATATGGTCCAACACATTGTTTTCCAACACACAAGCATGTGACAGTGTGTGCATGCCAGTGAATAAGTTTTATTTTATGTCCTGCCATTAAATTCAAATTATAGGACATTACACTGCATAGTTTTCAATGAATCTGACTTATTTAGACATAGCAAATGGTCTGAGAATTTCTCCTTTTATTTTATCCTCCGGAAAAGTGCACTTCATTTATGAAAATAAATCCTATCAGTAAGTGCTGATACTTACCTGTTTTGTATCTCCTAAACACTGAAAATAATACATAAAGTTGATGTGCAGGCCTCAAGAGGTGTGGAAAGAGCTGTAGGCTCCGGTGGTTAAATTACTTAAGACCAGATATCAAGAGAGGAAACATATCACCTGAAGAAGAAGAGCTCATCTTTAGGCTCCATAGGCTCCTGGGCAACAGGTATTTATACTCTTCGCGTGATGAGCTCATCATACCTTCGATATTTTTTTTGTTTGGAGGAGTTATTGAAGGGGATGATAATTTGCTATTTTATTCACCTTTAAACAAAGAGAGACACTTGACCATGTTGTTTCTCAAAGCCATATTCAGTTCCAAAAGAACGATATTGAGATTGGCACTAGCGCGTGTTGGTTTATTTTCTTGTAGGTGGGTTCTTATCGCGGGAAGGCTTCCTGGCCGAACAGACGGTGAGATAAAGAATTACTGGAACACCACCATAAAGAAGAAGCTAGTCCGAGAGAACGACAACCCACCGATGGACTCAAAGTGCGAGGATGACAAGCTCACGAAGAACGAGCCCCTGGATGAGAACGTGGCGGCCAAATCGCGATACGATGCGGATTGTGACATTAAGCTGTGTAATACAGAAGGTGTTGTTTCAGATAAAATGATGGAAATAGTAGAAGGGAAGGGTCAGAAAGGAGATCGCGAGGGCGACACGATTTCATGGGAAAACACGATGGTGGACCTAAATTTGCAGGATACGAGGATGTCTGAGAATCAGTACTCTCAGCACTTTGAAGTCAATGAAGATGGAGGGAATCAAAACGCGTGGATTTCTGATGAAATGCTGTCTAAATGGGCTGCTGAGTTGATGGGGTGATGCAACTTCTTCAATGGTGCATCAACTCATCGCATTCATATCGATCACGAACACTCAGTAGGCACTTTGTTTTGGTGAAACAGATCAAGAGTTTCAGTTTTGCCACTATTTCTATTTCCATCCCCCGCTCTACGTGCGGAGAAAATGGAAAATAATAAGAGCATTTCACACTGACTCTTAGAAAGTTAAATATTATAAGATTGATTTGTAGCTATCTTGACTAGTTTAATCAATTTGGTTATATCATGACTATAATACATTCAAGAAAAGGACATGCACGTTCCTTTAACCTTTTAAAAAACATTATTGTCAGACAGACATGTAAATATTAAAATTTATGAAAAATATTGAAGCATAGGGAGGATTTTTTTTCTTCAAGAATTGAGGATGGTAATAAAGTACGAGATCGTCTTTACTTAATATAGTAATATAAATATATAACGACAGAACGTAAAACTTAGAGGTTCCCAAAAGTATTTACACATTTCACAGGAATTAATATGTTAATAGTTTCCAAAGATAGCGCCATGCTCCCCAGCAAACAAAACTTATGCAAATCCACGAAAGGATAAAAAAGAAGTGTATTTTGTTGGGCCAGTGGACACGATCCACAGGAAGGGAAATCGTAGGCCTCCTCTTTGGCACTGCTCTTAAACTTATTTAACAAAAGGGTGACAAATTATTAACTAAATCGATGAGCTACCCATTTTTTCTATTCGGTCGATGTTTGGGCCACCTGATAACTCTTACATGGGCCACCCTTAGGCTTGTAGAAGGGCACATTTGATAACCCAATGAAGTGCTGATATTAAGTACTCAACATTTAATTAGATTAAGTTTGCTTGATAACCTAATGAAGGGCACAAAATGGACAGATTATTTTAATTTAGTAGAAAATCCACTTAATCTTGGTATGTAAAAGAGGAGTTACTTAATTAGTTGATAGAAAAATAATTGATGGCAACTATAGCCTTGCTAAATATAACGATAAAACATTAGTAATGGTATTTTATTTTCTATTTTTAGAGAGAGGTTAATAATATTCAGCTATCCATTTTAATTTCATCAAACAACTTTTAGGGTGCATTTGTTTCAGTGAAAATTTCATGATTAAGGAAAACATTTTCCATGAAAATCTTTTTTAACGAAAATAGTTAATTTTAATTTGTTTGGTGGTTTAGGGAAAATGATTTCCTTCTTGCTATAACAGGGAGTCATTTAAACTTGTTGTTTTTAGTCCATAGAACACATTTGCATAAATCAATTAGTTTTTCATCATCCAAACAACGGAAAGACGTACAACAATTTTTGAAAAACAATTTTCATTCAAACAAACCAACACTTAATTCTGTTGTCAATAGTTAATATTATCAAAACTAAAATCCACTACTTAAATTGTCAGTACTTAATTTCCGATTCTATCAAAGGAGCCGTAAATCTCCAACATACAAGCAAAGCCTCAGTGCAATGGTATGATGATAGCACAAAGAATTGGGCAATAAAAGGACAAGAGATGATACAAAATTCACCAATCAAGTTAGTCAATTCTCCATGAGCAGCATGAGCAACACCTTTGTAATATGTGTAGTAGTGATATTAATTATAAAGCACTTTGAAAACTATCATTAACAGTTGGCAATGATGGATGACATAGATTCCTTTTCTTCGAGAGAGATCATAGATGGAGAGATTGATACATTCGCTTTGTCACTATATGACCATCTTGGTCCAGTAAGAAAGAAGAGTTAGCTTACAATGTTTGTCGTCCTATTCATGAGAGTGATTCCATCCTTTTGTCCTTTTCTAAGGAGCCCAATAGGAAAACCCATTTCGAGTGGGTCAAGTTTGCGCAGCGATCAATTTTTATTTTTTTTTGGGGTCTTGGTACAGGCCGTAGAAAGCAACCCCACCTTAATTAGATCATGCCATAATGTTGATATTTTGGGGCCCATTTCATATGATGATAGTGATCATTTATGGGCTTCAGAAGAAAAAATGAAGCTGGCTTGGATTGGACTCTCTATTTATTTTCCTTGGCTTGGCCGTAGAAATATCGCAATCTAGTCAAGAAAAACCTCGATTCTTGGCTTGACCCGGAATCATAAGTAAGAAATAAGGCAATGTAGTGATACAACCCAGTGACGATACCGCTCGAGAGTCGAATGTCATACGTTGCACAAGTTCATGACTGTCGTTATCTTCATTTAAATGCTGGTGCTAACATGAACCTCTGCAAGAAAAATAAGTTGTATAGAGTTGTAAAAATGATTATTCGCATTGATCAAATTCTCCATTGGAGTTTATTTAATACTTTATGGGAAAAGACTACCAAAAACCCCAAACTCTACTCAAAGTGACAAATTTACCCTAAATTTTTTTTTTTGTGACATAAAAAACCCCAAACTTTATCAACCGTGACACATTTATCCCAAACTTTTTTTCATGACACAAAAAACCCTGAACTTGTATCTATGTAACACATTTACCCTAAACTATAAGGCATTTTCGTCTTTTACGTTTTTAAATTCTTTTTCTTTTTTCTTTTTTTTCTTCTCTCTTCCCTCCGCCATGGCTGGCGGAGGGAAGCCAGACTCAAGCGAGGGCTGCCCTCACCAAAGTTGGGCAAGGGTCACCCTCGCTTGGGCTGGCTTCGGCAAGGGCAGCCCTCGGCTGGGTCGAGCAAGGGCCTCCCTCACCAAATCTAGCGAGGGCACCCCTCGCCCGACGCCAAAGAGGGCCACCTTAGCCAGCCCAAGCGAGGGCGACCCTTGTATGAGTTCGGCAAGGGGTGCTCTTGCCAGGCCCTCGCCTGGGCTGGTTAGGGCGGCCCTCACCTGAGTCCGGCTTCCCTCCGTTATGGCCGACGAGGGAAGAGAGAAGAAGAAGAAGAAAATAATAATAATAATAATAATAATAATAATAATAATAATAATAATAATAATAATAATAATAATAATACAAAAATGCCCTTGATGGGGTAAATGTGTCACATTCAACAAAGTTTTGGGTTTTTCATGTCACAAAAAAAAAGCTTGGGGTAAATTTGTAACTTTGAGTTAAGTTTTGGGTTTTTAGTGGCTTTTTCCCATACTTTATTTAAAGTGGATGTAGACTCCAACGTTTAGGTTTATCCTTCTAGATTAAAAGAAGTAAAATTGCAATAGTTATTAAATCATAATATAGATAAATGTTGATAGAATATTTAAATATTAAATCATGTACTCATTTGACAACTTAAACTTTTAGAATAAAAGTCTCATAATATCCCATATGGTTCAAAGCAAGAGATCTTGAATTTATATTTGCCTTCTTAACAAAATATTTTCACACTTAGTGGCCTCCCCAATTAAATATGTCAACACATTATGCTAGACAAAAAGACTAGACTAAGTATGAGGAAAGTGATAGAATATTTAAATATTTTTTTTTATCTAATAGCTTAAACTTTTAGGATAGTTAATAATGATCTCATAAAAATATATACATGCAAATGTCGCACCCATAGATGAAAATTGCCCGGAACTCATAATGGATTTGATATCGCAGTAATAGACATTCCCAAGATCAACTTCGACAATGCTTTCTCATGGCTCATGAGTTTGAGATTTCTCATATTGGTGCTATGAATAAAGTAAGCCATTTAAAAAAAAAAAAAAGGTGCGAAGGCGATGTGCTACACTGTAACTATGCAATGGATCTTCTCGCAGAGTTGATGAGGACGACTGTGATCAACCTGAAATGAACTCTAATATGAATACATAGATGTCTATGATTGAATCATCATTAGAGTGGTTCATCCGAGACTTTCAACATTTGATTAAGCAAATTAATCCCATTATTTATTTCTTTTTCATATGCAATTGTATGATGATTGAATCTAAGGAAATGGTTACTATTCGATAGTCTATGGTTTAGCTGTATATCAGATGCTGGCCATGTATTGTTTAGTTCCTGATGTACATGCTGTTCTCAAAACTTACCGAGGCACGTTTGAAACTTGCCAAATGCCTTTTTTTCAGTTTTCCTTGAACACGCTTAGTGTTAATCATCTATTAAAAAAACATATATTTAATATGTTTTGCACTATTAATGTGCTTTTGACTGAGAAAATTTTGATATTAGAAAATTGGTAATTAAAATAAATAAACTCGACAAGCAACTCAAACGAGAGTTGCTAATGCAAAACGAGTAGGTATTGGAGAAATTTGTGTAAAATTACTCTGATTAAAGTTAATAAATTCTTAGAAAAAAAACGTAAATTTAGAGCATTGCTAAGAAATGCACATAAAAGTTTGAAAACAGTTATGAAATTTGAAAAGTGTGAAAAAAATAATAAATGTCGATAAGCAATTTAAATGAGAATTGGTAACCAAATAGTAAATGATAATTTAAAGGGAGAATAGTTGATAAGTACGCTAACTTAGGTTGTTAAACTTTGGAAAGAGTTAGTACATGTTTGGTCGCTAACCAAGGCAAATAAAATATAGTATTTCAATGGAAAGTTGGCAACTTGACAGAAATAAATCTTGGTAAATTACTTAAAATAGATTTGGTAAACCCAAACCAGTTGGTAATCTAATATGATAAAATTCGGTAAAATACTTTAATTCAGGTTGGTGATTTGATATAGTAAATTCGAAGCATTCAAAAGCTTACGTACATAAAAATTAGTAAGTTAGTACAAAAATCACTAATTGGCAAACTATAAAAATTGATAATTTCATTTAAATGTAGGTAAGCCACTGACAAGTTACTTTTAAAAAAATCACTGGCCATTTTTTCATTAATATTGTTTTACACTTGGGAATAGTTATTCAAATTCATTATAAGCACGGAAAAAAAAAATCATATTTTTGGTACAGAACAATTGAATCCTACTTAAATTACACAAACTCTTCTTTTTTTTTGGCCAAAATTCCGTGACCTGACGATCTCTCTAGAGAACGTCATCTTAAGAACACTACAAAGCTATATTAGGTTCTCTGTAAAAAAAAAAATTAATATCACCTTGGAGTGAATGACTATGCACTAATTCATTACTTACTTACCGTTAACTTCTTCCTTGTAACCCTCTTTAAATGGAGAAATTTGGCTAAATAACTTACATGACATGTTAACGTGATATCACTCATTAACGTTGGATACTCATCGAAAATAACAGTGCCTTATTTTAAATGATTGATAATACATTAACATGTCACTAAATAGATATTTGACTCGTTAATTCAAGTCTTTACTTATGATGGTATCTGCAGAAAATACTGCAGATTTGAGGATTGTCCCAGATCACCGAGGGATACGGTCCAGATCAAGCCTCATGATTCATGAAAGTTTTGTAAAATACGGAAAACGTGCCATTCCTTGAAATTGCAGACATTGGGCCAAGTGAGTAATTTTTTGCATTAAGAGGCTCGACAAGCTAGGCAGTTTTATTGTTGGTTGCTGACCGACATCAATAAATTAAGACAGTGGGATATCTGTACATTGAATTTGGGGTCCTTAAGTTGACCACTATCCATACCCCAACCTCGGATGATTGTAAGGACAAATTAATTAAATTAAACTTCTATTTTGTTGGGAGAACGTGCATGCATATCGATGGAGAAAATTTATTCAAAAAGTCCTCAATATATTCTACAGCTGCCAATTAGGTCTTAAACCTTACATTTTGGCCAATGTTATCCTCAACTTGGTAAAAATTTCCCAATATAGTCCATCTGCCCAATTTAGATTGTAAATAGTTAACGTGGTAGTCTAATTAGCTATTGTCATTCTTCATATCACAACCGGTGACTTGACATGTCCTGCTTCATTTAAAATGACATTGTTTGAGAAATTTTTATATTTTTTATTTTTTATTTTTTTTCATTGTTCATCCTCTTAGAAAGAAGTGGCGGGAGTCGCTAGGGTCTCAACAATGGGATCATTATAAAACTAAAAAGCTGTACAAGGGCTTTGATGAAGTATTCCAAGAGTTTCACTTTACCAATAGGACTTCAATTGGGGCGAGATTAGCTAGCCGTCTTACTCCTAAACCATGAGGTTGCAAATACATGTGATTATGATTGATCGACACAACTCTATATGCTTGCTTTTACAATGAAAAAATTGAAATGAGAAAGAAGTGACTTCATCAAACATTAGTTTCTACGATGTTCCTCGAAAAGCAATGAGTCCTATTATTTGATCCATTGGCGCATGTAAGAGATGCCAGTCTTGCGACCAAATTATACATTTTTTCAGACCACACGTCACATTGTGAATGCTTCTTCCCCTTTAAATCTTACGTTTCAACACCCAACAAATCTCATAAACTAATTAAGTTCAGATCTTTGACCAGTGTAGGTGGCCCTGATCTAAACAATTTTGCATGTTGTTAGTATGACCTCCAAGTTCTGAGCTTGAAATAACACGCCAACCAACTATGGCTGCTCTCAAGATTTTTCGCTAACAAGTTTTAGCAAATGCGTATACATAAAATGGTCTTTAACACATCCTCCATTCAAAATTTGTCTCAACGAACAAGATTGGAGCCTATGTAATATCATTCTCTTCAAACCGGCCAGAAACCATAAGATACAACTGCATGACGCCAAGAAATTAAGTCACAGTCTGTGTACCTCCCTTTTATACATGATCGTGCTCATTTTAATCATACAAGTGATACTATTATATTCTATAAGTCACCTGCTTTTTGCTCCGGACCGAGGGGCAACATAATTTCTTTCAGCGAGGGAAATTATGTATTCTTTGAGCTGCACGAGGTTCCTACATATAATAATAATGTGTGAAACACATGACTGTATTAAGATAGCAAACACGACATAAAGGGACAGAAACCGAGGTTTGATTGAACACAAAGGTTGTGGTTTAACTAGGTTTCCCTCACTATGGTCCTAACACGCCTAACAAGCCAACACGAGCAATTATGAAATTAATGGAGGTTCTAGTGAGACGTCCTTGCACCATAAGAAAGGAGGCGAGACTAACCCAAGTCGATTTCATTCAAGTTACAGCACAAACTTGACTTTGAGATTGATGTTTAACATTGGCCAACTTGGTTTCTCAACCTCAACCTTCAGCTTGACTTGATATGCCTTCTTTCTATGTGTTCAGAGTCAACAACAGAGATTGGTCGGTGATTGAAAAAACAAGATTTCTAATTAAAACTCAAAGCTCTAGCTTAGGATTCTATCGGTTAAAGCAATATAATAGTTCGTGATTTTTTGATTTTACAAGTTTTATATACGTGCATGTCGCGACCTCTTTTTTTGGCGCCCGCAATCGCGTACGAGCGTCTAAGGAGGCTAATGGCTCGGCTGAAATTAGTTAAGCCCGGACTCTCCCAAGTCCACCAATTCACGACTTTAATAGTCTAAATTTTTAACCTGTAATTCAATTTTTAAAATGGAGTCGCCACTAATCGATTTGGGGTGGGTTGATTAGAAACCCAAGTGAAGTATCGGGAGAAATACTCACTCCTGCACAACCAGAGAAATTAAGATCGGGGACTTGATTACACTAGTTAATCACTAATGCCCTTTCGGTACCTAATCTTGTTTAAACCTTGAGATTTTTGGATGTTTGAGGGATTTTCCATGCAATTTGGGAAGGAAAAACATTTTTGAGTCTTTTTCTAATTTTTTGACATAAAAGGGATTTTTTTTTTTTTTTGGTTTTTTTGGTATTTTTGGAAAAATACAAGTCTTTTTGGCTTTTTCTGAATTTTTTTGGCTTTTTCATGAATTTTTGACTTTTTTGGATTTTTGACATTTTTTTGGAAAATATGGAATTTTTGATTTTTTTTTTCGGAAAATAAAATATTTTTAGATTATTTTTTAAATGCTTTTTTGAAAATAAATTATTTTTTATTTTTTTCTTGATTTTTGGAAAATAAAATATTTTTTAATATTTTTCGGTTTTCTGGAAATTAAAACATTTTTTATATTTTTTCGAAAATAAATTATTTTGATTTTTTTGAAATAAATTATTTTTTTATTTTTTATTTAAAAAATCATAAAAACTGACCGGGTCGAATCCGCGGGTTGGGTCCGACCCAGCCGGTGACCCGCACGCGGCCCGACTCGGATTTTTGCCCCCTTTTTTTTTTTTTTTTTTTTAAACGACGTCGTGGCCGGGCTTTTGGGACGCCCGGCCCGGCCCGACGACCCGGCTTCGAGACCCGGCCGCGACCCGGCTTTCCGGCGAAACCCTACCCGACCGGGCTCCGGCACCCGACCCGTCCTCCAACCGCCCCTCAGATCGCAAACCCTACCCGATTTTCCGGGTCCGAATCCGCTTCGCGACCCGGAAAATCGCAAACCCTAGGGTTTGCGAATCCGCGGCACCGGGGAGGAGGCCGAAGCGATACGACGGCGACGACGGCCACGGCGATGACGGCAACGACGGGGGCGACAACGGCGATGGCGATGGCGGCTAGGTCCGCGGAAAACAGCTGCAATGAACGGCAAGGGTGACGACAACTAGCTTTTACCTTTTCTCGAACAAGGGCGGCGACGGCGACGATGCTAGATCGATCGAAGGCGGCAACGGCGGGGACGAGCGACGGCAACAAGGGCAAGGGCAGACTGATGGCGACGACCGCGGCGGACAACGACGGCGACGGTGGATCCTGGACGGTCAGATCTGACCAGATCCGGCCGGGTTACCCTTTCTCCCCCTCGGGCTCGCCCTTCGAGCTCCCCGAAGTCTCTCGGGGACCCCTCCGAGCTCACCACGCCACGGCCAACCCTGCACTCGAGCTCCCCGAAGTCTCTCAGGGGACCCCGAGCTTCGGCTGGCCTCTATCTCTCTCCATGATCTCTCTCTGTCTCTCCCTGCTCCCATCGACGGTGGCCCCCCTCTATTTATAGGAGCGGGGGCGGCCGGTCGGCGAGGGTTCGATCTGCCGGTTGGACCGCCGTCCCATCTGCCATCATCTCCTCCTCCGGTCACGTCCCGTCGACGCCTGCTCCCCTGCTCCACGTGCGACCACCGTCTGTCCACCTCCTTCCCCTCCATCACGCCCTCTGCGCGTGCGCTACAGAGGCGCGAGGAAGAAGAAGACGCGGAGGAGCCGGGCTAGGCGGAAATGTTGACTCCTCTTTCTTTTTGTTTTTTTTTTTTTTTTGCTTTGTTTTGTTGTTTGTTTATTTATTATCCGAAAAAGATAAAATAAAAATAAAGTAAAATAAAGTAAAACCTAATTAATTAAAAGTAAATTTTAGGCGTCAACAGCTGCCCCTCTTTGAAGGTGAGCTTGCAGAGGTCGCATTCAAAGACAAACTGATGCCTAAACTTTATCCATACATGCGTAACAGATTATATTTTACTTGGGACCTATTATCCTATGCAAAAAGAGCAATATAACATTACAAATACTAAGACAGATAAGAAGATACCTGTAGTTACTTATCGGGAGTGAGTGAGATAGGGTGTGAACCCCGAGTTTGGCAAGTATCAAGGCGTCATCTTACTTGGTGATATGAGGAGGTTGCTTTTCCAAGGCTCGAACCATTCTTCGGTCGCCTGTTAAAACAATCAATGATTTACCTAGGACCCGAACCTTTCTTCGGTCGCCTTGATGGGAAATTGCTCCTCCAGGACCCGAACCATTCTTCGGTCGCCTGTTAAAACAATTAATGATTTGTCTAGGACCCGAACCTTTCTTCGGTCGCCTTGACGGGAAATTGCTCCTCTAGGGCCCAAACCATTCTTCGGTCGCCTATTGGAGCAATCAGTGGTTTGTCTCGGACCCGAACCATTCTTCGGTCGCCTGTTAAAACAATTAATGATTTGTCTCGGACCTGAACCATTCTTCGGTCGCCGTGACGGGAGATGCACCGACCTTTCTCAGGGCATCTGTTTTGTGAGGGTGTCCGACCTCTGTTAAAGACACTGGTAGGAACTCAACCTTTCTCGAGGGGATGCGCCGACCTTTCTCAGGGCATCGATCTGTGGGGTGTCTGACTTTTGTCGAAGATGCCAGTAGGAACCCAACCTTTCTCGGGAGGATGCGCTGACCTTTCTCAGGGCATCGATTTGTGGAGGATACCTGGACATTCACAGGCATATCAAAGAGTACCTGGATATTCACAAGTACTAACTTGAAGGATATTTGGGCCTTTGCAGGCGTCGAAAGGGTACTTGGATGATCACAAGTACAATCTCTTGGAGGATACCTGGACGTTCATAGGTATCGAAGGGGTACCTGAGATATTCGTGAAGGTCTCTCATCTCCTGGTATGTGGGAATATCGAGGACGTGCCTCGCATATTCATGAAGGTCTCTCACCTCCTGGTAATTGGGAATATCGAGACGTACCTGAGATATTCGTGAAGGTCTCTCACCTCCTGGTAACGGGAATATCGAGGATGGGTCTTGCATATTCGTGAAGGTTTCTCACCTCCTGGTAGTTGGAATATCGAGGATGTACTTGGAATATTCGTGAAGGTCTCTCACCTCCTGGTAGTGAGAATATTGAAGACGTACCCGAGATATTCGTGAAGGTCTCTCACCTTCTGGCAATGAGAATATCGAGGACTTACCTTGGATATTCGTGAAGCTCTCTTACCTTCTGGCAACGAGAATATCGAAGACGTACCTTGGATATTCGTGAAACTCTCTTGCCTTCTGGTAATGAGGATTTGAATGTAGCACAAGATTTATATGGGTGATTGCAAGCGCATAATGTGGTGGAATACTTAAGTGGCTGCTAGCATTCAATGACATGTCGAGCAAGTCGAGTGTCGTAGAAAGGGAGTACCTGAATGGGGGTTGATACTCAAAGACAAAGGGATACTTAGACAGTTGCAAATATCAAAACTTTAAAGACAACATGAATAGGTCGAGTGTCAACAGAGAGAGCACTTGAGTAACGGCAAACACTCGAAAACAGGAGATGCTTGGACAATCACAAATATCAATACTTGGGGACAACTTAAACAAGCTGAGTGTCGATAAGAAGGAGCACTTTGACGGTGGGTACTCAAAGATTATCAAACATAAAGCTTTGGGAGTAAGGATGGAGACATGCTTTTCTGGCAATATCTTTGATCTCTAAAAGTATGTTCGCCATTTACACAATATGCACACATGTACACAAAGATTGTATATGCTGTAAATTCGTAAAGTTTAAATGTGACTTATGCATGATAATCTCGTCGTTTTGTATCATTTGAATTCTACTAGGGAAGATTTTGAAAGACAACTTTCATTTAGAATGTAGATGTCTTGAGCATGCCAGACAAGGGACTTTCAGTCTGAAAGGACTTTTCACCCGTTCTCATGGGAAAGGCTGTTTTATCCTGACCATTGATGCAGGATTTATAAGAACCACACTGTCTCACTGTCATCATGTCAGCAGAGGTCCAAGTATTCTCGCAAATGATACGACTTTACCAATGTGAGAGGTCTTTGTTGGAATTGTGATGAAGGCTTGGTCAATGGCTTTATCAAAGGGGACCAATAAGGTCATGGCTTTGTGGGGAAGATGTTGCACGATCATCTCCGGGTTTGCAAGTCAAGAGTCCTGCGAAAAGAGATAGAATAATCTCGCCCGTACTTCTTTGAGCGATGTTTATAGACATATGAAATCCTACGTTAATTGAAGTGCCCCTAGTCTGAAGAGACTTTTACAATGGGAATGTAACGTAGACTTGGCTCACATGTAAGAGGGTGAGAGTTTGCGACTGTCTCAGCATTTGTCACTGGTCTTTATTCTCACTGTTAGATAGAGGTTCTATGGACCATAACAGCAACTTTTTCTTGGCTGTATTTTTGACTGGGGGGCATTGGCCTTGCTTTTACCAGGCACACTGCTTTTTTCATGCCCCTATTTTTATTCCAGTTTTTCATTCATGGGCATTGACCTTGCTTTTACCAAGTACACTGCTTTTTTATGCCCTGCTTTTTCTTGTTGTCGGAGGAATTGGCCTAGGCAAGTTCAGTCGAAGCACTGTTATTAGGCTCTTGAGTGTTTATCTTCAGCCGGCGCTCTAAGCTATGGTAATGACTTATGCTTTGTCTCAATGTGAGGGTAACATTACAGACTCACTTGGGCTGTACAATGAATACAAGTGCGTAGAGAAAGAATTGCTCTTCATCATTCTAGGGCACTTAAATTAACGCGAGTGTTCATATGTAATAAAGACACCCGAAGATTGATGCAAGTGCGAGCAAGAAAATTTCTATCTCTCTTCTCACCTTGTGATGCTGCTTCGCCTCTAATCTGTCTCAGTGTAAGGGTTGTTCTTGACGGAGGTAGGACACAAATTTCACCAGTGTATGGGGTTCAATGGGGTGAGCGATGGAATGCCTCTCACTATTTTGGTTATCGTACCATTCGCGAGAAAACTCTTTACCCTGCAGTCATGGAATCTTCTGCACTCATTTCACAAGTGTATAGATGGGGGACTGTGTGTAGGATATGGCTTGCCTTTCATCATTCTAACGCACCTCATCCAGCATGCTCAATTAATCTTGTATTCTTCATTTAGCTGTCTATTTTGATAATCCTTAGTGGAATCAATGACTTGGACAGACAAAATCATCATGCAAAATTCGCTTGGAAAATGGTATGCAACAAATGATGTGAAAGAGTTTGTAAAAATAAATGAATGGCTTTTATTCAAGAAAAACATATTAACAACTTTAGGGGTGTTTACTTAGGTGGAATGGTATTCACAAAAGTATTGAATTTTGAATATCAAAAGGGTTATTCACAAACAGCTATTAACAAATGGGTGTCGATAGATTGCTCATATTGGTTAGGGACATGACACGTGAATAATCAGCTAAAGGTCGAGAATTTGATCGGGCGTTTCTGCTCTTGTCCCGGGTTTGGATCACTTGGTTTGCCCCATTTAACCATTAAGCCTAGCCCTTGAATCCCAATGCTTCCTGTAAATATAAGCTCAAAGAGTGAGTGTTAGAAATGACACCAAGTTGCATTTCCCCAGAGTTTATATGAGCTGGCTTCTAGGGATACTTGAATGTCGATGACAGTCTCTTTACAGTTCCATGCTTCCTTCAACCGGCCTTTCTTACTTGCGGCCACGTAGGCATGATTGCTAGTTGTTGATTCACTTTCAACGCCTTCCTTTTGTGGAACTTCCCCTTCTGTCTTTGATTAGCAGCATTGGGCAAAGTCATGTATCTCAAGCTTCTATGGAATTTGAGATGGACAATCAAAACTTCCACATTTCTACTAGCAATTGCTTCTTGCAAGGGCATGCGTCTGGAACAAGAAGTGAGGCTCCCAGATTCTAAGATTGTTGACTGGGACAGAAGGTTCCTTCTAACCAGACTGGTTCCTGAATGACGCGCTCTTTTTCACCGAGCTGGGCGAAATTGACATGGATTACTCTTATGCGTCTGCCTGGGTAATGTCGATTTGCTCAAGTTATGCCATTGGGTTTGCTACTTGATTTTCGACACTTCCTTAAATGCTGGTGATTACCATTCATTTTTCTTCATTGATTCAACCAAACACACACTTTTTATGATGGTGTAAATACATCACTCATATATAAAAGGTGCATATACATTTTCAATCTGATAGAGAAGTGTTTGGCAATGCCAGACAATGAACATCATTTAAGGGTAGTACTTTTTTACAGCATCGGAATTAACTGGTTTAGAGAATTCTCGCCCATCCATCTCAGTTAGGATCAAGGCTCCTTCGGGGAGTATCTTCTTTATTACATAAGGACCCTTGTAATTTGGGGCAAACTTGCCTCCAGGCTCTGGAAAGATTGGCAGCGTCTTTCTCAAGACTAGCTCGTCTACCTCGAAGTGCTTGGGTCGCACCTTTTGATTAAATGATCGAGCTACCTTCTGCTGATAACACTGACCGTGACGAGGGGCTTTCGGTCGTTTTCATCGATCATGTTCAGCTGCTCGAGCCTTTGTTGTGTCCATTCCTCCTTAGATAATCCAACCTGGGATAAAATTCATAGGGAAGGGATTTCTACTTCCACGGGTAAAACTGCCTCCATACCATAAACCAGGGAAAAAGGGGTTGCCCCAGTAGAAGTTCGAATCGAAGTTCGATATCTTTGTCGGTCTGCGAAGGGTAGCCTCTCGTGCCAGTCGCGGTAATTTTCAGCCGTCTTGGCTAGGATTCTCTTGATGTTCTTGTTGGCTGCCTCTACAGCCCCATTCATTTGCGGGCGATAAGGGGATGAGTTCAAATGCTGGATCTTGAACTTAGAAAATAATTGATCAATCAGCTTGTTGTTCAGATTTGTCCTATTGTCGGTGATGATGGAATCGGGCACGCCATATCGGGCGATTATGTCACGTTTAATAAACTCCATAACATTCCATGCAGTCACACTTGCATATGATGTGGCCTCAATCCATTTCGAAAAGTAATCAATTGCAACCAAGATGAACCGATGCCCGTTTAACGCCTTTGGGTTAATTGGGCCAATTACATCGATGCCCCACATTGAAAACGGCCATGGCTCAGATAACTAATGCAGTTCAATTGGAGGGACATTTATTTTATCCTCGTGAATTTGACAACGATGACAACTTCGTGCATGTTGAGCACAATCATTCTCTAAGGGGAGCCAGTAATAACCCAGTCTCATTATTTTCTTGGCCAACATATGTCCATTCATGTGAGGGCCACATACTCCCTCATGTATTTCTTGCATTATTCGCCTGGCTTCAGTTGCATCCACACATCTTAGCAGGATTGAGTCATACAATCTTTTGTACAGATTTTCACCGCTGACGAAAAACTTTGAAGCCATTTTCATTAGGTATTTTCGATCAGAGGGAGTGCTTTGTTCAGGGAACTCCTGCTTCTGGATGTATTTTATGATATCGTAATACCAGGGCTTCACATCGGGTTCTTTAGTTATGGCCATGCAGTAGGCCTTTCTTGCCAGGACTTCAATTTTTAAAGGCTCTACTTCTAACCCTTTCGTTGCTTGCAACATAGATGATAGCGTTGCTAGTGCATCGAAAAACGATTATGAATTCTAGGTAGGTATTCAAACGAGATGTCTTGGAATTTTCCCGCCAACTTTTCTAAGTAACCATGATAAGGCACAAGTTTGGCGTCTTTTGTCTTCCATTTGCCCAACATCTGGAGGATTATTAAGGTAGAATCACCGAACACCTTTAGCTTTGTCACTCCCATTTCAATAGCCGCTTGCAAGCCGAGGATGCATGCCTCATACTCGGTTATATTGTTGGTGCATGGAAACATCAATTTTGCAGCCACAGGATAATGTTGTCCATTTAGGGATATCAAGACTGCCCCAGTGCCGAAGCCTGACAAATTTACAGCTCCGTCGAAGAACATAGTCCATGTGTCTTCTTCTACCGCGGAAATTCGATCGTCCGGGGGATTATCCTCACGTACTTCTTTAGGACAGTCTGCTAACATATCGGCAATCACCCGCCCTTTAACTGATTTTTGTGACATCACTTGAATGTCGAATTCCGAGATCAGGATTTGCCATTTGGCCAATTTTCCTACCAATGCTGGGCAATTAAGCAAATACTTGATCGGATCACTTTCGGTTACGAGAAAAGTTTGGTAATGCAAGGTATACTGTCGGAGTCTGTGCAACACCCATACTAATGCGGCGCATGTTTTTTCTGATTTGGAGTAGTTTTGTTCTGACGTGGTGAACTTTTTGTTCAAATAGTAGATGGCTTGCTCCTTCTGGTCATGGGGCTCCTTTTGTGCCAGCACTGCACCTAAGGATTCACTGTTGATGGTAAGGTAGAGAATTAAAGGGTGCCCCGAGACTGGAGGTACTAGAATCAGGGGTTTCATCAAGTATTGCTTTAGGTCTTCAAATGCCAGTCGGCAATCATCATCCCATTCAATTTGTGCATCCTTCCTAAGGAATTTAAAGAAAGGTTTTGCAGTTTCAGAAATCTGGGAAATGAATCGGGCAATGTAATTTAATCTCCCCAGGAGGCTCCGGACTTCTTTTACAGTCGAGGGAGGAGGCATCTCAAATATCTCCTTGGTCTTTGATGGATCTACTTCTATTCCTTCACAGCTCACAATGAATCCAAGTAATTTGCCGAGGGTTGCCCCAAACACACATTTCGCTGGATTCAAGCGCAACTTAAACGGCGAAGTCGCTCAAATAGTTTCTCCAAGGTCTTCACATGGTTTTCTCCATGTTTGGTTTTAGCGATCATGTCATTGACATATACTTCAATTTCTTTGTGCATCATGTCATGGAAAAGGGTGACCATGGCTCGTTGGTAAGTTGCTCCAGCATTTTTCAGGCCAAAAGGCATGACCTTATAATGGAAAGTTCCCCATGGAGTAATGAACGCCGTTTTTCCTTGTCTTCCTCCTTCATCTTTATTTGGTTGTATCCCGAGAATCCATCCATAAAAGAGAACAGTTTGAACCCCGCAAAGATCTTGTCTACTAGAACGTCTATGTGGGGTAATGGGAAATCATCTTTCGGGCTTGCTTTGTTCAAGTCACGATAGTCAACACAAATACGTATTCGACCATCCTTCTTCTTCACTGGCACAACGTTTGCTACCCAGCTGGGGTATCGCGAGACTTCGAGGAAACCCACTTCGAGGAGCTTCATTACCTCTTCTTCAATCTTTTTTGACAATTCTGGGTTGGTTCTTCTTAGCCGTTGTTTCTTGGGAGCTATATCAGGGTTGGTTGGCAAACTATGCTCCACGATCATTGGATCAAGGCCTGGCATATCCGCGTATGACCATGCGAATACGTCTTGATACCTCTTTAAAAGAGCAATCAAGTCTGCAGCTTCTTCTTCAAGAAGGCTGGCACCAATCTTTATCTCTCTTGGACCTTCTGTGCTACCTAAATTGACAGTGACGGTGTCTTCAGTGGTAGAGGGCCTTATTTCTTCATGACGCTCCCGTCTCGTTGAATTTCATCGGAATTATCAAAGTCATCATCGAGCTATCGAATTGCTATCATGGCTATCCACGACGTTGGTTTGGACCGTTCCCATACCCTTGCTGCCGCTAGATCATTCCCGTGTCATAGAGTAGATAGGCTAAGGGGACAAATAAGGTTAGTAGTATGCATGCTTTTTCTTTTGGAAATATGATAAATTGTTCTTGAAGATTTAGGATAAGGAAACATGAGGAGACCCGGGCCTCGATTTCTTCTTTCATTCGATGGTGGCTATCATCAACGGGCCGGTTTGGTGTGTCTCCCCATGCCCTCAAAATGTTTTCAACTTTATTTATTAGTAGACGGATTTACAGGGTGATTTCAAAAAATGGTTCCCCGGGTGGAACTGATGTTGAAAACAAAACAAGCCAGACTTTTTTAAAAAATATGTACAGGCTCCCACGTAGGGGAGTATGCGGAGGAAATAAAAAGGATTCTACTCGAGCGGGTCTGCACCCATTTCCCCTGACAGTCCTTCATTGATAACGCCCACGAAGAAGTCTTCATACCAATCGCCAGCCACGTCTCCTCGTGCTCGCGGCTTTGCAGATTCCAGATCATCCATGCCTTCCTATCCATCAGGGACGATGTGGTGATGATGATCATAGAAACCTTGGGGGATTGAATAATTGACATAGTAGTCAAATTTACCACTTGGTTGACCCAAAGTATCTATGATCACCTCTCCTCTACGTGCTTCCTTAGCATGCTCAGGGAACATGGTACGAGTCTTTGGGTACCACGAGGAGGTGATCTTTGCCAAAACACAGCCACGGAGAGCGGAACGTGAATACCCCAAAGATCTAAAAGATCCTGAAACTTGTCTCTCGGGATGATGCAGTCATCTAGCGAGTGTCCTAATTCCCCTGAATGATAATCACATTGCTTGGATGGATCATAATCAAGTAAGTACTCGGGAGTGGGATGACTCAGTTCCCTGGTGATTAGTCCTTGCTCTAGAAGGATGGGAAAAATGATGGCCATCGATTTAGGAAGAGGCGAATACAGCCTTATGCTTCTTGAGGACTGAGATAGCCGAACCCCTTGCCAGATCGTATCAGTGGGGTCTTCTTCATTTACTACCAAATCCTCACTATGACGAGAGCGGAATGCACGGGTAGCTTGAGCGAAATTTTCCGTCAAATGGTGCACTTTCTCGCGTAGTTCATCAACTTGGCGTTGAAGCTGGATGAACGAGAAGTTATCACCTGTTCCTTCTAACTGCTCTTCCTCAATGGCACCTATGAAAATATTTCCAAACATGGTGGTCATGTCATCCGGCCCATCTTTCTTTGTGAGTGAGGGCCAAGTTGTGCCTTCCTGGATTACGGGCAAGTTCGAGCTTCTGAGGTTGGACCATTTTGAAGTATTGATCACTTCTTCCTCACGCATCATCCGAGCTGGGCCTAGGAAAGTTTCCTCGAGACAGGGATATACAAGGGCGACTTTTTTCTTTGCTTTTCTATTCGGGGAATATCCTAACCCAATAGTATAGGGTCTCCTCAAGGCTTCAATAGGGCGACGGATGCCACGGCCTTCCCTACCAAGCCCTTGTCCCGGAATAAAACCGTGTCCCACCATAATTTTTCCTACCATGATTGCAGCGCTTGATACCTCGGGGACAAGGGGCAAAGTCCCACGAGTTTCGTGTATAGTAGACACGAGCTCGAACGATTGATAGCTAGCTTCGTTTTTGTCACTAGGTTCAACATAAGGAACAGCCGTCTCGTGGTAGATGCGGTGGTCTTCTTATCCTCGGACCGTGATTAGTTTTCCCCCAACCACGAACTTCACACTTTAGTGGAGGCTTGAAGGTACTGCTCCTGCGACGTGGATCCACGGGCACCCTAAGAGGAAATTGAACGCAGTGGAGATATCCATCACCTGGAACAAAATTTTGAATACGGTTGGGCCAATTTGAACGTCAAGCTCGATTTCTCCCACTGTTTCCTTCTTTGTTCCATCAAATGCTCGAACAGAAGTCTTAGGTACCTGGATCCGTGATATATCTATTTGAAGGCGACAGAGTGTCGCTAGTGGACATATATTAAAGGCAGATCCGTTGTCAATCAGTACTCGGGCGACGTGAGATGCATTGCATTTGACTGATATGTAGAGGCCTTTGGTGTGTCCTCTACCCTCCTCAGGGATTTCTTCATCAGAAAATGCCATTTGATCCTTTAGAAGGATGGTGCTGACAAATTCCTCGAGTTTGTCATGCTCAATCGTTTCAAGGACATGTACCTCACTTAATACTTTCATGAGGGATTTCTGGTGTTTGACAAATGTCTGAAGCAATTCCAATAGAGAGATCTGTGCTCGTGATTTTCGTAACTGTTCTACCACATTGTATTCGCTGGCCTTAACTACGGCCAAAAACTCCTTGGCTTCTTCGTCAATGACTGGCTTAGCAGACTGCGTACTTGCGTGAGCGTAGGTTCGCCCAGATCTCGTGACTAAACCGATATCGAGGTCATAAGACCACAGTACTGCATTGTTACGCTCATACTTGTAAGGCTGGGGGATTTCAATGACTATAGCTGCTTCCGCTATTGATGCTTCGATTATGGCTCCTTTTCCTTCAGATATATCCTCTGGTAGAGTGGAATCTTTCTTCTCCCTTTTTTGCATTTAGCGCGGCACATTCCTCATCCCAGTTGATGAGGACTTGCGATATAGTGGAAACTATGCTGGTGCGACTAACGCGCATGATTACTCCGGCCTCTATCATTCTTGATACCCTTTCTTCCATTGTCGCAAAATGTGGTATTTCGTCATCTAAATAATACCCGGTTTCTACTAGCCCTCGATAGATGTCAACGATACGTGTATTGACATTTCTAATTTGACTGGCTTCAGAACCGAATATCGCATTTACTTTGTCAGCATGATCAGGGAGCGGATTGCTTTGGACATTTGATTTCGTAGTTTAGAATGAGAAGGCTTTAGTATCCAGCAGGTTCTGGATCCGATGTTTAAGGATGAAACAATCATCAGTCGAATGGCCTACTTCTCCCATGTGATAATCGCATTTTTTGGATAGGTCATAGCTGGAGAAGCTTTCAGCATTGGGTCGTCTTGGCTCAGTCGAGAGGAGATTCTTGTTCCGGAGGATCACCAAAACCTGGGAAGGAGGTCCAAGAAGCGGAGTGAATTGTCTTCGGTTGTTGTAGTGTTGAGGCTGACGGCTATTGGTCTGCTGTTGGCCTGTGCTTGTCTGAACAGTCGGGAGGTGACCGGTATTCGCAGTGTAGGTGGCGTTGACATCAGTCAAGGGCTCTTTATCCTTTTTCATGCTGAACCTTCTGCCGACAGGTGCAGGCTCGGTGAACCAGCCATCTCTTAATCCTATCTCTATCTGCTCTCCCACTAGAATGAGTTGATTAAATGATTCAGCGATCGTAGTCACCATCCGGTTGCGGTATTCATAGGGGAGGGTTTTGATGAACATTTTTCTTAATTCAAAGTCAGTCGGTTCGGGACTGATCTGGGCGACGAGATTCCTCCACCTGATAGCATACTCTTTGAAAGATTCCTGCTTTTTCTTTTCCGTGCGATCGAGATCCTCACGAGAAGGGGTAATGTCCATTATGAATTTGTACTTTTGAGGAATGCCTCACTTGCTTCACTCCACGTTTCGATGAGGTTTATGTTTTTCTTGATGTACCACCTCAAGGCGGGACCTACTAGGCTTGACTGGAACAACTGGATCATTAAAGGCACATTACTAACGTACTGGGTCATTCGAACCAAGTACATTTGCAAGTGAGCCCTTGGGCAGGTCGTGCCATCATACTTCTCAAATTCAGGCATCTTAAACTTTTCGGGCATTTTGACTTTGGAGTAGATGGAGAGGTCTGTTGGAGTAGGATCTTGTAGGCCCTGCAGTTGCTTTAGCCTTTCTTCAAGCTTCTCCAGACACTTATCATGCTCAGTTTTAGACGAAATGCTGGGTTTTACTTTCTCAGCTACGATTTGGTGCGCGTCGTCCTCCAATTCGGGCATGCTATCATCGGTTTCTCTTCCTTGTTCTCCTCGGGTGGATGATTGCGGTAATACTACTTCGATTGAGGTCGAGGTAGGAGCCAATTTGCCTTGGATGGAATCTATTTGTTTTGAGAGTTGTTGAAGCACATTGAAGACCTGTTTCATTTCTCTTTCCATAATCTCGACACGGCTTGGTACATTTTCTTCAGCCATCCTAGCTTTTGGATTTGGTGAATATGGCTATGTTGTGATTACTGTTAGCACAGAAATGGAGAAAATGTAAACAAAGGAAACACATGGAACACTGGCTCATGGCAAAGGTCGAGTCCTTATTTATTAACAAGAGATTTATACAATGCCAAAAGGATTTTTGACACAAGTTAGAACGACCCTAGACATTCACATTAAAATATTCACATAAAAAAAAAAAAAAAAAAACCACAATGCCCATTTCTATATGCGATGGGAAGTCTCGATCTTGCGACGCCGCTTGTTCCTTTGAGATAGCTTTGATATGTGTCTCTTGCTGGTCTCCAAACTTTCTTCAAGAGACTTGATCCTTTCATGCTTGGTAAGTTTATTACTTACATCAGGGACTACCGGCTGCAACTCCTTAGGAATCCCATGGTTGATGATGTAAAAGGTGGATGCATGATGGGCTTTTTCCTGTCCCTTCAATCTTCTGGGTATGATAATCCTCTCTGGTTGGCATCTATCCCAGGCATTCTGAATTATGCTGATTTCCTCTAAGTAGTCATAACCGGTGGGGTTGAAAGAAACCCGAAACAGTCCTGACTTGAGTGGTGGCGGGACTTCTTGAAGGATCCTGTACTGTCGAGCCACCTTATATGGATAGTATGAGGTAGCTTTGGAGAAGCCCAGCAGTGGGATGGGATCGTAATAATCAAGCACAAAACGTGCATCGCCCGTAAGGAACCACTTAGTTCGCCATATGAATGTCTCTGGGACCGGGTTTTTTAATAAGTCAATCCATCGGGAATATTCTTCATCGGGAGAATATTTCTCCAAGCTTTGGAACTTTTGTAGTGGGTGCTTGAACTCATTAATTTCAAATATTTGCATGAGGTGCCCAAATCCTTTGATATGGGAAAAGAACCACATTTGTAAAATTTCTGGGGCAGCTCTCATGATCTTTTCTTTTTGATCCTTGAAATGATTAAGGGATAAAAACGTTTCAGCTAAAACCATGTTTACATATCCTGCTCCGAAAGTGATTTGATTTATTATCCCCGCGATTGAAGGATTTATGGCATTCTTTCTATAGGGGAAGATAATAAATCCAAAGAACGCCAAAAGGAAAATCTTGGTTTTTTGGGACATCGACTGTTTTTCAAAGCATTCGGTGAAGGATGATAGTGGGAAAGCATTGTTGTTGGTTCTAACAATTTCTCTTACTAAATGATTTTTTAAAAAACATGATAGACTGACTATGGGGTCGATGCCAATTGATGGCTTAGCAAGCTCCGATCCCAGGGGCATTCCTATGGCGAGACTGTATTCCTCCAAAGTGGGAGTCAGTTCAAATTTGCCAAACACGAAGGTGGATGTTTCCGAACACCAGAAATGTGGTAGGGCTTGCATGACCCCAGAGTGAATATTGATTTGGAGTAATGGGAGGAGATGACCAATCCTCATTTTGACACGCTCTTGGCCAAGCTGATCTAACTGATTCCACCACCTGAGGAGTTCTTTCTTTGGGGCAGGAATGAACTTGATATCGATTCTTCCCATCGCATTAAAAAAGGTTACACGACCTGACCCTATTTTGCCATGAGCCAGAAAAGACTAAGTAAAAGTAAATAAATTACTTTGCTTTTAAGTAAAAATGGCAAGCACAAAGACATACAGATGGAACGTGTGGCTCGATTTCTAACTCAGAAGGCTGGAAATTAAAAAGGTATCTGCCCGTCGCAGTCTCGCGTTAGCAGCGTACCCCCTTAACCTCGGCTAAGAAATTCGGGGAAAAGAAAGGCAACCTCTACATCGCAGTCTCGCGTTCGAGGTCGTATCTTTCTTAACACCATCCTAGAAATCCTATGGTGGCCCAGGTCCGGCGGCCGGGTTATGTGTGCCATGTGTAGTGTTAAAACAATAAAGCATGCATAGCAATTTATAATCACAAGACATTTTATTTTAACGAAAATTAAGATAAACTTCTAAGCTACTAACCTGCATAAAGAAAAAACAAAAACAAGTCAGTAAAGAATTTAAACAAGACAAAAACGGCCTAAGTCCTCAAATCTTCCCCAGCGGAGTCGCCAAGTTGTCGCGACCTCTTTTTTTGGCGCTCGCAATCGGGTACGAGCGTCTAAGGAGGCTAATGGCTCGGCTGAAATTAATTAGGCCCGGACTCTCCCAAGTCCACCAATTCACGACTTTAATAGTCTAAATTTTTAACCTGTAATTCAATTTTTAAAATGGAGTCGCCACTAATCGATTTGGGATGGGTTGATTAGAAACTCAAGTGAAGTATCGGGAGAAATACTCACTCCTGCGCAACCAGAGAAATTAGGATCGGGGACTTGATTACACTAGTTAATCACTAATGCCCTTTCGGTACCTAATCTTGTTTAAACCTTGAGATTTTTGGATGTTTGAGGGATTTTCCATGCAATTTGGGAAGGAAAAAAAATTTTTGAGTCTTTTTCTAATTTTTTGACATAAAAGGGATTTTTTTTTTTTTTTTTGGTTTTTTTGGTATTTTTGGAAAAATACAAGTCTTTTTGGCTTTTTCCTGAATTTTTTTGGCTTTTTCATGAATTTTTGACTTTTTTTGGATTTTTGACATTTTTTTGGAAAATATGGAATTTTTGATTTTTTTCAGAAAATAAAATATTTTTAGATTATTTTTTAAATGCTTTTTGAAAATAAATTATTTTTTATTTTTTTCTTGATTTTTGGAAAATAAAATATTTTTTAATATTTTTTAATATTTTTCGGTTTTCTGGAAATTAAAACATTTTTTATATTTTTCGAAAATAAATTATTTTTGATTTTTTTAATAAATTATTTATTTATTTTTTATTTAAAAAATCATAAAAACTGACCGGGTCGGATCCGCGGGTTGGGACAGGACCGGGCCGTGACCCGCATGTGAGCCCGACTCGGATTTTTGCCCCCCTTTTTTTTTTTTTTAAACGACGCCGTGGCCGGCCGTTTTGGGACGCCCGACCCGGCCCGACGACCCGGCTCCGAGACTCGGCTTCGCGACCCGGCTTTCCGATGAAACTCTACCCGACCCGGCTCCGGCACCCGACCCGTCCTCCAACCGCCCCTCAGATCGCAAACCCTACCCAATTTTCCGGGTCCAGATCCGCTTCGCGACCCGGAAAATCGCAAACCCTAGGGTTTGCGAATCCGCGGCACCGGGGAGGAGGCCGAAGCGATATGGCGGCGACGACGGCCACGGCGGTGACGACAACGACGGGGGCGACAACGGCGATGGCGATGGCGGCTAGGTCCGCGGAAAACAGCTGCAATGAACGGCGAGGGTGACGGCGACTAGCTTTTACCTTTTCTCGAACAAGGGCGGCGACGGCGACGATGCTAGATCGATCGAAGGCGGCAACGGCGGGGACGAGTGACGGCAACAAGGGCAAGGGCAGACTGATGGCGACGACCGCGGCGGACAACGACGGCGACGGTGGATCATGGACGGTCAAATCTGGCCAGATCCGGCCGGGTTACCCTTTCTCTCCCTCGGGCTCGCCCTTCGAGCTCCCCGAAGTCTCTCGGGGACCCCTCCGAGCTCACCACGCCACGGCCAACCCTGCACTCGAGCTCCCCGAAGTCTCTCAAGGGACCCCGAGCTTCGGCTGGCCTCTATCTCTCTCCATGATCTCTCTCTGTCTCTCCCTGCTCCCGTCGACGGTGGCCCCCCTCTATTTATAGGCGCGGGGGCGGCCGATCGGCGAGGCTTCGATCTGCCGGTTGGACCGCCGTCCCATCCGCCATCATCTCCTCCTCCGGTCACGTCCCGTCGACGACTGCTCCCCTGCTCCACGTGCGACCGCCGTCCGTCCACCTCCTTCCCCTCCGTCGCGCCCTCTGCGCGTGCGCTACAGAGGCGCGAGGAAGAAGAAGACGCGGAGGGGCCGAGCTGGGCGGAAATGGGCCGAGGGCCCATGGAGGGGCTGCTCCTCTTTCTTTTTGTTTTTTTTTTTTTTTTTTTTTTTGCTTTGTTTTGCTGTTTGTTTATTTATTATCCGAAAAGATAAAATAAAAATAAAGTAAAACCTAATTAATTAAAAGTAAATTTTAGGCGTCAACAGTGCATATTATTTATAGCTAACACTATCTGCCTACTTAACTCCATTTATAAGTTGCGATTAAGCATTGCGATGTTGTGTTATTCTCGTTTTAAATATCAGGGTGCTCACTTGAATTGATGCTCACTTAGATTAGGGTTTTATGCCTTTGAGCAATTCTATGAATGTCAAAGTGATTATCCCTCTAATTACAACTGATCACTCAAACTTGGCTAGTCTCAACTTTTCAAAAAGTAGGGCTCAAGTAATCAATAAGTGAGGGTTGAATTGCTAGTAAGTAAAACAAAGAGATTCCGTTGAGTTACTTCCGAAACTGGCCTAGAATCGAAATGATTAGGTCAGTCAAAACCTTTTGTGTCAGGCCTTACAGAAATCTATTGAATGTAGTGAACTCATGAGCGCAATTACACGGAAAAATTTGCATACGACTATTCAAACAGTTCAATTAAAATGGATCATGTTGTTGAAAAAGATAAGCAAACCATATCTACCGGTCAAAACCACACATTTACTCGATACCATATTGGATATCAAAACTGTGTGTGACTGTCTCAAAACCAGATTTGGGGTTTCTCGTTCCCAGTAATCTGTTATTGTTTAATGCACGTTGCTGTTCTGTTTTAAGGATAACAGTTGCTTTTTCCTCTCTTTCTGTCCCCGAGGTTAGAGTGATTTAATATAACAAAATGTGTTCAACATCAACGGCATATGAAACAGTCTCTATATAATCAGTCTTCATCGAGACAGTTCGCATTAGAATGCGAGGGGGGGGGAGAGAGAGAGAGAGAGAGAGAGATGGGCAGAAATCCTAGTAGTGGTAAAGATGGATTGAAGCTCAAGAAAGGAGTTTGGTCGGCTCTTGAAGACCAAATCCTTATCGATTACGTCAAAGTTCATGGTCAAGGGAGATGGGGCAAAGTTCGTAAGGTAACAGGTGAGTCAAGGACTCTAGGACTTTACTTTTTTTTCTCCTTGCAAACTGCCATATGGAAAGAAAACGAAATAATTGTTCAAAAACCGTACTGTGAATAATAGGTGTGCATGTCTGAACTTACATACCAGTGATTCAATAAGTGCACCAACTTGCTGCTTAGTGTCATCAATAAGAATAAATAGTCCCACATTCGGTATATGATTATACGGTCCAAACTATTGTTTTCCAATAGATCTCGAATGCTTGAAAAAAATTTATGAGCAACGCACAAATATATGACACAGTGTGCATTCCAATGAATAAGTCGCATCTAGTGTTCTACTATACAATTCAAATTATAGGACACTACACTTCCTAGTTTTCAATGAATTCTAGTTTTTTAGCCATAGCAAATGTTCTGAGAATTTCCTTTTTCATTTTATCCTCTGGAAAAGTATACTTCATTTATGAAAGTAAATCCTATCAGTAGGTGCTGATACTTACCTGTTTTGCTATCTCTTAAACACTGAAAATAATTCATTAAACTGATGTGCAGGCCTCAAGAGGTGTGGAAAGAGCTGTAGGCTCCGGTGGTTAAACTACCTAAGACCAGATATCAAGAGAGGAAACATATCACCTGAAGAAGAAGAGCTCATCATTAGGCTCCATAAGCTCCTGGGCAACAGGTATTTATGTACTTCAAGTGATGAGCTCATCATACCTTTGAGATATTTTTGTTTGGAGAAGTTATTGAAGGTGATGATAATATCTATGTCATTCACCTTTAGAAAGAGAGAGACACTTGACCATGTTGTTTCTCAAACCCACTTTCAGTTCCTAAAGAACATTATTGAGATTGGCAGTAACGTGTGTTTGTTCATTTTCTTGAAGGTGGGCTCTAATAGCGGGAAGGCTTCCTGGCCGAACAGATAATGAGATTAAGAATTACTGGAACACCACCATAAAGAAGAAGCTAGCCCAAGACAACAACGACCCACCAATGAACTCTAAGTGCGAGGATGACAAGCTCACAAAGAACAAGCCCCTGGACGAGACCGTGGCTTCCAAAACACAATGCAACGTGGATTTTGACAGTAAGCCGTGTAGCGCACAAGGTGTTGTTTCAGATAGAATGATGGAAATAGTTGAAGGGAAGGGTCAAGGAGAAGATCACGAGGACGACATGATTTCATGGGAAAACATGATGATGGACCTCAGTTTGGAGGATATGTGCATGTCTGGGAATCAGTACTCTCAGCTCTTTGAAGACAATGAAGATGGAAGGGATCAAAACGGGTTAATTTCTGATGAAATGCTGTCTAAATGGGTTGCTGAGTTGATGAGGTGATGCAACTCCTTCCATGGTGCATTAACTCATTGCATTCAGATCGATTAGAACGCTCAGTAGGCACCTTGATTTTGGTGAAATAAATCAAGAGTTTCAGTTTTCCCTCTGTTTCTCCACCCCTTCTGTGCTTGTGGATACATTGAAAAATAAATTCAATATATATGAAAAGAGATAAATATTTGAAAGAAAATGTAAGTTAATTTCGGAAAGGAATTTAAATGATTGAAAATAAGAGAATTTCACATTCACTCTTGGAAAGTTAAATATTTATAAAATTGAGTGGTAGTTATCTTGACTAGTTTAAATTTTAAACAATATTTGGTCAAATTGGTTATATCATATGACTACCATACATCTCAGAAAAGGACATGCACATTCCTTTTACCTATTAAGCAACTTTTGTCAGACAGAAATATGTAATTTATGGAAAAAATAACCTTATCATTAACTGACACATTTACCAACCAAAAAGAAAAAAAACTCACGCAGTTCACATGGGAAATATTTTGTAAAAGGATTAATTGAGTACAGTATTTAGATCCCTCAAAAGTACGAGACCTTCTTTATTTTGTACAACGATGTATAAAAAACATAGATGTTCGCAAAAGTATTTACACATTTTAGACGTTGTAATATATTAATAGTTCCCAAATATAGCGCCCTACTCCCTCCAACGAACAAAACTTACACAAACCCACAAAAGCGAAAGAAGAAAAGTACTTGTTGGGCCAACGGCCACGATCTACGTGAAGGCCTCATCTTTGGCACTGCTCTTTAAATTGTTTAACGAATGGGAGACAAAGTATTGACTAAATCATAAGACGAGCTATCCATTCCATCTATTCAACCTATATTTGGGCCACCCGATAACACATATCATACATGGGCCATCCTTAGGCTTGACTAAGGGCCTATTTGCTAATCAAATGAAGTTCTGAAAATTAATTATTTGACAACTAATCAGACGAAACTCACGTGATAGCCTTTAATATATTGGACATAAATTATTTTAATTAATTAAAAAAATCCACTTGATCCAATATGTAAAAGAGGAGTTACTTAATTCAATTAGTATAAAACTGATAGATGGCGACTAGAATCTTGCTAAATATAATGATAAAACATACTTGTTTCGATTTTGGGAAAGAGCTTAATAATATTCAGCTATCCATTATTAATTTTCATCGAACAACTTTTAATTCTATTGCCAGTAATTAGCATTATCAACACTTAAAATTCACTACTTAAATTTTCCACACTTAATTTCTGATTCTACCAAATAGGCCCTAAATCTCCGGCATACAAGCAAAGCCTCAGTGCAATGGAAATGACGATAGTACAAAGACATGGGCACTAAAAGGACAAGAGAAGAGACAAAATTCACCAATCACGTTAGTCAATTCTCCATGAGCAGCGTGAGCAACGCCTTTGTTGTATGTATGTAGTGAAATCAATTATATAGCACTTTGAAAAACATCATTAAACAGTTGGCAATGATGGATGACATAGATTCCTCTTTTCTTCAAGAGAGATCATAGATAGAGAGATTGATTTGTACATTCGCCTTGTCATTACATGCCCATCTTGATCCAGTAAGAAAGAAGAGTTCTCTTGCAATGCTTTCATGCTTATTCATGAGAGTGATTCTCTCCTTTTGTCCTATTGTATGGAGCCCAACAAGAAAACCCATTTCAAGTGGCAAAGTTTGCACAGTGGTCAAAAAAAAAAAAAATTGGATTTTGGCACAGGTCATAGAAAGCAACCCTACTTTAATTAGGTCATGAAATAATGTTGATATCTTGGGGCCCAATTCATGTGATGATGGTGATACTTTATGAGCTTGAGACGAAGAAAAAAAGCTGGCTTGGATTGGAGTCTTTATTTTTTCTTAGCTTGACCGTGAATCATAAGTTAGAAATATGGCAATTTTAGTCATAAAAACCTCGAATCTTAGCATGACCGTAAATCATAAGTTAGAAATAGGGCAATGTTGCCAGTAAGTCACACAGGTTTATGACTATTGTTATATTATTTCAAAGGTTGGTGTTGACTTGAACTTTCGCGAGAAAAATAATATGTATAGAATTGTAAAAATGATTATTCACATTAATCAAATCCTCCACTAGAATTTATTTAAGACTTTAGTTAAAGTGGATCCAAACTCCATCGTTTAGGTTTATCCTCCCCAACTAAAAGAAAACATGAGAAATAAAATCACAATATTTATTAAATTATAGTATATCTATATCCAACATTTCGAGCATGAACTGGTTATTACATGAAAGCATGAAGAAAGAATGTAAATTCCTCTCTCTTGCGAGCTTTCATTCAATGTTAGAATTTTCACTTTTGTACCACTGACGTGGTGTGAAGGTGAGCAAGCTATTTGCGTAAGATCTTCTTGAATATATATATATATATATATATATGATCTCTTTTCCATTTTCTCATCTTTGTTTCTAGAGAGATGGAGCTAATTCGTCAAAATCATCTTCTGACTCCATCTATTTCACTTTCCTCTCAACTGACATTGTTTTGGTAATCTTTTGACGTCTATAATTTTGTTTAGGTCAGATTTGACGAATGTCTCATCAGCATAATAATCTATCACAGAAAGAATTGTTGGATATTTTGCGAAAATATGCGATATTCAATTTTTTTTAAATAAATTCGGAATACCATATCTAGAAATTCTTTATTTTATTTTACTAGAATAATAGAATTTATATATTCCTAGTTTTTCTAATAAAAATTTCGTTCCCCATTAGTAGGTTGTTCATATATTGCATTTATTAATGCTTCAAGTAAATACCCAACTTTGTAAATTTCAATTCGGTTGTATCATGATGATTGGTTAAGTATTTTACTCACTACATATTATATGTTACGTAGACATTTATGTCACAATAGTGAAAGATTGGGGGCCCATACTTTAACATCTTGAGAAAAATTGGTCTTAAAATAGAAGGAGCTTGAGATATTGTTTAGAAGTTTCAAAAAATTTTAATAAAATATATCTTAAAGTGTGATCGAAACTATACTTTGAACTAACTGCTGCTGTGAAATAACGGTTTGCAATAGCAATATCACTTTAACAGAAAGAAATTGAATATATAAACAAAACCATCATAATGCTGATAAATGATTCGAAAGTGTGATGATGAATTCTACTGGATATACTAACGTTTATCAGTATTATCTCAATTGTTTTTGCCTTGTTTTTTCTTCAATGAATCCAAACAGATGTCCACTTTTATATATATATTTAAGAGCAACACTTATAACAAAAATAGTTAGCATAAAGTCTTAGTTATTTTTACTAAATGTAGCTAGGATTTTTTTTTTTTGGGTCGAATATAGCTAGGTTGATTGGACAGCAGTCTAATATTTATTTAGGGATAATGTCACAAACAGTCCCTAAATTTTGGTCCAATATACAATTTGGTCATTGAACTTTTAATTTATTCAACATAGTCTCTAAATTTTAACCCAATATATAATGTGGTCCCTAAACTTTTAGTTTATTTAATGAAGTCTATGAACTTTTGATCATGTTTAATATAGTTCCTAAACTATATTAAAATTTTTAAAGTAGCCCTTCCATTAATTCAAGACTAGGGACTATATTGAACATTTATTAATAGTTTATGGACTACATTGAATAAAATTAAAAGTGCAGAGACCACATTACATGCTGAGTTAAACTTTAGGGGCCACATTGAACAAATTAAAAGTTCGGGGACCAAATTGCACATTGAGCCAAAGTTCAAGGACTATTCATATCATTTTTCCATTTATTTATCTTATTTGTCTTAGTGAAACAACACCTCGACACATATTTTTCTTTCATTTAGAAACCTCCTATTTATGATTGTATTATTATGTGTTATTGTACTCTAGTCATACATATTTTATACATCTTCACAAGGTAGAGTAAGGCATTATTTTGATACTTATGTTATACTCGTAACATGTTGCTCCATGTTATGAGATGAGAAAAGAGAGAGGTGAAATCAAAATGGGAAGACAATCTGGAAAAGAAGGCTCATCGAGAGATTGATAAGTGTTACCTTACCTCCACAAGCCCCCTTTAGGAACTTATTTGATTTATAGTAAACCAAGGATACTATCCTCCAATTGAAAGGTTTGAGCAAAGCTCTACCAACACAGCAGTGGGTATTTCACCCACCATCAACTCAATCCAAGCATGATGAGCTACTATACTCCCTTACCTTGTGATAGTCAATTCATAAGTATTGACGTGTAGTCCACCTTCCCAACCGAAGAGGCCCCTTAATTTCCATCCATGATTTTCTTCTCCAGTGAGTGGGAATACAAAGATGACATTGTAAGGTCTCCCATCCCTAGGCAGATCTTTTGCATGTTTCTTCCTCTTGAGTCTTTTAAGAACTTGCTCAGGTGCAACCATAAGCCCCCTTTAAGAACCTATTTGATGTATAGTAAAAGTTTATTATGCTAAACTCTATAAGTTATACGTGCTTGAATAGCATTCCCAAAGAGAATATGAAGTCTTGTTCAATTCCGACCCGCTTAATAAGGATATTCTCAAGAAATCTCTCATTATGGACGTAAAAGAGAGGAGAAAAAAGAAAAGTTCCATAACTTTTAGTAATAATAGAAGACTCTTGCTCTATGACTTCTTCTTTTTTTAAGGTAAATTACTCTATGACTTTAAACTTCTTTTGTATATACATTTATTCTATTTTTCTAGCCTAGATCGTGAGTCTCACGTTGGAGATAGAGGCCAAATGGAGTTGACCTTGACTCAAAAAGGTACTAATTACCCCCCCCCCCAAGTTTTCTAGTCTTCCACATACAGATTGTCTGCCCTTATGCAAACCAGATCAATAAATTGGACTTAGTCCATTCCTCACTTCAAGCTGCTTTAGAATAGTCTTCCACTTACAAAAATAAAAAATTGCCAGGTGGGTTATCTTTTAGCTACATGTATGAAATGATGAATATTTAAGTTTGTGCTAGTTCATTCATGGTAGGGAACATTTTCTCTTAATGCTGGATGTGTGTGGAAAAAAACAAAAGTCTTCCAAGATTAAAATTGAACTAGTAATAAGTTGGTAAGGAAGATAAAATTATCTGGTAAAATTAGATTTTAACTAGATGAATTTCCATATAAAATTTTAAGATGGATCTCGGGGGAAAGAGATTTGATGGTCGGCCGGGTTTGGTTGGGTTATGGGTTAGTATGACATAGTAATCTTTTGCTTAAGCATATTTCAATCAAAACTGGGCAGAAGCTTATTGTTTATCAAGTTCTAACTTGATAATGATTTAAGCAAAGCAATAAATCCGTTTGAAAAATGACTTCTTCTTTTTTTGGGGTCTGTTTTTGAAAATGACTAATGAATCAACATCAATCATTACATGATGGTCTTTTATATGTGAACTTTTGTAATGTAAATTATTTCTTAAATTTGACACCTTTAATCAACCAAATCAAACCACTACAAAAAGTGCAAGGCTTCTCTCCGCTTTCATATGACCGAATTGCCCTTCTCAATAATGAAAAGTCATGTCCGAAATTTAAAGTTCGTATCCCAAATTTCGTTTCCAATGTCCGATTCCCCTTTAGAAAAGTATGTCTTGATCGCTGTATATGCTTTTCGCTAGGAATGCCTTTCGAGCCGACCAACGAGTTTACTGTCTCATCAAGCATTTGTCTCTATGCATTTAAAGTAGTTGGGTTTCGACCGAAAAAAAGAAAAAAAGTAGTTGGGCTAAATTGTCCAATAGCCAACACATCATGCGCATGAAATCTCTCTCCATAAGTCTGACTCACCGCCAACGAAGAACTCGATTTACACATTGTGTTGTACTAGATATGCGCTATACCTAATTCTGATACAAATTGAACTTATTACTCTCTTTAATTTAGTGGGATGAGACTTTAATTTAAAATAACTGCGTCTTGGATGTCACGCTTGTTGGTATATTTGGTGAAATTTAATTTCTAATCTTGTCGATTAAAACAATTCTTTACTGATTTTTCTACAATGGTTAGCGTTCAAGTTTTAATCAATATTGTTTTCTTTATGAAATTATATAAATCCACTTCTTCTTTAATGTGAAAAAATGTCATGAATTTTTTTTTTTAATAAACCATGAGCTTGAAATTCTCCGATAGTGCCAACTTCGGGGTTATAAAAAAAAATAGTTCTTAAGAAATCCTAAAACGATTTTAAAAAAATTAAGAAGAAAAGCACATTTTTCAGTGAAAGCAAAACGCTAAAGTCAACCGTCACTGAGCTGCAAGATAGAACTATGACAAAAGATGTATTAGGGCTCCATCAAGCTCGATTTGATTTGATGGTTTCTTCGTATTCTAAGCAAGATCGAGATTTTCTTTTGTCATCAGTGACCAAAGCAATCACGAAAATGAAGCATGCGATCTTTCTTCTCTATCGTACTTCTCATCTTAAAGGGCAATGAATTAATATAATCCAGTATCCAATTGAACAACTTGCCACTGAATCTCTCTATATGCCCATGTAATCAGAACAAGTAGCATGAGATTTGGTTCTCTCTGGTCAGAGCAAGAAAACCCTAACACATCAACCCTTTTCCTTAAAATAAATCGAACGATAACAACGCCGTTGACATCACAATATGTACCGAGGAAAATCTTTGTGAAAGCAACTTCGTATTTGCTGCTGTTGAATTTCTTGACAAATTCAAATAATGTAAACACCCAAAACCGGAATCTTTTTTTATCACCGTATTTTCGGAAAACCTATTAAGCTTGTGCTCAAATTTCAATTTTAGGTGATTGGGTGTTCCAAAAGTTTGACTACTAGAAAATGACCAATCACATAAATCAAGCGTTTTTCATTTTGCATTGCTTCCTTTTCTCATCTCTCCATAATGAAGGGATGAGGATTTCGACGTCAAACTTTTACCGTTAAATTCTATAAAATATCCATTTAGTGAGATATAATAAAAAGACATTAAATGAGTTGAGTCACAAATTCTTGAAAAAGTAAGTCCCACAATAATTTATAATTATTCGTGATTTGATTTTTTATGGTCTAGATTCTTACAGTATATTAAAGACTGTCATGCAATTATTTCTCAAAAAAATTAAATCTCCAATGCTTTAAATGATGATTGCTTAAATCTCTTAAAAGCAAATCGAATTTTAATAATTTATCCATGAAGTGCGTGCTTATTTGCCGATATGTAAATGAAGCCAATCACTCGAATAATAAATTACCCCAACCTCTACGACCCTCAGTTTAAAACTTTAAAACCTTAATTAAAATTCTCTAATTAAAGTGAGGAAAAGTTTTCTTTTTTTATAATTAATTTTTGAAAAAGGCAGATGCAGAGAAGGTTCTCATCAAGAACAAGGAAAGGAGCAAGAAACGATGCAAACAAAAGATTCTACAATCTTTGCAGGAATATTCAACTGCGAAGATTCGCTGCAACTGCAAGTGCCTAACTCGAGAAAACATCGAAACATCAGATTCGCATCTAGACTAAAAACCTTCGAGAGGCGACGATGTCTATCGTCCAACGCTACTTGTCATTAGAAAATTGCGCCCCAAATCTAATCTTGTCCATATTTTATATATTTCCTCTGACGGCGACTGATGCAATATCTTCATTTATTTCATTCGTTAAGAGAAGATTTGATTTGCCTCGAATTGACCTTGCCCATGCAGAAACGAATGAACTAATTGGGGGAGATACTGTTCAAGATCGACACGCCATATCGCCCTTGATTTCGCACGCCGAATCTACACGAAAACCATTGACGATATCTTTGGATTGGGAAGGATCAGATCGTGTCAACATGAAATCTGCACAGCTCACTGAAAATTTGTTGCGATATGACCAGGACCAACCAAGAGATTTGATGGTACAGCAAGCAATGTTTAGGAATTCAACAGGCAAGCTAAGAAATTCCAAATTCTTGCTAAGCTTCGTTTTACTAAATGAAGCGAAAGTGCCCGAGTGAAACCCTTAAAAAAGGTTGAGAGCCATGACCTAAAAGGGTAGATCGCTACTTACGTAATTCAATATCCGACTCGCGTGGTTTCACATGTCATAAAGCCAGTCTTAGGAAGTACCCTTTGATGAGAGTATTACGTGTCCTATTTTCACTTCTTATTCCCTCCCTGCAAGTCACTTAATAGTTATTATTAGAAAACTTATGTTGATACATGGCCCCCCTACGAAACCCTATTGGACAGTGATGACTCATTATTGTCGCATAAAGACGTGGACACATTAGCTGATGCCGCCGAATGTACTTTGAACTAAAATTCGGATGATGGAGTCAAGGATCTATGGGGTAGTGGATTACAACAAAGATGACATCCTCAACGCTAAAGACCAGCAGCATCTTGTATTTTTCCATTTGCATGTCTTATTCAGCTCGGACAACAAATTTTTTTATACCCGAAACAATTGACTAACTCCAGTTTCACCATGCCCAATACCCCCGAAGTCTCTTTCATTATACTTTTATTTTCCATCCAAGGGAAAACCCTTCTTTTGTAGCTTTCTTTACACCCAGATGACGATGGATAGTACGTGACATTGGGTAAACTTAGAATTGAATAATTGAGTGCCGCCCTTGAAGAGTCTCGATCAGAAGAAGCTTGATCAAAACATTGAGAACCCTAAAGGCCCCCCCAAATCCATACCAAATCTACGGTACGACTTGGGAAAAACAATCTAATGATGCGAAGAAGATTACGAAGTTTAGGTATTTGGGGACCATTTGAAGAAGACATCGAGCATTAAGGTGGCATTTGAACTTGCACGCTGCCGAGGGAACCATAGTTTCTTTCTTCTGGACCAAGTATTGAAGGGAACTTTATATTAACAAGGACCTTCACACCATCTTCTATGGTTGCAGGCACGACTCAAATTACTCCGAGACTGAAAAGTTGACAAGAACTAAAACCCGGCCGGCAAAAGAAACAGCTTTTAGCGTACACCGTTTGCTGCTTGGATCTTATATAATTCACTATTGAAGGATCCCAAGTCCTGTTTTTGTTGTCTTAGTGCAAAAGATATATTCCGTGCACTTGGTTTTAGACATTCTAATGCATGTTTTTAAATCTTTTTTTAATGACGAGGAAGATAATCCTAGTAGATATAGCTTTAACTCAATGAAATACCCCCACTAAAATCATGATGTCGGTAAAACGCGAACTAGAATTCGGTCATGTGACTCAAATGCGATATTGTATGCACTGAATTGTATGGACAACAAACCTATATCGGTGCCCATAGCCTTCTCATGTCTCATTTTTTTTATGTATGCCCTTCTTTATACAGCTTCATCCCATTTGTTCTTCTAATGAAATTTAATGCGACTGGTGCAAATCACAGAGATGGTTACATGAATACATATGCGTACACGCGAGCTTATCTGATTTATTATGTATATAGATGCTCCTACAAACAAGATATTACATTTATTATGAAGTGGTCCTGCCTTAACAGTTGGACCTTTCACCTATAAAAATATTCATAATTATTGAGGGAGATAATAAAAAAGAAATTGTTATGCAATCCAACCCAACCTAATTTACCAAACTATATTATGCCATTGTATTAGGAAGCCTCCGGACACCATGGTCCCACGCACGCCCAAGAAAGGGCACTAGAAAAAGGAAAACCTAATACAACAGAACATATAATGTAAAATAGAATTGAATGTTCTTCTTGAACGATATGCTTTTGAGTTTGCAGTGTCTTGCATGAATTTGCATGGAATACAAAACATGTTATCGTTCATTTTATCATCTCAATGGTTTTTTTTGAACGATTATCGAGGGAAAAAAACAAAATGATGTGGAACTCCACCGGAGTTGAATAAACCTTGCGTTCATAAAATATCCCACTAACCTAATGAAACGGGTAATTAGAGATAGCTGAAAACTTAGCGAATGTTAGAAACACAATGTTGTTGTGCTTGTTGGTACAAAGACTCATAGTTGTATCGTTCTCTTAGACATGTCAAAACGGGTTACAAACCCATTTCTTAACCCATATATGATGGCATAAGATGTTATATGCGTTAGATATATTCAATAAATGAGTTATAAATGAGTTTAGAATGGTAAAGCCCAATATAATATGAATATTAAATAGGTCACAAATAGGTTTACAATTTACTTAAATCCAATCCACCTCTATGACTCTCTTTTTATTCTCTATTGCCCTCACTCAATTACACACTCACTCACTTCATACTCTCACCTCATTTTGGGCATGAGTTTTACTAAATTTGGTTAAATTAGCAATATGGGTCAAGTTGGATATGATTTAGGTTAGGTATGGGTCACTAGTTTGCATTGTATAAAAGGGTCAAGATGAGTTAAATTGATATATTTAAGTTAGACCATTTTTAACCCGACCCACCCGTTTGACTAGTCTAATCACTACACTAATCTCGTGGGATTACTATCTATCCTTTTATGTAAAGAGATGACTCATAACCATCATTTGGTACGTCTATTCATGTGGTCTTTGCATTACCTTTGCCAGTAAGTTTCTGTACTATCGGTCTTCATTACTGCTTTGTATCACAAGCATTACTCTAGTTATGTAATGAGCTAAAAACGAAGTAGAATAGAAACATCAAGCTTGCCACGTTAAATCGGCTTGAACCCGCCTGCATTCAGCATATACTGCTCAAGATAGCTTCACATAGATCTCTCCACTTTTAGGTAAATAGATCCCGGTATCATCAAGCACGGACCTCGTCGATATGTTAACGCTTGAGTCAACACTAAACTGAACGGACTAAACATAAGATTGTTTAAACTTGCTCCTATGTCTATTTCATGCCACTATGATGTACGTGACAACTTCGATTGTGCATAAAGATAGATGTTGAGAATACTATCCAACAACTCCATCTGACGAGAGAGTCACTCTTTTGGGTGATTAAATCACTATGCGTTGCAAAATAAAGGAGGTAGGCTTTAGCTTTAGACGTAAAGAAAGTAAATAGCCATGAATGAAAATAGAACCTCCATGATCCTTTAAGCTACATGCTTTTTCCTAGTACGGCATATAAGTTCAATATCTTTCAATGGTCACCTAAAAAGATACCATATCTTTGCAATTTATGCATATTTAAGATATATCTACTTTGTTAGGTGCAATCCGTGCTTCGGATTTTTATATCATATCTCCTTTGCCTTTATTCATCAAATGGCATTGGTGTGTAGTATCCAAATATGCAAGTTGCATATCACCAAAAAAAAATATATATGGAAAAATTTCATTTTTGGGGGGAAGTAATTTCCAGTGAGTGAATATGAGGTGAATATGATTGAATATACTACCAAATAGCAGTTTCGATTAAGAAATTTATGTGTCATGCCTATTTACAGGACAAGGGAGTCAAAATCCAAACCTGAATTATGCTGACTCCACATTAGGTGTGATGAATACCCTCAGTTTGTCTATAATATCGTACGTAAACTTCAATGGATATGCTTAATTTCACTGCTTTCTTTTGCTTTAGGTTTCTGATTTGCGAATATGCCAAATATATTGGTACTTCATGAGCTGACCTATCTAAAACAGACTTTCGGGATACTCTTACAGCTTCCTCGCGTCAAGAGAATCCAAATTTTGATAAACTAAGACATTTTCACTACTATAGTCCTTGATTAGAAAAAAGACACCGTAAGGCTCCATCTCTATTTATTTTGCGAAAAAATATCCATTGCATTTTCCTGGGAAGTAGGGGCTCCCCATCGCCCGGTATCTTAACTGAGCCAAATCGATGACTCAAGCTCCTTTTGAAGTGCAGAAGCTTGTTTGACATCTCAATTTATTAATGGTTTCACCAAAAAGGGGCGACGCGACACCTTTTAAAGTGTACATCGATCGGTAAATTGATAAAAATTGTGAAATGACCCTTATTAATTCTTGAACAGAATGTATAAATGATGGGAAACTTAAAAGTATTAAAGCCGGAGATAACAGTGTCTAGGTATATAGTATTAGAAATGTAAAGATTAACAAAATGATAAAATCGAATACTTGGTGTTCTTTGATTGATTGGTGGTCCCTTCTCAAAATTGTTAGAAGCTTGTTTGTAAAATAAATAAAAGTGTCTTGTCCCACATAGGAAAGATGGAAGTGTGTGGGCCAACATATAAATATGAAAGTCTTCTAACTTTACCATTGGAGACAATTGGCTAAGTGGACTTCATCCTGCAATACCCGCATATGGATGCATGAATAATTAGATGCACTAAGCTCGTTTGTGAGTTCATGGATCATAATAGGCGTAATCAACATTTATTATTTTTCATATATGGGTGGTTATTTTCCTAATGGTTATTAGCCATTTTCTCAATCGAAGACAATGGGCTAAGCAAGCTTGATCCTATAATACCCACATGCGAGTGCACAAATAATTAGGTGCACTTAGCTCGCTTGCGAGCTCAATAATTGGCACATTCAACATTTATTATTTATTTTTTATATATATGGACAGTTATTAACTTTTGAAAAGTTTTATTTGTTCAAACATTGATTTTCACAAGTTATAAAATTCAGAATAAAAAATAATTATTTTTTTTTTAATCCGCATTTTCAATGTCTTTTGAGGAAGTCCTGTTCACAATGCAACATTTCCCGAAGAGTTGCATCTATTCTTAACGACTTACATAAATTTGTCATTTTCCATCTCATATATTTTCATTTAGTCGATTTTTCTTTCTAAAAAGTACAGTCATTGTTTTCAATTGTTTTTTTTTTTTTTTAAGTTTTTGGAGAAACACCAGAATTGTTATCCGGTATTCTCGTTGACACTTTGTTATATTCGGGATGAATTTTGTTAATAAGTATTAGCAACATTGTAAAGACTGTGTCTTTTCACACCTCAAAGTCTTATTTCATTATGCCACATTAAATTTTTACCAACACAAACGACAATTCAAATACTTATATCCATGATCGACAGTTAACAACAGTTACAAAAAAATCAAAAGCACTATATGTGGCTCCTATAAGTTAGCGAATTCTATTTTGAAATAGTTACCCAACAATAACCATCTTTACTACTAGACAAGGCCTTCTCCATTACTTCAACGGTTGTGTCTTCTTCTCTTCTTCATAATTGCCACTAGTGCAAACTTTTCAGCTTCATTACTTGATGGCTACATCAAATTTCCTCGTTCATAAATATTTCTCTGACAGTTGCATCCAAGATTATTGGCTCTAACACTTTTACGGTTACTTTATTCTTACGCTATAGACTATTACATCAATCATGCCCTTTTGTCACTTGAGTCGACCTCCATTTGTCGACATTCCACTCCTAGAGCTGGCTATTTTCACTTATGCCGTCCGTCGACGAAAACCAGTTTTCCTATCGATTAATTGAATTTGCCGACTCAGAGTTTTCAACACTCGGCCAATTTTTTCTCTGCTGCACCTTGCCGGATCTCTTCCATTCTCAATAGCCGAGCAAAGATTTGGACATCTTTTGGTGTCAACACCAATCACAATGATCCAAAGTAATTTATATCACAATAGATTCCCGAATTCTGATATCAGTAGGGAAAAAGAAATAGCACATTAAATGAAAGCACCAATCAAGGGTCTATCGATCATACAAACCATTGGCCGATCTCGAGAACTAAATAAAGTCTCGATATATTAAATTTGTATATTAAATGGACTTTTTTTTGGTCGGTATATTAAATGGACTTCACCAGCCAGCTAATATGAAAATAGGCGGCATATTTCATGACTGAATGAATGATGCGTAAGAACTCTTCAATGTCACATCTTTGACAAAATAAATAATACTTAATTCATTGGAATTCCAAATATGAACCTCGACGTATATTCAATTGATATAATTTCCTAAGGTTTATTACAGTTGGGGTGACCCACATTCATTCGTATCTTATGAACTTTGGGCGGTGATTTATGTGCCTTAACTTACATATTTCCATGTGATCGAATTCAATTAAAGATAGCATAGAGAAATAAGCAGTGGGAAGAGAGCCTATATCTGCCAGCTCACATCTTCATTTATCTATAATGCCTTATTGGGATTAACTGGAATATATGATTATGTTATTTATTATACTCCTATGTTCTTGCATTATTTATGTCCTATCTATGATTTTTCTGGTCTAGGTCGCGTACACTGCACTATGCCAGAAGCTGTCAATTCATCAGTTCCCGTTGACTTCGCTACAATGAAATACTGTTTGACTTTTGAGAGGCTCAACGAAAATTATAAAGTAATCTGAAGCACGATTATCAGAGTAGGATCCATGTTTTGAGGAAAGGAAAATAATATTAAAATAAAGTGAGAGATAATTAAATTTTTTAAAACTTAAGGTGATGTGACGAAGACATCTCTAACAACTTGTACATGCTAATGTCACGGATTGGTGGACAGTATGAATCACCTCAGCACAAGAATGTCCGATTTTTTCATGTCTGATTTCCTGCTGATCGTACTGGTTAATTGTCCGGCTGAGTAATTAGCATATAATATGTGTTTAGAATGGCTTCTTTTAGTTCTTTTCTTATGGTTTTACTCTCGCTATTTTGTTTAATTATTCTTGAAGATGAATTAAATCATATACTTCTGTTAAAAAAAAAAGAATTAAATCATATACTTTTAGCAAGGGACGAAATCATGAAAAGACTTCGATTCATTAAATCTCTCATATTTCCAAACGTGCATAGGGAGTTCATGTATGCAAAAATTGAACATTTGAAATATGAAGTACAAAATAAACCACTGGGGGTTCGCCCCAGTGGCCACCCTTCCAACTTGGAAGGGGGAGGTGAGGGGTTCAACTCTCCACCTTCTCAGGGGGGGATTGGGGTGGAGACGATTTCATTTCAAGAGTGGGTTTCGACTCCCACGTCCTGTAAGGAGGCAGGGCAAAAGTCTGAGAGTGAGTGTTAGAGTAGGAATAGAGTAGGACTGACCAAAAAAAAAAAGAAATATGAAGCACAAACAACTTTATTATGAAAATTTTGAATCATTAGATTATAAATAAAAAGTACATCAAAGTTTGCAATTTTTTTTTCTTATGAAGGTTATTGAAGGATATTGGGAAAGACTAAAATTGAAATTTACAGGAGATAAGATGCAATAATTAACTTATGCATACTTCCAAATAAGTTATTAAGGAAATTTAAAGAAGAAGAAAAAATTATTGAGATCTCTTCCAAATAGGGTGTCCTTTTTGCTATATTAAAGTACAAATTACATGGTTTGCTCTTATTCTAGTAACACTAGCAATTGTAGACATGCAATGCATGTGCACAAGAAACATACATTTTCAAGATTGAGCAAATGTCACTTTGACATGTGAATTATTCAATAAAGAAAAGAAATAACTGATGAATGCGATACAAAGAAAATGGTATAAATATATGTGATGAGTGAATAATATTTCCACTTATGAGATTTTCTAAAAGGCTTTTATGATAGAAAATATCCAAGTTTTTACATTGAAACATGTGTGGGATATATAAAGTGATGAACTTATACATTTCCCCATATTTGTAAATAAATAATTAAAGATATTTCGGAAAAAAAAAATTGAGATCCCATGAGAGTATAAGGTCCACTAACCTTTATAGAGTATTATTAATTCTAAGAAAAACGAGTTTTTTTTATCTTCTACAAATCAGAGAGGCTTGTCATTTACCCCCAAGACATTTGATTTTGATTACGTATTGAGGGGTAAAGTCGAAAACTTAAAAATATGGCTCTGGTGTAATAGCTATTGCAATGCAATGTAAAAGAGTTATGGTAACTATTATGTTGTTTGCTTTAAATAATGTGAATACCACTTACACGTTTGGTTTTATGAATGTCATATGTAATAAGAGGGGAGCATCATCAGAACTTCCAACAGATCCTAAAATCAAAATTAGAGGAAATATAGCAATATTACTTTAATATTCACTCATAATTATTGGTGAGCTTAATACTCCAACATTTGATTTATTACAGATTTTACTTCTTTTAGTCATTTGTAAAAGATTATAAGTGAAAATCAAGCACATAACATGTGATCATATGAAAATAGGTATCGCGATATAGGAATTATCATTTCGGTATCCATTTATGAGTGTGATATTATATAATTACAATCAATGTTATAATTACATAAATAATATAAATAGATTTATATTACTAATTCTGCGTACAAACATTGTACTAGGCGATCAAAACTGTAATAGACAAGCACTGCCGCAACCGAACAAGTGGTGGTTTTTAAAAAAATCACACCACACGACCCGTGGTCTTTCCTCAATACCAATCATGAACCATTTCACTTAATTTTCTAACCGCATTCCCCTCTGCCCAAAGCCATTTGTATCGTTGACCTTCTAGGGCTTGGATACAGTGACAAGGTCGACGACTCCAAGGTTGTTTTGGAAAAATTTTAAGTGCTAAAACCGGATCGATTAGCTTTGACTGAACCAACTTTGTTTAAGGACATAAAAACAGAGTTGACCACAACTCTTGACTATTTTATTTTTGTGAAAAGAAGAAGCGTGGGAAGCCGGCGAATGGAGGGAATGAACAGACGAGACGTGTCTCCAGACTATTGAATAATTGAAGTCAGCTCCAAGCTTAGAGCTGACATTTTATCAGTAACTTCGGAATCCCAAACACGTTAGCATCGACTGGGTCTTATTCAAAGATGCACTTGCTAAGCATTGTCATCAATTTTCAAAACACTAATTGCAAAGTGTGCAATCAGATCAATTCTGCCTGAGAACTGGACTGGATCCGATTCCCAATTTCAAGTAATGACCCACGGAGAAACCAACTCCATTTCAAAATGATATCATAAAGCTAAGAAAAGTATTAAAAGAAACCTTCTTTCTCTATTTCTAAGGCTAAGGTGTTATATAAATTTATTGCAAATTTAATTTTGTTGTTTTTTTGTTTTCATGTGGGAAGAAGTTGGAGTAATGTTTTTATGAATGAATGAGAAATGGATTATATTTAAACTTTTTATTATTTATTAGTATACGTGTTTATCTTATAGATTGTCACTTTTGGTGGATAGGGATTTATGTTATTCATCTTTTACTTTGAACTTGCTCATATTATATCATTGTAAAAAATAAAAAAAAAATGAAACCGGAGAAAGAAACAAAAGAAAAATGGGTTTTTGAGTAGACCCCAAAATCATACTAAAAAAACAAGGCAGATTCTAGAATCGATCCTAGACCAAACATGATAGATTCCAAGTTCTAAAAATTAGAAATCGGTCCTAATAGGATAAGTTCCATATTCCAGATTCATAACATACCAACTCTGAAGTCGATTAACTCTTGACAATCACACAATAAAACTAGAAACAACTCCCTTTCTCGGTCCATCAACAACCATCTTACAAATCAAATCAAAGTGTAGCCTATCAGAATACAGAGGTCACGCATTTAACCTAAGAAAAAAAGTTAATCATTATTAGTAGTTCAGCTTTTTAGTGAAATGAAGCAGGCCTTCCACGTTTGAAGCACCATTTCAATTTATGCCTCTTCTTCTGGCAAGTGAACCTTCCACGAAACCAAAAGGGATGCTATTTAAAAGATCATTACTTGCTTCTATATACTACTGCAATGTCCTCGTATGTCAACAACCCTCCTACCAAAACTTGTTAGATGAACTTGCATCACATACCAAGTACCTGTCAGATCTCTTTCCACAGTCGGTTGAGAGACTGCTGAGGAATAGAAGATGGAATAAGAACGTGCAGAAGATTGTCGGTACCATGATCTTACAAATTCCTGGGAAATTTTTGTAGCTCCATGAAGAATTAAGAGCATTTAACTCATGCTTTTCTTATTTAAATTAACTCATAGGCAAAGTGCAAATACAATGAGATATAAAAAATTTTCATAAGATATCACCTAAATAAATTAAAAATTAAAAGCGATCAAGTGATCAAGTGCCGAATAGAAAACAAACTGATATCGTGCTAAGGAGACGTAGGTTGCATAGCAAGGAGGAGGAGGAGACATACATACAATGAAATATAATAGTAAATACTGTCTATACCCTCGTCTAGGCAGATAAATCGTTGATCTTGTGGGTTTCACGTGAGATTCACTTCATCTAACTGATAATATGATTCGGTTGCAATTAATACATTATCAAGATATCGCCTATCACATTCTAAAAAATGGAGTGAGCCAAATAAGAAAAAAGGAAAAAAATAATAATAAGCTTTTTATGTGTGGGGATTTACCTAACTATAATGGTCCATTGAAAAAAAAGGGAAAAAATCCGAGTGCTTAACCATGATCAGATGCGCGAAGAAAAACACAGGCAAATGAGGCATCATGATGGGGGGGCATTACAATCTTTTTCGAATCACTTTGCAAAGGAAAGAAAAAAGGGCGTAAAGAAAGGTAACCGAGCTTATAAAATAATACACGGTTATGTCAAATATAAAACTGGCACAAACAACGGAAGTGGCAGACAGATGATGTGGATAGGATCATAAGGTTTTTAAAACAGGACATCGACGCCGTGGCCAGTTTTTGACGTCATAATTCGATGTTGGTTAACCTTATTCAGCTAGCCCAAGATCCCATTGCGCCAAAAACGACCCATGCCCAGCCGCTATTTAAGCCCCTCTCCAAAAGCGAGACCAGCAGAGAGAGAGAGAGACAGAGAGACAGAGAGAACGAAAGGGTTCGAAAGCTTCTATTTTTTTCCTACGATTCGGAGGAGCGGGAAGTGGGAAACGGAGGCGGAATCGATCGACCCCGCGACGGCTCCGATGATGATAGCCTACGCGGAGCGCTACGTCCACGAGAGCGACGCCGAGGCGAGGCAGGACGACGGCGTCTCCGGCCTCGACGTCCAGCTCCAGGGCATCCTGGACTGGTCCCCCGCCGCGACCGCCGCCGCCGCCAGGGACTTCGGCGGCCTCCGCTCCGCCAAGCCCCGCGCCGTCGTCCGGCCCTCGGGCGCCGACGACGTGGCCCGCTCCGTCAGGGCCGCCCTCCGGTCGCCCAGCCTGACCGTCGCCGCCCGGGGCAACGGCCACTCCATCAACGGGCAGGCCATGTCGGACGGCGGCCTCGTCGTGGACATGCGGGCCGCGGGCGCCGGCCACTTCCAGGTCGTCGTCGGCGCCGGCGCCGGCGGGGGCGCCCACTACGCGGTCGTCGCCGGGGGGCATTATGGGACGACGTCCTCGAGCGGTGCCTGAGCTACGGGCTGGCGCCGCGGTCGTACACCGACTACCTTGGGCTGACGGTGGGGGGGACGCTGTCGAACGCCGGCGTCAGCGGCCAGGCCTTCCGCCACGGGCCGCAGACGTCGAACGTGACGGAGCTGGAGGTCGTCACCGGCCAGGGCGAGACGCTGACCTGCAGCCGGAGCGACAACTCCGAGCTCTTCTTCGCCGTCCTCGGCGGCCTCGGCCAATTCGGCATAATCACCAAGGCGAAGATCTTGCTTCAACCCGCACCCGACATGGTACGAACTCCACTCTCCAATTTTCATTTTTGCCGGAATTATTTCCCTTTTTTCCCTGTCAATTTAGGCGAATTTTTTCCCAAAAATATTTATATGGTGGGCGATTTCTGCAGGTGCGGTGGATAAGAGTGGTGTATGCGGACTTTGGCGAGTTCACCCGGGACGCAGAGTCGCTGGTGACTCGGCCGGACGGCGACACCTTTGACTACATCGAGGGGTTCGCGTTCGTGAACAGCGACGACCCGGTCAACGGCTGGCCCACAGTGCCGCTTGGGCCGGACCAGCGGTTCGACCCGTCCCGGCTGTCCCCCGACGCCGGCTCGGTCCTCTACTGCCTGGAGCTGGGCCTCCACCACCAGAGGAGCAACCCTCCCTCCGACGTCGATTCGGTAATGACACCCTCTAATCAATATTGCGTCGATCAATCATGCATTTTATCTTTTTCACGCCTCATTAGAAACAGTCTTAGTCTTACCTGGTCCACACATGGATTAGCCTATGGCGTGAGCCCAAAAAAGCATTTTGACTCGGCTTTCAACGTGACGGTTTTTTTTCTCGAAGCATGTGATGTAATGTTTATATCATCTAACATATCGATATGACATCACTCGTTTCGAATGAAATGAAAACTCAGGCCGCACTTTTTTTTTTTCAAATGATGTCTCAGGTCGTATTTTAGTTTTCATTATATTTACGGGAATTGCAGAATTTTTTTTTTTAGCGACGATGCCGCATTAAGAACCCGTATAGAGAGATTCGGAGCTGAGTTTTCTTTTCTTTTAGTTCCGGGATTTGACCTCGGTTCCTTTCTCTGCTGAGCGGGGGGGCCCCACTTAGGGGGACCCCGCACGTGGGAAGTGTCCGAGCTGGACAGGCGGGAGGGGGGACGGGGAAGTGGCGACTGTCCTGGCTGGACTCACACGTGTACAAAGCTCCGCGACTGCGAACGAAGAGGGGACGATGGCCCCCCTACTACTGCCCAATTCTCTACGACCTTTTCTCTGCCCACCATCATAACCCATTTGAAATTTAAAAATATATATATTTTTAAAAAAAATTTCTGGGTGAAAATTAAAATTAGTGCGACCAACCATCGAGTGCTCCGGAGACCAAAAATAAAAATATTACATTTTTTTTATAAAAAAATTTCTTTTTGGGAATTTTTTAAATGATTTTGTCTTTGCGGGAGTTACTTCGCCACTGAAGCTGACGGCACTGCGCGGATGCCATCTCCCATTGGATTTTCTGACACCCCCGCGCGTCGCCGTAACTGCCCCCGCGCTCGCGCGCAAATTGCAGGAATGCCCCCGCGCAGCCGCGGCATCACTTTCGGGGTTGGGGCGGCCGACCGGGGCTATTTTGGGGAAGCCGCCCCCTGCCCCCTCTGGTCTTACGAGTCGTCGCTGTCGCTGCGCCTGATCGCGGAGATTTTGCCTGACGTCGCTGGTCCCTCCGGCGCACGCGCACGCACACGCACCGCAACCCGCCAAAGGCCCCTCCCGGATCATTTTCTGGAATCTGTACATCATCATCATCATCATCATCAATTCGCCATGTCTCTTTTGCTGCTGGCTGCTTGCTCGCTACTTGCTTGCCCGCTGCCCCCCCTCGGCGTGATGGGCTTTCTTGACTGTTGCGTGCGTGTGTAATTTTGTCGAACAGGTGGTGGGCAAACTGCTGGGGCGGCTGGGATTCGTGGAGGGGCTGGAGTTCCGGCTGGACGTGGGGTACGCGGAGTTCCTGCTGCGGGTCCAGCAGGCGGAGCGGGACGCCAAGGCCACCGGCCTCTGGGACGCGCCCCACCCTTGGCTGAACCTGTTCGTGTCCCGGAACGACATCGCCGAATTCGACCGGGTGGTGTTCAAGGGCATCCTGAAGGACGGCGTCGGCGGCCCCATGCTGGTCTACCCCATGGTCCGGAGCAGGTTGGTAATTTTCACTCGCTGGCGTGTTTTCATTCATCATCACATCCCAATATGATATAATCCAACACCCGCGACAAATCACGAGTTCTCATCACGGACCCGCCACATATCGGCGGGGCCCGCGATGACCAGGCTCCCTCGGCCCGTCGGGTCTGTTCCTGCGGCCGCCACGTGTCGCGAGTTCGCCGGGTGACTAGGTCCGGGCGGGTGGCTGTCGTGGCGGCGCGGCGGGGGCGGGCAGCCCCGGCGGGTGGGGTGGGGGCCCGCGGATATGTGGATTTGTCCCCTAGTTATTCAGAGAGGATATGTGCTGACACTGTGTTTTCACTGAACATCATTAAATCTGGTGGTTAAGATTTCGAAGGGCGGGGTGGGTCAAACGTTTCTTTCTCTTGTCTTCTTCTTCCTCTTCGAGGAGAGAGAGAGAGAGACCCGGTCAGCCCCAATCCGGTGCGGGACCCACACGGGACCCACGAGCGCCCTTTTGATTGGCGCCCCCGCTGACGGGTCGTACCGTCTGTACTCTTGCGCGTCCCACTGTAGCCAATCACGCCCCCTGCAAAACCCCCCTTCCTCCGGCAATCGTGCAGTGGAGCCGGGACGGGACGATGCGACGCCGAGGCTCGAAATGGACTTTAGCTTGGCGCGAATGGAAAATAGGATGATTTGCATGTTGCGCGATGCTCCTTCTTCTAGAATTTTTTATTTTTTTTTTTATTTTTAGAGAGAATCCCGAAAACGAGGACCGACTCAATCTTGTGCTGGGCCGAGAATGTCATCAGTTAGGTGGTTTGGTACTAGGCGCAAGGGGAGATGGCGTACGAGCTGAGCTGAAGAGTACAACATTAAAAGAAAGAAAAGAAAAAAAACCGGTACTTTGCGATGATAAAGCAGAGGGAGGAAAAAAAAAAGAAGATAGGGGGACCACGCGAAATTACGATTCTGTACAGAAATTTTTCATGCTTCTTTTGGTTGCGTGACCTTTTTCTGGCACAGGCTTTTTCGGCCCTTTTGCATGAATTAGGGGGAGGGAAGGTCGCTGTTATGGTGAATTCATAACTTTTTTTTCTTTTCTTTTTCTCTCTTTTCAACTTTTATTTTTATTTTTTGAGCTTTAATAATTTATGACCTAGGGGTTGATGTAAAGCGAGAGCCGTGAAAAAAAAAAAAAAAGGGGTAACGAGCGGTACTTTGAGGGGCGTTTCCGTCATCGCGCCGCCCCCTTCTTTTTGTAGAAAATGAGATGTCGAGAGATGTTTACTTTCGCTTTGCAATTCGGGAAACGACAAGCGTACTTTCATTCGCCAGCACAATTATTTTTAAGACACCGTGGCTAGTTCAAATGAATTATTGACAAGGCTTTTGTTGGAATTGGCCTCGCAGGTGGGACAAGCGGACGTCCGTGGTGCTGCCGGAATCCGGCGAGATCTTCTACCTCGTGGCCCTGCTCCGGTACACCCTCCCGTACCCTGAGGGCCCGTCGGCCAAACAGGTGGTCTCGCAGAACCACGAGATCCTGAAGACCTGCAAAGAGAACCGGATCGACTACAAGCTGTACCTCCCCTACTACCAGTCGCAGGAGGAGTGGAAGTGGCACTTCGGGAAGCAATGGGGGAGGTTCGTGGAGAGGAAGGCGAGGTTCGACCCAATGGCGGTCCTCGCGCCAGGGCAGAAGATCTTCTCGAGATCGTCGGTGCCCGGGAAGATCGCAAGCGACGGAGGTCCGGCAGGTTGTGAGGAGGGGGCCCTTTCCGGTCGGCGGGGTCTGCATTAGGGCTTTTTCTTTTGTCCTTTCCATTGCAAGATTGGTTCTGAACAATGTTGGGGAGCGATGTAAATGGAATATTTTTCGTGATCAAAATCGAAAATTGCTTCTTGGGTCTTCCCCACCTTCCCAACCTTTATCCGTAGAAAAGACAGACATGGGTTCTTGCGGATATCAAGCTGTAAAGCAAACCGAGGTCACATCACATACGCCCACCCCCACCCCCAATCAATCTCGGACAGTTCTAATGTCCCGATGTCTCGTCCGAGGGAAAATCATTAACCTAAGTCTTTAACTTCATGATTAGTTCGAAAAGATCGGTTGACTACGACAAACACCAACTGTCCATTTTAACATTGTTTTCTCCTTTTTCTCTCCAATGGTCAATGATTTCGCAACGTAACAGAGGATAAGAAAGGAATCCACGCCCATGGTAGGCATCAAGATTCTCGCACTTTCATCTTTTTCTTCGCTCTTTTCCATGCGAAAACGAAATTAGACAGCCAAAAAGCTGTCACTTCTCCTTTTTCTCGACTATTAACGATCAGATCTCGTTCGGGGGTTGTATTTGGGTCCATGCAAAATCAAATCTTACTCGGGTTCCTCCAATTTGCAGACACTTCTCCTTTTCTCCCCACCTCTCTCTCTTCTCCCCTTCTTCTTGCCCTAAAAAGCAGAGTCGAAAATGGTCGAGAAACAAAGGGTAAAAAATGGTGGGTCCCGCGTTTTTTTAGCTTTCTTTAAGGAGGCAATTATAAGATTCCGGGCTAAAAAGGGGAAAGGGAAGGAGAGAGGGGGAGGCAATTATAAGATCATGATTTCTTGTAAGGCGGACCGGCCAATGAGGAGGCGTCGTCCCTAGGGTTTTTAATCCCATGCAATGCAAAAGCGCACCGTTTTACGTCCCCTCCCGCATCCCGCCGCTCGGTAAACGTGTCATGCACGGACGTGTCAAATCTCCGACTACGAGTTCCCCACAAAAGAGCAAAAGGGCGAGTAGGGCCCGACGCGCGCCCGAGCGCGTGAGGGCGAAGCGCCAGCCACGTCGGATGGTGGCCAGGTTGGAGCCTTGGAGGATCCAACCCTTTTTCGCTTTTCTTGTTCATTGAGAAGTCCACCGTTGTTGCTTCGACATTAAGATAATATACTATGGAACTTTGAGTCTTAGACTTCTATAAACTCATATCATGAAGAGAGATATTATTTTTTATGTACCATCTTTGTACTCGTGAATTGTAATCCATTTTTTTACTATGATTTGCGGATGAGTCATATTTCTTTGGTCTCTAATTGAAGGGAAACCCCTTTGATTGACTTTTTTATCAGTGAAATATATAGGTGATGCTGATTGCTTTTGTCCCCGCCCCGATTGCTTTTATCCCCGCCAATCTTCCTCCAGTTGGGGATGGAGGAGATAAAGATAATGCATGCCACTAAGAAAATTTATCTGTCAAGCTCAATAGGTTACAAATAAAAATATCATTCACATTTAAATTAAGTACAATTAACTATGTGTGGGAGTGGTGTCCATATTTCACAACCCACTAACAAAATGTCTAGTTAGAGAGCTCTCTAGAATATCGATCTTAATAGAATTCACAATACCCATTTTCTTGGAAATGTGCACGTGGATTTTGCATATACGATAGATCATGGATACATTACCTTCAACCATAAGCATTGTGTCAAATTCGTGTATTCAATAACACCTTTTATCTTTATGATATTACATTGCTCATGACTTAGCAATCAGCACCCACCTTGACTAGTTTTGCTAGAGACAAAACCACCCAAAGATCTTGTCATTAGCCTTTGCTATATACACATGTCCATCACGTTTTCAAGATTTTGCACACCCCATCTTGCCTATCTATGCCTAAATCTAGAAGCACGGGGCACATGTTAAGAATGTGCTTTGGCATCACATTCCATGAGTAGGCACGACTTCCCGCTCGCTCTTCACACATCGCATGGCCATTAGACTTCTCCGAAATCCATAACTAAAAGTGGGTATGGGGGCTTTTCATTGAATTTGCAACTTTCCACCACCATATTTGTCTTCATAAAACCGAGAGAGAGAGAGAGAGAGAGAGGGTCGGCAACTTTATTGCAGCATGTGAACGATCTGCTTTTTCATGGAATAAGATCTCCCTTTCCGAATGAGAGAAAAAAGGCAGATGGGAGTTAGGTCGAACTTTAAACGAGGAGCTCGGCATGGAACGATGATAAAAGATGGAGAAGACTTTGTTTTTTCTTCACTAGATCTCCCACGATCCTCCACGCACCGTATCTCCCCGTGATGCGTGTGGAGTAGCCAAAGAGGGGAATATTCTAAGTTACGTACCCATTTTTGGTCATGCATATCCATGCATCCACACATGCGTATTGCGTACTGCACCAGGTCATCGTTCTTGCCGATGCGAATCACGTGTCCCCGTTTTTTTATTCAAATAATTTGACCTAAAAAATACGAGAAGCTATTCATGCAATTTAATTAAAAGTGGTTATGTCGCCGACGGATCCAATTACCCGAATTTCAAAAGTTCGAAAAATGGATGGTTACCATGTCATCGAAATGAGAAGATATGGCTATCTAGACAATTGTACGTCAACAAGACGTGCGATGCCATTGCTGCGAAAATCTCTATATCAGATGATGAGAGTATTTAAAAAATATTGTGTGAAGAAGAAAATATGTGTACATAGAACTCCGAAATCAATAGTTCCAACTCTGTCATTGATGATAGTTATAAGATTGGGTAAGTATCACTTATGAACACGATGTAGATCAAATTACATTTGTAATATAGTCCCTCTATCAATTATTAAAGGATTTTTTTGTAGGACTTTTTGACAATAAGGTTAGGCGACATAAAGTCACTAAAAGAAACAAGGAAAAAATACGAGCAAGAATCCTCATGCTCTCCAGCTACGTAGATACCCCAGTTGATGAATAATCTATTCGTCAACTAGAGTATAGCCTTGAAAATGCAACCTCGCCATCATCCAAGTAGTTACAAAAATGGCAAGAGAAAAAAGGGAGACTTGGAGCAGTTGACTGCTTTTCAACATCTTTTTCTTAACCCTTTTGTCACGAATGACTGGTCAATCGAATCCAGCAAAAAGTGGGGTACGCTGCTTTTGAGGATGCTGATTCTACGAATCAGATCGCTCTGTGTTGGTTTCTGTCTTTTTATAAGCATTGCAAGTTGGAAGGTGAATCGCTGCCTTTGCCCACAAAGCTCATGTCAATGTAAATAAGCTGTGCGAAATCTATGGTCCACACGACAAAACTTGCCAGTGCGATATAATTAAATAAAAGAAAGGGAAACCCAACTGGCCGAAAAAGAAAAGCAAGCAACAAAAAGAAAAGAAAAACCTAAGAAAGATTGGAAATTCTTGGAAGTAGGACCTGTGCGCCATTAGCATGAATTACATGGTGCAACTTGGTGACGCAAATATTTAGGAATTAGATGACACAACTTAGTTGTTTCAAGTGTGAAAACATCTAAACCCTAAATCTTAAATTATAAAACTTATAGAGTAGACTACTTGTGTGGTGATTCATGGGGGATTATCTCCTATGTATAAAAAAAACTAACACGGTATGACATACAATACCGGGTGAAAACATATTTTTCCTTTATTTTTCCAGACTATTATAAGTTTGCACAATCTGCTGTTTAATATTATGATTAATTTTGGCATCTCGAATACGTGTGACTACACGCCACTTGATGATCAATCCGCATTCTGACGCTTTTTAAAACTTCAATTTTCATGTTTAAGAGAAGTTAGTATTATGACAAATCCTTATTTCAAGATGTTTAACCGGTCAAGATCGAAATCAACTCTATGTTATTTTTGGCGAAATCAGCGTGTTTGTTCCACTCGTATCGTCATCATGAGCATGAATTGGATGAAGATACCTTTCTAGACAACTCATGAGATTAATTTGGACCACCACACTGATCTTAATGAAATTTCGTATAACATTCAATGTGAGTGTACAGAATCCGAAAATATATATAGCCATGAATGACATGTGTGTCATTATGTCCTTTTCTTCAAGGGAGTGATCTAAATAAAAACAAAGCCTTTCCCATCAAAGATGGTCCACATTTTACAACTGTATATAGTAAACCAAGGCCCACCTCAGAAAAAATAATTTTTGGTTTGTAAGCACTAAGTTACATCAAATCCCAATTGGCATTTGCTTGGTGGTGTATAGAAAAGACAAAGTGGTCCAGCTAAGGAAAAGAAAAGAGCCCATGAAAACTTAAGATTTTGTCACAGTGTGCAATTGCTGCTTTGGAAGCTAGGGTTAGAAGCTGAGTGACCCACCAAACGAGATTGGACAACACCCAAAAAGCAAAGATACAAAAGAACAAAATCAATTAATTGAGAAGTTGATAATTGATGAAATCTATCAGAATTTTGATGCCATGGGCCAAAGATAGTGCGCCCCACAAAATGTCGACTTTGACAATCTAATGAATGTGACAGAGCATGTTTGCTTGTCTTGCAGTTAGGTCATGGGAATTTTGTTCACATTGAAGCTAATCACGGACTTGATGAGTGGAGGATTGGCATGCCAAGCCCTTGTACCTCTTTTTGTTTTAACTTTTTCGTATCGAGCTTTATTTTGTTTATAAAAAAAATATATCTATTTAGCTATTGAGTTAGTGAATAAATGGGCACTGGCTCTACTCCGCAGAACTTATAGCAGTGGCTAGAAATATGATACTATCCTTAGTGCGTAATTTTATCTATTTAGATGAAGGTGAAATTTTAATATTTAAATATAACACTCCACCTCACGTGTAGATTGGATTTTAGCCTAAAACCAAAGCATGAAAATAGACCTAGATGGGGCAAATAGAGGTTTGGAAAAATTTGACCTCTGTATCTCCTACTTCAGCTTTGATACCATGAAAGATTTTTAAGATCCTTGCCAATTTTTCTAAGAGCTTTAACAGTTAGACGAATAAGTGATTTTAACATTTGAATATAACATTTTACTAACTTAGGGCAAAAGGTCATAAAGATGTAAGTTCCTAAGAGGATTGCCATGAGTTGTTCATGTTCTTACTTTTGCGCCATATTCTTTGTTGCTTCCATGGATCCTTATTTGGTCCTCCGACAATGTAAAAGAAGGTTTATTCGAAATGAACTCCATATCGAAAGGATTAGAACCATCAAACAATAGCTAGAGCTCAAACCCCTCGGAACAATGTAAGTTTCGAAAGCTGTAATTAGAAGTTCATGATCAGACGGTTGAGTCGAAATCCTAAGTTTGAAACGGATCACAGAATGGATGTAGTTGTCGGGTTTGTTTGCTGCATGAGGGAAGCCTCATTGTAAAGGCCTAATAGGCCTATTTGTTGCTATTGGGCCTGAAAAATCATTAGAATATGGCTTTGGTAGCTAAAATCGGGGAATGCACTGTTTTCTTTTTATCAAGAATTTGAGCATAATACGATAACGTTTAGGACTTACGCGTTGATGATGCCGCTCGAGATGGAAATTCAGCGTGCAAAGATGCGTTCTCTAACTTCTGATCTCAACAGTAAGCGAGCCAACTATACTAGATTGCTAATCCATATGTCTACTTCGATCCGAAATGGATTGTCTAAACCAACGCATGCGTTTACGAAGACGGCCCAAAATTACAAAACCTAGGGCTTGAAATGGTCATCAGCTTGAAGCAATTCAACCACGGTGGATAAGCTATGCTTGGGCAGTGTTCGACAGGCCCAATGGATCATAAATTTTGAATGGTCGACATCTGAAATCAGGTTCCCACCCTCATGGGTTTGGGTCCACTAGCAGTGCCGAAGTTCCTTCAAGATATAGGGATGGTAACCGGTCGAGCTTATCCGAACAGGTTGAGTTTAGTCAAAATGTTCGAGTCGGGTCATTTTGATTGAGAAGGAGCATTGCTATAAGGTTTTGATCGGGCCTAGACTACTATACAAGGGGCAACCATCACTGCTCAAAATTAGGGCTAGACTAATGTGCAAGTGGCAACGATCATCGCTCAAGATTAGTACAAGCTTTGCTAGATAGCTCAGGTGAGGCTCAGGCATCTTCATCGACCTCAAACAATAGTCGTACTACCCCAAGGAGAAGGAGGAGGAGAGGAAGCGAGGTGTTAGTAATGGCAACACAATGTTTGTAGCATATTTGACGGTCTAGTGGTAGGGAGATGATGATAATGTCATTAAAAGGCTACTCAGCAAACTGCCAATGACCATTTAGGGTTGTGCACGACTATTTAGTGCTACATTGTCTCACGACGCTTGATGTCTTCTTCTCTCTTAGCACCATATTAATTAGGACTGTTGGTAAATATATGAAATAGTTCAACCATTAGAAAATAAATACATTGACGGATCCATTTTTTTTTAAAGAAAAATTGGACGCAAAAATCAAAATAAAATAGGTGAAAAAACTAAATGTGAACTTTACTTCTTCCTTTTTTATGTTTTGCACAAAGAAAACAAAAAGGAAAGTATCCGGAAAATCTAAGTACAGATAATCCCAACTGATCTCTAAATTAAAAAAAAAGAAATGCAATTATATTTCAATTCCACCAAACCATCCTAAAATATATATATATATATAATATAGGAAATAAACGGGGGGAATGGAATGAAAACAGGCATTGGTCGGCCACCTCGGACCCCAGTAGGCTCTCGACCCTTCTGTCGAGCGTTCCGTGGACCGTAGGATCTGGGAAGGACCGGCTCCCCCACAGCCATCGATGGGGGATCTCGCGGGGCCCACGTGCCCCCGGTCGAGGAAACCGTTGACCGTGTCTCGATGACCACGGTCCGCCCTTACGAAGGGCTAATAATAATCATTCTTAATTATCCCCTTACTTAAACAGTAAATTCTGTCCGTACCCCCGCATTAATTAAGAGCCCTCCTCGACTTTTCTTCGTGGGGTGCGTATTCATTGGAATACAGTGCAAAGGAAAAAAGAGACCCCCCCTTTAACATGGCTTCCAACGTAAGATTTGCTAATTTCGGCCTAATGTCATTTTATTTAATGTATTGGTTAGTGAATGATTAATTGGTTTTTTCGCTTGATCCGTCTTTTTTTGCGAGAAATCTTGAAGAGGGTTTTTTTCGTACTTTCGTTTTCTTATTATTGATGTTAGAGAATGAGTGTGACCGTCACGTAAGCATAAAGTCGAGCGAGTGTCTTGTACCAAGGAAGGAGTCAAATACTAAGTCATTCGGTTAAGTTTTAAACGAGCTAAGGCTACTATAATTAAAACAAAACGCAACTTGATTATTCTGATTAACGAATTAGAATACAAAACATCAAGCGATTTTTGTTTGTCGACTTAAGGTTTTTTGTGGATCGACACGAGTTCCATGTAAGTATAGATTCGAGAAAGTGTCTTGTATTAAGAAAGGAGTCAAATAATAACTCATTTGGTTAAGTTTTAAATGAGTTAAGACTATTGTGATTAAAACAAAGCGCAACTTGATTATTCAGAATATAACAAGGGTACCCGACTTTAATATGTTAAAAGTCTAATTTCAGCCTAACATAATATATTGGCTAGCAAATGATTACTTTGTTTTTCATTTGATCGATCTTTTAGCTAAGAAATCTTGAAGTGGGTTTTTTGTACTTTCATTTTCTTATCCATATTAGAGAACTAGAGAAAGAAATATCAAACAATGAATGTTTTTTGACTTAGGATTTTTGGTGAGATCAGCATGAGTATCATGTAAGTATATAGTTGAGCAAGTGTCTTGTACTAAGGAAGGAGTCGAATACTAAGTAATTTGGTTAAGATGTAAATGAGTTAAGACTACTGTAATTAAAACAAAATGCAATGACACGAGAGTAATTCAAAGTGCTTGATTATTTAGGACATGACAAGGGTTACCTGGCTTTGATATGTTAAAAGTCTAATCTAGAAAATGAGAAATTACTAAGTTGAAAGAGATCATCAATGACGATGACGACGACTACAACATTGATGTCGGCAAGTCTTATCTTGTTAAGTAAGATCAGTTTTACAAATCCAATTAAGACGTTGGATCTTATATTAGATTTACTAACATTATAAATCTCATAGATAAGTAAGATTGGATGAATTGTCACCGTTGATATGCATTTTGAGCAAGCAGTTTCAGGTTTCATATAAGTTCCACTTGGAACTTGGAACCTACTCGTTGGAATAGGTTTCTCAATTTTTATAACGCAAACTTACTCTTCATACTCTAAAACCTGAAACTTACCTCATCATAAATTCCAGAATTAGTTCCAAGATCTACCTAAGTTCTACCTGTATTATTAATTAAACAATTGTAGTGAATTTTAATCTTTAATGAATACCACTTGTTGCTACAACTCATGAACCATAATTTATATATAAACATGCGAAAAATATAAAATATTAATAAAATACAAGTCTTAGTCATAATTGAATACCATCAAATACTACAAGATATCATGAAGACGTATATGAAGAAAAACACAAAAACTTGTTTCAAGTTTTAGGTTATAAGTTCTGCACAAGTTCTACTTGAAATTTAGAACCTATTCATCGAAACAAATTCCATAATTTTTTGAAACCTAGAATCTACCCTCCATACTTTAGAATCCTCTCTCCATGTCTCCATCAGTTTGACTCTTAAGTTCTAGAGTCTACTTTGGAACAGTTCTTATCCCTAGCATTTTGACCCCTGAAGGCCAACCAAAAATTGAGAAAACAGATCCCCAAAAAAAAAATACATATGTATGTGTTGTGTTCATTTCCATCAGAACCTCCAAAAAGTTAAAAAAAGGAAAATAGAAAAGATAAACTAAAGGATGGCACTTGGGGAATCATTGCAAAAAAGTACCGACGCACTGCATAATAAGTCGCCGCTCCCTGTTTGCAATAAAAACCCAGCAATCGAGTTTGACCTGTAACGTTATTGTTACGCATGCCAGACAGAGCCCGATGGATACCAGCTCCTCCACTCACTTCACCTGTCTCCTTTTCTGCTTCCTAACATGCCCAACATGGTACGACCACAAAAACCTTGCCACCAGTTCAAGCCTTCCTTCGAGGAAATCAGTATGCATGTCTGTGTCAGATCCATGGCAGACGTCTGTATTACCTTCCGAGCATATTGGACTTTCTTGCCTTCTTCCCTTTTCCCCCAACTCGGCATCGTGCGGTCAACTTGCATGCACAGTACCACCTGATCTTTTGATCCTCATGGAATGTGGGCGCTTGAGCAAGGACCGAGCAAGGACCGCAGGGATTCTATACGTTGATGTGTAGGCGTGAGTTGCATTTGAAAAGAACCCGACCGAAAATTTAGTATGGTGTGCGGTACTTAATTTGTTCTAATTGAATCACGAGATGCGTTTAGACTTAAATTGTCTCTTAACTTCTTAACGATCTCTAGGATTGAGGTGTTGAACTTTTGTTGCTTTTCCTAATAAGAGGTATCAAGGTCGGTGGTGATTAGTAGGCCTCCCATGTATTTCTATAGTCTTTGTCTACTCTGAGAAAGAAATCTCATGAACAAAGTAAAGTAAGTAATCAGAATGGATGCGATGCTTTTAGGAAAGTATACATTCACATGAGATTTCATGTTATCTGACAATTTTTATGTCAAAATTATAAAGCGATTAGGTACGTGAGTCATGTGGCACTCTAACAAGTAAAGGAAAAAATCAAGAGTAGGTAACAATTTAATTACACTGAAGGTATTATCAAAATCTCTATAATCACTGCGCAATGGAAAGGCATTAGCAACATCATTAGCAGCTAAATTAACAAAATGATATGAGTAATGGCAATGACCCGATACACGAACTTGGCACAGCCTCAACACAGTATGTTCCACTTAAACCCTACTTTAGACAAACAATCAATACAAATAAAAGAGCAAACACGACATTTTACAGCTAATTTCGTACCTCTTTCACCTTAAAAGAGAGAAAATCGAAAGATACTTGACCCACCCTATGTTTTCTTTTTTCGGGCCAAGGACCCACTTTGTAATTACTTGCCATCACCGAGTAAATAGTAAATTAATGATGGTTTTGACAGCTGTAAAACAAGGGTTCTTCACAAAAGAAAGACAAACTTTTGCTTGCCTGAATGATGTTTCCAGACCCTAATGTTGTCTCTAATTGATCCAAACATGACCTGGCCTCATGTGAAGCGACATTGTTCTCGCTAAGCATGCAAAAACGACGCCATTTGTAAGCCAATTATGGAATTTTGAGTGTGTGTGAGAGAGAACTTCAATTTAACTTTGTGAAAAACCCCGAGCCCCAATTCAAGTACCTCCCCCTCTCTCGAAAGATTTCATTTTGATGTTTTATCGAAGCCACATCTTCTGATATGACACTTGTTGTTTGTCATGTAAGCGTTTATTTATCAATTTAGTCAAATCGTCTTTTTGATTAAAATCGGTACCTTCTTTTTCCGACACTCGAAAGGTGGGCCAAGATTGTTCCCGACACGAAATTTTGTGCCTTTCTAAGTAATACTTGAAAGTAGGGGCCGGAATTATCCCCGAGCAAAAGTTGGTGCTTTTTTTTTTTTTTTGGAAATCCCCTTGGGGGTTCATGCAAAAGAGTTAAACCACACTTTTTCTAAATTGGCCTCTAGCCCAATGGGCCTCTGAAGTTCCGGCCTCTCCAGACCCGGCCCGGCCCGGCCAATGACATAATCATGGGGTCAACGGTCAACGCCTTCGTCCCTTTAGAAAGAAAGTGTGCATGTGAAACGAAACATGGACCATCAAACATGCATTTTACCCAATTCACTGCGAGGCAAGGAAAGGACGACACATGCTCGAAGGGTTTGTCGGACAATCTAAAGTCAAGTGATGTCTCAAAAAGGTGAAATTCTTTTCACACGAGCATGAACGTTCGTAGAAAAACCAAGGGGCCTTCTTTCCTTGTACAATTCTTATGCACATCTGGCTAAGTTTGTCGTGGTTTTTATTTATTAAAATTAACTTTTACATTTTTATGGGAAAAGCCCGAAAACGAAATTTGACTTTTAGTAGCATGAACCAAAACGCACTCTAGTTATTCCACCTAAAATAAGAAGTGGTCCGAAAGTTGAAGAAAAGACCCTCACCCACTAATGACAATTAACAATCATACACACTAATATATCTAAAAATAAACTTTTGGATTTTGAATAAGATCGTATACCATCTTTTGTTGTCAATTTTTACTATTTATTTGATTTTCGAGCTCGAGTTTAGTAATTTATGTGTTTATTATGGATTAGAGTCGTGTCAAACTTAAACAAAAAGACACCATCGAGTCAAGGTTAAGTTTCAAAGATCTAATCTGGTGAGGCTCTAACAAAATCTTGAGTGCTAACTAATTAAAAGTAAGTACTTTTTCAATAAATTCAATGATATATATAAATCTCCAGACAAACGGACATTTAACAGGCTATGACCATATATGTGTATGTATGTGTGTATATGGATAATAGATGAGGATTCTTGACCAAACTAATCTCTGTTACATGGTTCACGAAGTCAAGAAAATACAGAGTCATATATGATGGTCAATGAAGTTAAGAAAATAAAAAGTGATGTGTGATTAAAAGTTATTTCAGTCAAGAAAATTTCGTTAACCCATTTTCAAGCACCATGCTTAGAATAACTAACTGTTGTGATAAAAGCCAAAGTTAATGGGGGCTAATTTGTAACTTTTCATAGTTCAAGAGCCAATGCATAATCGTGCCAAAGTTCATGGAGTTAATTTGTAATTTTTTTAGTTCAAGGACTCTTATGTGATAGTGCCAAAATTTAGGAGGTTTTGAGTAAAAATTGTTACGTTTGCAAGTGCGATGCATATTAATTGATGACGTCTTGACTACATCGTCTTCATGACATAAGAGGACGGTCGAGTAAATAAGGCCTAAGTTGCTTGGCGGTGAAAAGAAAGTTGAAATCGTGACTTTTACTTTTGGATTTGGGAGATTTTAAGGAGTTTGAAACGTTAATAAATTACAACAAAAGAGAAGATGAAATCCCTAATTTCTCCCATCCATTGACCCACCTACGGAAGACAAATTTCTCTTATATAACCCCTTTTTATCTCATCCTCACCCCTTCAACAAATGTAACTCTAGGGAAGATACTCAAGATATATATCACCTTACACGTAATATCCAACCGGTATTTTCGCTTTCGAAAATTCCAAATAAATACTCGAGTTTTTACCTCTAAAGACCACTTTGCATTTTCATATTTATAACAATATCACCATGGTTTCTTTAAAAAAAAAATGCCCATTTCCAATCCTATCTTAACATTTACAACTGGAATGGGCAAAACTTAAATATACTAGAATCGATTTGCAAGGAAGGGTATGATAATGAAGCAAAAATTTCTTCCCCCGCTGGTGGTCGCAAGATATTCCCCACCGCAACGACGTCGCAGCGCCACTGGCCAACCAACCTCGTCGCCTCGGACCCCTACATCAAGAAACCACCACCAAGAAAATCAAGAAAAGCAGCAGGAGTACGAAATTCGAAACAGCGAAAAAGAAATTAAAAAAAAACCAAAAAAGAAAATAATAACAATAATAATAACAATAATGACAATAATAATTCATCATCTTTGCTTCTCTCTCGCCTTCCCCACACAAAAAGCAAAAGAAAAACAACACACCCGGTCCGAAAAAACATCGTCCGAGGTTGTAATTTATATATCTCTCTCCCCCAATTTTTCCCCTCACCCTTTTCTTAAAAATCGCAACTTTAATCAATTTCACACCGTCTCTCCATCTTTCCCCTTCTCTCTCTCTCTCTCTTCTCTTCTCTGTCTGTCTGTCTGTCTCTCTGTCTCTCTCTCTCTCTCTCTTCAGTTCTCCAAGATTTGATTTTTCAGATCCGCTTCGTGAAATTTCCCTCCCAATTCCTCTGGCAATCGCGCGATCCGCCGGCTTCCCTCCTCCGGGCGTCCGCCATTCCTCGATACTCGCCGATCTCGCGTCGCTGCCGGCGCTCCCGGGGGGCGGAAATGCGCGCGCTCGGGCCCTAGGGTTTGGCGGAAGGCTGGTGGCGCCGCCCAATTTTGCATGAGGACGTGGTGCTGCTGCTTATGGCTGTGCATCGGTGACGGCGAGGGCGGCATGGGGGGAGAGGCCAGGTCTTCGGCGGCGCGGGGTTGGAATTCGGACGGCGAGGCCGATTCCGAGGGCGGGGACGAGTTCGCCGACCTGGCGGTGAGGCTAGGGTTCGCGGAGGGCGAAATCGAGGAGCAAATGACGATGTTCCAGGAGATGGAGATGGCGATGAGCGGCGCCGACGATCCGGATGTTTTGGTGGGCGGCGGCGGACGGGCTCGGGAGGGGCGAGGGCTCGGTCGGAGCTCGGGGCGCGCGGCCGGGGAGAGCTCGGGTTCTGTATCCGGTGCGGCGGCGGCGGAAGGGGATCACGATTGGCACCACAAGCGTGCCAAGGTTCATGCTGATACCAGGTGAGGTGATTGCTTGCTTAATTGTTCGGAGTGATGCGGGTTTCTGGTCGGTTTTGACCATTTGGTTTTAGTTTGCTCCGTGTTGCGGATTGAGTTATTAGATCAGGGGACAGCTTCTTTACATATTTGCTTGCGTGGCTGTGTGCGCTACGAGACTACTTGATGAGTTCTTGATGATTGTTCGGGAACATTTAGCGACGGGCATGCAAATAGTGATTTTGGTTTGTGCTTCCGTATGATGGTGGCTTTATTGCCACAGTTAGACATGTTTGTGAAACCCAGGAGCATGAGTCCCAACTTGTTTTCACTTTCGAGAGAATGGCACATCATCCGACTGGGGGCCTGCGAATAGTTTATATGCCTCGCCTATCTCTTACTCTTACTCTTGGAAGAAGGTGAGCCTGGCAGCATTAATGTTGGTTTCACTAGAAGCATTATGGATTCAGCACCACTTTTGCATGCAGTTCTCCTTCTTGCTTGGCATCGAACTCTCTTTTTGTGGATTGTCAATCGTGGGCTTCTGCGAAACGGTTTTGAGTTGCTTTTGAAAATCATTCTTTGATTCCATATGTCCGTTCCCAAATCATGAAAATGTTGCAAAAAAGCTGATATTTTGTGTTGGCTGCTGAAATGAAACAATACTGATCATATCGCTACATTCATTATGTATCCTCCAGCTCGCACATGCAGAGGTTTTTGTTAGAGGCCTTGTCCTTGATAAGTCTGCTTCATCTTGTTGGATTGGACTCTGACTGACATTAAGAATACTTTGACTTACGTCTTGTTCTTAAAACATGAAATTACGTGAGGTTGTGATGACGATTGCTGACTATGAGCTCTGATTGCCATCCCTTATGGTTGTCAATTGTAATATGTGATATCTATGCTGCATTTGCAGAATGTGTGACAAGACATTTTCAAGTCCGCGTTGCCTTTTTGTGATCGTATCTCGTTTTCTGGTGTTTGCAGGGAGAGTAATTCTGCAACAGCATGCTCTGCTAATGCAGGCAGTTCACGTATTTATTCAGACAGGCATTTCAATATGTATCGGGACTCTTCAGCTTCAGCTTTAAAAAATGAATCGCTTTACCCAACTTCTATGTTGGATATGATTGATTATGCTTATCATATAGAATCTAGGGATGGGATAGATAATGTCCGTGATATTGAAGGTGAAGCAAAAACAGAAAATATAGAAGTGAGGATGGATCTGACTGACGACCTATTACACATGGTACTAGGAATCTCATATTTGTTTAAGCCTCTAATTTCTTTGCTTCGGGTTCTTTTGACAGTATGATTTCTTGCTATAACTTTGGTGCCAGGTATTCTCTTTCTTGAATCATATGGATCTTTGTCGGGCTGCACTTGTCTGCAAACAGTGGCGAGTGGCTAGTACACATGAAGACTTTTGGAAATGCTTAAATTTTGAGAACCGCAACATATCAATTGAGCAATGTGAGTTTCAAAATGCTAAGATGATATTTTAGATTATTCTTGGTTTAGCTGGTGGTCAGGACTTAAAGTCTATGCACTTGATAGAGGAAATTAGTCTGAGCAAATATGCCTGGTAGGTTATCAATTTAATTTCCAGCTACTTATTGTCTTCAGAGGAGAGATACAGAAAGAAAATTCTCATTTGCATTTTTATTTTTATATTGATTTTTGTTTTGGATAAAGGCTTGAGCATATAAAGGTGTCGCAGGGAAAGTTGGAATGATATAGGGGTTAAGATTAAAGTACTTGCTAAATGGCCAATAATTTTGGAAAGTTGCACGGGAATAGTGGTGAGACAATAGGGCTCTTCCCTTTTCACATCATACAAGACACGACTGGATTACACACTTAAAGTAATGGCCTGCCAGGAACAGATGGTTTGATTGTTTTCGTTCAGATTATATGCAATGATTAACCAAGGTACTGGTCATAGATAGTAATGTTTGGTCTGTAGATTGTCATTTGAATTGACTTAATCTACACATGGAGTGTTTTATCTTAAATGGCCTTCCTGCTCATTGAGTTTTCTTGTAGACATATCTTGTGTTTACATTTTTGACTGTAAAAGCTAAACAAGGTTGGATTTCTTGTTGGTTCAGTGGTGTCTAGAATGTGATGTTACTGCCTCATATTTTTCCTCAGTTTGGAAAGGGAAGCTTGCTCAGTGTATTCAGTTTTCATTCAATCATCCCAACTTTATGTGATGTGCCCTGAATAATTCATTTAACCTCGAATCTCCCTGTCTCCATTTCTTGGTTCTTAGCTTAGGAGTTGAGAATATTGATTGGGATGGATGTGCTTAAGATTCTTCTTTTTAGATAGGAATATTATATTGGTTCTTCTGCTCGATTAATTGTTAATCATATCATTTGTAGTTGAGGACATGTGCCGGCGGTATCCAAAAGCTGCTGAAGTCAATATAACTGGTGCTACTGCAATTCATTTGCTTGTTATGAAGGCTGTGTCATTGCTGAGGTGGTTAATGTTTATATTTATCGATTTTTTTCCTGCTTCCCTCACAGCTCTGATCTAATTGCTACTGTTTTTTTGATGGCATTAAGATGTCTGGAGACTTTGACCTTGGGGAAAGGACCGCTAGGAGATACATTTTTTTATGCCTTATCAGAGTGTAATTTGTTGAAGAGTCTGAATGTCACTGATGCCACCCTTGGTAATGGCATCCAAGAGATACCTATAAACCATGACAGGTTGCGTCATCTTCAATTGGTCAAATGTCGCGTCATGCGAATATCTGTCAGGTGAAGCAATTTATAAATTGGCCATTCTATTGGAATCTTTCTCTGGGTTGAAGTGCACCTGAGACGTTGTTATTGCAGGTGTCCTCAACTTGAGACCTTATCTTTGAAGCGCAGTACTATGGCCCAGGCTCAGCTCAGCTGCCCCCTTTTGCGTGACCTTGATATAGGCTCTTGTCATAAGCTTTCAGATGCTGCAATTCGATCAGCCGCAATATCATGCCCACTGTTGGAGTCTTTGGACATGTCAAACTGTTCATGTGTTAGTGATGAAACATTACGTGAGATAGCTCTTACTTGCGCTAATCTCCATGTTCTCAATGCATCATACTGCCCAAACATTTCACTTGAGGTAAATCGTCTGTAAGTAAATGTTTTTCTTGTAGAAGTGGCAAAAGCTTATTTCTTACATGCTCTTTTTCTGTGCAGTCTGTTAGGCTTCCGATGTTGACAGTTCTAAAGCTTGACAACTGTGAGGGCATAACTTCAGCTTCAATGGCTGCAATTTCGCATAGCTATATGCTAGAGGTTTGAAATGATTATCTCACCAAGTTGGATTTTTATGAGAGCTTACTGTAATCAGTCTGAACTAAGCTCTCTTTTTTTGGCCAATAGTCTGAACAAGCTCAAGTTGAGATTTTCTGCAGGTTTTGGAGCTGGACAATTGCAGCCTCTTGACATCTGTATCTTTGGATCTTCCGCGCTTACAGAATATAAGATTGGTGCATTGTCGCAAGTATGGTCTTTGCTTTGTCTCATATGCCATTGTTGAAATCCAATGTCATTCTTCTTATTCCAGATTCGCTTTGTGCGTGTGTGATTTTGTGTGCGCGTGCACGAGACATGAAACACTTTCTGGGATTTCATTTTGCAGGTTTGCCGATTTGAATTTACGAACTCTCATGCTATCATCCATAATGGTGTCTAACTGCGGTGCCCTCCATCGTATTAATATCACCTCAAATTCACTTCAAGTATGTTTGTCTGTGAAAGGAGGATACACAGTATCTGATCTTTAGTGATTGTGCAACAGAAAAGATTCTTATACTTCTCATGTGCATGCAGAAATTAGCTTTGCAAAAACAGGAGAGTCTGACCACGTTAGCATTACAGTGCCAGTCTCTGCAAGAAGTGGACCTAACAGCCTGTGAGTCTCTGACAGATTCTATATGTGAAGTTTTCAATGACGGTGGTGGATGCCCTCTTTTGAAGTCCTTAGTCCTTGATAATTGTGAGGTCTGTGATTTAAGCTTCGATTTGGGGTTACTAGTTTCTACTATAGTCATCTCCTTTAATGATATTGCTGAGAAAATTTAAAATTCAGTAATGGCACAGAGGTGGTGTCATGCTCTTACTGATGTTAAGAGTTTACTTTGTTTTGCAGAGCTTGACGATTGTGCGATTCTGCAGTACTTCTTTAGTCAGTCTGTCCCTTTCCGAGTGCAGGGGAATTACAACTCTTGACCTCACCTGTCCCAATCTTCAGCAAGTTTGTTTAGATGGGTGTGACCACTTAGAAAAGGCCCATTTTTGCCCAGTAAGTGACAAGTTGTCTGTTTTCTGGTTTAGTGAATCACGACGGTTTCTTATTGTCTTTTTCGAGTTAATAATTCTACCCTTTTAAAACCTTCTAAAAAATGAGAACCTTTCTTAGTCCGAGATACCAATATATGTTACTTGCACTTGATTCCTGGAGAGTTATCATATGTGCTGCCGCGTTCCTGGAATTTTTTTATTTTAGGCTTGAATTGAACTATCTCCATTGAACCAGCAGACTTGCTGTTGCTGATGGCGGTAGTTAGGACATTGGGAAATATATGATCATACCAACCACTTAGCATCAATTTCACATTAAGGTGTCCAGGACCAAGCTTACTTGGGTTTTTTTACCCCCCACCTCAGGTTGGACTTGGATCGCTGAATCTTGGGATATGTCCTAAATTGAGTGAACTCACAATTGAAGCACCAAAAATGGTGTTACTGGAGTTGAAAGGTTGTGGGGTACTGGCAGAAGCTTCCATCAACTGTCCTCTTCTAACATCTCTAGATGCTTCCTTTTGCAGGTTATGCTTTCTTTCCATTCTCCCGAGCTCCAGTCTTCTCATATTAAGCTGACGCTTCATTTTTTGACTTGTGCAGCCGACTTAGGGATGACTGCTTGTCTGCGACAGCCACATCGTGTCCTCTGATTGAGTCATTAATCTTGATGTCATGCCCGTCTGTTGGTTCTGATGGGCTTTATTCTCTTTGCTGGCTTCCACACTTAACCATGCTCGACTTATCATACACCTTTTTGACAAACTTGGTTCCCGTCTTTGAGTCCTGTTTGCATTTAAAGGTATGTCACCGTAATTGTATACATTCGTGAACATGCACTACTACCAGTTTTGTGGAACAAAATTTTCTTGGTATTAGTTTGTCAGATTTTTAGTGGATTCAGCCTTCTCCTTGATGCTATTTGCTGTTTGGGTTGTAAGCTCCAGTGCTTGTGACATTGTCACTGGCTTTTATGATTCCATTTGAACTGAAGTTTTCTTTGACCAATCACTTGTATCATTGACTTTTTGCCATGAATATTTTGATTATTAGTGCCACTTAGATAGCTTATGTACATCAATAAGAATGCTGAAGTTATTTTCAAATTTGTTTTCACTTGGAATTATTCACCTTTGATTCGAAGTATATCAATAAGAATTCTGAAATTATCTTCAAATTTGTGTTCCCTTGGATTATTTATCTTTGATTCAAGTTATTCTTGCGTCAAATTGGGTCAGAGGTTGAGCTTCTGAATGATTGAGTTAAGATGCGCTGGGAAGGCACTAAAGCTCTGTGAAAAAGAGGGTTGAAGGAAATGAACACTGGGTTGAATTGGATTATGATACTCTAATGTAACTGAAATGAAGGGCAAAACTTGTAGGTCCGTTGTTTGTTTTTATTATTGTTTTTTTTCATTATAATTTTGGGTTTTGACTTGCCTCTACTTGATCCCAATAAGCAACTGAGGTGATGAGGGGTTGAAATTGAACATCTTGCTTGGGTATTTTCAAACACCTCCTCACTTCTATTTAATGGTTCTTGACATGGTTTATATTATGGGACTGTTGCTCTTATAACTTTTTAAGTTCTCAGTGCTTATTCTGACTTGTCCTTGCCCTCATTTTCCAAATTAAGGTGTTGAAATTGCAAGCATGCAAGTACCTTACTGATTCTTCATTGGAGCCTCTCTACATGCATGGAGCTTTGCCAAGCCTCCGAGAATTGGACTTGTCTTATGGGCCTTTCTCTCAGTCTGCCATAGAGGAGCTTCTTTCTTGCTGTACACATCTGACTCATGTTAGCTTAAACGGATGCATCAATATGCATGATTTGAATTGGGGTTTCCCTGGGGATATCTCTCTGTCGTCTAGTGCCAGTTGTGTGAATGAAGTGTCAGAGAGCAATAATTTGCTGGAACTGGCTGAGCTGCCCAACCGTTTGCTGCAAAATCTTAATTGCGTAGGCTGTCCAAATATCAGGAAGGTTTTTATTCCACTGCTGGCTCGCTGTTATCACTTATCGTCGCTGAACTTATCTTTATCCAACAATCTGAAGGAAGTCGACATTGCTTGTTCGAACTTGTGCCTTCTAAACTTAAGGTACTGAGTTTCCTTTTCGTTATTTGCCCATTGTGCATCAATTTTCGACTGGCTAATGCTGTTTTTGTTTGTTCGTTCAGTAATTGCTGCAGTTTGGAAACATTGAGGCTTGAATGTCCAAAATTGACGAGCCTATTTCTTCAGGTATGTATATTGTCTTCCTTCTTCATGTTTCTTCAAGCATGCATATTGCCTCATTTTTTAAATGAAAAGAAGAAGAATAAGAAGAAGAAGCAGAAGAAGAAGCTGTTCAGTTCTTATTTTCGTTGGCCCCTTGCGGTGGGAACATCTTCCTACAATTTCTTCCTTTGAAATTGGATCTTGGTTTACACTCTCCAAGAGAAAGGATAAAGATAAAGGATAAAGATAAAGGATAAAGATAATTGCTAGTTGTTCATTATTTGTTTGGATGTTGATATATAGTGTCAAATTCTTCTGTTCTGATTGGTTTCTTGATTTCTTGTGGGGCTTTGATTAGTCATGCAATATCACCGAAGAAGCACTCGAAGCTGCTGTGTCACGATGTACGACACTGGAGACCCTTGATGTTCGCTATTGTCAGCAGGTGAGCAGAGTTCTTTTTATCTTTTTTGAAAAAGATATACATTAAATCTGTTTGTATCATAATGGTAACTTCACTCATCAAGCTGTTACCTTTCGTGTATATCGACATGCAGATTTCCTCAGTGAGCATGGGGAGATTGCGTGCGGCATGTCCGAGTTTGAAGCGCATCTTTAGCAGCCTGTCACCTCCATGAGAACTGGCAGAAGTGTGAGTTGTTTCTCAGAGTGACGACATTGTGTTTGCGTCCCGTTAACACGCTGTACACACTGCACAGGTTGCTAATGGTTTGTGTTTGTGATCTTGTAAGTATAGTAAATGGTCATCAATCTGAGTTTTCTTTTCCTTTTTTCTCTTTTGTCATTGTGTATGTCAACCTGATGATTAATGTGGCTGGGTTATCTGTTATGCGTAAAATTTCTCTCCTTTGGCTATGTCTTCTGCATTCTTTTGGTTATACAGGAATAAATTCGTTGCAGTTGTTAGATGACCATGCTTCATGGTGTAGGTAATTGACTTGCAATTCTTACTACATCATGAGCCAAACAGTTGAGAGCAAGTCCTCCAATTTGAAGTGTAGATGTTCAAACTAGTCGAATGACTAAAAGACCAAATTGTCGTTCCTCGTGTGCATCTGTAAATGATATATACTGGTAAAGACCTTGTTCGAGTAAGACAAAAAAGGGCGACGGCGACAGACGACCAGTACGGGACATGATAATACTTCTAGCAAGGAAATTGGATTCTAGCAAGGAAATTGGATGTTTATCAGGCGAATGCTATTTTCTTATGATCAGTTTTTGTGGTATAGGTCCTGTCGTATTTCTTCTAGCAATGAACTGGGATTATCGTTTTAAAGCATGACGGCCAATTGAACTTGTCGTCCGGGAGATTCAAAACTCAGTGATAAATTGACAATCTTGCACATCTTCTCTAAGTATCTGATACCAAGAGAACTCTGAGTTGCAAGCTTTTTCACGGCAATTTAAGTCTGTCGTCAAATCTTTCAACCTCGAAGGAACTGAGATTTTTCTCTATCTATCGCTTTTCTTTGTTTGTCGGAAGTTATAGAGATCTCCGTACGAGAAAGGGCCGAAATTTTTGCTATGACAAGATCTTCATCCAACTCATCTTCGATTGAGGTCATCTCTCCTTCCTAATAGGTTGTGGATCAATCAAGAAACTGGTAGTTGCGAGAACGGGGTTCATATATCGACTTACGCGTGCGATTGCTTTGTATTTTCTCCCTTCAAAATACCCAAAAGGAAAAAGCACATGGAAGAAAGGATCTACTTTACCCTAATGGTCTTCACGGTCCCTGTTGAAAACTAGTCATAGTAAGCAGAATGGCTTAACCACTCCATTCTAGGAAACGGAATTTTTGCTTTTACATGGGGCCTAGCTAAGATGTTCTGTCATAATTGCATATCAGACCCCAAAACTTTTCTGGATGTTCAATGCTAGCTAAGGTGGCGAGGATTAACTAGAATAAACCTCTCTTAATGTGCGAAGTGCCAGCACACTAAAGAACCTTTAGGAGCTAGCGATCAACAAATTTGGACAGACATAAGATTATGTTCTTGCGCAATGATGCCGAGATTATTCTGAAATTAGTACTAGCACTAAAATATGCTGTAATACTTGCTTGCCTAAAAACAGGTGATGAGTATGACCTTGCATCTATGTAAAGACCAACAACAGAGGACCGAATATGTACCCATGATCTCCAATTGCTTCATATTCAGATTATATTGTAGTCCCGGAAACACGTTGAAACCACATTGTATATATCTAAAAGATGGCCCACTTTGGTCCAATTTTGGATTCGGGCCAACTTTGATCTTCACGTAGTCCAACTACCCCTTGCTCATCCTGACTTGGTCCTGCAAAAGGGTAGCTAATGGATAAAGCTTTTCAAGCTCTCGTTTTTCTAAAATCTATAGTTCAAGACTATTTTGTCATCTTAGAAGCACCTTCTTCCAAATCTAAGTTCGCTCTTCACTGACTCGGCAGACCGAGGACACAAAGAATCAACCGAGGTTTGGATTTCGTAGGAGGTCTGTGAAGATTGGCGCAAAGGTCTCCTGATCCAATTAACTTATCCCGTTCCTTCCAGTGGTCTCATCGGTCTCATCGGAATGGAATGTTGAACCGAAAGGTGGAAGATCTGGAGGAAAAAATTGACAAGTTGGAAGATCCGATAAAGGAAAAAGTAGGACCTGGTATTAGAATGGAGATTTTAATGTACGAATGAGTTACGAAATAGAGATACCATTGCTAACGTTGCAAGCTCGATCTAGTCTGTAGTGAAATTGGGCCTATCAAGTAGCTTGAGCAAGTGATCCTAAGCCAGCCTTAGACATCTTTATGCCACTCAATGACATGGAGTCTCCTGCTCTGTCAAACAAGACGGTATAGCATATGAACTTCGACGGAATACAGGCTGACCCATCGGGCTGGGCCCTTCCCCATAAGGCCCCACCGTCGGGGCATAAGTGCCCTCTTGCTACCCATGCGTGAGGGGCCGCCTTAGCCTCTCCCGTCCAGGATCTCTTCCACACCTATAGCTTGTCTCTTTAACCCCTTCTCTCTCCCCCGCTAGCGGACTCCGAATGGGATTATATATATTCGTTTGAGGAAAGGCAAAATAGGGAGGCTTGATTTTTTTGCACACTGCCCACAGAGAGAGAGAGAGAGAGAGAGAGAGAGAGAGAAATACTCTCCAGCGGTGATTCATTCATTTGATTGGCGATTTCCGGCGTCCCTGGCTCGTCCACTGCAGACGGCCGCTTCATCGTTGCGCCACCACTCCTCTGCGTATCTCCTTTCTCCGGCCAGAGAGTTCGAAGTGTCTTAATCTCAAGTCTTCGAGCTACGCCGGTCTGGATCGTTGTTGTCGGGGCGGTGGTATACATAGGAGTGCACGTAGAAGGGATGAGTAGGAAGGTGGTACACATAAAGGACAAATGATGTGCAGGTCAAGTGTTGAGGGGATCCTCAACGTGTTCTCGCTCCTCAACTGGATTGGTCGCCGCTACACGATTGTGTTGCCAGCTTCTTCACCAAGTGCCTCCGATACAAAAAAGAAGGATAAGAGGATAATCCAGGTGCATGTTTCGTCCAGACAGGATCCTCAACTTGCTGTCATTCTTCAGTTTGGCGATGGCGGGGCAACATTCAAAATGTTTTCGTATTTTCCATCCATGCGTCTAGTTATACAACTACTATTGCACATTCGGAGATACACTCCTCAAGGCTACCGCGTTCCATTCACGAAGTTGGGTGAACAGATCACAAAAATAGAAATATATTTTCTTAAAAACGATAGTTTTTTTATTTGAAATTTTAAATGTGAACTTGTCATGCATGCATAATGCATCTCTTGGTATCTTCATTGGTCCCTCTAATTTCAGACAACAAGGCAATGTATTCTTGAAAGTCATGTATTATCTATCATAAACCCAACAAAAGTAATGAGATATGATTTTGGTTAGGCAGAAGAACAATAATTTCGGAAAGGTACACTTAAGTGCCAGTTTCGGAAGTAAAGTGGAATACTTAAGTGCTACTCCGGCTAAAATCCGGCCAAATGGCTGACGTGGTAATTTTCTGGCGAGTTGGGTGCAAAACGGTGTCGTTTTGTACGCTGACGTGGCGAAAAATGCAAAAACGACGTCGTTTTGTGTCGATGTGTAAATAATTAATATAAAAATTAATTAAATTAAATTTAAACTTAATTTTATTTAAAATATTCTAAAAAATAAAAAACTTAAAATTAAAAAAAAAACTTAAAATTAAAAAAATTAAAAATTAAAAAACTTAAAATTAAAAGAAATTAAAATTTAAAAAACTTAAAATTAAAAAAACTTAAAATTAAAAAAAACTTAAAATTAAAAAAACTTAAAATTAAAAAATGGGGGGGCGAAGGGGGCGACGAGATGGCAATTTTAAGTTTTTTAAATTTTAAGTTTTTTAATTTTAATTTTAAGTTTTTTAATTTTAATTTTTTTTTTTAATTTTAAGTTTTTTAATTTTTAGAATATTTTAAATAAAATTAAGTTTAAATTTAATTTAATTAATTTTTATATTAATTATTTACACATCGACACAAAACAACGTCGTTTTTGTATTTTCTCGCCATGTCGGCGTGCAAAACGACGCCGTTTTGCACCCAACTCGCTGGAAAATTGCCACGTCGCCATTTGGTCGAATTTTGGCAGAGTGGCACTTAAGTGTTCCACTTTACTCCGAAACCGGCACTTAAGTGTCCCTCCGTGCCAAGTTTTAGCACTCCAGTGTCCCAAACTCTTTTGGTTGTCTCCCAATATATAATCCTAGATATTATTGTTCCATTCTCCTAATCACGAATACGACATTTAAGGGCCTGCATGGTAACGTTTTTATTTCTCCCAATTTCTGTTATTTTGTTTTCCGAAACAAAAAAAAGAACAGAAATCTGTTTGGTAACGCCAACTTATTTTTCAATTTCTCGGAATAGAAAAGTAGCTGGGGAATAAATTTGGAATGTAAAACAAGAAAAAAAAAGTAGCTTTTTGTTCTTGGGAACAATTTCTAGAAATAAGTTTTTTTTTTCTTTTGTATTTTTCTTTTGTTCTTCTTCCTTGTTGCGGCCATCGCCGGTCGCCTGCCAACCGTTGGCCACCTCCTGCTGCCCGCGGCCACTATCGGTAGCCGATCGCCGGCAACTATCGGCGATGGTCACCGCCGCTCGTAGCCCACCAGCCATCGCTGACAGCCCACCGACCGATGACCGCCGTCGGCTGGCAGCCTGCTGTCTCCAACTGCTGTGCGACCATCGCCTGCCACCGCACGACTGCCGACCATCATTGTTGACTGCCACCGTAGGACTGCCACCTAAAGCTCATCGGCCACCGCCCCCTCCCTTGGCCAGTGGGCTGTGGGCGGCAATCCTGCGGCGGCGATTGGCGACGACGATTGGCAGTCGTATGATAGTCGTGCGGTAGTCGTGCGACGGTTGTGCGGCGATCGTGCAGCAGTCGTGCAGCAGTTGTGTCGCGACCCGATCTCGCCGTCCTCGAGTCCGAGGGGAAGGTCGGGTTTAGGGATACTTTAATCACAAGAGTTCCCTCCACGAGATCATGAGCTTTCCTAGGCTCGTACCCCACATGACAGAAAATTTTGTATGATCTAGTTGTTTATGACAACCTAAAGATAAGACGGGAGTCGCCACTAGCCTTATTTTGGGGGCGGCTAGAAAACCCAATCGAGGGTCGGGAGAGTTCCCTCGATTTCTACGTAACCAAATATCTAGGTTCGGGACTTGGGTTACGCTAATATTTTTATTAGCGCCCTTTCGGTACCTAAACAGTATGTTGTGTTTTCCTAACATGTCCATGCGTTTCTTTTTATATTTTTGGGATCATTTGTCCTAAACTAAGTGATCATGCATGGTGGTCATTTTCATTCTATTCTATTTCTAGAAAAACAAGAAAACAATCAATGGAATTGAAATTGCAAGACGGTAAGTAAACAATTAAGGAAAGCAGTAAATTTATCATGCAATCCTAGAAAATATAAAAGAGAAATGCAATTGAAAAAGATGAGAGAAAAAGAGAAAACCAGTAACTCGTCGGGTTTTATACAACAAATGGAACCCGAGACATATGTCGGGAAAATTAATATTATACAATAATGGTCGGAATGGACATCGACCTCCACCGTCTTCACGCTTTTTTCATCTTCGGGTTCTAATATAATCCTAACCTAAGAAACTTATAACTATGTGCATACAATGGAAAGAAACAAGCATACACATCAAAACAACTTTCACGAAGACAATTAATCTCAATTCAGCATGCAAAATATTCTAAAAGAAATCCTAGAATGAAGTCATAACAAAGAATCACAACAGAAATCATCAAACATCACTCATAAGATCAAAGCAATTGGGGTAGAGCCCATGGATAATTGGCTCTAAGAAAAGCACGGAACATCAAGCACACTATGAGGAACAACTTTCATGAATGAAGTTTCCTAAAATGGGTTACACACGAATTTGTAAAAATTCAAGGACACATAACAACACATCAGAAACATAACAGGACAGTAAGACAACATGGAAAATCAACAACAATTTGTCCTAGTGAACAATGTCTAAAAATTCTAAAAAAAAAAATCTGAAATTTTACCACAATATAGACATGAAAAAAGATAAACAAACTTCATTGAGGATCCGACCTTAGAATCTTTATCGAAAAATTCATACAAAAGTAACAAAAGCTTGACTCAACAAAAGCAAAGCAGGCATTTCGAATTTCAACTAGAAACAGATTTCTAGGTCAAATGACATGCAAATGATGCAGAATTAGCATCATCTGAAAAATTAAGACGTGCACTAAAACTTTCTAAGACACGCCAGGTTCAAGTAAGGCCAAATTCATGGACGAAAAGCAACAATCGCTAAAGCATGCAAATCAATCATGAGTAAATCAGAAAATGATGCATGATAATTGTCTTGTTAAGCCACCTAATCAATGCATGAAAATAATGAAATTTGAACATGACGTAGGGCTAAATGTGAAGAACAAGTTTGATTAAGACATTTAACCCTAAATCCATGTGCAAAAGGTCACACAAATTCATTAACATTGATATGTGACTTGTCATTAGGGGCAAAATGCATGACAATTTCAGTTGCGACATATCGACTTGATGCATGGCTTTTACATAGTAAATGATCCTCAAATGAGGCATGCCATACATCATCGTGAAGCTTATGATATTGTCACGGGCCGATCGATCAACTCTCGATCACTCCTCGATTCACCTGTGCGGCCTTAAGGTTTTACCCTTAAGCAGCCTTTCACACTCGACTCACAAGACTCGTATGTAGAGAGAGAGAAACTCTTAGAGAGAGAAGCTCTGGATTTTGTATTGCTTGTGAATGAGAATACAATGAGGGAGGAGACCCCTTTATATACAAGTATAAGGCAAACCGTATCCGTAGATCTCCCTCAGATCTAACGGTGGAGATTGCACCTCCCCATCTACCAACTACCAGCATTTATTGCCAACTACCAGCTACTCGCATTTATATCGTATGCGTACAAATATAGTATCACCCGCCCCTAGGAGAATACTCTACATCTCGGGAACATAGGTCGAGGGTCATCAACGTGTCACGCCCGTGCCATGGAAACCTCTTGGACATGCTAACTCTCGGGCCGTGACATTCTCCCCCACCTAATCAGGCGACGCCCTCGTTGCGTCTTCAGCGTGAAAATCTTCTATCTCTTTCTTGAATTGCCAAAGACTCTCCTCGGGCTCCCAACTGGCTTCGCTCTCCGGAAGACCCTTCCATCGGATCAAATACTCACGCTTGGCCGCGCAATATCTTCCGTATGACTCGATCCGCCAAGATGCTCTCGACTTCTCTATCATACGAGGTCTTTGCCCCGAGCGGCGCTCATTGTGACTCCCCTCGATCTGGGTCTTCCTCATCAACTTGAAAAGGTTTGAGCATACTTACATGGAACACCGGATGTACCTTGAGCTTTGGTGGTAGCTCCAGTTTGTATGCGACCTTCCCTACCCGTTGTAACACTCGAAATGGCCCATTGTAGCGACGGATCAACCCCTTGTGCACGTCCTTGTATCGAAGAACTACGTGCAGTTTGGCCAACACTTGGTCTCCAACTTGGAACTCCATGTGCCGTCGCTTCTTATCCGCCCATTTCTTCATGCGCTTGGAGGCTTTGTGTAGACACGCCCGTGCCAAGTCCGCCTCTTCTTGTATGTTCTTGGCGAACTTGTACGAGGGCGGATTACTCCCCCGATAACCCGAAGCAATCGTGCTCGGGGTGTTCGGTTGCTGTCCAGTTGCAACCTCGAACGGACTCTGGCTCGTTGACTCGCTCCGTTGCAAGTTGTAGGAGAATTGGGCTACGTCGATCAGCTTCGCCCAATTCACTTGTGTCGTGCTCACGTAGTGTCGGAGGTAGATCTCCAAGAGCGCATTGACCCGCTCCGTCTGACCGTCGGTTTGGGGATGCAAACTTGTTGACATGTTCAGCTTCGACCCCAGCAGCTTGAACAACTCGGACCAGAAACGTCCCGTGAAGCGGGGATCCCGATCGCTCACGATTGTTTGTGGCACTCCCCAGTACTTCACTACGTGCTTCATGAATAGCTTGGCCGCTTCCTCGGCCGGGCAATCCTTTGTCGCAGGCACAAAGGTTGCATACTTTGAGAACCGATCAACCACCACCATTAGAGTCCGACACCCTTCGGACTTCGGTAGGTTGACGATGAAGTCCATGGAAATGCTTTCCCATGGACGAGAAGGGACGGGAAGTGGCTCCAAAGAACCCGGCGACGACCGTTGCTCCGCTTTTATCTTGTTGGCATACCAGACAAGTCTTCACATATGCCTCTACGTCGTCCCGCATTTGAGGCCAGTAATAGCGATCTTCGACGAGGGCCAATGTGCGGTGGATCCCTGGATGACCCGCCCACTTTGAGTCGTGGCACTCGCACAAGATTTCCTTCCTCAGCTTTCCATAGAAGGGCACATACAACCGCCTTCCCTTGGTGTAGAGAAGCTTGTTCTCACACCAAAACTGTCGAGTCTTACCTTCCTTGGCGTACCCGATGAGAGCTTGGGCTCTTGGATCATGTTCCAGCCCTTCTTTGATGCGGTCGACCCAAGGACAGCTCGGTCGACTCAACGTGTGGCTCATCAATTCCGTCTTTCGACTTAACGCGTCTGCCATGGAGTTGGCCTTCCCCGGCTTGTACTCCAGTGCGTAGTCGAACTCCGCCAGAAAATCTTGCCATCGAGCTTGCTTCGGACTCAACTTCTTTTGGGTCTGGAAGTAACTCGTGGCCACGTTGTCTGTCTTCACGACGAACTTTGATCCCAGGATGTAGTGTCTCCACGTCCTAAGGTAGTGCACCACCGCGGTCATCTCCTTCTCTTGGACAGTGTATCGACGCTCGGTGTCGTTCAGCTTTCGGGACTCGAACGCCACCGGATGTCCATCCTGCATAAGAACGCCACCGATTGCATAATCCGATGCGTCCGTCTCTACCTCGTAAGGTTTGGTGTGGTCGGGCAACGCCAACACCGGCTCCTCGGTCATGGCGGTCTTCAATCGGTCGAAGGCTCTTTGGCATCGATCTGTCCACTCCTATGCTTTGTCCTTCTTTAGTAGGTCCGTGAGTGGCACGGTGATGCTCGAATAACTCCGCACGAACCGTCGGTAGTAGTTGGTGAGGCCCAAGAACAACCTCAACGCAGGTACCTTCGTCGGCGGCTCCCATTCGACGATCGATTGAATCTTTGCCTTGTCCATCCGCACACGTCCACCTCCGACGATGTGCCCCAAGAACGGAACTTCTTCTTGGGCAAAGGCACACTTCTCGCGCTTAATGTAAAGCTCGTTCTCGCAAGGTTTGGAAGACCTCGCCTTATGTGTTCGACATGCTCTTCCAACGTTCGGCTATAAATCACAATATCGTCTAGGTAAACCACAACGAACCTATCTAGGAAAGGGTGGAGTACCTTGTTCATCATTGTGCAAAAGGTAGCTGGAGCGTTGGTCAAGCCGAACGGCATAACCGGAAACTCGTAGGATCCATACCGCGTTACGCAGTGTCTTCGGCTCGTCCCCTTCGGCGATCCGAACTTGGTAGTAGCCCGATCGGAGATCCAACTTGGTGAACCACCGAGCTCCCCAAGTTGATCAAAGAGATCCGCAATGAGCGGGATCGGGTACTTGTTCTTCACGGTCAGCTTATTCAGCGCCCGGTAGTCGATGCACATCCGGAGTGACCCATCGTGCTTCTTTTGGAACAGGACCGGTGCACTGAACGGGGCTTTAAACGGCCGTATGTAGCCCGCATTGAGCAGCTCCTTGAGTTGCCTCCTCAACTCTTCCAATTCGGGTGGCGCCATACGGTAAGGCGCCATGGCAGGTGGTCGAGCATCAGGCACTAGCTCGATCCTGTGATCCACCTTCCTCTTGGGTGGCAGCTTCTTCGGCAGCTCCGAAGGCATGACATCCTTGAACGAGTCGAGGACTTGGGTTGCTTCCGTCGGGACTTCTTTCCCTTCACCTTTGTCGTCCTCGATCTTCAAGGTTGCCAGAAAGGTCGCTTCGCCCCTCCTTGCTTCTTTGGTAAGTCGTATGGCCGAGATCATTTTCCGATCACGATCCGACTCCCGATGGACCGGAATCACGCATTGACTATTCTTGTCCAATACACATATGCATTCCGCAAAGGGAACTACAATAGCATGGATCCTATCTAGGAATTTAATTCCAATGACAATATCGTAGTCATCAAGTGGAATTACCTCTAGAGTCTCCTTGCCTCTCCATGAGCCGAGTTGTAGCTCCATGTCCCTTGCAACTCCGATCGCAGGGACTTCCTTTGAGTTCACGGTCTTGAGCCAACCGGCTCCTTTCTCAACCCGTAGGTTAAGTTTCCTCGCGGCTTCCTCCGAGATGAAGATGTCGGATGCTCCCGTGTCCACGAGTGCACTCATCATGGTCACTCCGATCTTCACGTCCGCGAACATCAAGCCCTTAGGCTCCTTTGCCTTCTTGGCTTTGATCGTGCTAAGGAGTCGCAGCGATCCCAACCGCGCTTCCTCCCTAGGCTCGTTCTCTTTGCAAAGAGCAGCCAGCTTGGCCTTGTTCGGGCAATCCCGCGCCATGTGTGGACCGTTGCAAAAGAAACAGCTATAGGAACGCACCTTTCTTTGTCCACCTCCATTTTGATCCGCATTAGCCCGATGAGGGTGAGGACCATTCGACGGTCTAGCTCCAGTCGGGCGATTGTTGAATTTACCCCGATCTCCCCCACCAGTGCCTTTGTCCCTTGGACGGTTGTCCGGTCGGGATGTGGAAGGCGATGCCTTGTACTCCACGAGCGACTCGGCTACGGTCATGGCCGTAGTGAGATCTCCCACGTTGTACCGCTTCAACTCTTGCTTTGTCCATGGCTTGAGACCGCCCATGAACTGGTGAAACGCTTCGACTTCATTCATCAATGGGATTTGGAGTAGCAACTCCGAGAATCGCTTGATGTAGTCACGCACACCACCCTTCTGCTCGAGATGCTTCGACTCGTCACGAGCTTCCTCCTCCGCATAAGCGGGAAAGTAGTTCCGTCGGAACTCTTCGACGAAACCAACCCAGGTCGCTATAGGATTCCCGCACCTATCATCCGACCGACGACGTCACCACAATAGAGCACTATCCGCTAAGTACATAGATGCAGTGTTTACCCGTGTTTGGTCGTCGTTGATTCCCATGGCCTGGAAGTACCGCTCCATGTACCATAGGAAGTTGTCCACGTCCTTGGCCACCCGCGAGCCCTGGAATTCCTTCGGCTTCGGCGTATCCACCCGTGGACCTTGCACCGTGATGACACCGTTCACGCGTGCAGCTTGTGCTTCAAATGAGCTTACCCGTAAGCTCCGCTATCTCTGCGCGCATGGCCGCCATTGTAGCCTCCAAGGGTTCGTACCGTTGTGCGAGTTCCTCCTGTAGGGTCCCCAGCAGCTCGTGGCGGAGTTCTCCCATGCCGGTCTTGAGCTCTTGCACATCCGCAACCAGCTCCTCCCTTCCGGCGTCAACTCCGTCCACGGTCTGGGTCAGGTCATTGACCAATCCTTGGACATTGGAGACGAACAACTCTAGCTTCGCCATCCGTTGTGCAAGATCCCCCGTCGGATCCTTCGAACCACCACGGGTCTTCTTCCCCTTGGCACCGCCCTTCTCGGCGTTCCGCCCACGATCAGCGCAGTCACCACCCAGGACTAACGCCTCATCAGATCGTGGATCAGCCATTGCACTTGTGCTTGGATCACAAATCAGCTTTGATACCACTTGTCACGGGCCGATCGATTAACTCTCGATCACTCCTCGATTCACCCGTGCGGCCTTAAGCAGCCTTTCACACTCGACTCACAAGACTCGTATGTAGAGAGAGAGAAACTCTTAGAGAGAGAAGCTCTGGATTTTGTATTGCTTGTGAATGAGAATACAATGAGGGAGGAGACCCCTTTATATACAAGTATAAGGCAAACCGTATCCGTAGATCTCCCTCAGATCTAACGGTGGAGATTGCACCTCCCCATCTACCAACTACCAGCATTTATTACCAACTACCAGCTACTCGCATTTATATCGTATGCGTACAAATATAGTATCACCCGCCCCTAGGAGAATACTCTACATCTCGGGAACATAGGTCGAGGGTCATCAACGTGTCACGCCCGTGCCATGGAAACCTCTTGGACATGCTAACTCTCGGGCCGTGACAATATGCTCTAAGTATGTCTAGAAGGCATCTTCTACAAATTGGTTCATTAATAAGCTCAATCGAAAACATTTCTCTTGGAGGTCAGATCAGTAATAGAAACAACAGCACAGACCATAATCAATTGTGATTAATCCTATCTATATGATGTAAGAAAATTCCAATTTTTTTTTTATGCAAATAGGTCTGAATGTTAGGGTTAAATCTCATGAAGATACCCTAGTCCAATTCAATCAACAAAATTGCGCACACAATTGTGAAACATATCAGGTTGTCCAAAATACAAGATCACATCAATATCATAGAACACGGTAGAACTTCGGACATGAAATTGATAGGAAAAATGGATGCGAATCGATGCAAAATTTATATTATTGAAAAGCCCATAAAGTATACTACGACTTTCATGAAGACTTCGAACACAGAAAATTACATTTACAAGCTGATATCAAGCCATTTGCACAGATCAGTCATCCAATCATCCGAAAATTGCAAATTGACAGATTCTGGACTGGACTTTGGACATGCAAAAACCATATCAAATGAGGTTCAATCAGGGCATTCTAGAGCTCATTGGAAAGATATTCGAACCGTCTTTGACTTTCATGAAGACTTCGAACATAGATTACCACAGCAACCAGCTTGTATCAAGTCATTTGCACAGAAGATCATCCGAAACAGAGAGCAAGTCAGAAAACAACAATTTTCCAGAAACTGGTGCTAAATGGCGAGCTATTTTCAGGTAGTAAACGACATCAGATCGGAATGCTCTATGGGTCGTTGGAAAGGTCTTCCAGTCGTCTTCAACAACTCTCGTGAAGACATCGAACACAAAAAACAATAGTAACGAGTTTATAGCTGTCACAGAGACATGATTTTTGCAGAACAAGCATATTCAAACAATCAAGCATGCTTAAGCCAATCAAGCTCATCCTAAGCTATCCTAAGGCCATTATAACATCTTAAACATGTTGAAATTGCAGAATTAGAACCCTAGGGTGAGCTCTAGCCCCGGTTGTCTAGAACAACTTCGCTTCATCGAGCTCGGGAAGAGATATTTACCTTTTGTGCAATCCGATCGATTTAGACTTAATCGATCAACAATCAAGCTCAACAACTCTTCACAAATGTCGAGGATTATCAGATCTGTAAAAGTTAAGCTCCGGCGACGCGGATCTGCCGACCACAGCTTCTTCGTCTACTAGAGTGGAGTAACGAAGGAGGAGCCGCCGCTGTTCGGGAACGAGAACCCGCCGAGCACGAAGAGGATCAGCACGGCGAGGTCGAACATCAGGATCGCGGCAAGGAGCAGCTGATGCGAGGACGGTGGCCTCCGCTGCCGGGAAGCGTGGCTGCCTCGGTTTCACCATCCGCCAACAATCGCCGCGAGGGGAAAGAGGTGCGATCAGGCGATCAGAGAAACGCCGGAGGCGGGAGTGAGATCGAGAGGGACGAAGGAGAGGGGAGCTCCGTCCGGCAAGGGGAGTTGCCGCTTGCTTCTCTTGGTTGCGGTGGGAGAATCAGCGAGGGAGAGAGAGAGAGAGAGAGAGAGCGAGAGCTCAGAGAGAGAAGCCGTTTGGCCGTTTAGCCGAGAAAGAGAGCGAGAGAGAGAGAAACGGTTCTCTAAGAGAGAGAAAGTGGATCTCCAAAATGACCTCCCCTTTCAATTTTGGAGGGAAAATTTGTTATATAGTCTAAAACAAAATCAAATCTTAGTTTTTGGATTAATCTAAGGGCTAGGATTTGATCCTCCCAGCTAAATGTTTTGTTAAAATTGCTAAAAACTCTTCTAATTGAGCACATGCCTTTTTTCAATGGCCATGATGCATTATTAGTAAACGGCGATGATCAACTGTGAACTAATTGGGGTTTTCTCTCTATATATACATTTTTTAATTTTCATAACATGAGAGGTCGATTTACGAATTTCGTAAAACCCGTAACAAAATTTGGACTTATCTTTTTTAATGCTGTATCGACTAAAAATCAGGTGTCAACAAGTTGTGCGACGGTCGTGCGACAGTTGTGCGGTGGCGGGCGGCGATCAACGGTCCGTGAGTAAGAAGAAAAAACAAATAAATACAAAAATTTATAAATTTTTACCAAACACATTTCTATTCTTTTTCTATTCCAATAATATAAATTTTGTAGAATTACCAAATACCTTATTTTACTTAGAAATTATTCCCGGAGTAGAAATAGAAAAAAACTATTTCTGAAAAGAAATAGTTCACCGGAATAAAAACGTTGACATGCACACCCTAATTCGCTCACATGAGGCAATTTGATTAAAAAAATTGGTCTATTTTCATGAGGCTTATTGATAGTCAAAATCAAAATGATTAGTGCACAATATTGGTGAAGCAACCTTCGTTATAAGATTTATGAAGCTTACCCTTCTCTATCATGATGACATTCGGAGACTTTGATGTCTCACAAAACCTTTCTTGGATCTCCTGCATGTACTTACTCTTCACCTCTACTATGTTTGTCAAATTAGATAGAAGCCTATCTTGTTTTCGAGCCTTTTCCTCCATGATCTCCAGAATGGTTTGCAGGTCCCCCATTTGGCGTAAGTGCTCCCAAACAATACTAATTGAAATGTAACCATCATCATGGGCAACCCATGGGTACTCGTTTTTTTGGGTACCCTTGGCCACCAATCCTTGCGCCCACTACGATCTGCTTCGTAAAACTTCTCAAACGACATGGCATTGTGCAAGCCAGGCCAACCTTTATTGAATTCCACCACAAGTGACCCGTCAACTCCAAAGCCAGCGAACCCTCACAGGATTGAAGCCTCTTCTCGTCAGCTCGTCCCTCGACTCGGATCTACTCTCACCAACATACCACCCGTCTAGTAGGAATGTTCATGACGACTCCTTTCCATGGCTAGATAAATTTGTCATCGTGGCTATAGCCAATAGGAGGTTTACTCTCACCAACAAGTTTTGAAGGACTGGCTATGTCCGATAGATCTTTTGCCAGGTACTTTGCCAAAGCTATGTGATTAGACTTCTCTTTTGCGCTTCTCTTGTCTGAGGTACTCTTCCCCACCCCGGAAGCATGCTGGAGCAGTTCCTCATATTGGTAATCTTGCCTTTTCTTTTTGGGAGAGTGATGTTTGTTCGGATTTAATGCTAGGACCATAGTACCTTGCTATTTCAAGTGGGCGATCATATGACAATATCATGCTTCGTTGATTTGAAATTTGTGCTTTGTATGGTTGGTTTTTCTCTTGTGCATACGTTGGATGCATGAGAAGTGAACAGGCACGTTGGCCAATAATTTGAAAATAAATTGGTTATTTTAGGTTCTTATTTGACATAAAGTCCATTTTGGGCGTACATCTTATGAAAGATGCACACTTCTTTAAATTCTCTCCAATATTTAATGCAAACATTATTATTATTATGATTATTATTATTATTTTTAGAAACTTATAGGGAAAAAGCTCAATCACAAGTTCTTTAATTTTCTAATATCACTATTATGCCGAGTACGCATGGAAGTGCATCTATATTTTGTTGATGGAACAAACGGTTTGTATACTACGATACATAAGCATTTGTCAAAGATTCAACTATGGTTAAAGTAACTTTCACTTTTTACATTTTGATTATTTAAATCTTGCAGCTCATGTACTTTAACGTTTTTCTAATCCGAAACATTTAAAACCTTTGCAAGATACATATATTAAGAGATAGATTTGCATATACTTTTTTTATATTTTTTTTAAAAAAAATTCGAATTGTAATTTAAATTTTGGCATGATAACCCTAAAACAAACGGGCACTTATAATTCAAGGTTTTTGTTTTCTAAAATTAAATTATTTATTTCTAACTTGTCGTGCTCCTACCTACAGTTGTCTACACATATTATTTGTCTACCCTCATTATAAGCTAATTTACACTAACTTATGTTTTCAAAACAGGTTAATTAGGTTCGCATGCATATTCTAATTTTCGCTCATCGATTCATACCGATTCAAGCTGTATTCTTCCCTCCAATTATATCTGTTAATGGGCTTAGTCCCCCTTCCCCAACGAAAGTAAAAAACAGAAAACAGAAAACAGAAAACAAAACATTTTATGCTAGCTATGGAGTTGTAGCATAGGATAGTGTTGGGGATTTGAAGGCAACCACTTTAATAATTGACAACACATGATCTTTCTAGGAAAGCTCCAATGTGGCTGACCTAGTAATTTTTCATTAATGTCATTTTCTTACTTCAAAAGGGAAAAAAAATATAAATTCTGGGAAAAAGACTTATGATTTAATGTCCATTTCTTAAAAAATAGCACATAATCACGTGAGATGCATGTAAAGTGCACGGGCTCGCTGGCCAGCAATTTGAGATTGAATTGGCTACTAAAGGATCTTATTTGACACAAGGTTAACTTTATGCGCATTTTACGAAAGATGCATGTGAGATCCATAAGCTCGTTAGTCGGCGATTTGAGGCTGATCAATTGAATGATAACAAGTGGAGAACAAATGAGAGGAGTGAGTGAAGGTACACGAGAGACTACTGTCGAGGGAGGGGCATATGAGATGGTGGACTATTGCCTTCCAGATTTAGAAAAGACAAAAGAGCATGTGAAAATGTCAAGAAATTGCACTTAGAGGTCCATACATGAAGTTTAAGTTTCTTTAGTTTTGCTTTGAAGGTGAATCTCATCAGCACTCATAATCATTCAAAGTAAAGAGGATGGCATTTTTTTGAGTATATTTTTCAGGTTCGTATTATTTTCACTCATTTATTAGCTCTTTGCACTCCCTTTATTTTACATTAAAATGACAACATTATCCATTGCAGGTTTCACTTTTGATTTATTAATAATTCTTATATTTTTTTTCTACCTTTTCTTTTGTTTTAATTTTACTAGAGACAACTACCATGCTCTTGTCAAATAGCAATTATTAAGGTTAAATTTGGGCCCTACTTTTGATTTAAGACTAATCATTGCCTTTTTTTTTTTTTTTTATTTGAAATAAAATCGGTTCACTTCTCTTCGTGATCAATTTCAGCAATATTTCAGATGGAGCATTGGAAATGGGAGGTCGGTCTCCTTTTGGTTCGACCATTGGCACCCAAATGGTCCTTTATACAAGATCTTTTCTAATCGGGATATTTATCGCTCGGGTATATCCCGCTCCGCTTCGGTTGCTGATGGTTTTGCTACTCCTATGGGCTGGTATATCATTAACATCATGGCTAATTGGTGGAATCCCCTTCCGGTATTCAACCAAGAGGAGGATTGGTTTCGGTGGCTTCCGCACCCATCCGGTCGCTTCTCCATTGCTTCGCCGGGATTTGATCCGACCGGCGTAATGTCATCTCGTGGGCTTCTTTTGTTTGGAATACTGCCTTGCCTCCAAGATATCAAACGCATCTTTGGCTTCTTTCGCGCAATCGGCTGCCGACTCAGGTTTTGCTCATCTCTTATGGTAGGATCCCCCCTACAAATTGCCCCCTTTGTTCGTGCAGACCTGATTCTATAGATCATTTGTTCTTTGCTTGCTGTGCTTCGGATAGTCTTATTTCATTTTGGGCGGCAAGATTCAACCTAGTGTGGCGAAACAAGCTTTGGGTGGATAATTTAGCCTGGGCTTCCAAGCGGTTTATGGGGAAGAGTTTTTATCAGATCCTAGCTCGATTTAGTTTTGGTGCAATGTGTTATATTATTTGGAAAGAGTGGAACACTGTGCTTTTTCGGAATCAGACTCTCTTTCTTCCAGCGATGAAAATGCATCTTCAGAAGGCTATCAAAGATAAGGCTATGACCTTTAAACATGTTCCCGATGTGCCCATGAATAGAAGACTTCAACGAAGCTGGAACATCCATCCTTCTATTTTTGATTGATGGAGGTTTTTCTAGTTTTTGTTGTCTTTTGTTTCCTTTTGTTGTTGTTGCTCCTTTTTTCTGGGAACCATGGCACCCTTACACTCGTTCTAGACTTTTGTCTTCTTGAGTGTCTGTTTTTGTTGGTGCCGAGCCTCCCTCTTGTATTCTTTCTTGCAAAATCAATATATTACTCACCTTTACCAAAAAAAAAAAAAAAAATCGGTTCACTTCTTTTCCATAATTTTTTTTATTTGGTAGATAGTTAACTAATTATTGTGACTCTGACAAAAAAAACTAGTTATTTTTTTAATTAATTGTATATTTTTTTTGGGTTCTAGGAAACTATTATTAAAAAAATAATTTAAGCACAAATGAGAGGATAACTGTTGAGAAAATTGTGTCTAACGCATGCATCATTCAAAGCAGCAAAATGGAAACTATGTTCCTCTGGAAAAGGAAGACAATTTTCAAATCACAATCTTCTGCTCGTATTTCTTAACTTAAAAGGCCTTGACGTATTGAGAGCTATTGACATTAGCTGGTAGTATTGAGAGCAAGCTACTGAGAATATTTCCAAGCAACTACTGACGTCTCTTGTTTCTCTTAAAATCTCAATGTGAGTATCAAAGCCTGCAGTTTTTTTTTTTTTCATTTTTTAATCTTCGTCTGGGATGGCTGAACTGCAGACTATAACTCTAACCACAACCATCGAGAGGGATTTGCATTTGGTCTGTTAAACTTCATACTAACTATTTTTATGTGGGATTTATTGCTCTTATTCTGCAGAGATTAGTGGAGGGACATCTACAAAGAGCTGCTCAGAGAAGTGATGTGCTTGCCCATAAATTGATATGGCATCTGCTGGTTTGCGAATATTAATGTTTTCTTTTTGCGAAATCATCTGATGGAATCGATGAAATATGTTCTTGTTGTGCTTAATTTGTTTTATAACTTGCGTGGCAATACTATCAGAACCAGAGAAAGGAACTGTTGTTTCCGTGGAGGTGAAGCCACGCCTCTTTCCTGTTATATGTGTTTTCCATGAAACCCTAACTTAATTGTCGAGTAGGATTCTCTTATGCCTTTGCTCCCACAGCTGGTATGGAAGAATCTTCAAAAAAAAAAAGAGGGTTCGACTGCTAACAACCAATTCAAACATTCAGCCATCCATACTTTATACAAAAAATTCTGAAGTAATTTAAAATTATGAGAATTGATGACAAGCCCCATGAAATTATAATAAGAAAGAACTCTATTCCTTTTATTTCTGGAAAAGTGAGGAATTTCTCCGCTTTTCAAAGACATTAGATTCACTAGAATTGTGCGCATGACTGACTTTCAGATTGTGCATGCTTCTCCTTGTTTTCCAAGTGAGGCGTGATGATCTTGTATTTGGCATTTTTAATCATTTGCTGTTGCAAAGACTCTGTACCGATATTGTTTAGTTTGATGCATCTTGTTGCACAGCCGACATTTAGAATTGCAGAGGTATTGTTGGGCAAAAGAGGAATTTGATAAATGTAGATTCAACTTGACTGGAGTTACTATATTTTGAGTAGTTTGCACGAGAAAAGATGACTTTCAAAGGAGAGGAAATACTAATCACGTTGAACACTTCAAATTTACAGATAAGAGGATAAGAAAGGCCAGTCAAGTCCAAAAAAACACAAAATCCTCAAAAAGATCCGAGAGAAGCGCTCTCATCATCTAAACTGACGCAACAGAACCGATTCTCTCCCTTCCCTTTCGTTCTCATCGTATAAGAGATCTCTGGGGGCATTCCTAAGATAATGGTTCACATCCTAGAAAACTCTCACTGGGTTTGTTTTGATTTGCAGACCCTCGCCGAGGCATTCCACGTGAAGAGTTTGAAAAGTTTTGAAGACGGTCGGGCTCACCAGAAGCGGATCCCGTGGTGATCGGGGTGGTATTGTCGGGTTGGCTGTTGCCTGGCGGGTCGCTCTCAGAGGCCGAGGCATTCTGGTGCTTGAATCGACACTGACCTTCGGGACCAGCACCAGCTCTAGCAACAGCGAGGTCATCCGTGCCGGCATATATTACGCTTCCTATTCTCTCGAGGTCGAGTAATTTCATCTCTCAAACTGGCGGTTTTTGATCGCTGAAGTTACAACAGCTCATCAGTGAGATCAAGTGATTTGTTAGGCCGAGAGTGCGATCTTTAGTCGGAGGGTAATAGCGTCTCATAGTAGATTTTGAGGTGGTGTTCATTTCTCCTGCATCGCTAGTAATGATACGGCGTTAAGAAATTGTATTATAAGGGAAATCTTGTTCAATTGTCGGTCTCTGTGAGATTCCGAGTGGAGACATGAAATGCGTGCCGGTTTTGCAGGCGACCTATAGCCCTTCTCTCCATCAACTTTCGCTTCCTTCAACTCCATATCAGGAAGGCGTAGCGACCGCCTGCAGCAGCTATTCGTCATCACGGAGCAGGTCAGGAATTTCCCGCTTGAGTGTTGGTGGTAACATATTAGATCACAGATTCTCGTTACTGAATGGATCTGTCTCCATGTGTTCTGGCTGAATATGTCTTTTCTCTGAGCGAGTGGAAGAAGAATGATGAGCGAGTTGAGCAAGAATCGGAGAAAGTGTAATGAAGGGCTTGAAGAGATGGGAGCTTCTTGAATTTGAGAGTGAAAAGTGTTGCGGGTGAAAGGAAAGTAAAGAGAAGATTCGAGTGTTTAGGGTTTAAGGGGCTAAAGAAAAGCACAAAGAAAGGAGAAAAGTTCGCACACCATAACTGGATTGAAAACTGAGAAGGACCGAAGGAGAATGTGATGGGTCAAGCTAGGCCCATCCGTCCATGTTGGGCCAAATTCAGCCCATAAGGGAAGAGCCTAAGAGGAAGGGAGCAGTTATTTTTTAAGTAAAAATAATTGCAATATATAAATGAAAGAGGAAGAACGTTGAAAGCAGTATTGACATAATACGTTGTTTTTCTTCCCTTGATATAATAGTATACTCCATAATGAAGAACGGAATTCAAGGACTTCGATTAACTCCTTTAAAATTGCAATGAGTACTTAATCTACCGCAAACAAGATATGTCCATCTCCGTGATATACCTTTCGATTGGTATTACATATTTCCCGGCACGTTTGTTTTCACGTTTTGTTTTCGGTATTCGATTGTTCGAGTATTGGTTTGTTTTTTAGGAATCTGTTTCCTACATTGGTATCGGACTGATGTTGTTCATGTTTTTCGATCATTGCTGGCATTTATAATTTTTTTTTGGCCGAAATTTTGAGAAATGTCGCCGTCGGATATTAGGGGACATAAATCCCAACACTGATAGGTGGCTCGCCGTCAAGGGCCGCCGGACGCGTTGCCACTCGCGGCCAGAAGTTTCTTGCTCATTCATGCGGCACACACGCGGTAATTGCCCGGGCGCGTGTGTGCGCCACACGCTCCAGCTGACGTCATCGTGACGTTAGCTGACGGTTGCCTGCACACGTGCGGGACACGTGCTGATGACGTCACCTAGTCGAGTTGGTCGGTTTGACCCGACCTAGTCATTCGTTGACCGTTGACCATTGACCCAAAAAAAATAAATAGAGAATGTGTTTTCTTTTTAATTATGTCCCTATTTATTATAAGTAATCATTTTTTGTTCTACATTTGTTACAGGAACAATGCATCTCCATTGTATGCGTACACCTATTTGCGCACGATCAAGAAGACAAAAGGCAAGACTTGTAAGGATGATAGTTGAGTTAGCTAATTATCGATTGGAAAGTGGTGATATAATCGAACATATTCTCGAGGTCAATAAGAATACAATAAGTCATTTGGAATGGTTATCCCATGGCAGCTCTTGAGATGGTGTGGTTCTTGATTAATACTCTTCCATCTGAATGGCAAGGAGTGTTGAATCGCCTATGGAAGGTCAACGTGATTCCTGAATATAAGAAGCTTGTAGTGGCTTTTTTGAAGGAATATTATAGGATTGAAGCCACAAAGACTTCGACTCAAGGAATGAGTTCAACCTGACAAGGGATGAATGTGCGAGGGAGAAATCCTAAGGGATTTTCATCTGTTTCTTGTGGTTTCCAAATGTGCCTCTAGAATTTTCAAAGGAAATTACTAAGAAATTAAATAAATCTTTTCCTGTTCATAGGTTGACATTGCGTTAGCTGTTTTTTTTTTTTTTTTGTTTACTTAGTCTGTTTTATGGATATCTTATAAAGATAATTCCTTACATAATGATGTTATTGTAGCTATTGATGTGTTGGTTACATTATGTAAAAATATATATTTTTTCTCGATAATGGATATCTTATATAGATAATTCCTTCCATAATGATGTTATTATTAATCATTGTGAATAGTTCATAGAATTTTTTGTAGTTTCAAAGAAGTTATTTTGCATAGAACATTATATTAATGATAATTTCAATTTAGGATTTTGGATGATGATTCGAAGCAATAATGACATTTTGATTTTGCAACCTTATTTGAAATTATTCATTAATACGATGAGTTTATGCAAAATGGTTACATAAAAGATAGGCATTAATAATTTGTGCATATGTGTCATTCAATTTTCGAGCTTTAGAGTTTTCGATATAGGGGAAGGACATTGAATGAATGGAAACAAAATCCAATAACAGATAAGTTACACAAACTGAACTTAATTCAGTCTCAGAGAAGAAATAAAAAATGTCGTGTATCATCTATAGATAATTATCACCATTTCCTATCTCCTCAACATTATATGGCATTATAGCATGTTGCTTTCCTTAATGTTAGCACTAACAAAATTCCTTTCTCTGATTAAAGTCCGTGAATTCCTGTGAGGTGAGCGGCCACTGCCAAAGGACACATGCAATGTGGACTAATTTTTTTTTTTGTCCCTTGTTAAATTAAGAGAGAGACATACTGCTATCATTATGCTTATTTGCACTTTTATCCAGAGAAGGACTTTCTCTTTCTTCTCCGCCTTATAATTTATGTGTTTATATTTTGGACCGGAACTTCCGAGAAAGTATGGAAGGTGATGAGGCCTTACCCAGACTTGCCGTTGTACCCTCATGAGATGGCTTTAGATGAGCAATGTTATCAACTGACATCCTTTCTGCGTCTTCCCTCCTCAAAGCAAGAACGAAAGAATCAATTATCCTAGTTGAGAATAAGTAGACAAATTCAAATTCATAAGGACATAAAAGACCATAACGCAATGGTGTAGAAAGCAATTCAAAGAACAGGGCCGTGACAATTCACTCAAATAAAGTAGTCGGTTCAGTTCAAAGATTCTTCAAGTATCCACTTGAATAATAAGAACACGGCAGCAATTCAAAAGTTAATGATTTCCAGCATTTCAGCTATATAAATTATGCTAACTGACAATTCATTGACTCACGGGCAATGTATATCAAGGATAGGAGCAATAGATAAAGAATTATCAAACCTCGTGGGTGAGAAAACAGCCTTCATCGTTCGTTTTTTGTGTCAAAAGATCAAATGCAATTCCATCAACGTAGCGTTCAGACTCCTTCTTTCGGGTGAATGTCTTGGGAGATGTAAAGCTTTTCCCATCTACGAATACCGTTGTCCGATATTCCGGCAAATGTTCAGATCCTTCTTTGATTGTATTGTAAATAGGAAAAGGCACATTGTTCTTATGAGTATACTCTTGTAACCGATTTTTGTACACCGTATGCTCTGTAACACCTGAATAAAGTACTCCTTTTTGGCTAAAAACGATGCCGACGTTACCAATCTTTTGCCCACTTTGGAATTTTAATTCTCACGCACGCTCCCAAATGGACCGAATGACTTCATTAAATACTCCTCTATGCCTTTCTAACTATTGGCATTCTTCAGAGGAATTTCTTCCAATCAACCCGTTGGACAGAATCGATTAAGGAAATCTTGTAGCCGTTTGAAGATTGAGGTGAAAATTCGATGATTCTGGTTGCCTATACAATCAGAATCTAGATTTCCATAAATAGTTGCTTTCAAAAAAGGAACTTGTCTTCAAAATTGATTTTATCAATCCGTGATTGATTTCATCAATATATTTAGAAAATGCAAGTGAGATTCTCTGCTAGAAAGCCGAAAATTAAGGATAAATCTTGCACATACTGAATCCTTGTTGAAATATCAATAATCCCGAGTTTGATTATATCTCCGTTCTTGTCTTGAGTTCAGTCTGGATCTCGTCAGAGTGGGAAAGGCTTTTGAAGTAAAATCAACTTTGACAGCATTCCATGATATAATACATAAGTCTAGTATCTTCAGAGTAAGAGTAAGAATAAGAGAAGGAAAGTTTTGTCAACTTCAAAACTTGATATGAGTTTTCTCAACAATTTACCCCTTTTTGATGGTGACAAAACTTTCATGCAGATTTACTCATAATATGAAAATTATATCTTGCAAAATAACACTTTAGCAGCACGTGATAATTGATAAATAGAACAGACAATAATACACATATTAGTCTGCATCCATAAAAACACACCAGTCCACAAAACAATAAAGTTCCAACACAAGTTCAAACATCACAAGTTCAGAACACACTCACAACTGAATGAATGGAAACAAAATCCAATAAGTAGAAAAGTTACACAAACTGAACTTAATTTAGTCTCAGAGAAGAAATAAAAATGTCGTGTATCATCTATAGATAATTATCACGATTTCTTATCTCCTCAACATTATATGGCATTATAGCATGTCGCTTTCTTTAATGTCAGCACTAACAAAATTCCTTTCTCTGATTAAAGTCCGTGAATTCCTGTGAGGTGAGCGGCCACTGCCAAAGGACACATGCAATGTGGACTAATTTTTTTTTTGTCCCTTGTTAAATTAAGAGAGAGAATCATATTGCTGTCATTATGCTTATTTGCACTTTTATCCAGAGAAGGACTTTCTCTTTCTTCTCCGCCTTATAATTTATGTGTTTTTTTTTGGACCGGGACTTCCGATAAAGTATGGAAGGTGATGAGGCCTTACCCAGACTTGCCGTTGTACCCTCATGAGATGGCTTTAGATGAGCAATGTTATCAACTGACATCCTTTCTGCGTCTTCCCTACTCAAAGCAAGAACGAAAGAATCAATTATCCTAGTTGAGAATAAGTAGACAAACTCAAATTCATGAGGACATAAAAGACCATAATGCAATGGTGTAGCAAGCAATTCAAAGAACAGGGCTGTGACAATTCACTCAAATAAAGTAGTCGGTTCAGTTCAAAGATTCTTCAAGTATCCACTTGAATAATAAGAACACGGCAACAATTCAAAAGTTAATAATTTCCAGCATTTTAGTTATATAAATTATGCTAACTGACAATTCAAGTGACTCAATCGCAATGTATATCAAGCATAGGAGCAATAGATAAAGAATTATCAAACCTCGTGGGTGAGAAAACAACCTTCATCGTTTGCCTTTTGTGTCAAAAGATCAAATGCAATTCCAGCAACGTAGTGTTTGGACTCCTTCTTTCGGGTGAATGTCTTGGAAGATGTAAAGCTTTTCCCATCTACGAATACCGTTGTCCGATATTCCGGCAAATGTTCAGATCCTTCTTTGGTTGTATTGTTAATAGGAAAAGGCACATTGTTCTTATGAGTATACTCTTGTAACCGCTTTTTGTACACCGTATGCTCTGTAACACCTGAATAAAGTACTCCTTTTTGGTTAACAACGATGCCGACGTTACTAATCTTTTGCCCACTTTGGAATTTTAATTCTCACGCACGCTCCCAAATGGACCGAATGACTTCCTTAAATACTCCTCTACGCCTTTCTAACCGTTGGCATTCTTCAGAGGAATTTCTTCCAATTAACCCGATGGACAGAATCGATTAAGGAAATCTTGTAGTCGTTTGAAGATTGAGGTGAAAATTCGATGATTTTGGTCGCCTATACAATCAGAATCTAGGTTTCCAAAAATAGATGCTTCCAAAAAAGGAACTTGTCTTCAAAATTGATTTTATCAATCCGTGATTGATTTCATCAATATATTTAGAAAATGCAAGTGAGATTCTCTGCCAGAAAGCCGAAAATTAAGGATAAATCTTGCACGTACTGAATCCTTGTTGAAATATCAATAATCCCGAGTCTGATTATATCTCCGTTCTTGTCTTGAGTTCAGTCTGGATCTCGTCAGAGTGGGAAAGGCTTTTGAAGTAAAATCAACCTTGACAGCATTCCACGATATAATACAGAAGTCTAGTATCTTCAGAGCTTCAAAACTTGATATGAGTTTTCTCAACAATTTACCCATTTTTGATGGTGACAAAACTTTCATGCAGATTTACTCATAATTGAAAGTTATATCCTGCAAAATAACACTTTAGCAGCACGTGATAATTGATAAATAGAACGGACAGTAATACACATATTAGTCTGCATCCACAAAAACACACCAGTCCGCAAAACAATAAAGTTCCAACACAAGTTCAAACATCACAAGTTCAGAACACACTCACAACTGAATGAATGGAAACAAAATCCAATAAGTAGAAAAGTTATACAAACTGAACTTAATTCAGTCTTAGAGAAGAAATAAAAATGTCGTGTATCATCTATAGATAATTATTACGATTTCTTATCTCCTCAACATTATATGGCATTATAGCATGTCGCTTTCTTTAATGTTAGCACTAACAAAATTCCTTTCTATGATTAAAGTCCGTGAATTCCTGTGAGGTGAGCGGCCATTGCCGAAAGGACACATGCAATGTGGACTAATTTTTTTTTTTGTCCCTTGTTAAATTAAGAGAGAGAATCATACTGCTGTCATTATACTTATTTGCACTTTTATCCAGAGAAGGACTTTCTCTTTCTTCTCCGCCTTATAATTTATGTGTTTTTTTTTGGACCGGAACTTCCAAGAAAGTATGGAAGGTGATGAGGCCTTACCCAGACTTGTCGTTGTACCCTCATAAGATGGCTTTAGATGAGCAATGTTATCAACTGACATCCTTTCTGTGTCTTCCCTCCTTAAAGCAAGAACGAAAGAATCAATTATCCTAGTTGAGAATAAGTAGACAAACTCAAATTCATGAGGACATAAAAGATCATACCGCAATGGTGTAGCAAGCAATTCAAAGAACAGGGCCGTGACAATTCACTCAAATAAAGTAGTCGGTTCAGTTCAAAGATTCTTCAAGTATCCACTTGAATAATAAGAACACGGCAGCAATTCAAAAGTTAATGATTTCCAGCATTTCAGCTAAATAAATTATGCTAACTAACAATTCAAGTGACTCAATCGCAATGTATATCAAGCATAGGAGCAATAGATAAAGAATTATCAAACCTCGTGGGTGAGAAAACAACCTTCATCGTTCGTCTTTTGTATCAAAAGATCAAATGCAATTCCATCAACGTAGCGTTCAGACTCCTTCTTTCGGGTGAATGTCTTGGGAGATGTAAAGCTTTTCCCATCTATGAATACCATTGTCCAATATTCCGGCAAATGTTCAGATCCTTCTTTGATTGTATTGTAAATAGGAAAAGGCACATTGTTCTAATGAGTATACTCTTGTAACCGATTTTTGTACACCGTATGCTCTGTAACACCTGAATAAAGTACTCCTTTTTGGTTAACAACGATGCCGACGTTACTAATCTTTTGCCCACTTTGGAATTTTAATTCTCATGCATGCTCCCAAATGGACCGAATGACTTCCTTAAATACTCCTCTACGCCTTTCTAACCGTTGGCATTCTTCCGAGGAATTTCTTCCAATCAACCTGTTGGACATAATTGATTAAGGAAATCTTGTAGTCGTTTGAAGATTGAGGTGAAAATTCGATGATTTTGGTCGCCCATACAATCAGAATCAAGGTTTCCATAAGTAGATGTTTCCCAAAAAGGAACTTGTCTTCGAAATTGATTTTATCAATCCATGATTGATTTCATCAATATATTTAGAAATCTTAAGTGAGATTCTCCGCCAGAAAGCCAGAAATTAAGAATAAATCTTGCATGTACTGAATCCTTGTTGAAAGATCAATAATCCCGAGTCTGATTATATCTCCGTTCTTGTCTTGAGTTCAGTTTGGATCTCGTCAGAGTGGGAAAGACTTCTGAAGTAAAATAGACTTTGACAGCATTCCACGATATAATACAGAAGTCTAGTATCCTTCGGAGTAAGAGTAAGAATAAGAGAAGGAAAGTTTTGTCAACTTCAAAACTTGATATGAGTTTTCTCAACAATTTCTTTCTTTTTGATGGTGACAAAACTTTCATGCAGATTTACTCATAATATGAAAATTATATCATGCAAAATAACACTTTAGCAGCACGTAATAATTGATAAAGAGAATAGACAGTAATACACATATTAGTCTGCATCCACAAAAAAACACATCAGTTTGCAAAACAATGAAGTTCCAACACAAGTTCAAACACCACAAGTTCATAATACACTCATAATAAAGTTCCTAATAGATATATGGCAATGAGCTCTTGAAGTATGCTTGTTGTATAGATTATTTACTGGTATGAAAGTTGCACAGAGGTGAAAAAAAGTTCTGTTCGGCCCACTATATACGAGTGGAAGATGATGTGTTTTTTTTATTTGATAGGCCAAGCCAAGCCCGTTCGCCCATGTTGGGCTAAACACGACCCATAAAGGAAGGGCCCATAAGAGGAAGGGGCGGTTTTGACAAAATACATTGTTTTCCTTCCTTTGAGATAACAATGTATTCCCTCTTAAAGAATGGAATTCCAAGGCTTCGATTAATTCCTTTGAGATTGCAACAAGTACTTAATTTGTGGCAAACAAGGTATGTCCGTTTTTGTGATATACCTTTCGATCGGTGTTACATGGTTCTCGAGCACGTTTCTGCGTTTTGTTTTCGGTATCTGATCATTTGAGTATTTGTTCGTTTCTCAGGAATCCGTTTCCTACAAAATGAAAAATAATAGAATATCAATGAAGAAGTAAATTTTCCAATTAAATAGTAAGTTTTGAATAATGAGCTTCAGTAATAGGCTTAAGTGAATTTCATATAGTTTAAGATGTTCTCTTTCTCTAGGTTTTTAGAGTAATTTGATCTCCTAGATACTTCTTGAGTTTCCAAAAAAAAAAAAAAATACATACAAACAAAATAGATAGAACCAGCAAAAAAGAAGAAGATAGTAATAATAAAATTATAAAAATCGTTAGCTTTTATAATATCATCAGTAAAGTTCTTTAGTAGCAGAATCCACTTAGTCAAAATTAAACTTCGATTTCGATTTCAGGGACTTAGCTCACGGGGTTCATATCTCGAAATATAATAATGAGGTCGTGTATATTTTTTTCCCAGCTTTTATTGGGTCAAGCTCATGGCGGGGTTCATAATGAGGCCACATCATATACTTTACCCGACATCGCATCGAGTTATTTTCTGCTCTTTATGTTTTACTTTCCTTTTATATCCGCCTTTGATTTGTTGGTTTTGATTCTCTTTTGTTGTTTCCCTGACTGTGATTCGATTATGTCATTTTATCTAGAGGTCACACATGAAGATCAATAGTACACATAAAAATATATGGCACGAACACTTGGCAGAGAAGAACATTTGGGACTCATAATTAGATAAAGGTGTAGTTGAGAAATAAGAAAGATATATGGAAGAGAGCAATTGCGTATATTTTAATATATCATAATGAAGATTACACCAGCCTATTTAAAGACTTTATGGAAAGACTAAATAAGATAACATAGCAATCAATATACGCACAATCAAAGAGAGATATTTGCACAATATTGAGATATACAAAAAACCATCAGAATTATCCCAAATATCTCTAATGTTCCCTCAAACTCAAGGAGCACTAAGGAAGTCAACTTGAGTTTGAATACAAGTCCGAATCAATTTGACTAGTCCGACGATTTGACTACAGGATAGAAGGACTTACTTTAAAAAAAAAAAAAAAAACAAGAAGCAAATTAGTTCCTTGTGAAAAATAAACCAAACACACCCAAAATCACATATATTTTTGTGAATCAATTTTCCCTGAGATACTCTCTCATTTTATTCCCCCCCTAATTTTGTAGCATCTTTTTCATTTTTTCATTTGTCATCAACTTTTGTCTTTTTTCATGTTGAACGTGCATTCTTCTTGTTACGCAAAAAATTAAAGTTTGAAGGATGATTATTTTTTTTAATACGTCATAGTAGATTTCTCATTTAGAAAATATGTTGGTAAAGAATTTTGGCAGCACATTTTTTAGCGAGAAGTTGATGGGTTTTTTTTTTAAAAATTGATGGGCCAAGTCAAGTCCGTCCGCCCATGTTGGGCCAAAACTCGACCCATAAATGAAGGGGCCATAAGAGAGAGTATAGTTACTATTGTAAAAAATATGAAGGAGGAGAACGTTGTGAAAAATATATAGTGAAAAACACATGACGTATTTCCCTCTCTCATTGGACAACAATGTTTTCTCTCTTGACGAATGGAATTTTAGGGCTAAGATTCATTCTTCCGAGACTGCAATGGTACTTAATCTGTGGCAAATAAGGTATGTCCGTCTCCGTGGTATATCTTTTAATCAGTGTTACATATTTTTCTGGACACGTTTCCGTGTTCGTTTTCGGTATTTGTTCGTTTGAGTATCGATCCGTTTTCAGAAATTTGTTTCCGACATTGGGATCAGAGTAATACTGTTCATGTTCCCCGATCACAGTTAAGGTTTATAATTTGTTTTTGGCCAAAATTTTGAGAAACGTTGCCATCGGACGTTTGGGGATGGAAATCCCGACACCCACGTACTGTTCACCCCTCCCTTTTGATTTTCGGTGAATCAAAACTTGTTTTTGATAGTGAAGGGTCGTAGTTCCTGTTGAGACGAGAAAAACAACGGGTGGCTTGCCGCCAGGGTTGCTGAACGCGTCGCCACACGTCGCCAGAAAGAGAGGCCTCGTCGTACCTATTCGCACACACTTAGAAAGACAAAAGACGAGGCTTAGGATAATAGCTAAGTTGGCCGATTATCGATAGGAAAATGATGACATAATTGAACATGTTCTCGAGGTCAATAAGAAGATACAACAAGTCATTTAAAAGGGTTGTCCTAATGGTCCAATTCTTCATTAACACTCTTCCATCTGAATGGCAAGGAGTGTTGAATCGCCTATGGGAGGTCAACGTGGTTCTTGATTATAAGAAGCTTATAGTGGCTTTTTTGAAGGAATATTATAGGATTGAAGCCATAGAGACTTCAAGCTAAGGAATGAGTTCAACCCGGTGGGGGATGAATGTGCGAGGGAAAAATCCTAAGCGATTTCCATATGTTTTTCCGTGGTTGCCAAATGTCCCTCAAGAATTTTCAAAGGAAAATTTTTGAGAAATTAAAATAATCTTTCCCTATTTATAGGTTGATTTGGCGTTAGCTGTTTCTAGTGGTGTTTACTTAGTATGTTTTATAGATATCTTATGTAGATAATTTCTACCATGTTGATGTCATTGTAGCAATTGATGTATTGGTTACATTATGTGGAAATATTTTTATTCTCTCGTTAATGGATATTCAATGTCAATTGCTTGTGTTATTATTAATTGTTGTGGGTAGTTCATAGAAGTTTTTGTAGCTTCAAAGAACTTATTTTGCATAAAAGATTATATTAATGATAATTTCAAGTTATGATTTTTAGATGATGATCGGAAACATAATGACTTTTTGATTCCGAAACCTTATTTGAAATTATTCATTAATATGATGAGTTTATGCAAAATGGATACATAAATGATAGGCATTAATAATTCATGCATATGTGTCTGATATGTTCAGATCCAATGGTTTTAGCAACTAAGAGCATAGTTGCTAAATTGAACAAATGTGAGAAGCTGAACGGTGATAATTATGAAATATGACATAAGAAAATCCAATATGTGCTAGAAGAGTAAGAAACATTAGAAGCTCTTAACCTGATTATAGAAGAACCTGAAGATGAGAACACTGCACAATATAAAAGAAATAAGGATGCATTTGCTGCATGGAAGAGAAAGATCTCTCTTGCTCGCATTACGTTGCTAAGCAGCATGGAGAATGATGTCATGCGAGAGTTCAAGCGTTTTGATAATGCCAAAGAAATGTGAGAAGCATTGGTAGCAAGATTTGGTCATATATCGATGATCAAATTGAGGCAGCTCACCATAAGGTTTAACTCTTATAAGAAGTCTCATGGTTAGACCATGAAACAACACCTGAGAAAGATGTCGAACATGATTAATGAGCTGAAGGATGCTGGCCATGTCCTGACTGACGAGCATCAAATGCAAGTAGTGATCCGTTCCTTGCCTCAAAATTGGGAGCATATGGTGCACCTGACACATAACGAGAATAATAAAACCTTTGAGGATGCAGTTCACCATCTTGAGCTAGAAGAAGACTATCTCCTAGCAACTAAGCCAGAAATCGACATTTATTATGCTGGTTCTAGCTCTCAAGGGATTTTGAGCTCCAAGCGCAAACGTCCTAATTCGTTCAAAAGGTGGAAAGGCAAGAGAGCAAGTTCTTCGGGAAAGAAACCAAAAGTTGACCAACATGAAAGAGGAAAACGTACTCGAATGACGAAGTTGTCAAGGGTGAAGTATTATAACTGTGATAAGAATGGTCACTATGCTTGCGACTGTCGCGAACCAACGAAGGTAAACATCACTTGTACTCTTAAGAACGTTGTTTATGTATCAAGTTCTGTATTCTTAACTGAATTTAATCCTTTGAGAACTGTAGATTTAGGAGCAACAAACCATGTAGTGAAGGATAGAGAATCCTTCGTGGAATTCCGATAAGTACCGACTGGAATTAAATGGATCTATGTAAGAAACAACTTTAGAGCTGAAGTAAAAGGGATTGACACCTACCAATTAAACATACGTGATAGACGCACTTTGTTCTTACATGATGTATTATATGCTTTGGAAATTCGTCGGAATTTAGTGTTTGTTTTAGTGTTGGTAAAACTTGGTTTTAGTTTGAACTTCCATAATAATGATGTAAATTTGTATTTGCATATAAACTACTATGATTGTAGTTATTTTTCTGAATGGTTTTATTATATTGGATGTTGACTATGGTAATGTTAATATTTATTATTCTCTCTTCACGTCTTCTAATTCATTTGATAATGATGTGAATGTGTGGCATGTTAGACTTGGTCATATTAGCCAGTAATGTATGAATAGACTAGCCAAAGAGGGCTTGTTGGGCAACATTGAAAAAATTGATTTGCCCATATGTGAGCATTGCCTAGTAAGGAAAACTACAAGAAAACCATTTGTAAAAGATAAAATAGCTAAATTTCATTTACAATTAGTCCATTCTGACATCTGTGGTCTAATGAATATGAGAGGAATGCATTGGCTGTTTATTTCATCACATTTATAATTGATTATACTTGATTCGGACATGTCTATTTGATTTCTCATAAATTTGAAGCATTTAGTTGTTTCAAAAAGTTTATAAGCTTGGTAGAAAATCGATTAATTAAGAAAATGAAAGTATTGAGATCTGATTGAGGTCGAGAATATTTATTTAATGAGTTCAGAAATTTATGTAATGAAAAAGGAATAGAAAGACAGTTATCTATTCTTTATATTTCTTAACAAGAATGGTGTTGCGAAAATGAGAAATAGAACTCTACTGGAAATAGTTAGGTCTATGATGGCGCATGCTAACTTACCTATCACCTTTTGGGGTGATGTTTTATTAACTGCTGCCCATATACTTGATCGTGTGCCTTCTAAATTAGTTACTTCCACTCCATATGAGTTGTGGACATGTAGAAAACCTTGCTTAAGTTTTCTTAAACCATGGGGTTGTGCTGCTTATACTCATGAGCCTTCTCACAAGTATGAGAAATTAGGTCCTAGAGACAAGAAGAGTATTTTCATAAGATACTCATAACACTTAAAAGGGTATATGTTTATAGGTGAGCATGAAAGTGGGAGTATAATTGAATTTGAATAACGAGATGTCACATTCTTAGAGAATGAATTTCCTAAGAAAGGTGAAATAGGTGAGAACTACTATATATTTGAAACCTTGGATCAAAATAATGAACTTAGTAGAGTTCGTCCAAGTGGGAGTAACATGAGAAGTGATGAATTAAATTCGACCCATTCTTAATTACAACCACCTGATGAGACGGTATTGTTATTATCTAACCCTAGTGGGAGCATAATGGAGAATAATGTGCAAAATAGACAATCTTCCGTACGACAAACAAGTTGTAAAAGTATTCTCTGTTAACGTTTTGATATTGAAGGAGAAACTTTTATGATTACTCCACAAGATGAAGATGAGCCCAGAAATATAAATGAGGCTCTAAATTGCCCTAGTAAGGAAAAATAGATGTATCGAATGGAAGAGGAAATTGAGTTAATGAAGTCAAACCATGTTTAGGAACTTGTTGACCTTTCAAAATGACATTGGGAGCAAGTGAGTTCTCAAAATAAAGTATAAAGTTGATGGCTCAATAGAAAGACATAAGACTCGACTTATGGCGAAGGGGTATGATCAACATGAAAGAATTGATTATGAGGAAACGTTTTCTCCTGTAGTGAGATTTATCTCAATTCGCCTTATTCTGGTAATAGTAGCTAGTATGAATCATGAGTTACATCAAATGGATGTAAAGACTATTTTTCTCAATAGAGAATTAGAAAAGAGATTTATATGGAACAACCTGTTGGTTTAATTTTGAAAGGCCAAGAACAAAAGGTATGTTGACTTTTGAGATCTATATATGGCCTTAAGCAGCCGTCGGGACAATGGTTTTTACGTTTTCATAATGCCATAACAATATATGATTTTACAATGATTGATGAGGATTATTGCGTGTATATCAAAAGATCCAAAAATCAATTTGTGATCATATCATTATATGTTGATGATATACTGATTGTCGGAAGTAATATGGAGTTTGTTAATACTGTCAAGAGTTGGTTATCCTCCAACTTTGAGATGAAAGATATGGGTGAGGCTGCATACATTCTTGGAGTTAAGATTTTAAGGAATCATTTGAAGAGATTATTGTCTTTTTCGCAGGAAACATATATAAGCAAGGTTCTTGAATGATTTCGTATGCAAGATTATAGACCCATAGATACTCATATTGCAAAAGGTGAAAGATTGAGCCGTAAGATGTATCCAAAGACTCTACAAAAGAAGGAACAAATGCAACATGTTCTTTATGCTAGTGCTGTTGGAACCTTAATGTACGATATAATGTGTACAAGACCCGACATATGTTTTGTAGTTGAAATGATAAGTAGATACTAATCCAATCCAGGTCAAGCACATTGGAAAGCCGTCAAAAGAATACTGAGGTATCTGAAGAGAACTGCTGATTATACACTGAGTTATCAAGGAAATGATCTGCGACTTCAAGGCTATTCAGATGCTATTTGGGGAGGAGATTTATATGAAAGGAAATCTACCTCTAGATTTGTTTTCATACTGAATAATGGTACCATATCTTGGAGCATTAAGAAGCAAACATGTATAACCTTGTCCACGATGGAAGCTGAGTTCGTGACATTATTAGCAACAATACAAGAAGGTGTTCAGCTTAAGAGATTTTTGGATCATTTAGATGTTGCTAAGAATGCTGCAAACTCATTATTGGTTAACTGTGATAGTCAAGCAATAATAGCATACACCAAAGATCCAAAATATCATGGCAAGACTAAGCTTATAGATACCAAGTATAATTTTGTCAAATATATGGTTGCATAAAAAGATGTGAACTTATAGTACATATCTACGGATGGAATGGTAGTAGATTCTACGATGATGCCAATACTTAGAAATGTGTTATGTGGCCATGTAAGATCTTTAGGATTACGTAGAGGTCGATGTACTGAATATTATAATTTTCCTTGAGTGTTCACATTTAATAAATTAGTGTTTCATTATTAATGCTTATGAGTCTTTGTTTGACATTCACGCATCTTAATGCTTAGTTTATCATATAAAATAGAGAAAGTATGTCGGATAGATATGAGATTAGCCCAATTACACGGGTAATCGCCTCTATTTACTATGTGATAAGTATAGATGAGACGGTTTTTTTTTTTTTTTTTTTAAAGCTTATTATCTAGGTGATAATCGAAAGCTCAATCTTAAAATATAGATGTCGCCTTAACTGAGTGTTAAGATGATGACATAATATTTACTATATCCGAAAGTAAAATAACCCACACATTTTACTTTATCTATCTTTGATGCTAGATGTGAGTTCTGATGGATTTTTAAGAAAGTAGATATGTGAACTCAAGTTAGACATTATGTATGTCTAAACTATCATCTGTATGGCATTGAAAGTATAGACATACACTCAATGGGAAATGAGTTAATACTGTAATATGCATTTTATACTACGTATACATGAGACGATTAGAAAGAATAGCAAAAGTTTTGATCTCAATTTTTATGTTGTGTGAGACTCTTGAGGAAAATGGTTCCTAAATTAAGTGTTCTCATAACTCTTACTTATTCTCAAGATTTCTATTCGATGTTTGCTATCTTGGAATGTTGCCAATGATCATGAATTGATTCGATATAATATGACATTTCTAGAAAAGCAAGTTGAACTAAAATTGAGTGATTCAAGGAAAGAGGAAGATCGAGTTTGGAGAATTACATTTTAGTTTTGTATTCACTGGTCAACCGATTATGATTGTTTTTGAGATAATCATAATTGTGAATATAATATATTATTATTAAAAAGAGATAAAGAGAGATATAAATGTGATCGATCGATCTAGGATACTACATACTATATCTACTAAAAAAAATGTGATGTTCATTATGAGCTGCTATCTATTCCTAATAGATGTATGGCAACGAGTACTCGAAATATGCTGGTCGCACAGATTATTATTGGTATGGATTCTACAGAGAGGTAAAGAAAAAGTTCTGTTTGACCCACCATGTACGAGTGGGAGTTCGCGGAGCGGCATACCGAAAAAAAGAAAAGCGGAGGCCCGCCATCTGCTAGCATTGTGCTTTGGAATCGATTCTTTATCAATGGCCCACCCTTTCTTTGAACCTTGTCAATGATCGAACTTAAAGATATGAACTGAGTGCCATTTGATGAGCTTTTTTTTTTAATTGATGGGTTAAGTCAAGCCTGTCCACTCATGTTGGGCCAAAAATCGGCCCAATAAAGGGCCCATAAAAGAGAGTATAGTTACTGTTGTATAAAATATGAAAGAGAAGAACGTTGTAAAAAATATATAGTGAAAAACACAAAATGTATTTCTCTCTCTCCTTGGATAACAGTGTTTTCTCTCTTGACGAATGGAATTCTAGGGTCTCGATTCATTCTTTCGAGGCTTCAACGGTACTTAATCTATGGCAAACAAGGCATGTCCGTTTTCGTGACATATTTTTTTGATCGGTGTTACATGTTTTCCTAGGCATGTTTCCGTGTTCTTTTTCGGTATTTGTTCGTTCGTTTGAGTATCGGTTCATTTTCAGGAATTTGTTTCCAACAAAAGTATACTATGATATGTGAAAAAGTAATTGCCTTTCTAACTTGAAATTTTTCTCAGAATAAGAATAATATACGTTTGACATGAAAAAGACAAAAATTAATGAGAATAAAAAAGTGGAAAATATGTGACGGAAATAGGTTAAAAAAAAGAAAAAAAAATAAGTTGTCTATCGCATAGATACAATCTTCTCGGTTGTTTCAAAACTCAAGACGAGCAAGGAGCATTGGATTAAAATGGTTGTCTTGGGGACAAGAACACTATGAGTGCTAAAACATTTTTTTTTTTCGCTCACTTGAGTTCCAATTCCGATTTATCTCACTGGTAAATCCAACGTGGATGCCAATCGTCCGATGTGGCTTTGCTGGCACTATTGTGAACAATTTTTAATATTGTTTTGAATATTTTAAATATTTTTTTTTAATTTTTAATTTTTATTTCTTTTTTGCTTGTTTTCTTTAAGGCTGGCGAGGGTCATCGGTGAGAGCTACAAAATCGTGAGGGCCACCTTGCCCTCGGCCATGAAGGCCTTGCACGAGTTCATCGGGGCCTCTCTAGCCATTAGCAAGGGCCTTTGTGGCCTTGCTTATGGTTGACGAGGTCATGATGCCTTCATCGACTGTAGGTAAGGCAGTGAGTTGAGGGCCCCTGCCAGCGGTTGGCCAATGCTGTCGTCGTCCACAGGTGAGGCGATGAGTTAAGGGCCCTTGTAAGCGGCCAGCAAGGTCCCGAGGGCCTCGCCTAGGGCCTTCATGGCCAAGGGCAAGGCGGCCCTATAGAAAAAAAAGACAAAAAAAAAAATCAGAAAAATTTAAAATTTAAAAATTCAACATAGAATGATTTGTTGGAATTGGCACTCAAGTTATTAATTTTACTTTGATGTGACACTCAAGTGAGAAAAAAATAGTTTTGGCGTTTGAGTGAGCGTTGTACGAAAGTTTTGACACTCCTACTGTTCTTATCTTGCCGTTTATTGCATAGATACAATCTTCTTAGTGGTTTCAACAAGTTTCTAGTACTACCGTCTAATATGGGTGTCGTAGGATATCTCATGAAGGACAACTGGGATTTGATCAAGGAGTTGGGTGACTTAATGGTCACTTAGGGCGTGTATGACAAAATTTCTGAACAGAAATCAATTTCTGATCAAAAATTGATTTCTCAATTTCTATTCCTTGAACGAGTTTCGAGTAAAAAATGCGTTTGACAACGACTCAAAATTTTTGTTTCTAGAACATAAATTCGTTTAATAATAGAATAAAATTTCTATTTCTAGGGAGCGATGGCCGGCGTTCGGTGGCAGGCGTTCGGCAATCAGTAGTGGGCAGTTGGGTCTGGCATCCGGCGTCTCTCGGGCGGCGAGTGGACAGTGGGCGGTGATGAAAGTAAACGATAGTAAGTGTTTTCATTTCTCACTTTTATTTTAGAAATAAAAAAACTGAAAATTTTAGTTTTTGATTTCTGCTCCAAATCTATTTCTGGAATAAAAATCTATTATAGAAATAAATAAAAAATTGCGTTACTAAACAGGTTTTTGTTCCAAACTTATTTTGGAGAACAGAAAAATAAAGAATTAGAGAAACAAAAAATATCATGGGCGCCCTTATATGATACAACTGGATATTATGTGCAGAATTAGGCCTCGCGATCCAATTAACTTATCCGGTTCCTATGGGTAACGCAAATCCATATCCCCTCGGTCCCAATTGGTACGCAATGTTGAACCAAAAGGTGGAAGACCTAGAGAAAAAAATTGACAAGCTGTAAGATCTTATGAAGGAAAAATTATGACCTGGTTTATCAGAATGGAGATTTTAGTGTCTAAACGTGTTAGCAAAAGGAGATTCCAATGCCAACAGAATCACGACCTGAGTCTAGTCCTTAGCGAAATTGCCTCCTACAAAGTAATTTGAGCAAGTGGCCTTAGTCCGACCTCAGAAGTCCACGTGATGATAGGGGAGTCTTGGGCCGTGTCAAAGGATAGTGGTGTATTGTATAACATATGAACTTCGTGGGGACAAAATTAATGTGACATCATGAATTGTAAGCTTTGATGGATTCTTGCTTTGTGGTGGGATTAAAAGTTTAAGGGTCTCGTTAATAGCCATGGGTGGAGAAAGACAAACACGGTCGCCCTAAAGCCGGGTTTTGCGTGGATGGAGCTAATGGAGATAATAGTTCTTACCGAGCACGTTATAATCACCTGCAAATTCATAAGATGCTTCTAGCCAGTTATTGGTGATGTCTCTGCTCTTGCTTCTGTTCGGATGTACGTGATGCGTGTGTTTCAATAGAAGAGAGAACTTCTCCCTGCCTCTTCCAGTCCATGTGAGGTGAAGAAACTTGTGGTTTTGTCAGAGGCGCAGTTAAAAATGTATCCTTTATTGATAATTATGCTGAAATATGAACGGAGTGCTATCAACGTCACGGCGTCGAGTTGATTAGTATATCCTCATTTTAATATCATTGACCGTTTTGCCTACACATATCAACGATTCAGGGACCCTCGGAGGGAACGCTCTTTTCCCGATTCGCCATGAAGTGCGAAAGTCCAGTGTTAGCCTATATGAAAGCATCCCGCTGTATAATGACTGATAATTAACCTAAGAAGAGTAACATGCCGACCAGATCAAGTATTCGCAATTGGGTTATATAGGACACAGATGGACCACATTAACTGAGTTGGTTTAAACAACTTAAAGCTCAAGAATTGAAGAGAGGATGAGATTTACGACCACAGGTCAGGCGGGGAAATGAAATGGTGTTCATTACTATTTGTATGAGCATATGAATGGGGGAACTGCGGTTAAGGATTATCTGCTCGGAAGCATAGTATCGTGGTCTACACTTTTTCATTAGCTTTATTTTTATTTTATTTTTATTGTTCATTTTGGTTTACAAAAATCAAAATTTCGCTATTTAGCAGAAGACTTGGTCGAGTCAAAAAAATTCGAAGAGGCATCCTAGGCCAGTTTCAAGTACCTTATAGAGCAAAAGGTTGGCCTGAAAGAACTCATTCACCAGAAAGAAGAAAAGAATATAGCAGGATCAAAACTAGAACAACACTAACAGACACTCTTATTACAGACAGATGCATTGCACTTTAAAAGAAGTAGACTTCGATCACACAGCACTTCTCACACACAAGTTGAAGCTCTCAGTTGTCTTCATTTTATTTCTAGTACATAAAACTGACTCACACTCATAACAACACAAAGAACTCAAACGTGAATCATCAAAAAGTGTGAAGCTCTCTTCTCCATTGTTCAAGGATGTATGAGATCCTTAGATAACCGGTCAAGGCAGCAAGAAATGATGTCAATCTCCTGGTGTTCACTCCTAGACCCTTCGGTTCCATCTTATCAGGAAGTGCCTGCAGATTTCGGATTCTTCTGTGGAGGTAGACTAGTTCTCCTTGAAAATGAATTTAGGCTCCATTGTCAAGAGTTCAATTTCTTGCATCTTCTTCTTGACATGGACAAGAAACTCCACTGCCAAGCACAAGAGGTGATCTCAAAAGAACATTTTCACATTTACTATGAGTAAGCACTTATTATTGCTATTCATGACCAGTTAGCAATGGAATCTCCACTTGCTAGCTTATCACCTTCTGCATAATTACTTTCCTCTACTTAAGCTTCTTTCTCAGGTTCTTCAGATGATTTAACACTGTGAAGTTTAACTTCAGCAGATCTCAGCTGAGCAGTAGGCCAACCACCAGGCCAACCACCCTACACAGGGGGAGGGCTGGTTAGCTTTTTAAGCTTATTCTCATAATCATCGATTTTTTTCTGCAGAAGCTTATTTTCCTTTATTAACATATCTCCTATGACATTATGATCGTATGTCAATAAAGACCACTCTCGCCAACCCCCAACGGGCTCTTTCATATGCAATAGCTTAAGGTTGTTCTCTTCCAACTTTGGTTGCATGTCTGCGTGTGCTCTTATGGCCAAATAGTACCTCTGCGTTGCCATGTTCATCACTGTAGATCCTCTCTTGTTATGTCTTTCCTCTTCAGGGGGCCAAGTAGTTCTGCATTGGAAAGATCAGGGAAAAGAAGTAACATTAAACTTCATAGAGTATAATGCAACATTAGATTGGGCTCATTGTTCCTGAAGACCAAGTACGAGATAAAGAACAGAAGGGAGAGTTTTACCTTTGCAGGCTAGGTGCTCTCTCTTTGGTCTTCCGGTCCCCTTATTTACAGATGTGGATAAGGACTTAACTTTGTCTAAATAACAAACCTGATAAGAGCTCATCAGGCAAGCAAGTCTAGTGAAATCTTTTTCTACATACTTCTTATTAACAGTGGATCCCATCTTTTCCAGGAGCGCAATCTTCGGAGTAATCCTAACTTTTTGCCTGGAAAAGCAGCTAGATGATTATAATTTATTACTTCAGATTTAAAAAAGGGCGCAGCAAGAGAGCTTTGATGCTTTTCCAAACATGGCATTATTGCTCCTCAAAATAATTGAGGATGGCGTGGCATCATTAATTGATAACAAGTTTCTAGACTCTGGCGCTTTTCAAACAATGTCAGATTGACTTTGATGCTGAACGTGCTCTAAAGAATTCTAGACTTGAAACACGCGAAGCATATGGTTGTAATGAAATGGATTGAAGTCGTTGAAGAAGCAATATGTTAGAAGAGACTATTAGCAATTAGATATTAGGGATATTACTTGATATTTCATTATTATTTAGGTAACCATAGGATAATATCCTTGTTAGATTACGTTGCTCTTTTTTGTACGCATCCTTTGGGTATAAATATCCCTTAGTTGTAACACACTATTGTGTCGAGTCATACGATAATCCTTTTCTTATTTTGCATTCTAATTTGGAATCAAAATCAGTAATTGTCTTAGTTAATTTCGCATGTGCAGCCTTCTAATCGCACCTGTCCTTCCTAATCAGGCTTGCGCATGAAATGTGTGTTAAAGTATTTTATTTCACTTGTTTACGGGATATACTGTATCTCCACATAAATGTGTATTCCGCCGTAAGTTTTTGGACTGGACACTATAACATCAGATCCTACGGAAACTATAAGTGCATTTGGTGTGAAGCACACCTCGCTTCTTGCGTTATTATTAATTTTTTTTTAGTAGTTACTTATTATATTGCTTTCTCAACGTCCATCCTCAACACTGTCTTTCCTGTCCAATGGTGTTCTCACTATCTGATCTTATGGCAATTTGCACACTCCTTGTCAGTTCAGCCTTTACTTGGCTACCTCGTTTATGTGATCACGCCTGCATCCTGCATAGACATCATGACGCCCCTGCTCTCTTCGTTTTTGTGAAAGGCTCGGCCTTATAGAGATTGGAAGTTTAAAATCGATCCTTGCTTCACAACAATACAATGGTATCAGCTATGATGCTGTTAGTCTAGAGTTAGTGCAACTTTTGATGGTATTGGTGCAAAACGACCACAACACCACCACGATAATCTATTTGATTTTGTTACATCTTCAACCTTTTTATGTAAGAACCGGCTTACACAGCAAGTGGGACTGTTTAGTGCCATTGCTTCTCGCTTCTATTATGGTTTTGAATTTTGAAGCAGCAACACCTTTTGAACACATTATCTGCAAACTCGGCTTTACTTCCACATTGAGTTTGATGAGAAGCTGGAGAATTAGATATCATATTACAAATTTAATATTTTGTCTAGTTTCCTTGTTGGATTATGGCTAATTTTCTTGTTAGATTAGATTACTTTCCTTCATAGACACATTGTTCGGGTGTGAATACTCCTCATATATTATAGTGTCAAGCCATACAATAATGATTATCTTATGGTCCGTGCTAAATAATTCTCGAAATGGTAATGAGTCAGATTCTATGACATAACAAACAACAAGCAAAAGATAACAGAAACTCGTGAACTCGAATCTATAAATGATGAATGACCTAATATCAGTAGAAAATGTTTTCATCAATGTTACAAAGTGTTTATCTGCATAGACACCCTATAACCAAGAAAGTAAAAGAGAGCAATAAATGGAAATCCATCCCAACTTAACCGTCCAAAATGGATCCATCTCCGCTGTGATTTTGACATTATTTCAGAGGCTCAAAGCCTAGAAGTAACAAGAAATCTAGAATGTCAGGTGTAAGGGCCTCAAACATTATTTCAAAGGCTCAAAGCCTAGAAGTAACAACAAATCCACAATGTTAGGTGTGAGGGCCTCAGCTTTGAGGAGAGACCTGGTCAACTTAACTATTGCGTGGAGGTTGTACTGGAGACCATTGGGAGCAAGTCCATCAACTATCTGATGGGAGAACAATAATAATTCGAATAATATCGAATCAAAACAGTGGAATAAAATAATCTCACCTCTTGTGTAAATCTAATAGAAATCGATATAATAGAGTAAAATAAATATCAAGCACGTGAACACAAGATGATTTTTTTACGTGGAAAACCTCCTTGATGTGAGGAAATAAAAAACCACGGGACCGGAGTCCACCCGAAAATCTTCACTATCAACAAAATTGGGTTAACAATGTTCTTCTTTAGCAAATACTAGAGGTACATAGCAGCAAACACCTCAAGAACATAATTCTTGGCAATACACTTGAACTTCACAAGAGATCAATGATAAATTTGACCAAAAACGCAGGTTTTGATCAATCCACGAAAAACCTGATGTATGGAGCTTCAAACAAAAATCAAACTGTTCAGATTCGAGAAGATTGCGCCACAAACATGCTGACAAAATTTCAGCTCAATCGGACCACGAATCGACCTCCGATGGTAGCTTGATGTAAATCGGATATTGCCCCAAACCCTAGATTTTCTGTTTTCTCTTTTTTTCTTGTTACTATTTCCTTTTGCGGCTACCATTTTATAAAGATAGTGAGAAACCCTATTTCTCCATATAACTTATCATATGAGCTCAAGCCCTTTTTGGGCTTGCAACTCATTGGGTTTCCTCCACATAGGAGTGAACCCAGCTAACAAATCTCCCCCTCACGACAATGTGAAGGGATTCACCATCCCTGCTATCAATTGGCAATGTTCAAGCTGCTCTCTTGGTAGAGTCTTCGTCATCATATCAGAGCCATTATGATCTGTATGAATTTTCTCAAGTTCCAACAACTTTTCATCTAGAACATCTCTTATCCAATGATATCTAACGTCAATATGTTTCGATCTAGAATGAAAAGATGAATTCTTACCAAGATGAATTGCGCTTTGATTATCACAAAATAGGACACACCTCTTTTGCTTGAACCCAAGTTCTTCTAAGAACTTCTTCATCCATAGTATCTCTTTACTAGCTTTAGTCACTGCAATAAATTCAGCTTCGGTTGTAGAAAGTGCAACACACTTATGCAATCTTGACTTTCATGACACAGCTCCACCCGCAAAAAAAATCAAATAACCAGAAGAAGATTTACGAGTATCAATATCTCCTGCCAAGTTGGAATCTGTGTATCCAACTAACTCAAGTTTCGCGGTCCCGAAACTGAGTTTCAAATTTGAAGTTCCCCGAAAATACCTCATAATCCACTTCAATACATTCAAGTGCTCTATGCCTGGATTTGACAAATAGCGACTAACAACGCCAGTTGCGTGCGCCAAGTCTAGGCGTGTACGTACCATCGCATACATTAAGCTCCTACAGCCTAGATTGCACCGACACGGCGTGACGCGACACGACACGACACGTCATTTCTAAAAAATAGAAAATTCTGACACGCTGGGACACGTTATATATTAAATAAATATTTTTATTTTTAATTAATTTGAATCTAATTTATAAATAAATAAATAATTAAAAAATACTTATTATAAATTTACACTAATCATTCAACCTTTTCGATAAGATTCTAAGTTTTTTTTTTTATTTCATTATCCCAAATTTACTTTTATTTCTTTAAAATCAAACCCCCCCCCCCAAAAAAAAACCCGCGGGCCCAAACTCCCTCCCTTTTTTCCCTGGATAGACCCCATCCCCAAATTTTTTCACTTTTTTTCCTTCCCCACCACTTAACAGCCGTCCCTTCCCCTCCCTCCTGTCATTTCCTCCTCCCTCCAACATGCAAGCCCCTTTTTTAATCTTTTATTTTCCTTCTCAGTTCTCAAAACCCTAGCAGCACGGCACCTTTTTCTCCTCCTCCTCAATCCTCGCCGCACGATGCCTATCTCCAAAAGCATCGAAGACTCACAAGAAAAGCACCAGCATTCGCCGAAGGAGTGGAAAATGGAGTAACCCAGAAAAATTTTTAGTGGAAGGGATCGGAAAAGAAGGCGGAACGCGCGGTCCTTGTGCGCGGAGAGGTTGCACACCACCGCGAACTCCTCCTCCTCCTCCCCCTTGTCGCCGCCACCGCCCCACTCGATGATGCCGCCCTCCCCCACGAGTGCCTCCCTCGTGAAGTTCCTCCTCATGGCCCTCGCCTCACTCTTTTCTCTTTCTTTGGCCGTCTCTCGCCGTCGCGGGCTCGCCTTCACTCGTGGCCTCCACCCTTTCGGACATGCCTGTCGAAGCGTGTCGACAAGCGTTGACCGCGTGTCGGATTTGTCGACACGCGGTCAACGCGTGTCCGAACGTGTCCGAGCGTGTCGGACACGTCGACACGTGTCGGACACGACTCGGAAGCTCTGGCAACGTGTCGGTGCTACCTAGCCTACAGCTGAGGTATATGGAACACTTTTCATATCTTTCTTCTCTTTATCAATCGTAGGATTTTGTTTCATATTTAATTTAAAGTGGGCAGTAAGAGGAGTACTAACCACTTTAGTCTTGTCCATGTAAATTTTTTGAAGGATCTTCTCGATATATCTCTCTTGCGACAAAAACAACTTCTTAGCATCTCTATCTCGGGTAATTACAATGCTAAGAATCTGCTTCGCCGAGCCCAAGTCTTTCATAGCAAAAGACTTGCTTAACTGTTTATTCAATAACTTAATTCTTGAAGTATTCCTGCCAACAATCAACATATCATCAACATAAAGCAAGAAAATAATAAAGTCATCATCAGAAAATTTTTGAACAAACACACAGTTATTCGAGGAAATCTTCTTATAGCCCTGTTATATTATAACTGACGCAAACTTTTTGTACCACTGCCTCGGTGCTTGTTTTAGGCCATAAAGACTTTTCTTCAATTTGCACACATAATTCTCTTTCCCTTTCACTTTGAAACCCTCAAGTTGTTCCATGTATATCTCTTCCTCCAAGTCACCATGTAGGAAGGCTGTTTTAACATCCAATTACTCAATTTCCAAATCTAGGATAACTGCCAAGCCTAGTACCACACGGATAGAAGACATTTTCACTATCGGAGAAAATATATCATCAAAATCAGTACCCTTTCTCTGACCGAATCCCTTAACAACCAATCTAGCTTTGTACCGTGGTTGTGAAGTATGTTCATCTTGCTTCAACTTATATACCAACTTGTTCTTCAAAGCTCGTTTACTTTTAGGTAACTTCACCAACTCAAAAGTATGATTATCATAAAGTGACTGCATCTCATCTTGCATAGCATCAAACTAATTGCTTTTGTACTTATCTTCTATTACTTCTGCATAGCACTCTAGTTCATCTACATCAGTCGATAATACATATTCATTTTCAGAATACCTAGTGGAAGGTTGTCGGTCTCTAACGGATCTCTGGACTGGAACATCTAGTGGAACATCTAATTGAGCCTCTAGTTTAGGAATAATATTATATGTTTCAACATATTCAGGAACATGTATGTTATTTGGAACATTGACTTCCTACTGCTCTTCATCAACCTATGTAGGAATATTTGTAAGAGGAACTGGATCCAAATCAACCAAATTATACTAACCTGTGGTGCTGAAATCATCTCTGTTTTCTCAATATCCTCTATTGTTTGATCTTCCATAAACATAACGTCTCTGCTTCTTACAATTTTCTTTTCAAGCGGATCATAAAATTTGTAGCCAAGCATATCCTGTCCATAACCAATAAATATGCATTGTCGTGTTTTCACATCAAAGTTTAGACCTCTCATCTTTGGGAATATGCACAAATGCTTTGCACCTAAAGACACGCAAATAATCATAAGAAACATCTTTGCTTGTCCAAACTCTATTAGGAACATCAAACTCTAAAGGAACGCATGGAGTAAGATTTAATACATGCACAACTGTACTTAAAGCCTCACCCCAAAAGGATCCAGGTAGCTTTGATTGTGAAAGTAAGCATCTTACCTTTTTAACCAGTGTTCCGTTCATTCTCTCAACTAAGCCATTTAACTGAGGCGTCTTGAGAGGTGTCTTTTGATGTCGAATACCTTGTTTTCTGCAATATTCATCAAAAGGTCCAATATACTCTCACCCATTATCAGTTCTGATTCATTTCAATTTCTTTCCAGTCCGTCTCTCAACTGAAGCCTAAAATTGCTTAAAATCATCTAATACTTGATCTTTATTTTTCAAGGTATGAATCCAAATTTTCCTTAAAAAATCATCTATGAAGGTAACAAAATAAAGAAAGCCACCAAGTGATTTTGTTTTCATAGGACCGCAAACATAAGAATGCACTAAATCCAGTATACCTGACTTTCTTGAAGGAGGAGAGCTTTTAAATGCAACTCTGTTCTGTTTTCCTGCTAAACAGTGAGCACACTTCTTTAGTGCCAAACTTTTCAATCCTGAAAGGAGCTTCTTCTTGACTAATAGTGACAAACCCTTCTCACTAATGTGACTGAGCCTCTTATGCCATAACTCAGTTGCATCTTCGCTGTCTACTGCATTAATTTTGTCTGTGGACAACTTTGCCTGCATAATGTACGATGAAGAATATTTTTCACCTCTAGCCACAACAAGAGAACCTTTGGTGAGCTTCCATTGACCATTACTGAAGGTGCTGCAATACCCCTCATCATCCAACTTGCATGTAGAAATCAAATTTAAGCGGATATCAGGTATATGTTTAACATTATTCAATACTAACCTTGTGCCATTGTTGGTTTCTAGGCACACATCACCGATGCCTATAGCTTGAGTTAGCCTATTGTTTCCCATCTTCATAGATCCGAAGTCACTTGACCTGTATGATGTAAATAAATCATTATGAGAGGTAGCATGAACATATGCACCACTATCAATTACTCAACTGGTCTCATGAGATACAAAATTCACCACATCACCAGAAAAAATGATGAGAAAGTCTTCTTTAAGTGCAGCAACATGATTGTCATTACTGTCTTATCACTTTTCTTCTCTTTACCTTTCTCCTTATGTTTCTCCCTTTTTAACTGGCGACAAAACCTCTGAATATGTCCTTTCTGATGACAATAATGGCACTCAATATTAGCAAATATATTATACTTACCTCTGCTTTTATCTCTATTTCTCGGATCTCGAGACTCACTTGTTCCCATTTTCTCAACAACTAAGGCATCAGAATGTGAATAGGATGATCCTTGCGTCTTCCTTCTCATCTCTTCATTCAAAATACTACTCTTGGCCAAATCCATGGTAATCGTACCATCTAGGGCAGAATTAGACAAAGATATTCGGAACGTCTCCCATGAGTCTGGCAAAGTACCAAGCAACCATAGTGCTTGTATCTCATCATCAAACTTGATTCCCATCGCAGCCAACTAATTTATAATTCCTTGAAAAGAATTTAAATGATCAGTCAAACGAGTACCATCTTGATATCTCAGAGTAATCATTTGTTTTATAAAAAATAACTTATTATTTCCAGTCTTTTGAGCATATAACTGTTCGAGCTTATCTCATAAACTGTGTGCATGTGTTTCCTCAATAATATGGTTCAAAACATTATCATCCACCCACCGCCTGATATATTCACACACTTGACGATGAAATATAGACCATTCAGCATTAGTTTTATTCTTTAGTTTCTCCTTAGCAAATATGGGCAAATAAAAATCTTTCACACATAAAAGGTATTCCGTCTTTCCTTTCCAAATATGATAATTCGAACCATTCAGTATAACCATTCTACTCGTATTCGTTTCCATTGTTTAACACAAGGTAGAAAAATCAAGCAATAACCAGATGCTTTGATACCACTCTGATGGGAGAACAGTAACAATTCGAATAATATCGAATCAACGCAGTGGAATAAAATAATCTCCCATCTTGTGTAAACCTAATATGAATTGATATAGTAGAGTAAAATAAATACCAAGTACGCGAATACAAGACGATTTTTTTATGTGGAAAACCTCCTCGATGTGAGGAGATAAAAAACCACGGGACCGGAGTCCTCCCGAAAATCTTCACTATCAACAAAATTGGGTGATTAATGTTCTTCTCTAGCAAATACTAGAGGTACATAGCAGCAAACACCTCAATAACATAATTCTTGTCAATACACTTGAATTTCACAAGAAATCAAGGATAAATCTGACCAAAAACACAGGTTTTGATAAATCCGCGAAAAACCTGATAGATGGAGTTTCAAACGAAAATCAAACCGTTCAGATTCGAGAAAATTGCGCCACGAACATGCTGACAAAATTTCAACTCAATTGGACCACGAATCAGCCTCCGATGCTAGCTTAATGTAAATCAGATATTGTCCCAAACCCCAGATTTTCCGCTTTCTCTTTTTCTCTTGTTACTATTTTCTTTTGCGGCTACCACTTTATAAAGATAGTGAGAAACCCTATTTCTCAATATAACTTATCATATGGGCTCAAGCCCTTTTTGGACTTACAATTCATTGGGCTTCCTCCACATAGGAGTGAACCCAGCTAACACCATCCTGTTCTCAAAGTGCTCACCTTGGAGTGCGTACAGGTTTCACTGCCGAAAGAAAGAAAGAAAGAAAGAATGAATGAATGTGTGTACACGTGTTGATGCACTAGAAAATACGGATGTCCATGACGCAAAAGCAGGTCAAGTGCGTTCGGGCATTAATCATGAGATTCCACCCCATTAATTAAAGTTAGGACAGATGTTGATAAAGATAGCTAAAGTGTATCCAGGCTTTAATCACGTGATTCTATCGCAAATGACTGAAGTGCCGAGACTTTTCCAGAAACGCCCTCATCTTTGGTTGATAATCGCGATTAGTGGAATCATACTAATAACCTAAGTAGCACCGACACGCGACATGACACGACACGACAGGTCGACACGTCATTTCTAAAAAATAGAGAATTCCGACACGTTGCGATACGTTGTATATTAAATGAATATTTTTATTTTTAATTAATTTGATTTAAATTCATAAATAATTAATTAATTAAAAAAAGAGCCTATAATAAATTTACACTAATAATATTAATAAATCAATTCATTTGAAATTCGAAAAAATATATTCATAGTTAATGCGAAACATGTTTTTAATTTTAACAAAAGTTATTGATGAAACTAATAATTAATAAGAAATTAGAATCAATTTATTTAAATAAATCCATGATTTTCTACCATGACAAAAATTTATCATTATTCAAAATTTAATACTTTTATTTTTCAAAATTATATTTTAATTTCATTTATTTAATTTTTCGATTAAAAAAATCCTCAAAATCCACTCATTTTTCCTTCGTCCATTTCCTTACACCCCAAATTTATTTTACTTTTTTCCCTCCCCAACACTGGCAGACAGGCTGTCAACCTTCACTTTCCCTCCCCCAAAGCTCAAAAGTACTATTTTTCTTCCGTGAGGTCTCTCGAATTAGGGTTTTGTTGATTTTCGCAACCCCCAATATTTATCTTTTCTTTCTTTTTTTCTTTTGCTTCTCTTGCAGTCCACCTAGAAAAGCTACGAGGCTTCGCACCAGTTTCGTACGGGGCTGCTTCAGTGCGTAGCATGTACTATCTCTTCTTAGGTGGTGTTTAGCTTTTATGGGGGTGTCCTTGGCGGGGGTGTTTCGAAGATTCGTGTAGCTCCGTAGCTTGTCCTGTGGGATTTTGTTGGGCCGATCGTCAGGTTTCTTTCCGTTAAAATTGCGATTTTTACGGGGAGGCATTTGAGCTGGTAAAGTTACCCTAATTCGAGAAACCCTAGTTACCCTCCTTTTCCTCCTCCTTCTATTGCTCGCCACACGACCCCTTCGGCCCTTCCTCTCCTCTTCCTCTCGATCTTTCTCCTCCTCCTCTTCGCCGCACGACCACCTTCCTCTCCGCACGACCCCCTTCCTCTCCTCTTCCTCTTGATCCTTCTTCTCCTCCTCCTTGTCGCCAATCCATCACAATAGTGGCGGCCCTTGTCGCTCTCTCTGGCTGTCTCTTGCCATCGTGGTGGTCCGTTCATGGCTTCGTCTTGCCGGCGGGAGCTTGCTTTTTCTCTCTTCTTTCTCTCTGTTCGGCTCTTTCTCTAGCCGTCTCTTGCCGTTGCTTGCGGCCTCTACTCCCTCGCCCTCCCTCGCTTCCACCCTCCATCAGTCTTCCGGACACGCGTCGACACGCGTGTCGAGAAAAGTTGACCTTGTGTCGAAAAATCCGACATGTGTTGACCGCGTGTCCGACCATGTCCGAGCGTGTCGACGTGTCCGACATGCTCCGACACGTGTCGGACATGACACGGAAGCACGGACATGCTTCATAGCTAACAACTATATAAAGGGGCAAAGCCGCATGGTAAAAAGCACGCATCACAAACGATACTCGGACCTCATCCTTTTCTTTTCCTGACCACAAGCCCCAGCAGAATACCGCAGTTCTCGAGGTACTCCTGAGCTGCCTTCATACTTGACGTCTTTCGGCCGCATTCTGACGTGGGACACCTCAAATTTTGATTTTAATTTGTTATTTGATAGATTTAGGAATTTATTATTTGATACTATCTTTCTTCCCTTTTCTTTTAACCTATTTTTTTGGATTTTTGGATTTTTGGATAATATCCTAATAATTAGGTGATTTGATTTTCACTTTTGGTAATTATTCAATTTGTTTGTAGATTTATTTTTATGATTTAGTAGATGTTATTTTCTCTTTTAGGAGTTATCCGATTAGAGCTATTTTGTTCTTAGTGAATTAGGGTCTTCAAGTATTTATTTTCTCTCTTTTCATTTTGTTGTGCTTTGTTCATTTTTTGGCAGGTTGAAGACAAGATGACTGATTCCCAGTTGCAAAATCTACGCCTAAGAATAGGCCCAAACCCAAACTTAGAGCAAAATGGTCGGCTGTTGCATATGCTCAATCCACTTGGGGGCGCTAATGAGTTCGTTGTAGTGACGTATAATCTGCATGTCTTGGCAGATTACATAGTGGAGAACTCTAAATTACGTAAGAAGCTAGAGGACGTGGTGGAAGAATATGTCAAGCAACTAGAAATTTTAGCCAAACTAAGGCCCGCTGATCCATCTGCTTATCCTTGTCCACCCTATGGTGGCAACTGGCCTGGTTATTGTTATCCGACACCGAATCAGAGAATAGATGATCTAGAGAAAAAAACTTGAGAAGCTAGAAGAGTTCATTACTGAAAAATTAGGACCATGACATTAGAAAACCTATCAATATGTGGATGTTAGCAGATGGAGATTCCATTGCTAACATGCTCGTTTATTCCGGGAGAGAGTTAAGCGAGCCTAAGACTAAATCTTCAACATAATATGGAGGACGAAGAAGCGATGAGTGCATCCGCAGGGAGCCTCTTTTCCATAGCAAAGCAAGCCAATGGATTGAGAATGCATCAGTCACTTTGAAATGTCTCTACGTTTTACTTTGTGTCGCGAGTGCGAGTGTGTATGCACCCCAGTGTTGTGTGTGCTTCAATAAAGGAGATGAGCGATGGCTCCTCCATGTAATCACTATTTCAAGAAAAGCGAGAAACTCTCTTCACCTGTCCTTGAGGCAGGGGAATATGTGTGCTCGTTATCTTTAGGCTTTCGTCTTTAAAAGATAAAAAATAAAAAAAATAAGTGAATGCAGGTATGCTTGCTACTCTTTTCATCTGTCCTTGAGGCAGGGGAATGTGCGTACTCGTTATCTTCATGGTTTCGTCTAAATAAAAAATTGAGTGCTTGCAGGTATGCCGGGTTGATCTGATCTGTCATCCTCCATTCCGTAGTATCATGTCCCTTGATTTCCTGGTCATCATCGATATTTCCCGAACTTATTACGCAATTGAAGATTTACTAATAAGAAAATCTAGTGTTTTTATAAGAACTCAAGAGAACGACAAACTGACCCAATAGGAGTGCTTTTTACATGGACGAGATCGCGGAGATGGAGTACACTAAATGGACTTAGATATCACATGAGTCAGAATAAGACGAGAACTTCAAGATCTTCTCGACACTAGGCTAGGTCGAGCAAGTTCATGGTGTTCATGACTTGTATATTTGAGCATGTTAGAATATTTAAATATTAAATCACACTTTTATCAAATAGCTTAAACTTGTATAACAGTTGGTAGTGGCTGTATAAAATTCCATAATATTAGAATAGTTGGTCTTAAGTCCAAATTTTTCTAAATCCTTATCTGTCTCCTTAATTACATATTTTCATAGTTTAAGTTTAGGCCAAAGTTCAACTTATGTAGGAGACTTAAACTTTTGGAACAATTGACAGTGATCATACAAAATCGCACAAAGTAAATGCTTGGGTCAAGTGAACACGAGTTATATTCTAATCATGTCCTTCATAGATCAAGAGGTTTATTAGGAAGAATTCATTCACCATATCAAGAGAAGAGTTTAGGACTCATAAAAATCAAACTAAACAACACGAACATTATCATTACCAACAAAATGAAGTTAAATCATCCTCCTATTTATGATTAGTCAGCAATGGAATCTCCACTTGCTAACTAAGGGGATAATGACAAATGATTTGAACTTTGGCCTAACATACAATGTCGTTCCTATACTTTTAATTTGTTCAATGTAATCTCTAAATTTTAGCGTAATGTGCAATATTGTCCTTATATTTTAATTTGTTCTTGTGGTCATTAAAATTTTAGTAAATGTTCAATCTAGTCTCAAAGCTATATGAAAATATCCGATGTTATCCTCGCATTAATTCAAGTTTAGGGAGTTTTGACCAAAAAAAAAAAAAAAAATCAAGTTTACGGATAATATTAAATATTTTTATATAGTACGTGAACTAAGTTGAAATACCAAAAATCTATGGACCATATTGAATAAATTAAAGATTTAAAGATTTAAAGATCATTTATGACATTTTCTCTAACAAAATCACCGTCCCAATAATTACTTTCCTCTAGTTAAGTTTCCTCCTCAAATTCTTCTGATGGTAGACACTATTGTGTTCAACTTCATCAGACCAACCTGCATGGAAAATTCTACGGTCCGCTGTTCCAAAGCTGGAAAGTTTTCATGTTAGTAGAATTATAAAGTTGGTGGTAATTTTTCAATTTTGTCGATAAAAAAAGTATGACTGTTACTCACTTATAAAATTAAAAATTTAGACATAAAATTGAAATTCAAACAAATAGTTCCAGATTATGCACTCATAAACGAACACCGTCGAATATCACAGGATTGCATGAAGACATAGACCAAGAAAAATATAACTTTTTCCTGATTCTACCTAGCTAGAACATGAAATCTATCCATCGAATAGGTTTTATAATTTTTAAAACTTGAAATCTATCATACATACCTTAGAATCTAACAATATACAAGTTCCTATCGATCTGGTTTTCTGATTCCTAATTCTACCATAGAACCATGCTCGCCCCTAGTATCTATTTGGCCTCCCCTTACTGATTCAACAAAGCCTCCAATGGTCTCTTTATGGATTTTAGCCAATTCTTTTTCTCTTAATGTTTAGCAATCGTGCGGATTGCAGATAGAATAAAGCTCTCATCTTTCTCTATCTTTCCCTTCATCTCATTTTTAAAGGGTTTGTGTTAAATTATGTATCAAGTTTAAACCCATATACTACATCCATTCAGGACACATATTTCTTTCCCTTCAAGCTACACAATCAAGGACGTGACTCGGTGGATTTTGTTAAAACCTATAGGCCGAGACTTGGAAGATAAAAGAGAGGCACATAGATGTCACGCCCTGATCCTCAAGCACATGCCTATCCTTCGGTGGTCGATTAAATTGCGACGTCCTAGGACGCGTCACCAACCCAATTCATTTTAATGCGCATGCGGAAGCGTATAAATAAATCCCCAGACAACATAAAGATGGGATAGAAAAGCAGGGCCATAAATTCACAAACCACAACACACCTTTATACAAAGTCGACTAGTTTATTTACAATACTAGTCTATGCATAAGGGTCTACAAAAGACCGGCTCAACAAAAGAGAATTGCCCTAAGATCAGCTAGTCAGATTCATTTGCCGATCCTTCGGTCTCCACCGACTCCGGACGGGATGTCGAGTCCTCCACCAAACCATCTGGAGGGTCACCTGCACTCTCCCCTAGGGTGGCATCGATGATCCCAGCAGGGATTTCAAAACACTTGAGGGGACCCACCCAGAATCCATTGGGTCCGTAGCGAAACCATGCTCTGAATCGATGAGGTACCCTATAAGGTAGGTTCTCTTCGACCTAGACCGTGGTCACTACTAGTTCATAGACCCAGTGGTTTCCGGGATCGGGGTAGTTATAAACCCGCTTAGTGACCCTCATCAGTCGACCAAAACGCTCGGGAGGATTCGCCATCTACGGACTTAAAGATGTTAAGCTTACGACGGGGTGAGACAATGTCTCAGCAAGTCCGCCTCCTAAACTCCGACTAGGAAGGAAATACACCTAAAGACTTTCTAGTCACACACAAGATAGATGACTTACCTTGCCTCAGTTCCTTCCTGCACGTCAGTATAAATCATAAACTCAATTAATTCCAATCAAACTATTGATCAATCGGATCACTCAATTCGATACATCCAATACCATCTATAAACTCAATCGATTCAAACACCGCTCACCCAAGTTGAAATAGATGGTATAGCTCACCAAAGCTGAAAGATATATAATAATGCTCACCGAAGCCGCTATATATCTATATATTGCTCGCTAAAGCTGATACATATATATTATTGCTCACCAAAGGTGATATATGTATAATATAGCTCACCAAAGCTGATTAATGCTCACTAAAGTTGATTAATGTCTATATATTGCTCACACAATCTGAACTACGATAAATTAATCCTGGCCAAGGACCTTGTGCTTTGCACACCGAATCCTCGATTAAATAACAACTTGGCCCAATTTCATTGTGTTAAAATATACTCGATAAAAATAATCATATGTGGGTACTTGGTTGGCCTGAGCAAAAAATATAATATCTTTACTTTAGAAAATCCCACTATTTATATAGTGTCTGAAAACATTTTTGGCGTTGTAAATCGACACCCTAAAATGAATGCCTCCAATATTTTGCTTCATAAGATTGTGATCAACTACATCAGACCCAAATCAACGTCAAAAACTGATGTCTCTCACTTGGAAGCGAAGTTGATGTACGCTATCAACATTGGTTACAAGTTCTCTCTGCCTCACACTATTCTAATGCACATGTGTAGGACAGTGGTGAAGGACAAGGGACAACTTCCTTACTCTGCTCTTGTTACTAGATTACTCAGACATTTCAACATTCAGCCTCCTGCTATTCTGTGTGTTCAAACCATTGCTCCAATGGTAGTTGGTTTGAAGATGGTCTCCAAAATGAGACTGAATGAGTTGAATAAGGCATTGGAACGTGTGAAGGAGAAATCCCCTGCCAAGACTAAACAAGACTCTGTAGCGAAGAAGAGAAAAGGCAAAGAATTAATGAGTGTGCCAATCAAGAAGAGGAGAGCCTTCATCTTGCAGGATGAAGAAGATGAGGATGATATCACTCTCTCTGCTTTTGCCTTGAAAAATTTAAAGAGCTTTGTTAGTTTTGATGAGCCAGAGGACCGAGAGCACGGAGAAAGAGAAGAGACATAGCAGAAAGATGAAGAAAGAGAAGAGAGAAGAACAGAGGAAGAGGAATGAAGAACAGAGGAAGAAGAGAGAGGAAAAGAACAAGAGGAAGAAGAGGGTCAAGATGACTCTTTTGAGCCAACATTTGCTGCATCCTTGTCAGAAGACTCGGGCAAGACAAGGAGTGAAAATGCAGGAGAAGGAAGTGAAAAACATCACCTCAGCACTGAAGAAGAGCATGAACAGGAATATGAATTCTTTTCTCTACCTGAAGGCACAGAAACAAGGGGAACGACTGACAAAAGAGTTACTTCTTCACTTGTTTTCACTAGTGATGTTAGTAGATCTCCAGCAGATCCAGATGATGTGTATGCCTCTTAATACCCTGAAGCAGATCTTGAGGCATCCACTCCAAGTCCTGGTGATCGAACTACTGATGTTCCCTCACATCTCAAGACTCCTGGAATTGATTCGGTTGGACCTAGTGCCACATCAGAACTAACAGCAGACTTTCAGAGGTTGCTGGATCTCATTTTGGATTTGAAGGGTCAGCAACATGGATTCGAGTTAGAGATGAAGAACATGATGACAGTTTTCAAATCAACTTCAGACTCTCTTCAAGAATAGCTACAAGCCCTGAAGACTCAAGTGCAAGAGAATGCAAAGGGTAAGGATATTCAACAGCTGAAGGAGACTCTAAAGAACCTGGAGGAGACTGTCAAGTCTATGGGGGATTTCCAGATCGTTCGCATCCCCAAACAGCCCTGATTTTACCCAACTCTTTTAAGTTTTTCTCCATTTTATGCTGTTGACAAAAAGGGGGAGAGTTTATGCAGATTTGACTTTGGGTATTTTTGCTTGGTTTGATAACTTTTTGTTTGGTTTTTTTGGTACTTTGGTTTTGGACTAACTTTGGATTGGTATACTTTGGATTTTTGACTGTTGTTTAATTGTGAATCTTTTTGACGCTTGCGGCAACTAAGTTTGTGATATTGATTGTGGCTGGATAGTTATTTATCTTGCAGGATTAACATGTTTTTTGTAGTTGCAGAATCGATACTATCTAGGTCCTAATCAACTTACTTTCATAAGATATCACGTTTTGCTTAAGTGTTGTTTTGTAGGTCAAAAATTTTCAAATCTGCAGAAAAGTTGATGGTAACATTTCTAACTATCCGAGCTGCATTTCTCAGAGGATTCTATCAGGCTGGAGAAGAAGAAGGAGTTTAGAAAGCCATGAGAGAGTTTTCATAAAACACTTACTTTACTTCAAGGGACTCTGCCCAACACATTACATCCTTCTTGCCTTTTATAGGCAAAAAGAGGTTACACACAAACAAGGATTAAAGCTCACGGGTCCTGGAACAAACAGAAGTGCCGAAAGGGAATTATTTGCATGTTATGAACAGTGGCAGTGAATAATGATTTCCCTAGCCTACTACTACAGTAAAAATGAACAGTAACTTGCTACAGTGCTTTTGTACGGACAGTGATCTGGTACAATCAACGGTTTCTTCCGTCACGAGCATTGTAGTCATAGTTTGAGTCGTCTGAACTGTGCCTCAGAAGATTTTCTTCATATTTTTGCTTGAATGCATCAAGTGAGTCTGGTGAGAGAACAAGGTTTGATGAGGATGCTTCTGCTTGATTCTGGGAGGAACTTGTAGTGTCGGCAAGAATGCTTGGCTGAGGCCAATTGGATGGTTGAGCATAATAAGATGTGTCCATGCCTTGGGATAAGGACAAAGGTCCGTGATCATAAGGATCTTGGGAAATAGGACCTCCCCATTTAGCATAGGGGTCTTGAGAGGACTATACAATGTCATTTTTGTCTGCCATTTTTGTTTGAATTCTTCGAGTGCTTCCTTGGCTTTTGGCGCGAGACTATAATGATCCCATGCAATGAGTATATTATAATTCCATGCATCTTCAGGAATGGTTTTATTTTCCTGGCACAAGATTCTCTGAAGTTCTTGATACTGGTGTTCACAGTAACCAACAGGACCTGGATAAGATTTGTGAATTTGAGATTCTACACTATGCGGTATAGGTTTATAGGATGTGGTTCCTATAATCTACGGGGCATTGATAATGTTGCCATTATTTGTGACAAAAGCCCATGGACGTCGGAAGCACAAAATAGCATGGACCTTAGGGTTTGGCTGTGTGGTTCTCAGTTCTTTCTGTAAGAGCCATTTCCAGTGAGTTGGAGGATAAAACCAATTAAGGAAATCTAAGAGATTTCTGTCACTCTCTTTTTTAATGTTTCCTTTACCGAGTCCAAATATCCTGGTGAGATTAACAATGAATCTTTTGGTTGGAATCTCAATAGCTATTAAGTACTTATTGGTTAAGTACCATAATAACCAGCGAAGTTGAATAGGGAAATCATCTTCCTTCTAGATTAGATGATGTATGAATAGATAGTTTGAATTCAATCCAAAAGGATAAAGAATCGAACGTCCATTAAGTCTGAACAGATTTGTGTGACATTGTCATATGAGTTTATCCAGATTTTCAGTAAGGCTATCATTTTGGATGTGCTCAATGATCTCATGGGGATATCGCCAGCTTGGCCAGTCTCGTATCCTTTCAATCTTATACTTCTCATTGGAATGAAAAGTATGGAAAGCATGCCTCATGATGTACATGTTGATTTCTGCTAGTGCTTTTGGTCTTGACAAGAAGTCAGCAAGCACATTTTTTTTTTCCGGTAATATGTTTGGTTTCAAAAGAGTATTTTGAAAACCATTTAGCCCATCGAAGCAGTTGAGAATTTGGAATCTGCTTCTGTTTAACCTTGGTCATCTGAGGGAAAGATGCCATGTCTAATTCTACCAGGAAGTGATGGTCGATGAGATGGAATTCAAACTTTTTATTCAATTTTTCACCGCCAAGATTTCTTTGAAAGTAGAATGATAATGCATTTTAGCTTGGGAAATTTTCCACTTTTGTAGGCACACATGTGTCTCTTACCATCAATTTCTTCAAACAAGATGGCTACCCAGTGTTGACACCTAATTTAAACTCATCTTTTAGAAAAAGAAGATAATCTTTGATTATAGAGGGAAATTTTGAAAAAATTTTGAATTCAAAATGTCGTGACCTCTTTTTTTTTTTTTTTTTTTTTTTTTTTTTTGGCGCCCGCAATCAGGTACGAGCGTCTAAGGAGGCTAATGGCTCGGCTGAAATTAGTTAGGCCCGGACTCTCCCAAGTCCACCAATTCACGACTTCAATAGTCTAAATTTTTAACCTATAAATCAATTTTTGAAATGGAGTCGCCACTAATCGATTTGGGGTAGGTTGATTAGAAACCCAAGTGAAGTATCGGGAGAAGTACTCACTCTTACGCAACCAGAGAAATTAGGATCGGGGACTTGATTACACTAGTTAATCACTAATGCCCTTTCGGTACATAATCTTGTTTAAACCTTGAGTTTTTTTGGATGTTTGAGGGATTTTCCATGCATTTTTGGGAGGAAAAACATTTTTGAGTCTTTTTCTAATTTTTTTTGGACATAAAAGGGATTTTTTTTGGATTTTTGGGTATTTTTGGAAAAATACAAGTCTTTTTGGCTTTTTCTGAATTTTTGGTTTTTTTTTGGATTTTTGGCATTTTTGGAAAATATGGAATATTTTTGATTTTTTTTTATTTTTCGAAAAATAAAATATTTCTTACAATTTTTAATATTTTTCGAAAATAAACCATTTTTTGATTTTTTGATTTTTTTGAAAATAAATTATTTATTTATATTTATTTATTAAAATATTTTTTTAAAATAAAATAAAAGCCGACCCGGTCGGAGTCCGCGGGTTGGGTCCGACCCGGCCAGCGACTCGAAGCGCGGACGGGCCCGCATTGCGGGCCCTACTCGGATTTTTCTCCTTTTTTTATTTATTAAAGAAACGGCGTCGTGGCCGGTGTGTAGGGACACTGCCCGACCCGACAACCCGGTCCGACAGCCCGCTCCACGACCCGGCTTCCCTTCGAAAACCCTACCCGGATCCGACCCGACTCGTGACCTGACCTCCGCCGCCCCCGAGATTTACGGAATCCCTATCCGGTTCCCGATCCGGGTCGGACCCGACAACCCGGGATCGTGACCCGGAAAATCGGGAACCCTAGGGTTTCCGAATCGAGGCGTTGAGGAGGCGTGGCGGTGACGATGGCGATGATGGCGGCGACGGCGGCGATGACTGGACTGAGGGGAGGGAGGTGGCGACGGCGCGGTACCTGTTCGTGATGACGGCGTGACGAGGGCGGCGATGACAGCGAGACCCCCGTGAATCTCTTCTTCTCTGGCGTCTCTCTCTCTCTTTCTCTCTCTCTCTCTCTCCTCCTCCCTCCGGCGAGACCCATATCCAAAGCCGCGAGCCCTCGGCCCCCCTGAAGTCTCTCAATGGGGTGTCCAAGGGTCGCGACTTCGATCCCCTCTGCCTCTCTCTCCCTTCGTGTGTCTCTGTGTGTCCTCTTCGTCGTTGGGATCGACGACCTATTTATAGGCCGAGGGGCGGCCGGTCGACGGAGTTCGACCGTTGATCGCCACGGCCTTCGCCGGCCGAACCAGCGTCCCATCCGACGCCAGCTGCCCCCTGCTCCACGTCCCATCGTCATCCGGTGCCAGCTGCTCCACGTGTGTCGTCGCTGCTCCTCCCTTCCGCTCCGGCGTTGCGCCCCCCTGCGCGTGCTGCAAAGGCGCGAGGAAGGAGAAGATCTTGTGGGGCTGGGTTGAGGCAAAAATGGGCCTTCAGGGCCCATGCGAGGGCTGCTTCTGCTATTTTTTTTTGTTATCTGTTTATTTATTATCCGAAAAAGATAAAATAAAATAAAGTAAAATAAAGTAAAACCTAATTAATTAAAAGGAAAATTTAGGCGTCAACAGCTGCCCCTCTTTGAAGGTGAGCTCGCAAAGGTTGCATTCGAAGACAAACTGATGCCTAAATTTTATCCATACATGCGTGGCAGATTATATTTTATTTGGGACCTATTATCCTATGCAAAAAGAGCAATATAACATTACATATACTAAGACAGATAAGAAGATACCTATAGTTACTTACCGGGAGTGAGCGAGATAGGGTGTGAACCCCGAGTTTGGCAAGTATCAAGGCGTCATCTTACCTGGTGATATGAGGAGGTTGCTTTTCCAGGGCTCGAACCATTCTTCGGTCGCCTGTTAAAACAATCCATGATTTGCCTATGACCCGAACCTTTCTTCGGTCGCCTTGACGGGAAATTGCTCCTCCAGGACCCGAACCATTCTTCGGTCGCCTGTTAGAGCAATCAGTGGTTTGTCTCGGACCCAAACCTTTCTTCGGTCGCCGTGACGGGAAATTGCTTATCCAGGACCCGAACCATTCTTCGGTCGCTTGTTAAAACAATCAATAATTTATCTAGGACTCGAACCTTTCTTCGGTTGCCTTGACGGGAAATTGTTTTTCCAGGACTCGAACCATTCTTCGGTCGCCTGTTAAAACAATCAATAGTTTGTCTAGGACCCGAACCTTTCTTCGGTCGCCTTGACGGGAGATGCGCCGACCTTTCTCAGGGCGTCTGTTTTGTGAGGGTGTCTTACCTTTGTCAAAGACACTAGTTGGTACCCGACCCTTCTCGGGAGGATGTGCCGACCTTTCTCAGGACATCTGTTTTGTGGGGGTGTCTGACCTTTGCCAAAGACACCAGTTGGTACCCGACCTTTCTCGGGAGGATGCGCCGACCTTTCTCAGGGCATCTGTTTTGTGGGGGTGTCTGACCTCTGTCAAAGACACCAGTTGGTACCCGACCTTTCTCGGGAGGATGCGCCGACTTTTCTCAGGGCATTGATTCTGGAAGATACCTGGACATTCACAGGCATATCAAAGAGTACCTGGATATTCACAAGTACTAACCTGAAGGATATTTGGGCCTTTGCCGGCGTCAAAAGGGGTATTTGGCTGATCATAGGCATTGAAGGGGTACTTGGATGATCACAAGTACGAATTCTTGGGGGATACTTGGACATTCAGAAGTATCGAAGGGATACTTGATAATTGGAAATATCGAGGACATACCTTGGGTATTTGTGAAGGTTTTTCATCTCCTGGTAGTTGAGAATATCGAGGACGTACCTCGCATATTCGTGAAGGTCTCCCACCTTCTGGCAATGAGAATATCGAGGATGTACCTTGAATATTCGTGAAGGTTTCTCACTTTATGGTAAAATGGAATATCGAGGACGTACCTTGGATATTCATGAAGGTCTCTCACCTCTTGGTGGCGGGAATATCGAGGACGTACCTTGGATATTCATGAAGGTGTCTCACCTTCTGGCAATGAGAATATTGAGGACGTACCTTGGATATTCGTGAAGGTTTTTCACCTCTTGAAAATTGGGAATACTAAGGACGTACCTCGCATATTCGTGAAGGTCTCCCACCTCCTGGCAATTGAGAACATCGAGAACGTACCTCGCATATTCGTGAAGGTCTCTCACCTTCTGGCAATTGGGAATATCGAGGACGTACCTTGGATATTTGTGAAGGTCTCTCACCTTCTGGTAAAAGGGAATATCGATGACGTACCTGAGATATTCGTGAAGGTCTCCCACCTTCTGGCAATGAGAATATCGAGGATGTACCTTGGATATTTGTGAAGGCGTCTTACCTTCTGGAAATTGGGAATATCAAGGAAGTACCTTGGATATTTGTGAAGGTGTCTTACCTTCTGGAATTAGGAATATCAAGGAAGTATCTTGCATATTCGTGAAGGCCTCCGCCTTCTGGTGGCGGGAATATCGAGGACGTACCTTGGATATTCATGAAGGTGTCTCACCTTCTGGCAATGAGAATATCGAGGACGTACCTTGGATATTCGTGAAGGTTTCTCACCTCCTGGCAATGAGAATATCGAGGACGTATCTTGGATATTCATGAAGGTTTTTCACCTCTTGAAAATTGGGAATATCGAGGACGTACCTCGCATATTTGTGAAGGTCTTTCACCTCCTGGCAATTAAGAACATCGAGAACGTACCTCGCATATTCGTGAAGGTCTCTCACCTTCTGGCAATTGGGAATATTGAGGACGTACCTTTGATATTCGTGAAGGTCTCTCACCTTCTGGTAAAAGGGAATATCGAGGACGTACCTGAGATATTCGTGAAGGTCTCCCACCTTCTGACAATGAGAATATCGAGGATGTACCTTGGATATTTGTGAAGGCGTCTTACATTCTGGAAATTGGGAATATCAAGGAAGTACCTTGGATATTTATGAAGGCGTCTTACCTTCTGGAAATTGGGAATATCAAGGAAGTACCTTGCATTTTCGTGAAGGCCTCCTGCCTTCTGGTGGCGGGAATATCGAGGACGTACCTTGGATATTCATAAAGGTGTCTCACTTTCTGGCAATGAGAATATCGAGGACGTACCTTGGATATTCGTGAAGGTTTCTCACCTCCTGGCAATGAGAATATCGAGGACGTATCTTGGATATTCGTGAAGGTTTTTCACCTTTTGAAAATTGGGAATATCGAGGACGTACCTCGTATATTCGTGAAGGTCTCTCACCTCTTGGCAATTGAGAACATCGAGAACGTACCTCGCATATTCGTGAAGGTCTCTTACCTTCTGGCAATTGGGAATATCGATGACGTACCTTGGATATTCGTGAAGGTCTCTCACCTTCTGGGAATTGGGAATATCAAGGAAGTACCTTGCATATTCGTGAAAGCCTCTTGCCTTCTGGAAATTGGGAATATCAAGGACGTACCTCGCATATTCGTGGAGGTTTCCCACCTTCTGGCAATGAGAATATCGAGGACATACCTGAGATATTCGTGAAGGTCTTCCACCTCCTGGTAATTGGGGATTTGAATGTAGCACAAGGCTTACCTGGATGGCCGCAGGCACACAGGTGTACAAAGTAGTGGAATATTTGGATAAACACAAATATTTAATGATATGATCAGAGACTACTCAACCGGTCCAAGCGTAAGAAAGTATACCTGGATCATCGCAGGCACATAATGTGGTGGAATACTTAAGTGGCTGCTAGCATTCAATGACATAATTTTGAAGACCACTCGAGCAGGTCGAGTGTCACGGAGATAGAGTATCTGAACGGTGGTCGGTACTCAAAGACAAGAGGATATTTGGACAGTCATGAGTATCCAAATTTTAAAGACGACTTGAATGGGTCTAGTGTTAACAGAAAGAGCATTTGAGTAGTAGCAGACGCTTGAAAACAGGGGGAATGCTTGGACAGTCGCAAATATCAATATTTGGGGACAACTCGAACAAGCTGAGTGTCAATAAGAGGGAGTACTTAGACAGCAGTAAATACTCAAAGATTATCAAGCATAAAGTTCTAGGAGTAGGGATGGGGGTACGCTTTTTTGGCGATGCCTTTGATCTCTAAGAGTATGCTTGCTACCTGCACAATATGCACACATGTACACAAAGATTGTATATGCTGTAAATTTGTAAATTTTAAATGTGACTTATGCATGATGATCTCGTCAGTTTTGTACCATTTGAATTCCATTGTGGAAGATCTTGAAAGACAACTTTCATTTAGAATGTAGATGTCTTGAGCATGCCAGACGAGGGACTTTCAGTCTGAAAGGACTTTTCACTCGCTCTCATGGGAAAGGTTGTTTTATCCTGACCATTGATGCAGGATTTATAAGGACACTGTTTCACTGTCATCATGTCAGCAGGGGTTCAAGTATTCTTGCAAATGATACGACTTTACCAATGTGAGAGGTCTTTGTTGGAATTGTGATGAAGGCTTGGTCAATGGCTTATCAAAGGGGACCAATAAGGTCATGGCTTTGTGGGAAAGATGTTGCACGATCATCTTCGGGTTTGCAAGTCAAGAGTCCTGTGAAAAGAGATAGAATAATCTTGCTCGTACTTCTTCGAGCGATGTTTATAGACATATGAAATCCTATGTTAATTGAAGTGCCCCTAGTCTGAAGAGACTTTTTACATTAGGATGCCATGTAGGCTTGACTCATGTGTAAAAGGGTGAGAGCTGGTGATTGCCTTGACATTTGTCATCGGTCTTTCCTCTCACAGTCAGATGAAGGCTTTATCAATTGAACCACAACAGCAACTTCTCTTGGGAATACAGATGTCTGCATTTTTGTTTGGGGCATCGGCCTTTCTTTTACCAGGCACACTGCTTTTCTATGTCCCTATTTTTCTTTTCAATTTTTCATTCATGGGCACTGACCTTGCTTTTACCAGGTACGCTGCTTTTTATGCCCTAACTTTGTTCTTGTTGCCTGAGGAACTGATCTTGGTAAGTTCAAGCAAACACCTTTGTTAAACTATTGAGTCTTCATCTTTTGCTGGTGCTTCTGATTATGCTGCTCGAGTGGCAGCAGCCTCTGCTTTGCCTCCATGTGAGGGTGAATTTACAGACTCAATTGGGTCGTACAATGGATACAAGTGCGTAAAGAAAGAATTGCTCTTGATGACTCTAGGGCACTTAAATTAACGCGAGTGTTCATATGCAATAAAGACACTCAAAGATTGATGCAAGTGCAAGCAAGAGAATTTCTATCCCTTTTCTCACCTCGTGATGCTAACTTGCCTTCAATTTGCCCCAGTGTGGGGTGGTTTTTCAACGGGGGGCAAGATAGAAATTTGGCCAGTGTATGGGGCTCAAAGTGAGCAATGGAATGCCTCCCACTATTTTGGTCATCGTACCATTCGCAAGAGAACTCTTTACCCTGTAGTCATGGAATCTTCTACACTCATCTCACAAGTGTATAGTTGGGGGACTGTGTGTGGGATATGGTTTGCCTGTCATCATTCCGACGCGCCTTATCCAGCATGCTCAATTAATCTTGTATTCTTCACTTAGCTGTCTATTCTAATAGTCTTTAATAGAATCCAAGATTTAGACAGACAAAATCATCATGCAAAATTCGCCTGGAAAAAGGCATGCAGTATATGATGTGAAGGAGTTTGTACATTTCAAAATAAATGAATGGCTTTTTACTCAAGAAAAACCTATTAACAGCTTTAGGGGTGCTTACTCGGTGGAATGGTATTCACAGGTGTGTTGTATTTAGAATATCAAAAGAGTTATTCACAAACAGCTATTTACAAATGGGTGTCAATAGATTGCTCATATTGGTTAGGGATATGACACATGAATAATCAGCTAAGGGTTGAGAATCTGATCATGAATTTTTACTCCTGTTTCTTGCAGAAGAGGAGCTGTGGAAATAGCTCAATCAGTGGGGCCAAGACTATAAGTGACTTGAGGCCTGCAGGATCTCTGTCATTTGCTTTGAGAAGTTATTTTGTTTGGGAAAGCTTATCAAAGTCTGACATGCCTTTCATTGATTTGTTTTCCGCATCTTTGACGGTTAGGTGATCCTATAAAAGACAAGAGAGAGCGTGTTAGTCACGATTTTTTTTTTTTTTTTTCAGAAGTCAAACAACTGGAAGCGATACAACATTACCCTTCACTGGTTTGCAAATGATTAAGTGGACCTGGAGTACGAGAAGGACATGAAGTCTCGTGTTTCCCACTTCGTCAGGTCGATTATTCCCCTTAATTGGCTTATGGATGTCCTGTCCTTCTTTACACGAAGTCAGGTGAATTCGATACGGGTTATTCTCATGAACCTCACTTGGCCAATATTGACCATCAAGTTTGGTTTTTGATTCCCAATGTTTCCTGTCAATAGGGAAAATACGTCAAAAGTGAGTTCAAATAGTGGGAGTATTGGAAATGATACCGAATTACCCTTCCCCAGAGTTTGTTTGTGCTAGCTCCTAAGGGTATTTGAATGTCGATGATGACCCTTTATCTTGGCATAGTTCAATGTATCCTTCAATTGGCTTTCCTCATTTGTGACCATGTATGTATGATTGCTGGTCGTTGATTTGTCTTCAACGCCTTCCTTCTGTGGAATTTCTCCTTCTGTCTTTAACTATAGCATCATTGGGCAAAAGTCATGTACCTCAAGCTTCTATGGAATCTGAGATAAAAATCTCAAGCTTTCTGATGGCAATTACTCCTTGGAAGAATATGCGTCTGGAGTGAAGCTTCTAGATTCCAAAGTCATTGTCCAGGGTGTAGGGCTATAGATCGCCTTGACTGTTTGGATTTTCTCCCTGTTGACAGTAATCACTTTAAAGGAAGAGAAGGAACTTCTTCCTCATGCTTCTGGGCTCGTCGAAGTTGAAACTGTAACATCTAGTTGTTTTGGGTGCGTCGTGCGACAAGATAGTCCTTTGGCTTAGGATGGAGCTGGGCAGGAGTGAGGTATGTCATGGATGCTTCGATTTCAACTGTATGCCTGTACCTATTATGTCTCATCTTTTGTATCCTGTAAATAGAAGAGAGGGGTTGTCATTCTTAATATTATGTTAAGGGAATAAGACTTACACTTTTTTGAAACGGGATGCTCCTTTCTGTTTGCCCTCGCTTTCTCAAGTTTGGTCTGTTCACACGATGTGCTAGTCACACTAAATCAAAGGGGATGATGTTCTGAAACATAAAGTGAGAGGGTTAGAAAGACAAACGTGCTTATATTTATCATCTTGTTTTGACAAAAGCTTTTGGGTGATGAAATATTTTTTATTTTCAAAATACGTCTTTGGGGGAGAAAAAGCATGAGGGAAGCCCAGCCTTCAGTATTCTCCTTGGATGATATTTTCTTTTCATGGTTGGATAACATCACTGGGCTGGTTTGGAGTACCGCCTCATGCTCAAACAAAATATTAGAACTGTACAATAGAGTACTTGGAATGAGAAATACAACAGTAACACATTAGACAAGATAAGAAACATGATTTTACAAAAACAAGTAAAACTCATGAAAACTCCTGTGTAAATGAGCGCTTTGATAGTGCTGGTCTTGAAGCTAAGCGTCTTTGAATTCCTCACCTTTAGTAGACTCGAGGTATTCGCATGCGATGACTACCTTGTTGAAGCTACGGAAGTGTAACCCATGCAGCCAACAGTGATGCTTGCAGGACAAAGCTTCTATGAACTACTTTATTAATTCCTCTTAAGCCAATTCAGGGTGGATTTGCATCATGAAAGCCTTCCACCTCCCTGCGTATGCTCGGAAATCCTCTATTGGTCTTCTTTTGAAGTAGGCCAAACTCTCGCAAGACAGCTCAGTTCCAATCTGGCTTTGGTACTGATGCAAGAATGTGGAAGACAACTCATTCCAATCCTTTATGAGGTAGATATTTGCTGTGAAGAATCATTGTAATGCAGACCCCGTAAGAGTTTCTTGGAACGCCTGAGTTGTAAATAACATCGGGCCATAATACTGACTCATTTCAGCATGGAAATACTGCAAGTGAGCCACGGGGCAAGTCGTGCCGTTGTACCTTCGGAGATTGGGTATCCACATTTCTATGGGGGTCATGATCCTACGAGGGAAAGACGAGCTTGATATGTCTTGGTTAGGCCACTGGATTTCCCACTGCATATTCATCGTAGTAGTGAATTTTTCTGTTTCAGGGAAGTTGGACTCTACCGAGATTACCCCATTGCTTTCCTCTGGGTCAAAATTTCCGAATGAGGATGAAGTATTGAAGCTATCCTCATGGTCAGAGGACGAGCTTAGTAGCTCGTTAGGATCGTAGCGGATAAAGACGTACGTTTCCTCTTCTGACGGGCCTTCATCCCCGGGTGAGAGTAGGAAACAGTTATACGATGAATCATCAGTTTCATCGAAATAACGTTGGAAGTCCTTGGGATTGTATTCTAGGGACGGGAAGTCTTCAGGGTCGTACTCTGGGGGATGGTAGCCTTCAAAGCTGTATTCTTGGGAATGCTCGAAGCTTTGGTGCAGTGGCTCGTCGGCAGATGCTGAATTGATTTGCTTATGCTTTCTTTTCTTGGCTCCTGGTCCAGACCTTTTGAGTAAGGCCCTTCGTTTCGCCAGCTCGATTCTGTCAAGGGAAGTGAGAGATATTAGAGTTTCACTCTCTGTTTCACTTTCTAGGTTGATAGGGGTCGGTATTCTTTGGACCCTAGCTCTTGCAGTAAGCTTGGGGAGCTGTCCTGTCGTGCCCCGGTCTTGAACAGGCTCTGTGTCCTTAATCTCGTACAAAGGCTCCTTGCCTTTCCTAGTGGGAAAATTTTCAGTAATAGGATGTTGCTCAGCTGCCCATTTATTATGCAAGGCTTTATTGACACGTTTCTCTCCTATCTTAACAACTAACGGCTCCTCGTGCTCCGCGATCATCAGCTCTTCGTAGGGCAAGGTGATGTCAGGGGTGATGTCAATATTATACTCTTGGTGAAAAACATGAATTAGTTCCCTCCAAGTTTTAAGGGGACTAATCTTCCTGACACTGTACCATCGCAAGGCAGGGCCAGTCAAGCTCGATTGGTACGATTGAATCATCCTTCGGACCAGGTAGGCTTGCAAGTAGGTCTCTGGGCGGGAGGTATCAGCATACCTTTCTCATTCAGGTGCTTTGAGCTCTTTAGGGATCCCAATGCCGGCGTAATTGGAAAGGTCCATGGGATTCTGCCCCTGCAGCTGGTTTAACTTTTTCATGATCTTTTCAAACTGTCTATGGTACTGGCTATCTTCTGGCAAATTTGCGGGTGTCATGACGGTGTTTAAGGCAACTACGGAGTTGGGCTCAGCTTGAGTAGATTTCATTTGTCTCGAGAGTTGTCGAAGGACAATGGACATCTGTCCTACGCCGTCTTCAATGTTGGAGAGGCGATTTTGTACATCATTCTGATCGGCCCCTATTACATGAGGCCATTCACGAGTGATTGGTGGCCGACGATTCATAATTACCTGTCGTTGCGAAAACAATGAATGAGCATGAAAGTAAACAGAGATTGACCCATGACAATGGTCCAACTGCTTTTTTATTTATCAAAAGAGGATTTTATAGACCGCAAACTTCTGACATCTAAAACTTGAAATTGAAATAACATAATGAAATACAAGATATCAAACAAAAGTCCCTAAACAATGGGACAAAACTTTCACGATATTAACACTAAGGGGCACACGTTGCCAATTTATATGCGACGGGGAGCCTTGCTCTTGCGAGGATGTCTGCTTCTTTGGACTGGCTCTGAGATATGTATTCAGTCTATTCCTAAATCCCTTTGCGTAAGCTCTACTTGCTCATGTTGGCTGTTCTCGCTAATTGAGTGAGGGACCAAAGGCTTCCATTTTGTCGGGATACGATGGTTGTGGATGTAGGATGTAGAGGCGTGGTGGGCTTTTTCTTCTCCCTCAAGCCCTTCAGGTACCATGATTCTTTTGCGATGGCACTTGCTCCATGTCTCCTCGACAATGGCGATCTCGAATGCATAGTCACGACTTGGATGGGTAAAATGGAGTGGATGTATTTTCCTCCTAGAAAGCGGCGGGATTTCTTGAAGGGCTCCATACTATCGAGCCACCCTATATGGGTAATAGGGAGTGCAGCCAGTGAGGCCAAGCAATGGAATTGGATGGCTTTGTCTGTAAGCAAAGGGAGCTCTCTTTTCATGAAACCAACCAGCACACCATTTGAATGTCTCAGGAGCGGGGTTTCTTAAGAAATTTATCCAGTTAAAACAGCTTTGGTTGGGAATATATGGCCCTAGGATCACAAATTTCTGTAATGGATTTTTGAAATCATTTATTTCAGACGATTGCATGAAGCATTGAAATTCGCTTAGGTGAGAAAAGAACCAGACTTGCAAAATTTCCGGGGGGGCCCGCATGATTTTTTCTGTGTCTTCTTTAAAACGATTAAGAGATAAGAATGTTTCGGCTAAAATCATATTGACGCAATTTTGCCCTCTTGAGACCTGATCCACCACCCATGCCATTGAGGGACTTATGGCGTTTCTTTGATGGGGGAAAATGATGAACCCGAAAAAGGCTAAAAGGAAAATTTCACTTTTTTGAGCCATGGGTTGATTTTCAAAACAGGCAATCAAAAATGCTAGTGGACAGGTATTATGGTTGCTTTCAAGAGTTTGCCTCACAACATGGACTTCAATTCTTAAAAGCCGTGCTAACCCACGCAACGGGTCAATGCCTGTTGGTGGCCTAACAAGCCGATTCTCAAGAGACTTTCCAGTGATGATGCTATATTCCTCCAGAGTTGGGGTTAGCTCGAACCCACCGAACATAAAAGTGGATGTCCTCGGGCACCAGAAATGTGCCATGGCCTGCAAGACTTCAGGATGAACAGAGATTTGGAACAATGATAGGAGATGATCGACTTTGGCTTTCACGCGTTCTTGGGCATACTGGTCCAATTGATCCCACCATCTGAAGAGCTCTGCTTTGGGAGCGGGAATAAACTGGATATCGTCTTTCCCCATCGCATATAGACTGGGACTTTGAAAAGCTTATCCTAAATTGCCATGGGCCAATAAAAAGACTGAGTAAAAGTAAAGAAATCACTTTGCTTTTAAATAAAAATGACAAGCACAAAGACATGCGCATGAGATGTGTGGCTCGATTTCTAACTGAGAAGGCTTGTTGAAATTAAAAGGGTATCCGCCCGTCGCAGTCTCGCGTTAGCAGCATACCCCCTTATCCTCGGCTAAGAAATTCAGGGAAAAGAAATGCAACTTCTACATCGCAGTCTCGCGTTCGAGATCGTATCTTTCTTAGCACCATCCTAAATATCCTATGGCGGCCCAGGTCCGGCGGCCGGGTTTTGTGTGCCATTTATAGTGTTTAAAACAGTAAAGCATGCACAACAGTTTATAATCACAAGATAATTTATTTTAAGCAAAATTAAAATAAATTTCTAAGCTTTTGACCTGCATAAAGAAAAAAAAACCTAAGTCAGTAAAGAATTTAAACAAGACAAAAATGGCCTAATTCTTCAAAATCCCCAGCGAAGTCGCTAAGCTATCGCGACCTCTTTTTTTTTTGCGCCGGCAATCGACTACGAGCGCCTAAGGAGGCTAATGGCTCGGCTGAAATTAGTTAGGCCCGGACTCTCCCAAGTCCACCAATTCACGACTTCAATAGTCTAAATTTTTAACCTATAAATAAATTTTTAAAATGGAGTCGCCACTAATCGATTTGGGGTAGGTTGATTAGAAACCCAAGCGAAGTATCGGGAGAAATACTCACTCCTACGCAGCCAGAGAAATTAGGATCGGGGACTTGATTACACTAGTTAATCACTAATGCCCTTTTGGTACCTAATCTTGTTTAAACCTTGAGTTTTTTTGGATGTTCGAGGGATTTTCCATGCATTTTTGGGAGGAAAAACATTTTTGAGTCTTTTTCTAATTTTTTTTATGACATAAAAGGGATTTTTTTTTGGATTTTTGGGTATTTTTGGAAAAATACAAGTCTTTTTGGCTTTTTCTGAATTTTTGGCTTTTTTTGGATTTTTGGCATTTTTTGGAAAATATGGAATTTTTTTTTTTGATTTTTTGGAAAATAAAATATTTTTAATATATTTTAAATATTTTTTAGAAAATAAAGTATTTTTGATTTTTCTTGATTTTTTGGGAAAATAAAATATTTCTTACTATTTTTTAATATTTTTCGAAAATAAATCATTTTTTGATTTTGTTTTTGAAAATAAATTATTACTTTTATTTATTTATTAAAATATTTTTCTAAAATAAAAGAAAAGCCAACCCAGGTCGGGTCCGCGGGTTGGGTCCAACTCGGGCCAGCGACCCGAGCGCACAAACCTAGGATCGGGACTCGGAAAATCAGGAACCCTAGGGTTTCCGAATCGAGGCGCCAAGGAGGCGCGGCGGCGATGACTGGACTGAGGGGAGGGAGGTGGCGACGGTGACGGCGACGGCGACGGTGCGGTACCTGTTCGTGATGACGGCCCGACGAGGGCGGCGATGACAGCGAAACCCCCGCGAATCTCTTCTTCTCCGGCGTCTCTCTCCCTCTCTCTCTCTCTCTCTCTACTCCTCCCTCCGGCGAGACCCAGATCCGAAGCCGCGAGCCCTCGGCCCCCCTGAAGTCTCTCAGTGGGGTGTCCAAGGGTCGCGACTTCGATCCCCTCTGCCTCTCTCTCCCTTCGTGTGTCTCTGTGTGTCCTCTTCGTCGCTGGGATCGACGACCTATTTATAGGCCAAGGGGCAGCCGGTCGACGGAGTTCGACCGTCGGTCGCCACGGCCTTCGCCGGCTGAACCGGCGTCCCATTTGACGCCAGCTGCCCCCTGCTCCACGTCCCATCATCGTCCGGTGCCAGCTGCTCCACGTGTGTCGTCGCTGCTCCTCCCCTCCGCTCCAGCGTTGCGCCCCCCTACGCGTGCTGCAGAGGCGCGAGGAAGGAGAAGATCTTGTGGGGCCGGGCTGAGGCAGAAATGGGCCTTCAAGGCCCATGCGAGGGCTGCTTTTGCTATTTTTTTGTTATATGTTTATTTATTATCCAAAAAAGATAAAATAAAATAAAGTAAAATAAAGTAAAACCTAATTAATTAAAAGGAAAATTTAGGCGTCAACACAAAAAATTCAACAGCTGTGTGATTTTGGAGCCACTTTTTTGTTGAGAAGTTGAGTGAATATTGGGAAATCTTTACTTATTTATTGAATTTTCCCTCTATAAATAGATAATGCGAAGCTTCGAAACGGGAGGGGGGCTTTATGACTGAGTTTTCGAAACACCCAAAGGAAATAGAATTATTGAGAGAAAGTAAAAAGTTTTTTCTTTTCTGCTGAAAAGCAGAAGACAGAGGCAGAGAAGCAGCAGAGGGGAAGAAGTGATTGGACGTTTACTGTTCATTCGTCTTCCCCACATTTGCTGCCCCACATCCACTGCCCCGATCGCCGGCTTCTCTTTACCTGCATTGCGCTCGCACCGTTGGTCTCCACCAGCCATCGTCGCGCCGACCCACGACGACCCACGCGCCGACCAGTCGCCACCGCACCAACGCTAGCACCCCTCGGCAGTAGATCTCGCGCCTGCGCCTTTGCCTCTGCGTTCCTATAGTTGAAGCCCACCGCGCTTGCACCAACAATCGACTCCTCGTGACGACCTGAGCCCGAGTCGAGCCGCTCTGCCCCCACCGCTCCAAGGCGCTGCTCATCTTCTGTCGCGAGATCTGCGACCCGCGTCGCTGCTGCTCTCGGCCGCCGCCGTTCCGGGCCTGCCTCTACTTCGCCTCTGGTCCGATGTTCCTGCTGTGATCCCGCCAACAACCGTGACACCTGACGCCGTTGCCCTGAAAACCAGTGATCAACGTCCCTGCTCAACCCGACACCTTGCTGCCTAGAGCCGAAGCTCTGCACCAGCATCTCCGACATCGCCGACGCCACAGCAATCCGCACCACCGTCTCTGCTTGAGAACCGGTGCGCCATCGCCGGCTGTTCTCCGCACCCACGACCTGACGCCCCTGTTTCGCCTCTGTCGTCGCTGATCTGCAGCACCAGAAGCTCCGACGCCCCTGCTCCGCCTCGCCGTGTGACGCCCCGATCGACACTCGTTCTCTCACGCCGGTAGCCGCCACGCCGGCAACCCGCGAAGCCACCTGCTACCTCCTTTGTTTTGCTGCAGGTCTGGTTACTGCCCAAACCTCGTCGGAGCTCCGACGGACAGCCCCTGTTTCGAACGGCGACCCATCACCGAACCACCATCATAGCTCGGTCACCGCTGCTTCCTCGCGATCTCGCCGGAGCACCATCCTCCGCTGACATTGCCCGGCGACGCCCCCGTTCCTCTCTTTTTCAAATTTCACCTAGGTAGTTTTTTTTCATTTCATTATTTTATTGTCATTGATTTATTCATTTCAAATTTTGTTATTATTGTTTAAGTTAGAATATGGCTTGTCAATGTTAATATTTGTGCATTTTGTAGGCATTATCCGCTAGGATTTTGTCTGGAATTAATGTAATTATTAATTTAATCTGAGAGACATCGGATTATTTTTTTAATTATATTAATTTTTGGATTTTTGGTATAATTTTAATTGTTAAATCATTATAATTATTAATTTGATCCGTAAGACTTCGGATCAGATTTTTAATTATTTTGATCTCTTTGTCGTGATAATTAGGGTTAGGATAATCGTTAATTTGACCTGTGAGATAACATGTTATTTTTTTCGATTATTTTAATCCTTTATTTTTTTGATGGCTTAAATTTAATATTTATTTAATATTTATTTATCTTTTAAAAAAAATAAAAAAAAAATCAGAAAATCAAAAAAATCAAAATTCTGCATGAGCATATAGGTTTAGTAAATCAGACATGTAGGTTTAGTAAATTAGAATTCTCTTAGGATTACATTTTTAGAGTTGCATTTTTAAAATTAAGTTAGGGTTGGACATAAATTAATTTTTTAGATAATGTTCGCACATTTTAATTATTCCATTTTTCAAAAAATAGTTTTCTAAGATAGGATAGGGTTTAAGTCAAATTAATCCCTAGAATAAATTAGAAAATTATCCCTTTTTAGATAGTTTAATTAGGGTTTTTGTTAATTCTGAATTTCAATAAAAAAAATACAAAAATACTAGGTGCATGTTAACTAGTTCGCATAATAGTATCATTTAATCAGAATTTGTTCACTAGTGAAGTTAGGTCATGAGGTGCATAATAACTAGTTTGCATAATAGGTCCATTTAATTAGAATTTGCATATTAATAAGATTAAGTCATTTAGTTAAAAAAATGCATTTTTATAAAAGAATTCTAAATTTAAAGAAAATCCAAAAAATAATTTTTTGCTTTGTATGTTTAATCCTTTTGATGCAATTTATTTTATTGAATGTTTATGATTGAGTACCCGTGTGATCACCCATTTGCATGATAGAAATTTAAGTTAAAATAAATCTAAGCTGCCTGCAAAAACATTCTTTGAAAATTAAAAAGAAATGGTACCGAAAGGGCATTAGGAAAATCTAGTGCAACCAAGTTCCTGTACCCTTAGTTTCTGGTTCGTAGGAGTAAATAATCCTCTCATTATTTTACTTAGGTGTTTAATCGACCTACCATAAATCGATTAGTGGCGACTCCTAGTTAATAATCTTTTGCATGTTAAATATTTGAACCTTAAGTCGCGAATTGGTATGGGCTTGGGGAGAGTCCGAGCTAAGTTTAAAGACTTAGTAGTCCATTAACCTAGTTTTAGGTAATGCACTCGAAAATTAGGTTGCGACACCCAGTATTCATCACTGGCGTTAGTTTGGAGAATTCTCTTCCCTATTGATGGGATTTGCAACGGAGGAAGAGTCTACATAATCTTCTTAAGTTCAACGACTGCTTTAGTCTGAGATTTTCCCCAATGTGGAGGATTTTTCTTCAGCATCATTTGCAATGGAATCAACAATTTTGCAAGGTTTGGAACGAAGTCTCTGAGATAATTAATTATCCCAAGAAATTGCTGAACTTGCTTTGTTGTGAAGTTTTCCTCAGGAAATTTCAACAATATGTGGCCCTGGATAGTATGTACATTTATTAAGGTGCATACCAAGAAATTCAATTTTGTTTGGGCAATATTCATCTTTCTTTGAGAAAGCATGATCCCATGCATTTTCACAATTTCTGCAAACTGCTCGAGAAGTTGGTAGTGTGACTGCTCATCAAGACTGTAGAGCAATATGTCATCGATGTATACCACTGCAGTTGACAGAATGGGTTGGAAAATTCAACACATGGTCTTTTGAAATAAGGATGGTGCCACTTTTAGACCAAAAGAAAAAACTTTCCATTGGAAATGTTGATTTGGGATAGAAAAGCCTATCTTGGGCTTGTCTTCAGGATGGATGCCCAGTTGCCAAAATCTGGCTTTAAGATCGAATTTAGAGTAGATGCAAGCCTTGGATAATCCAGCAAAAAGGAAATTTCTGGAGGGTAAAGGGAATTTATCATTTTGGAGAAAAAGGTTAAGAGGCTGATAGTTAATTACCAGTCTCATTTTTCCTCTGTTTTGCTCAGCACGTTTATTGATGTAGAAAGCTTCACAAGCCCATTGAGAATTAGAGATTTCAATAAGACATTGCTGCAATAATTCTGAGCATTCCTTTTGAGCCAAAACCAGGTGTTCTGGCTTCATTTCCATGTGACTCACCTTGTTTGGATTGATATCTTCATTCTTTTTTAAAGGAAGGCGAACAAAGAACTTTGGATTTTCCCACAAAGGATGTGAACATTTTTTATCAAATTCAGAATGGGATCTCACACATGATTCTAACAACTTTTGCATGATTGGATTTAACAAGCTCATTTGGATGGAAAAAAGTCTTTGGATATTGACAAATTCAGAGAATTGGTCCTTATACTTAAGAAAATTTCTAGGAATGATGCGGAGTTGAGAAATCTGAATTATGATATCCCAACCAATGATCAAATCTTTGTTGGGAAGACTGGAATCAAAGATTTTTGTGGTTATGGAACACTGTGGAAAAAATTGGACAGTTATCGGAGTGGTTCTTACATTTGTAGAAAAAGTATATCCTGAAGTGGAGTTGAAATATCTAACATATGAAGTCCAATATTATTCAGGAAGAACTTTAGTGTCTAAGATCGAAGAACTCGCACCAGTGTCTATGAAAGCAATGACAGTGATTGGCTTGGCAAACTTTGAGGTGAAGATTTTTACAGGGAAATTGGGACAATGAGTTTGACTGGAAAATATATCAGGATCTTGTTCTAAAGAAGTGAGAGATATATGAAAAATGTTTTCAGAATCTGAGTCTGAATTAGTCTCACTAGGAGTTTGGTAACAAGAAATGACACAAATAGTTTGTTTAGATGGTTTCTCATCCGCAGAGAATAAGGATTCGATATCATCATTTTCAAGAGAAGTACCAGTTTCATTATCTATATGATGTATTAGATGATTCTGACCTTTTTTTGCTTGGGGACAATTTTTGGCAAAATGTCCTTTCTGATTGCAGATGAAGCATCGATTTGATTTCTTGTGGCTTGAGCGATCTTTCATTTTGCGTAGGTATCGCCATTTCTTCTTTCTCCTGAAGTGTTTAGGGCCATGCTTGGATTTATTTATCCAGAGCTTCTTGAAGTGCTTATTTTTTTCTAAAAGATTTACCACAAGAACCATCACAATCTTTCTTGGAGCATTTGATCTTTAGCTTCTGACGAGAACATGCTCTATCAAGTTCTCTGTTATCATTGACATAAGTCTGGATCATTTGGCGTTTGATACACAGTTCTTCAAGGCACCAATGGATTTCTTGCTGAATTTCTCCTAATAGAATATCCTGAATTCTCTTTTGTGTGGTGAGAAAAGTTCTCTCAACCTGTTGAGACAATTCTTTGGAGATGGAAGTTAGGAAAATATGCTTTAGGTTCGGATTAGCTCCAATACCATAAAAGAGTTTAAGCATTTCTCGATAATGTTTATCAAGATGTTTTTTTCTGGAGAGAACAACATATTCTTTCAAAAAATTCTATCCTTTTGAGTTCTTGGAGATCAGCAGGTTTTCCAACAAAGAAATGATATAGAAGGATAATGGCATGACCAAAGTCGGGAGAGAGTAAGAAATGAAGTTGGTCTTGTTCTGTCACTAATTTCCACCAAAGTTTGAGGCTGCCTATAAATCTTATGACAAAACCAAAAAGGACATCATACTTGTCCTGATTGGTAAGAGCTTGGGTATTTAACCAAGTATGGAATTCCTCAAGTCTTTCTGGCCATTTGTGGTAGGGAATGTCATCAATGGTAAAAAATTGTTTTGATGCAATAGACATATACTGGGAGGAATTATTTGGCTGAACAACCTCTGGTTCAAAGGGGTTGGATTCCATATCCTGATCTGGTGGATCGGCCATGAATATCGATGAAGTTACCGGTACCATAGGAAATGAATCAATGGTAGGGATTGAGAAGGATGATGAGGACGGGAGGGATACCGAATTTGATTCAGTATCAAAGATGTTTGGAAAAGTTGGTTCTGCTGGAAATAGAATCTGGTCTGTCGGGATGACATGATCAAGCTGTTGGATAATAGGATCGGGTTGTGGTTCCTAATTACCCAAATCTTTTAGAAAAGATTCTAAGGGATTTGATAGCATCATTTGATCTGGCTTTTCCCTGATAACTAGTGAGGATTCTTCAGACTTTTTCTCCTTTCCCTTTTCTTTCCATATTCGGTCTAGTTCTTTGAGATGATTTCGCATTTCAGCCACATCTGTCTTATCTTATCTGACAGGAATATCTGTGATAGCAACAAAGATAGACATATTCTGGGCTGGTGGAAGAAGAGGATGCTCTGTCCTCAAGGTCGTCAGGAATGGATTAAGTCTTCCTTCTTCAAGGATCTGGATTTGCCTTTTGAGCTTCTCTATCTCTGCCTTAGGACTTTTGAGATGATGGTACCCTAGATGTTGTCCAGATTCTAAGGCATGAAGCCTCTTTTGGAAATCTGAAAGCATTTTCTTGGTGGTTTCATCATATCTTCGAAGATCTTGTTGCACATTCCCAATCTTGGAATCAATTGCTTTGAACGCATTGTTATGTGTTAAAAGAGTCTCCGATTGCCAGTTTAGGACAGCTTCAGCAACAGGAGTTCTTTTCTGTCTTCCATGTTCATCCATATCAGTGGGGGCAGGTATCTTGGGAACATGTCGATATCTACCTTGTGGATCAATGAATTCTTCTGGAGCAGGGAACAGGAGTTTGGAACTTTCTCGGACAAGAGGGGGAAAGTCTGTCTCATGGAACATGGCTATGGAGGAACTTGGTGGTGTTTCTGGTGGGGCCTCAAGTGGTAGGAATGTCTCTTTGCCCACTTTAGGATTGGCTTATAAAATGGGGAAAGTGCCGGTTTCTTTTGAGGGGGAGATGGAGGAGGTGATGGTGGTGGAGTTGGTACAACGGAGGGCGAAGCAGTGATATCTGGTGGTGGAATTGGTGCATAAGAGACCATAAACTGGATTTTATCACACTCACCAAGAGTATCAACGGAGGGATCTCCGTTCAAGTACCTTTGGTACATAGGATCCTTCGGCTTCTTGTGCTTCCGTCGAGGTAGAGGTTTTGCATATGGATCTATCTCGTCAGGGGAGTTTGTGCAGTAAGAACACTGACAAAAAGTATCCCAAAAATAATGACCATACTGGTCCTTATAGTAATGGACAGGATGTCTATCACTCTTAAAGTATTGAACAAGCTTTTTTGGATCTGGCTCAGAAATTGACTTAGGAACACATGGTTCGATCATGAAGAGGGTCTGGAAGATAGAAGGAGTTTCTTCCTTTTCTTTGCCAAATTTGATGGAAATAGTTCCATCTTTCTTTTTGATGAATTCAGAGTTTGAAGACTGAAAAAACTTATTGTTCTGATGCAATTTTTCATAGTTGGTGATCCAAGTCTCTGGAAGAAGCTTGGCCAACTTTTCCTTCAGGATCTGTCTGGGAACATGAATGCGGGATGCTTGATCATTTTGCATGGAGATGAATAGAGCATCTTCGTTTCCATTGTGGAAATTTAGATTAAGAGCATGGTTCTGCACTCGATAAACCATATGGTAGTGTAGTGTTGCTGCTACAGAATCAACAGTTTGAGGGGCTTCAGTGAGCTGAAGTTGGACTTTTAGAAATGAGAGTAACTGGGGGTCTGAAAGAGCTATATTGAAGTTTGGATACAGAGTCACAAAGATTGTTCCAGCATTTAAAGTGGTTTGGACAATACCAATGCAAGCATGCTGATATTCTAGGAATCTAGTATCCAATAGAGCAATTCTTGCCACAACTGGCAAGCCCTTGCGACCATGAAAGGTAAGAGCAAGACGAACAGCACCATAATGGACATGAGAATATCCTTGTTGGGTTCACTGTCTGTGAAACTCTAGAGGAATCTGGAGAGTAACAAAGTACTCAATTTCAGTGGCAGGAATGGGATGTTGGTCGAACTTGGAGGACTGGACATACTCCTTTAAAGGGGGAGATTGTTAGAGAAAACTCATTTATTATTTTGAAACTGACAAAACCTTTCCAAAAAGTCTAATATGAAGATTTACAGACTCAAGTGTTATAGTCTGAAGAACTCCAGACTCTACTGTCAAAGTCTAAAGACCGCCAGACTTTAATATCAAAGTTTGCCCTCATTGACAGTTTCCAGATCAAAGAATGAAGAGTTATCAAGATGCCGGATTATCTTTAAGGATTCAATTCGTATGGTTTTTGGAAGACCTTATGGCTGGATTTAGCATCTACAAGTGTGATTATTCTTATTGGAATCTACTCCGATATGAAGATTTTTTGAAGGGCAAGCAAACTTGGAAGGTTCTACTTATGGAAACTGAAGATCCTGATTGTATGGGCGAACAAGATTGACGGGCTTTCATCACAAATCACTCAACAATTCGAGATCACCTTTAATTGATTATGTCCAACGGGTAGATTGGAAGAACTCCTTTGGAAAGTGCCAACGGTTGTGAAGGCATGTAAGAGTATTTAAGGAGGACTCTTTAGTTGTTTGAAAGTGTGTGTGCGGGAAAGAGAGAAACTCTTAGCATACAAAAGAGAGAAACTCTTAGCAAGACTTCGTGAGAGATCAGGAGAAACTCTTCACTGAGGAAGTCGAGATCACAAGCTGTAAAATCTCTTTTGATTCATAGTGAAATCTAGCTAGTAGGCTGTCAGCGTGGGAGAATGGACGTAGGCTTGATCTAAGCCGAACCATTATAAACATTGTGTTTCTTTTCTCTTTCCCTAAACTCCTTATTTTAATTCGTAGAGTTATATAACTGTTTAAGACTGTTTACGTTCTTAGTCTATTATCTTCTAAAAGCAATCTACTTTTACTAAGTCTTGCAAAAATTTCTTTAACACCTATTCACCCTCCCTCTAGGTGTTTGTACTAACCCTTTCACCGTCCAATGGGGGTATTGGAGTGCAAATGTGGGACCTCATGGACATCGACACTCCTGAAGGTGCCGTTAAGGATCTAGAGTCTAACCAAGACAATGATCCCAAGCTCCTCCTCAATACTAGTGCTGCCTTGGCATTAGAAAAGCTTAAGTTAATCTTCACCCTTCAGACTCTTTTTACTTGTAGGTCACTTTGGAATGGGTTTGCAAACGTTAAACTTCCTAGGGTTAGCTATTTGTAATTAAACATGCTACTTTTGGAAATGTTTGTTGATTATACTATCTTTGTTCTTTGTTGTTTGACTGGATATTTATATTAAATGCTTCCGCTTGCATCTAATCAAAAGATAAAAAGATTGGATTGGCTACAAGTCCTGGGACGTCGCACTTAATCGACTGTTGAGGGATGTTCACGCTCTCGAGTTTCGAGACGTGACACCGGTAAGATCTGACCACTACACTTTCTATCACTAGAAGCTACATTTTTACAATATTAGTTTAAATTATTGTAATTTCTATCATAACACCTATTCACTCCCTTTAGATGATAGATATAGCCATAACCCTTGTTAGCTAACAATGGTATTTTACCAAACTGGAAGCTCACGTCATGGCTTCTCCACCTTTGAAACTTTCACTCTTTTGTCACTAGGAGATAAATTAGGTGTCGCGAAGTGTAGATATTGATAGTTACCGCAGATTGCAAAAATTAACGATTATAAATTTGGGGGGTAAGTGTACTATTAGTGCCAAAACTTGTGTACGGCGCTCACTTTGGTGCCAAATCTTTATTTTGGATCACTTAAGTGCCAAAACTTTTAAAAAATGATCATTTTAGTGCCAATGCCGATATGATTGGCCAGAAATCCAATGTGACACTTTTTTATTAATTTTTGAAGTTGATGTGGCTCGCTGGAGAGTACAGTAAGCATTTAAACAACAAAGCGATGCCGTTTGGTGTCTCTCTCCTAATTCAAAACCCTAAATTCCCAAATTGAGAGAGAAAGAGAGAGAAGATAAGCTTCCTGAATCTTCCCTCCTCGTCCCCCTTCAACCGCCCACATTCCTCGCCTCCGCCTCTGCCGGCGATGGGCTAGTTGCCGTCCTTGATAGCCCCCCCGCTTGGCGGCCACGGCTCCGACCCTAACCCGGACCCCGATGACGGCCACTCGGCGGCCAAGTCAAAGGCCGTGATCTGGCCAGTGCTCGGGGAGGCTGCCGACGAGTGCGCCGCCCCGATCTCTCCCTCTCCCACTCTGATCTCCCCGACAAGTGTCTGGCCTGCGTCTTCCAGTACCTAGGCTCCCGCGACCGAGGCCGGTGCTCCCTTGCGTGCCGTTGCTGGCTCACGATTGAAGGCCAGAGCCGCCAGAGGCTCGCTCTCCACGCCCACTCAGAGCTGTTGGACGCAGTCCCGGTGCTGTTCACATGGTTTGACTCGGTCACGAAGCTCCCGCTCAAGTGCGACCGCAAGTCGTTGAGCATTGGCGACGACGTGCTTGTGTTGATCTCGCTCAAGTGTAGGAACCTCACGCGCCGAGCGACAGTGGCCGAGCGAGCTAGGTCAGCGTTGGGCGAGGATCGGACAAAAAAACCCTAATTTCAATCCCCAAATTAAAAAAAAAAAAAAAAAAATCCCCAAATGAGTTGTGCAGCGTCGTTTTTATGAGGCCATCCACTTAGGACGGCAAAACGACATCGTTTTCTTAAGGAGGACGGAAAACGACGTCGTTTAAAAGCTATGTCGATTTTTTTAAAAAATATAAAAGCCACGTAATAATTTTGGTCGGAATCTCTCGCCGGTGGCACCAAAGTGATCGTTTTTCCTCCAATTTGGCACTTAAGTGATCCAAAATAAAGTTTTGGCACCAAAGTGGGTGCCGTACACAAGTTTTGACACTGATAGTGTATTTATCCCATAAATTTGGTTAATCCCCAACTGCTTGCCGATTCCGGTGATTCTGGCATATTGATTTTGTAATTTCTGTTCGTTGTTCGCAGTCAGTTTTCTCTGAGTGGGTGCATCGGAATCGGATGATCTGGTGCTTGGATTTGGAGGAATTAGTCCTCCAGCTGGTGGGTGTGTAAGTGGATATTGGAAATTTCCATCAGAATATCCGCTCTTTTTACAAACAGAATGACCTTTCTCTTGTTATGTGGTGCGTCTTATCCTGCATTTACATTGAAATGCTATCTTTAGTAGGATCTTATGTTACTAGGCTTCGTGTAACGCGATAAAAGAATAGCAAGTCTGCGATTTTGTAAGAATAGCAACTTGTGGTTGAGATCGCTTGGAGAAGAAGGTGAAAGTAACCAAGGGGAGCATGCGTGGAAATGCAGAAATAAGAAAGCCACCATGTGTCTTGAAAAAAAAAAATATTAAGATTGACACGTCAGCATTTCCTCATCAGCCAAATTGGATGGATTTTATGAAGGGATTTGATTGCACAAACTTGATAAGTTTTTCATTACACTTTTTGATAATTTTAGGTTTCAATTGCATTTTCGCAATAAGTTATACGACTTCTAGTACACTTATCCTAAAAAAAAAATCTATCTACCATAAAGTTAAGAAGTTCTTTTTCATTCCCGAGTCTCCTGCTCTCTTGCTTAAGCTTTGTTCTGTTCTGTTCATCCTCTCTACAACATCTTTCGCCCACATAATCCTCCTCAGAATATTCTCAACTTCGCTCGGCTTTGCATTCTTCATGACATCATGTAAAAATTATTGTGCGGCCCACATGATATTATTAATTGATGGTTTAATAAATATTTACTACTAAAATGTATTTGGTTATGAGAAGTTACGGCTTTAATGAAATAGTACAATTCTCATTAAGAAGTTACCGTTCTTCCGAAAAGGTGTGACTCTCTTGAAAGTTAAAAGATGCTTTGACGGAAAGCACCTCTTGATAGCATGTATAAATAAGAGTTTGGTCCTCTCTCCACCCACACCATGAGGGAAAAAAAAGAACATTGTATTCTATCATTCATTGGACAAAATATGTTAAGGAAAAAGTGAGTTATGGGAGGGAAATCAAATTTCTCCATTTCTTCAATTTTTCCGCAACGAAGATTTTTCAAAAATTTTCCTGTGGATAAAGGTATGACTACATCCTTCTCATCGTGAAAATCATGAAGATCGAAGATCCTATGTTTTGTATTTTCTGCATTACAGAATTACGTTATCGCTTACACATCATCCATGCCGCTCATCTCCTCTTTCGTGGGGTTCCATACCCAGCTCACCGCTTCTGCTTCAGCACCCACATCTTGATCCTCTTCACTTCGCTGTCTGGCCAGGTGCTCACCGTCCTAGTGCTGTTCGCCAAAGAAACATCAAGCCTTTCGCTGCTGAGATCATAGAGAGAGCTAAAAGAGACTATAGTCCTGATGAGATTGGAGGGGGGTTGTGATGGCTATGTTGCTTATGGAGAAGGTGGTGTTGGTGCTGACATGCACCGTGCATAGTTGCGCTGGTTAAGAGAGAATGAAGGGTTGGGTGCAGAGAGGGATACGGTGGAGAAGAAGTGGAGCATGAGGATCACAGAAGTGCAGGAAGATGGAGATCAAAGCCGAGTTTGGATGAGAGGATCAGCTGAAAAGTATTTGTAAAGGGTAGACTGATTTCGAGGGCTGAGCTTCCATTGAACTGAAATAGTTTGCTCGTTTTGCTACATAAAAGTTCCTTGAGTTAGGTGTTAGAAATTGAACCAAATTTATTAAAATGTCGACATTACTGAGATACCGATGACAATGAAGGAGTTGCCAATATTAATTGGTTAGCTCGTTGCCGATATTCCAGAATTGATACCGAAGACTGTTTGGTGTACGCGTTGAAGAGGAGTCATCATTGTAACATTACTTTTAAGAAGCCTGCTCATATTTCTATATCTTGTCTATTTGTGTCCCAAGGTTTTTCATAAGTCCCTAGGACTTTATCTCCTCGGGAGCACTAGCTATATTTATGAGGGAGAGTAAAAGTCATGTAACAAGTCCATAAATAGGAAGGTCTTGTAATCATTCATGTTATAGGTGAAATAATGTGAACTAAACGAAAAGCCTATCTATCTCCTTCTCTTTTTTGTGTAAGTTGCGAGCATTTCACCTTCGTTTTCTCCCATCATTAGGCCACTCTTTGGATTTGTGTAGATCAATGCTTTATTTGAATGTATGAACCCTATTGAATATTCATGCCACTTTGAAAAATTGGGTTCACCTTAATTCGACAATGAGCAATGAAGTAAATTTTTCACTGTCTAGGGGCAAAAATATTCAATAACACATTGAGACAAGGTGCACACTTGACAGCTTACAATACGTTGAACTTTAGTGCAAGTATGGCTGATGTCACACTTCAAAATTATTAAAACCTGAGCAAACATCATGTTATTTATATTTTACGCACAGTAACAAAGTGCAAACACAGACCACATTACAGATGTCCCTGAACAACAATAGCACTTCAAAAGTATTAAAAGTTGAGTAAACACCATGATATTCATATTTTACACACAGCAAACATAGATCACATCCTAGATGTCCTTGAACAATAATAGCAGAGCTATCTTCAAAGCTTCAGGGGACGGTTGAGGCGAGGCCAATATGTGGATTCTACCATTTCAGCATACAAGGGAAGCTGTAAGATTGCGAACAATGCAAGTGGGAAGGAAGCCAGCAAAGTAATTGGGATGTAAATCCACTTTAATCTTTCGCTCAGGACAATCGTAAGAGCAGAGCCAAACGCCACCAGCATAAAGGCCAATGAGAGGAACAGAAAAGTGAGGCCAAATATCATTTTTTTCGGTAATGAGTGGCGGAAATCTTCAATTGTGTAGCGCGAAGTTAGGATTGCTAAGAACATCAAGGTGGCGGTGACTGATGAGAAGAGAGCGAGAGCGTCTGCAATCGCGAATACAATGAATGAGCCTTTCATTAAAAAGATAGGGATACCCATGCTGCCATCATTCCCTCCAGGTACTGTAAAAGCCGCAGCGAAAGCTACCGTAATTATGAGAGTTGCGACAAAGCTACAAGATGATGATGTATCCTTCATCCATTGCCCTGCCTCTCGAAGTAAATCCTGGCGTTGTTCTGCAAAGCATTCCCAATATGTTTTGCCATCCAGAACTTTCAAATTTTTGTAAAAAGGGTCGCCCCTATCTTCCACTTCCTTCATAAAAATAATTGATGTAAATATAAAATAAAAAGCGCAAAAGGATAGCAAAAATGAGGTAAACTGACCTCAAACCACTGAAGTTCCCTCTGCATCAGGAAAGCTGCTCCAGAAACATCTGGCGGTATCCGTTCTGGTGAACTTTTTGCTACTGCCTTCATTAGTTGGACGGTTATATGCACCTTGTCACCCAATTTTGGAATTTTGATGTATGCCTTCACTAGTCTAAACAAGTCAACATGACGTCCCTTCACAACTTCTACTATCATTTCTCTTGCGAATTCTTTTTCCCACATCAACTCCGGAAAATGATGAAGACATAACTCGACAAATTCAAGGACTCCGCGAGATGCAGCGTCAAGGACAATGCCTGAAGTCAATAAAAACTCAAGTATTTTGGGAATTTCTGTACTGCTCTTCTTCTCTGTAAAAGCAATATCTGCAAGCTCATGTGAGTAGTGGTGCCTCAATTTCAATTCTCCAATCCTTGTGATGAAAGGTGCTGCACGTAACATCATATAAGCAATTTTTCCCACGATGAAGAATCAAAAGGTTGAAGTGGCTTTCACATTTGTGTTGTGTTGATATGTGTTAAAATAAAATGACGGATTTAGGATATTAATCGAGAAAGAAAACTTCATATGGCTTGAAAATCAAAATGTACGCATCTGAGAACAAATGAAAACACACAAAACGTCAAAAAAAAAAAGAGTTCTTCTTTAATGGAAAATGGGTTGATTCAACAACAGATCTAGATTTGTTTTCGATTTAGTATTTTCCCAGATTCACCTAATGGATCAAATCGAATCATATCATATCGCAGTATAAAAATCGATAGATGGTTCATATTACTAACTATGATCTAGAAGGGACATAGTGAAAAAAATCTATTTACACATTAAATTTAGAGAAACTAAGATCCATTCTCTTAGATGCATTGCGTACCTAGTTTTGTAGCAAGATTCCATAATGATGCCTTGAATCTCTTAAGTGCTGGTGATACTACAACGAAGAGGAGAGAAAAATCATGTCAACGGGCTAGGAATTGATTATGAAAAAAAGAAAAGAAAAGATACGTGTTGCATTTATGAAATGAAAATTGTGCATGTAATTAAATTTGATAAAGTATGAATATGTTATGGATCTATCAACCTGTATAAGCTGAAATCCAATACTACAATTCTTGATAATTCTACTGGTCAATTGACATTGAGATTTGTCGACTAACTTTAAAAATGTCATAGTAGATATTAATTTGTATACGTATAGTTCCTTGACTCTTTGTCAATAGGATCCCTAAATGATATGTTTTTTTGTTGTGATGGTCCATACATCAAACAATAAGAAAAATACCTCGACCTATCTTGGGGTCATTGGAGTTGTCAAACGATGCATCCAACAAACATAGAGGGATATCTAAAAGAGGGAACAAATAGAGTGAGCACCGTGTGGATAGCATTGCTCAAACTGAATATATCCAAAAAACAGAAGCACAACAAGTACCTACATTTATAAATATATTTTTCCCAAAAATTGAGTCTCGCTCCACTATAGAAGGAAGACTTCACTTTCGCCAAGCTTCCCAACGGGCTGCTCTGTACGTCATCTTCGGATGTTGCAAAAATGGAGTATTTGCGTGCAAAATACAAGGCTATGTCTTTTGGGACGCAAGAACAAAGAAGTTTATTAAAGTAAAATAGAGAAGCAGATGAGATAGGACGAGTGAGTGTGGAATCCTACCCATATGGCCGGTCAAGATAAGCCTCCCCATGGTAGAATTATCTGGGGCGGATGTTGTACGCTTGGCCAGATACCAGATAACGTCCTTTTGCATAGGAGCATGCAAAATAGCAAGCGACAGGGCAAAGAGTACATGATCTTCTATCCAAGATCCAGGGGTCAGGTGAACTTTGCCTGCTAATGTCTTTACCATCCTTATTCTTCCCTGTCTGGCAGCATTTTGGAGGGAAGAGCTGAAAATGAAATTTTTTTGCTGGGAAGAACTGAAAATGAAATGTTCTTGTTCTGGAGAGAAGCGCTTGACCAGGTTCTCGACAAATTGATCATGTGCGGTCGTAGCCGCAACCTGAAGCACAGTGTAGCTAGAACCTTCTATTGTCATAACTTTAGCCTTAATTGCTTCGCCATCTCCATTAAGGATTTGCTCAGCAGCTTTCCAATCCCCTTTCACTGTGGCTTCAAACAATCGTCGATACTCCCTATGGACGACCACTGTCGGCTTTTTGACTGCAAAAATTGCACATTAGAAGTTGTAAGGCTTTCACGTTTCTTGTCTTTTTAGGTCAAGCATAACTATTGGACCTGCTCAAAGTTCCAATGAAACGAAGATGCAAGCAAACGGATGGTCGTTTACTCATCGTACCTTTTTCTAAGAGGGCTTTTGTTTACTCTTTGGGAGTATAGAAGTTATTCTGTTTTTCGGGCTATCACAATTAAGATTCAAGATATTATTCAGATTTTAAAAACCATAAAATGATTATATAATGATTATATACATTGTTGACACCTGATTTTTAGTCAACACATCATTAAAAGGTAAAAAATTGAGATTTTGGTTTCTAATCGCGACGGAGCCCTATCTCTCGATCAAAAAGTGTCGTTTTTCACTTTTTTTTTCTTTTGTATTGTCATTTTTAAGCAATTTCTAGCTCATTTTCAAAAAAAAAAAAAAAACCCCAACAAGTTAAACGGCTGACTTTCAAGTTAACTTTTTAGTCAACCCTTTGACCAAAAGTCAATCCCGGATAAAAAAATTGACTTTTTACCCAAATAATTTCATTTAGCTTTAATTTCACTTTTGTCAAATCAATTTCTTGAAAATTCAAAAATTTGACCAAAAAATTAACCTTTTAGGCGAAGTCAAATAAATAGTCAACTAAATAGTTGACTTCTAGTCAAATCTTTGATAAAAAAAAAAAAATGCACAAATGCATTTCTTTTAATGCCAATTTGACTTCTGTGTCAAAAATTTCATAAATTTCGATTAAGAACCTTGAATTCTAAATTTTTCAGTTTTAGGCTCTAAATCAACCAAAAATAAAATTATTTTTATTCTAGTCATGATTAGGAATAGTTCCTTCTTTGACATTTGGTTTAGGGATTATTCGAAATCTACTTGAGCATTCAATTTCGCGATTTATCGAGTCAAAATATGAATTGCCGTTTTAAGCCCTAATTAGGGGACTAAAATTGATTTTTCATAACTTGTGAACGGGCAATTGCTTCTCACTCATTTTCTTAAGATAAGTCCAAATTCGAAATTGATTTTGTGAAATTCACACCAGAACTCATCAATTTGAAGAATTTTATCGTCCCAGCATTAGAAAATCAAGCAATTAAGCTTCAATCAACAAAATTTGAATTGACCCATTCATGCTATGGTTTAATTTCATGAATCTAGGTCCAATTTTAATATTAAGCTTAGATCCATTTTTGACCTAAGCTCGAGCGCTTGAATTCAAGGTTAATTTGAATATGATAAGTGATCTTATATATGGGTAGCTCATTAAATATGGCAATTGTGATATTAATTGAGTTCAATTTTAGTTAATTTGATATTTTGCCCATTGAATTACAAATTTTACCATTTTTGCCATTTAAACCCAATTCAAAGCACCCATGGTTTTGACTCATTATTTTTCACGATAATTATTCAATTAGGTCTATAAAAGATCCCTAGATCACATTCATAAGGTTTGATTAGTTTATTTGTATCTCAATTGGCCAATTTCTTCTTAAAAATGATAAAATTCATTTTCAATTTGGTCCCTTAAGGGCCAAATTGCATAAATTTTAGACCCACAGGGATCCCAAGTGAACAAAGTAGCAGGAATTGAACCAAACCGATCAAGAACCGGTCAAAATCCGACCAAACCGGACCAAACCGTTCTAACTAGTTTGATCGACCGCTGGCGTGATTGGCTGATTCAAGCCCTTATCGGCCAGTTCTTGGCCTCTAGCGACTAGTTCTGGAACCCTCTCAATGCCAATTTCACTTCTACACCTTCAATTTTGTCAAATTGTAAATTAACCCCTAATTGGACATTTTAACGCAATTCCCGATTTTGACTTGGTTTTTTGCAAATCAAACCCACTAGATCAATTACCGAACACCCTGAGATCATGATGAAGCCTTCAAAATTGATTTTTGACCATTGGATCAAAATTTCGACTATTGGATTGAATCGACGGTCGAAATTGCATAATGTAGGGAATATATAAAATAAATGTTCCTCCATTTTCATGGGGATTTTTTTCATTTGGCACGAAAATTCTTCTCTCTCTAGATCTCTCTCTCTCCCCTTTGTTTGTTTGTTTTTTTTTTTTTTGTGCCAAGAGACTCATTTCTCTCTCTTTTTTGGTCTGGTCAGTTCCCTCTTTCGGCAACCGGATCGTCGCCGATTCAACCCCCACCGACAACAATCCGTCTTCATCAGCGATCATCTCCCTTGCTGTCCAGATCTAGTGCTTGCTAGTTCGTGGAAGTTGGATAAGATTCGGCGAAAACTTTGATCGATTTCGATCAAAATCCGCGAAAATCATGACGAAGGTAACGATTCGAAACTCGAATCCGATGAAGTGGGATCGAGTTAGTCGATCGGGACTAGGATTCAAGATTATGAACTTTTATATGCTTAAGATTAATGATTATGAATGCTGCAATTATTTATTGATGATTTGAATGATGGTTGTGTTCTTGAGCCTAATTTGCAATTTTTCGTATGTCTGTACCTAGGTTGTTGTTTTGACCAAAACGAGATCTAAAACGACCTCGTTTCAGCTCAAGTCCTCTTAGGATTAGATAATAGATATCCCAAGCTTCGAAATGGTAGGTCGCACGCCATAGTCGAGTGTCATTTGACTCTCGAGAAACACCTCCAAAGATGAACGATTTTGCAGTAGTTTAGGTCTTTTTCGATTATGTTTCTGTTCCACCTTCTGGATTTGCTATTTTTGTGCCAACTTTCGTGATCATTTTTTGATTAAATTTTATTCATGAGTTTTGTTTCAAATTGTCTCATACATCTTCTATAATTTTTTTTTCATGATTTTTGGATGTACTTAACCAGGTCAGATCTACTCAAATCTAAGCATAGGTCAATCTGTTCCGTATTGATATCTGATTTTTCTATTTTTGTACTAATTTTTCTGTTGAGTTCTGGAATAACTTCCTCATAAAAGTTGCTCTTATAAGTGTTTTTCATGTCCTGTATTTTTTTCAAAATTTTTAGACATGTTTAGTTAAGTCAAAATCACTTAGATTTGAACATACGACAGTTTGTCATACATTGGTCCGGAATTTGTTTTAATGAAATTGAGTCCATAAATGCACCTATTTGGTCTCAAATCCTTCATAAAAGTTAAAATACATGATACATATGTTCAATTGATGCATGCTTTGCAAGGTTTTTACATTGGCAAAGTGAGTCAATTGTATGCATTAGAGTAAAAGTTACTGCAGCAACATGTGCTGGACATATAGTTTGTCAATTTTACCATTTTTGCCATGACTCATATGATCTTAATTGAGTTTCGAACTCTCAATGAGAAATCTTCATCATCACATGCTCTATTGTGATATTTTTGATAGGATTTATGCATATTTTGAAGATGGCTGAAATCATGCTTGTTCTGTAAACTTAATGCTGAAATGAAACATTGTCATATGTGCACATTTCTATACTTGTTTGAGTCATCTAGGGATCAAATCTTATAATCATGCCTTCTTGATGATTGAATTGCATATTGCAAGATTTGCATACATATTTAGGTCATGTCCTTTGAGTATCATCTTGCACATTAATTTTGTCTCACAAAAGTGTTCATCACACTTAAGATTTCCAAGCATACCTTTAGGAATCATGAATCATTTCATAATGTCATTTAAATTGTATGACATTTTGCATGCCGACTTAGGATTAGATGACTATCCAAACTTTTCGTCGCATCCAATCCTAAGTCCCGTGTGATTTTTTCATACCGTTTGTGCATTCTTTGAGTGATTTTGAGGTTTTCTAATGAACGTTTATGTTCTATTTTTTTAGTTACTAATGAGCACACTTTTAGAGATCTCGATCTTAGGATACTAAATTGACCTAGTTTGGACTTGAGTTATTCTAAGAAGACGTAAGACACACTTAGAAGTTTCCAATGCCGCTAATTTCATGCTAATCGCTCATTGTTTATACCACTTTTCCATTTAAAAAAAAAAAAAAAAAAAAAAAGATCAGAATCTGGATAAGAGATCAAATTCGGACCCCTATCCTAACCCCATATTTGGACAGATTTTTTATATTTTTGGTCCATTTTTTCTATTTGGAATCTGCACTCAGCCTCTTAATGAAACTTGCTTGTCATCATGTTGGCTATATTATGTGTAAATTTTATGATTTTAGACATGTTTTGATAGGACAAATCCTCGTGACATTAGCTGAATGTCCTGTTGTTTTGACAAATTTATGATGTGTTGTTGCTTGTTGTTTGATTTTTGTAAAATCATATATAGATTGTTTAAGAAAACTTTCTTCACGAAAATTGTTCATCATCATGTCATACATGTTAGAGAATTTTACCATTGTCAAATTGTCATTAGGTATTACCCAATTTTACTGTCCTTACACGTTTATTCTAAAATTTCCTGATATAAACATGATTGTGATTGTTTAGTTATACCTTTTAGGTTAGTTTGTGCATGAAATTAGATCATGTCATCTTCATGGAAATTGTTCTAAATGCTTTTATCTTTGTTGTTAAACAATCGGCATTTTCAAATTGCATCTTTAAAAAAAAAAATGTTTGTACTATGCTATTTCTCAAAAATAGTTTATAAAAAAAATTCTTCTCCAAAACTCGATTTGGCTTAAGGAAAAAATTGTGGTTTGTACCATATTCAAAATGTCTATGATGCTTGTGAGTGCATTTTTGCGAGCCTTGGGCTAGTATTGGCAATTGAATGTGTTCCATAGCCTAGATATTCCTTAATCCTAAATATTTTCAAACTTTTTTAAATCCCGATTTGACATCGTGAAACTCACAGTTTGAATTGTATTAAAAACGTCTGCGATGCTAGTGAGTGCATTTGTGAGCCCTAAGCTAGCCTTGGCAATTGAATGCCTTTCATAGTTGAGACATCACTTTATCTCAAAACTTTTCATGAATGATTTCGAAATATGTTTTTTGAAATATCACATGTACCCCTCATACATATAATCCCGTCATGCACTAGAAATTGCCTGTGTTTGTGATTGGCGCATGCCCTTAGTAATAAGTGATCCGTCGAAAGTTCAATTTCTTGCTTGATTGGTTAAGAAATAAGGTTCAAAATACCTACATGCATGTTCAAATGTTTGCAATGCATGTGACTTTTAGATTAATAATAAGGTCGATGCATGATAGCAAAGGAAAACCCTGGGATTATATAGATCGCTTGATTATGAGACCATGTGAGAACACAATTGTTCAACAATTGTTATAAGTCATAAAAATGGATTGGGTAAGTGTTTTAGTGGGACCCTCGCATGAAAGACAAATGCCGACCACGAGGCCCCAAAGTTTGATTTTCATATTGAACTTTCTTTAAATGATTGATCTTAACATGATGCCGTGTTTTTGATTGTTTTGATGTGTATGTTTATTTTTTTTCCATTGTATGCACCTAGTTATAGATTTCTTAGACTAGGTTTAGATTAGGACCCCGAAGATGGAGAAAGCACGAAGACGGTGGAGGTCAATGTCCATTCCGACCATTATCATGTATTATTTATTCCCCGACATATGTCTCGGGTTTCATTTGTTGTATAAAGCCCGACGAGTTGCGGGTTTTCTCTCTTCCTCTCATCTTTTTCAATTGTGTTTTTCTTTTATATTTTCTAGAATTGCATGGTAGATTTACTGCTTTCCTTGACTGTTTATTTATTGTTTTGTAATTTCAATTCCACTTATTGCTTTCTTTTCTTGTTTCTAGAAATAAAATAGTATAAAAATGACCAACCATGTATGATTACTTAGTTTAGGACTAATGATCCCAAAAATGTAAGAAGAAACGCATGGACACATTAAGGAAAACACAACATACTATTTAGGTATCGAAATGGCGCTAATAGAAATATTAGCGTAATCCAAGTCCCCGAACCTAGATATTTGGTTGCGTAGGAATCGAGGGAATACTCCCAACCCTCGATTGGGTTTTCTAGCCGACCCCAAAGCAAGATTAGTGGCGACTCCCGTTTTATTTTTAGATTGTCATAAACAATTAGACTGTATAAATAAACTTGTCGCGTGGGATACGAGTTTCGATGAAACTCACCATGGTTTAGCATACTCAATATGGGAGTACCCCAAAGGATAAAGTAATGCCATTCTTATGGGCAAAGCGTATTATCGAGAGGGTTACTATGATTTAAGTATCCTTAAATCCAATATCCACACCTGACCCCTTCTTCTAAAGTGTGTCGCCCGTGTGGGTATGGATCGCAACACTCTGTTGTCACGCAGGGCATGAGCTTAGGAGAGCTTGCGATCTCATGGAGGGAAATCACGAGGGGCTTGATTCGAAAGGCGAGGTGATGACATCTTTTGGAACGCGAGCCGTGAGGGAACTCTCATGATCAAGTACCCATAAACCCAACCTTTCCCCATTTTCTCTCATTGTGATGGTGAGGGATTGAGGGCGGCGAGATCGGGTACATACATATATATGCTGTGAAACTCTAAAATGTTTCAGATTAAAAAAAGTTAAGATGCATCAAACACAAAATTTATGAAAAAAGAAAATTAAAAGTTCAAAGTGACAAACCTCCTAAAGGGCTCTAGGGAAAGAAATTGGCAGGAGATCTGTCTTGGGATGAGAGACCCTACAATGTCACCCCCATATTCTCTCCTCTTGAAGAAGAAAAAGAATAGAGAGGGGGATTAGGGGGCTTCACGATAGTGAAGGTAGATATCATGTCAGGGTTTCGACTCTAGCTACCGCTAGGTAAGATTAGTATAGTAGCCTCCCGCATTTAGGATGAGTGAGGGTGGATGAAAGGCATGTTGCTGGATTGGCAGCCTTACGGCGGGTCACTCAACCGACTGCCAATTCTAGTACCCCTAGTCTAAGAGGGCTTTTGAACACTGTTTGAGAATTAAAAGTTCAAAGTGACAAACCTGGAGGTTCCTCTATGCCCAGCGCCTCAAGGATCTCTTCATATAAAGTCTTTGGGCGGTCGTACTCATCTGGTTCTAGGCCTTTTGAACTCCCTTCTTCGTCAGCCCCTTTGTGTCAAAAAGACAAAGGGACATAAATAACCATAGAAATCTGCTTTAGATCACCTATACATGACTAGTATCAGGTTTTTTTTTTTTTATTTTATGAAAATTTCTATATTAAACTTAGAGGGTAAGCTTTTAGATAAAAAAAAAATAAATTCAACGTTAAACTAAACAGAGATTATGGGTTTTATCGAGATATGTATCGGATCATGAATTAGTTTTGTGCAACCTTTTAGCTTCATATCTTGGACAATGTGTTTTTTAGTGAGTTTTTATTTCTTGTTGCTATTAATTTTCTCCATGATATCACTCACAAATTAAGTATTTACGAAATTGTATCTATCTACATGATTACACATAATAATTTTAACAAAGCCATACATAAATAAGAATAAATGAATTAACTTTATTACATTGGTTTCATCAATTATATGATTAATTTATAAGTTACAATATTGATATAGTAAACACGTTTATAACATCAATGCTATCATCATACCAATGCATTGCATGGATTCATTGTCAAATAAAGTATATCGATCTAACTTTTTTGATAGACTTTAACAGTTAGGGAAAAAGAATTGATCTAATTGTTTCTGTTTTTTAGGCAAGTACATTCCATCATCCATGTATCTTGGACAATCTTTTGTTAGTGAATTTTCGTCTTTAATCTTATCTTTACACTTGTCATGTTAGTGACAACCATTTCTATTAACAAATTATTTTTAGCTCTGAGTAACATTGCATGATTTCATTTTTGGAGATGACTATAGTGAACTGACTAGTTCGCATGTCTTCAAAGGATTAGTCTTGTGTAGCCCCTCAATGATAATCATCTATGTACTATTTAGAACCTATTTGTTTTTCCCTCTGCTCCCCTTGATGAAATTGGTTTCTAGGACAAACAGCTGTAAATTCAATTTACATATTAAGTAAACATTGGAAAATAGATAGTCCTCACGAGGTAATTGTTTAGAGAGAACTCTCGTATAAAAGGAAATTTTCCGGTAATTAGTTTTAATGAATCAGTCATTGAGTGCTTCGAAGTGATGAAAGTAGGATTGACTTGGTAAATTTTAGGGTTCGATTTCAAACTCTAAAAATGAATGATCATGCCCATGTGCCCGAGAAACTGAATCGATCAGTTGTACTAGGTAGCCGCACTTAAAAAAATTAGAAAAAAAATCGTAATTTTCAATACATTAACTGTCCATGATATTGACTGTATTACTTCGAGATTAACACACAGAGCGAAACTTTTCCATCGCCTTATGGGATCAATTTAGAACAACAAACGAAAGAACGGAACATACCTATCACTGGCGATGGTGGCCATGATGGCATTGGTGGCAATGGTTCCAGTGGTTTCATTTTTTCCATCCAACTATAAGTTCTCATGCCTTCTGGACTCACATTTACAGAAACCTCTTTGTTACCTAAAAGAGAAATCAACATAAAAACCTTAGAAAAATTAAAAGATAAGTGCATTAGAAATCATAAAACTTGTCAAAAAGTGCAATCGATTCCTATAACTTTCAAAAGTACAATTAAGTTCTAAAACTTATTATGAAAATGTAATCAAGTCGCAAAATTTTGAAAAAGTACAATCAACGAAAAGCCTTGATTAGTCCAATTTGAGTTTATTGTACTTTTTTTAATATTTTAATACTCAATTGCACTTTCATGTCGATTTAATTTGACTTACCAAAATTTTAGACGACAATTTCCCTCGGTTTAGTTTTTTAAAGCAATCATTGTAATAAAATAATGTTGATTTCGGCCGTTTTGAGCTTTAAGGTTAAAATATGAAAACACGGCAACCAAAAATTCTGCCGAACGGATATTCGTTGGAAATTTTGAAAAAAAAAAAACACGAAATTGGAAATTTTCATCATACCGAACGTGCCCTCGAACTCTACGGAAATTTATTCTTCTTTCACTCACACTCTCTCCTTTTCTTTTCCTTTCTAAGACTCTGAAAAAAGTGTGCGAACACTTATTAAGCAATAAATAAGGAAATGTTCAAATATTCATCGCATGATCTATCCATGACGTTGTTCATGATATTGCTTATATTACTTCGAAATTAACACTCGGAAAGTGAAAAATTTTCCGATTTTTCCATAGCCTTATGCCGAGTGGATCAAATCGAACAACAAGGCAAAGGACGGAAGACACCTGGCGATGGATCAACCGCTTCTGGGTTTGAAGTCGAAGTTGTTGCCATCTCCCTTTTTTATGAGACTCCTTTGCTCCGCTGTCTCGCGAGCAGGTAATAATCTGAAAGCAGAGAGAGTATTTATTCGGGGTTGAAGTCGGAGTTATCTCATGTTCTCATGGATCTTCTCTTTTTATGCATGGACTGGTGGATGGAGCCAAAGTTCCAGCTGTAGATGATGGACCACTCCCTTTTCCTGAATGACGTCTTCATTTCCAAATTTTTATGACATCAGAAATTTTATGGGAATTCCTTTTATTTACAAATGTGTGAATTTGGTAAATTTACTAAAACAAAGATACAACTGTAACACATAATTATTATTGTTTCTTTCTTTGACCATCCCCTTCTTTGCAAGCAATATTTCATTGGGTTGCTATCGAAATGGGTTAATGTGTTCGTATGAAAAAGATATATGGGAAAATTTCAAATAAGAATCCAAAATGCCCTCAATTTCTTAAATAAGGATTTAAAGTGCCCTCATTTACTTTTTCTTATTTTCTTTTATTCTTCCTTTTTCTTTTTCTTTTTTTCTCTTTTCAAAATAAACAAAATTAAAAAAGAAAAATAGGCTAAAACTGAAAAGGAAAAATAGGCTAAAGTGTTGGGGACAAGCCCTCCCTGCCTGTGGCTACCCCCCTATTGCTGGTGGGGCATTGGCCATGGCCAAAAACCCCGCCAACAAGAGGCAAGGGATATCCAGCCCTCGCCAGGATTGGGAGAAGGATTGGGAAAGGGTCATGACCCTCTCCCAAATCTAAGCAAGTGTCTTTGGTCCTCTTCTCACAAGGATGTGACATTTTGGCCTCTTCTCAAAATTTCACATGACGTCATTGCTTACATCCTCAAGATGAAAATTACTTCCCATCCTGACATGGATTACGATGCTTGCTAGGTGTTTCTATTGCAAGTGCACAACAAAAGTTCGACACATTCACTTAGGAAAATTTCCAAAGGGAGCCCAAGTTCTAACCCGTTAACATATTCAATTGGACTCACCTAAAAATTTAAGTTAATGAGTTATGGATCAACTAGCGTGTATATTAATCGCTTAACACAACATCAATTCTCCAATGTGAGACTTCTCTAACACAACTCACATATGTATCCCAACAATCTTTCCCTCACGAGTGAGCTCCAGTGTTAGATTTGCTCTCCCTCATTTTAAGTATTCTTCTACATCAACTTATCTCAACTTGAATCTCCAACGCCCAACTTCATCTTGGTCTCTTTTTTCTAACTGAACCATGAAGTATGTCATTGGGTTGCATTCCTATGTCATAATGCTCACTTGCTCATAAACCAAGTTGGTCACTAGATTCTTTCCTTGAGATACTCATCAAATACTAATACATATTGGAAGTGAGCCACTAATCAACCATTGGCTTTGATATCATTTACTGGAAATGCATAGTAGGCATTTGATACCTTCACCTAGGAAGATCCCCAAAAGGGAGACTAAGTCCGAACTCGTCAACATATTCAATTAAACCCATGTTTACTCAAAAACTTAAGTCAATAAGTTATGGACCAAGCAAAATATATTAACTGCTCAACACCATATCAACTCTCCAATGTGGGATTTCCTAATACAACTCACACGTGTATCGTAACAATTTTAATGTGAAAAATTAGGCTTAATCTTTAGATTATTTAAATTTATGTCCAATTGAATTGTTAACATTGACATCAGGATCATAATTGGGACCTAAACATAAAAAATATCGAGTAAAATCAAGTTGAGGGTTTATATTTCTTTTCTTTTTCATCTTCCTTGGCCAGTCGTTGGCCCCATTGTGAGTTCAAGCCTTGTTGTCAGAGGCCGCGAGCTTGCCCAATCTAGTGAGACCCAAGCTCACCGACCTCAGGTGAGCTCGCCAAATCTAGTAAGACTTAAACTCGCTAGCCGTCACCATGGCTGGCGACCAATTGAGGAAGAAGTAAAAAGGAAAAGGAAGAAAAGAAAAAGAAAAGAAAAGAAATTAAAAAATCGATTTTTTGAAAAATAAAAAATAATTAAAATCCAATTTTTTAAAAAATAATAATATATGAACAAACATTCCATTAACCAAGGATTTGAACTCGAGCACCGAGGACCCGCACATGGCCTTTATAGACAAAGCCTAAAAGTCACGATCGGAGTTCAAACGTTAGAGACCTAAGCATAGCCTTTGTAAACTCGAGTTCGGATGCCAGAGCATTGAATACAAGCACCAAGGGTTCAGCTAGCCTTAATGGGCTCAGGCGTGGGCGCCATGGGCCCAGGCCTAAGACATCGAAGATCTAGGCCCGGCCTCGATGGACCTGAGCTCGGCCACTGGAGACTTGGTCTTGAATATTGGGACTTGAGAACTAACAATGGGATTTTTGTGCCCAGGCTTATTTCGATTTGAAATGCCGATAGCTAATCATATTTCAAAAATGTTTTATGGTTCTTTCAAAAGGAAAATCATTTTCTTGAATTTAATTTTTATAGGAAAACTTTTTCTGTTGACTATGAAAATATATTCTATTGACTCATTTTTCTAAGCAAACTAAACACCGGAAAATGATGAAAATGTTTTTCTAGAAAATATTATCCGCGAAACAAATGGATCTTAAGAAAATATACTTAACCCATAAAACCAAATCGATAGAGCGCCCGACAATTTCGTTGATAAATTATGACAATACAATAATTCCTGAATGTTAACCTCATTTCCAATTTTGTGACCTTAAAAATTTAAAGAAAATTCCTTTTATTCGCTAAAAAAGATACGATCGTAATTTCACATACTTATCCTTTTTAGTTTTCTTCCACCATCCCTTTCTTTGTGAACAGCATATTTTCATGGATTTTTATTCCGTGTACTGGAGGAGTAAAAGTTTCCTAGGTCTAGTAGAATGAACATATATACTTTTTATTTTTAGCATCTAGATTTATTCCATAAACGGGTTAATGTTTTTATTTTGAGATTGTTTGTATAAAAAAGACTTCCATACTAACAATTTATGTAGTATAAATTTCATTTGAACGAGCTTTTATACTGTACAATAGCGATGTAAAATTTTCTTCACATAAGCAAGTCTTAGATAATGACGCATAATCAATTATATTTTTTACATGTAACTTTGTTCAGTAGAGGGTTTATATTTTCATTCGAAAACTATTTGTGTAAACAAATCTTTGATGACATCGATGATGACGATGTATGTAATATATATATCCATAATATTTATATTCACTGCAATTAGATCCGTACTTTTTGAATATGGCGAAAATCATTGTCTTCGCCTCGTTTTACTCTACCATTATTTTCAACACCAAGTAAAAAAATCTTGGAAACATAATTTGAGTATGAATCACACTAATGTGTTTTTCTCGTAAAAGATATACAATGACATCTTTAATTTTATCTAATAGAATGAGAACATCATCATCGTCAATTACTAAATTTTTTATATACATTTAGCTTAATGTGGGTATTCTCAATAGGTTAATATTACAACTTTTTCTTTAAAAAAATAATTAACTAGATATGGAATTTATGCTTTCTTTGAAAAAGCAAGGAATATGGGGAGGATACGTATTGAGCTGGAAACTTAATCAATAAAATTAAGTCGTTTTTAAAAAAAATAGAGATGGAACGTTTTCATGCGCATTGGAGACATGGACATATCTCAAAATGTGCAATGATGTATGGAAATTATTGGGTTCCTTATCTTCTCTAATTGTAATCGGGTCACGCAAAGACGTATTCTGTACAGTACTCTTTTGGCCCGACGAGGGGCGACTTAAAGATGCCATTGAAGTCAAGAAATGCTGCCAAAGTTCGTATGACATCATTGTTTACATACTCAAGAGGAAAATCCGTCGCGTCCCGTCGTAGATTGTGACACTTGCTAGGTGTCTCAACATGAAAAGACGTGGAAGAGACAGAGACAAGGCATCGGCATGGAAGAGATAAGGGAGGGACTGAAAACCTTAAAACTCCGTCACGATGGCTTTTTGTCCCTCGCCTCAGATTGGGACAATGGAGTCCTTTTTCTTTTGGGTCCAGGGCGTTCTGCGGTGAGTAGTTTTAGGTGAATGTGAGCCATTCAAATTTAGGAGTGACGTTGGCATCATCTCTAGAAAAAAATTAAATTTTTTGTCAAATCTCAAACAACATAATGAAAATAAGGTCCCGCTTTTACTTATCTAGTTTTGTGGTAGCAATTCGAACTTTACTTATCTTCTAGAGATAACATCATAAGTCATTTCATAATTAGAATCTAAAACATATATATAATTGAAAAAAAAAATTATGCATTTGATTTGAAATCCATCGTTCTTGATGGACATAAGATGCTTGGTCAATAAGTGATTTACATTTAATGCTTTTCAGTTTTCACCATCCCATCCTTTGCAAACAACATATTTAATGGATTTTTATTTAGTGCCTTAGCAAGGTGAAAATTTCTATACATAAGTTAAAAATAGATATACAATTTCATTTTTAGCATGTAGAATTATTTCATAAAGAGATTTACTTTCCCATTATAAGATTGTTTGTGTAAAAAATACTTTTATACTAGCGGTGTATGTAACAAATATCCAACTTCTAAGGGCGTTTATTATGTACAATAGTGACGTAAATTTTTCTTCACTCAAGCATATTCTAGATAATGACACATGATCAATTTTTATTTTTGCATGTAACTTTATTCCATAAACAGGTTTGTATTTCCATTCTGACAATATTTCTATAGAAAAAATATTTTATGATGACGATGTAGGTATACATATGTTATATATCCATGATATTTTCATTTACCGCTATTAGATCCATACTTTTTGAGTAACATGGAGAAAATCTTTCTCTTCGCCTCTTTTTTTCACCTCTCACTGTCACCTCAAAAAATATTCCGCTTGCATAATTTGAGCCTGAATTTCGCTAATGTCTTCGTAAAAGACATCTATTGACAGTTTTAACTTTACCTCATAAGATGAGAACATTATCATCATCAATTAATAAATTTTTTATATACATTTAGCTTGTTTACAAAAGCTCAATATCACAAGAAAAAAGAATTCACTGAATATGGAAGTTATGTTATCTTTGAAAAAAGCAAGGCAAATGGAGAGGATACAAATTTAGATGGGAAGTTAATTAATGAAATTAGCTCATGTTTAAAAATAATAAAAAAGATGGAACATTTTTCACGTGCATCAGGGGACAAAGACATGCCTGAGTATGTGCGATTATGCATGAAATTATTGTGCGCCTTATTTTCTCTAGCTGTACACCCGTCATCATAAGGACGTCTTTTGTACAACGCCCTTTTTGGGCCAACATTGGGTGACTTAAAAGATGTCATTGAATCCAAGAGAACCTTTTTGCCCCTACATTCTTGGCTCTTCTCTTCTCCTAGTTCGTATGACGTTGTTGCTTAACATTTTCAAGAGGGTGACACTTGCCGGGTGTCTCAATGTCATCTTGAAATGATGGGAGGGAAAATATTATTTCTACAAAATATTTTTTAAAATATTATTTTTCAAAGAAAATAATTATATTTTTCAGTAGTTGGCTGAAATCTGAAAATGAACTGAAAAATATTATCAATCATTTGGTGCAAAAAAATTGATTTGATTTTTCTAAATAGACATACATTATTCGAACATTGGTAATATGTGCATGGGAAGTTGGGAAATCAGGTACGAACACTAAAGTCTGGGGTTCGGCCTTGATGGACCATGACCGAAGCGCTGAGGTCCCAGGTTGGGCATAGATGGAACCAAGCTCGACCATTGGAGACTTGGTCTTGAATTCTGGGACCAGAGAACCAACGTTAGGGTTATCATGCCCAAGCGTAAAGTTTGGGATCCAAGCACCGATAGCTAATCATATTTCGGAAAATGTTTTCTAATTTTTTCAAAGGGAAAATCATTTTCCTAAATTTAAACTTTGGTAAGAAAGCTTTTTATATTGACAATGAAAATATTTTTCGTTAACTCATTTTCTTAAGTAAACCAAACATCGGAAAATATGAAAAAAGTTTTCTTGAAAAATATTTTTCGCGAAACAAATGGATCTTTAGATAGAATACCTAATCCATAATGCCAAATCAACAAGATGCATTACAATCTCGTTGATAAAGACAATACAATAATTCCTGGATGTTGACTTCATTTCCAAATTTTGTGACCTTAAATTTTTTAAGAAAATTCCTTTTTATTTACCATAGTGTAAATTCGGAAAATTTTACTTAAAAAGATACGATCGTAATTTCACATACTTATCCTTTTTTGTTTTCTTCCACCATCCCCTTCTTTGCAAGCAACATATTTTTCAATGGATTTTTATTCCATGTACTAGAGTAAAAAATTTTTTACATAAAAGGTTTAGTTCTGTTAAAAAGCAAAAATAAAAAAAAGGTTTGGTAGAATGAGCATATATAGTTTTTATTTGCACCTTGATTTATTCCATAAACTGGTTAATGTTTTTATTTTGAGATTTTTTTTGTGTAAAAAAAAGACTTTTATACTAACAATTTACGCAGTCTAAATTTTATTTTAAGAAGCTTTTATTCTGTGCAGTGGCAATGTAAAGTTTTCTTCACTCAAGCAAGTCTTAGATAATGACACATAATCGATTATATTGTTTACATATAACTTTATTCAGTAAATAGGTTTATATTTCCATTCAAAGACTATTTGTGTAAAAACATCTGACCATGACGATGACAACATATGTAATATATATAGATATATGTTTCCATAATTCTTGTATTCACTGCAATTAGATCCATACTTTATAAAAATGGGGAAAACCATTCTCTTCGCCCATTTTTACTCTACTATAATTTTCATGGCCAACTCAAAAAATCTTGGAAACATAATTTGCATCTGAATTGCGATAATGTGTTTTATCGTAAAAGATATATAATGACATATTTAACTTTTCCTAATAGAATGAGAACATCGTCATCGTCAATTAATATATTTTTTTATACGCATTTAGCTTAATGTGGATGATCTCATAACTTTTTTTAAGAAAAAAATAATTTAGTAAATATGGAACATATGCCATCTTTGAAAAAGCAAGGAAAATGGGGAGGATACAAATTTAGATGGAAGGTCAATCGATGACAATAGGATTGACAGTAGCTCGTATTAAAAGAAGAGAGAGAGAGAGAGAGAGAGAGAGAGAGAGAGATCGAACGCTTTTCATGCGCACCAATCCATGCGACACGGAGATGTCCAAAAATGTACATGTCAGAAAATGTGCAATTATGTATGGAAATTTTTTAGTACCCTATCTTCTCTAATTGTACTCGTGTGACGCAGGCACGTCTTCTGTACAGCACGCCGTTGGCCCGACATGAGGCGACTTAAAGATGTCATCGAAGTCAAGAAATGCTGCCAAAGTTCGTATGACGTCATTGTTTACATCCTCAAGCGGAAAATTACGTCGCGTCCCGTCGCACTTGCCAGGTGTCTCAACATGAAAACACATGGAAGAGGAGATAGAGACAGCCTACAGGGCATCGGCGTGGAAGAGATAAGAGAGACTGAAAGCCTTAGAACTCCCTCACGATGGCTTTTGGTCCCTCTCCTCATATTGGGACGACGGAGTCCTTTTCCTTTTGGGTCCAGGATGCTCTGCGGTTAATAGTTTTAGGTGAATGTGAACCATTCAATTTTGAGAGTGGCGTTGGCATCATCTCATCAAAATAATTTAATTTTTTGTCAAATCTCGAACGGGATAATAAAAACAAGGTCCAATTTTGCGTACGTAGTTTTGTGGTAGCAGTCCGAATTTTTACTTACCTTCTGGAGACAATATCATAAGCCGCAGAAACGAAACCAAAAATCTCCATAATTAAAATCTGAAACATATATACATATAATCGAGAAAAAGATATTTGTATATCTGGTTCGGAATTCATTATTTTTTATGCGGAATAGCGACCATTTTAAACTCAAGTGCTTTTACTCTATCGCCTTTTGTATCACTAGTTCAATAACACTATCCATTATATTTAGAGTTTACTAAACACTCGTTATGTGAGATTATTTGTACATCAAGGTTGGAAGAAAGACTTAAGCACCATTCATAAAGTTTTAAACCATATGCGCTCTCATCATAGGTTGGGCTTCACTCGGTCTACACAAACGAACTCCATATTAAACTAATTAAGAATATTTATATCTCACATTATTAGACTAATTTAGTAAAAATGTAAATTACAATTTCATTTAACCTAACCCACACCAGAAAATCTCTTACAAACGTAAAACAATTAACCACAAAACACCACTGAAAAATTTAGTTTAAACCTTTAAGGGGTCCCAGTAGGGTTGTCTTAAGCCGATGGTTAATTTAATGACTTTTTGATATTTGAAAGATAGACACAGTCTCTTTCAAAGTAGAAACACTACTATCACTGGATATCTGGATTTCATCCGCAAGAAAAACGTTAGTGAGCATTGACTTTGGGCCTGCAACGATGTGAAGATAACCTCTTCCCTCCAACGGATCTAGCAAGAATTCTAGTTAAAAATTCTGAACCACCGCGACCAAATAAGCCGGTCCCCTGTCTTCAGCCTTTTTCCACCACCGAAAAATCCTCCCAAGTCGCCTTTCAAGGTACCAAATGTACTTCGACCAAATAATTAAAAAAAAAAAAATGGTACCAGATGTACAGTTAGAGGATGCACACTCCCAAAACAAGGCAACATAAATTATGCCAGAGTCTCTCTTATCCTTCATTAGAATGGAGCAGAGAGAAGAAAAAAAAAAGAATCATGTAAAGATGAGGAAATCACTTTTGCATAGGTTGAATACAGTGATCGGCTAAACTTAGTAGTTTTTTGTTGTTTGTCAATTTCAACCGAGCTTACCTGATCACACGTGTTTGTCCAACAACAATTGCAGATCATCAAATCTCTCTCCGACTGCAGATACCTGGATTAGCTCAAGGAGTACTAAAAAAGGTGCTAACGGCAGTGGGACTCCTGCGGGTAATAAGAAGCTTAAAAAATGAAGCCCATTTCTTTGAAATCCCACTATAGTAATGCCTATAAAAATAGAAAATGAGAGACCCAAAGTAATGAGAAAATGACTTGTAACTGTGAAGCTATAAGGTCGAAAAAGATAGCCCTTATCAACCAATGCTGCCCAAGTGCCAAAAATCTTTGCTTTCCTCCTAGGTCGGGGCTGCTTGCTGTGATTTACAGTTGCTCCATGTAATGCTTTTCACCATCCTTTCATTGCAAACAACATATTTCAATGGATTTTCATTCAGTGCATTAGCAAGGTAATAATTTCTATTCATAAGTTAATAATGGATGTGCAACTTTCATTTTTAGCATGTAGAATTATTTTATAAAAAGGTTCACGTTCCCATTTTAAAATTGTTTGTGTAATATCCAACTTCTAAGGGCTTTTATTCTGTACAATAGTGATGTAAATTTTTCTTCACACATGCATATTCTAGATAATGACACATAATCAATATTTAATTTTTGCATGTAACTTTATTCCATAAACAGGTTTGTATTTCCGTTCTGACACGAATTGAATTAACAAAATCTTTTATGATGCAGGTATATATATGTTATATACCCATAATATTTTCATTCACCACTGTTAGATCCATATTTACCGAGTAACATGGGGAAAATCTTTCTCTTCATCTCTTTTTTCACCTCTCATTGTCAACTCAAAAAAATATTACACACATAATTTGAGCTTGTATCTCGTTAATGTGTCCTCTTTGTAAAAGAGATATATTAACATTTTTAACTTCACCTCATGAGATGAGGACATCATCATCATCATCAATTAATAAATTTTTATATACATTTAGCTTATTCACAAAAGCTCAATATCAAAAAAAGAAAAAGAAAATTTAACTGAATATGGAATTTATGTTATCTTAAAAAAAGGCAAGGCAAATGGGGAGGATACAAATTTAGATGGGAAGTTAATTAATGAAATTAGGTCATGTTTAAAAATAAGAGTTAATACCCTGAAAAACTCCAAACTGGTACACTTGTGACAAATTTACCCAAAACTATTTTTTTGACCATGAAAAACCCCAAATTGGTATACCTGTGACAAAATTACCCCGACTGACTATAAAAAACCCTAAATTGGTACATTTATGACAAATTTAGCCCAAACTAATTTATTCGACTGCAAAAAACCCCAAAATGGTAAATTCGTGATAAATATACCCTCTGCTAAATTGAATTAATACAAAAAAAAAATCACAAAAATTGTAAACTGTAACAAACGGAGCGTAAAATCCTAAATTGATATATCGGTCAATTGTCACGTGTCATTTAACTTAATAATTTGAGAATAAAATTTAACGAAAATTAACAGAGGGTAAATTTGTCACAAATATACCAGTTTGGGGTAAATTTGTCACAAGTGTATCAGTTTGGGGTTTTTCATGGTATTAACCTTAAAAATAATAATAAAGATGGAACGCTTTTCACGTGCATCGGGAGACAGAGACATGTCTGAAAATGTACGATTATGCGTGAAATTATTGAGCATCTTATCTTCTCTCCAACTATACACGCGCCACACAAGGACGTCTTTTTTCACAACACCCTTTTTGGCCCTGCATTGGGTGACTTAAAAGATGCCATCGAATCCAAGAGGACCATTTTGGCTCGACATTCTTGCCTCGTCTCTTCTCCGAAGTTCGTATGACGTCGCTGCTTACCATCCTCAAGAGGGTGACACTTGCTGGGCGTATCAACATCATTCCGAAATGATGGAAGGGATAAGAGAGAAGGCAGCCGCATGGAAGGGATAAGAGAGTGGCCAAAAAGCTGGCGACTCCATCACGGTGGCACCCCAGTGATTTTTATGAACTTCGAGGAGCGAGAAATAGGGATATGTAACTGGATTGGATCTACTAAGAACTGGACTGGCCCACCCAGTAAACAAGTCCGAAAACCGGTTCTCATTGAAACCGGTTCAGGAACCTTTCTCAAAATTCGAAACTGGTTTGAATCGGTCTAGAAACTAGTCCTGAGTGAATACCCACTCAACTGGACTGGTTTGGGAACTGGTTTTGTAAGCCCAAAAGTCCAAAACCCCATCTTTTTGCCCCTTGATTTCTAATTTTAGAACTGTGTTTTTCCTTTCGCATGGCACTCTTCCTTCGTCATTCCTCTTCCTTGCTAGCTCACGGTCGCACTGTCCATCGCCGGCTCACGGTTGCACAATCCATCGTATTAGATTTTTACTTTGCCTTATAATGTTTGTTTATGATAATTAGCCTTGTGGATCCTTAATTTCGTTTAGTCAAAAAGTTCATTTACTTATTGATTACATGTGTTTAATCTTTCAATACAAATTCGAAAAATTATGTTGTTTTCTCGCATATTAATATAAAATTTGAAATCATATTGAATATCATATGGTTACAAAACATGTTCCAATGGAAACGGGATTGACCTAAGAATCGAATTGGAAAAACATGATCTAGTACAAATAGGGTCGGGTACAAGATCCAAAAAAGGGGAATCGATTATAATAGTATCGGGTACAAGGTTCAAATCTAGAACTTACCTACCCTGGACCCAATCATCCCTAAGGAGGAAAGGCCACTTGCGCAAAAGTAGGAAAAGGAAAAAGTTAATGGCGGGAGAAGAAGAGCGAAGGAGCTTAACATCGAAATCAATTTAAATTGTATGAGGATGGAAAAGCCGCAATTTAGACGTCGTTTGCTTCGCAAAAAAATATAACATTTCTAAAAAATATTTTTTAAGAAACTTATTTTTCAGGAAAATAATAATATTTTTAGTATTTAGCCGAAATGTGAAAATGAATTAGAAAATATTTTCAACAGTTTAGTACAATCCTAGGCCCAAGTCCATTGAGACCAAGGCCTAACTCCAAACCCCTACACCCGTGTCTAGATCCCCTGTGCTTGAACTTGGGTCCATCAATGCCTGTGTTTGGGTCCATCAAGATCATGTGCACAGAGTTTGGGTCTAGTTCCATCAAGGTCGAGCCCAAGACCTTGTGCTCAGGCCCATCAAAGCCAATGCCAGGGATTCGAGTATGGGCACTAGGGTCCCAAGTTCAAATTTTGTGGACCTACTCCTAGTGTCAGGCACCAAAAAACTAGCACTAGGGTCTCGGGCTCAAGTGCGGAAGATCAAAGCATGGGCACCATAAACCCAAGCACGGGTGTTAGGGACCTAAGTATGGGCACGGGGGTCCTTGACCTAACCTTGATGGACCCGGGCTGGGGCACAAGACATTCAGGCTTGATCTTGATGGACTTGACTGCAAGCACCCAAGCCTTGATGGACCCAGCCCGTGATATCTTTATTTTTCTGTTTAGGACGTGAACACAGTCTCAGAATTTTATTTGCACAGTAAGTTTTTTCAGGCTGCAGCATGCCATCACTTAGCGGGCTTTCGTACCCAAAGTCTAATTAAACAAAATGAATCAAAAAATTCCGAAATAAAGGGAGAGCAATCCTAAAATCTCACAAGTATGTCTTTGGATCGTTTTGCATTTTTGACCTCTGCTATTTCACCCCTATCAACGAAATTCAGTTACTTTTTACTTTTCAAAGGAAAAGGAGTTCTGAACTCCCTTCCAAACAGAGACAACTGTCGACACTTGAACTTGTTCTTATAAAAGTATAAAATAGAAAATAGCAAAAACAAAAGAAAAAAGGGGACAAATAAATAAATAAGGCGAAAGAAAATGCTCAGTCGCACCGGCCCACCCATTTAGTCCATCTTACATTGTTTGGACGAACTTGCATCACGTTGACTGCTAAAAAGCGCAAAAGTTAGGCCACGATCCGATTTCGGTGTCGCTTAAGCCACTCGGACGTGCAGCCCATGGAGCTTAAGGCCCAGCGTCGAGTCCTCCTAAAGTTCCATTTTTCAAGATCCGAAGCGTGAGGAGAGGGCTGGCGTCACAAGACAAAATGAAAAAGTGGCTCTTATAAGGAAGTAAGGAAAGTCTCTCCATCTTGAATCATCTTCAGTCAAATACTTCAAGCTCGGCAATGGCTACGGGCCTCCATTGCTGACCGCCATAAATTCACACTTCATCGACTCTCACCACTTCAAATTTCCTCAGCTGCTGCTCCCCTTTTCTTCCTTTCACCGATTTTTTAAGGAATAAAAGTATACTATACACTGAGAGATTTGAGTATTCGAGGGGAAACATTCGTACGAAATCGATTCTAGAAGCTTGCTCTTCATTTCCAAGGTCGCTCATCATCGTTCACCATTGCTAGGTAACGATTTTGGAAGAGTACAGAACGTACTCTGTTTTACCCTGTTTCTGACCGAGAAGGTCCGAAGAAAGCATATCTAGTCTGAACCTCATCTGCTTGTCTTAGCTTCGTTCATGAGCGATCGTAGGAGCCCCAATCCTTGACTCGTATGCTCGTCGCAGCCCCGGAATCGCTGGTAAAACAGGTAATTACGTCCTCTATTTTCTACCCCATTCTGGCAAGGTGCAAGGCCGAGTTGTATTCATTCTACTCATACGTAAATCACTATGCACCGAAGCTGTTTCTGGATAATCTGTGATGATATCTTTGCCCCATTGCGCATTTTATACTAAAAACCACTCAGGTTGCATAAACTGGATTTGACAATCACAATGACACACACCGTTTGTCGAAAATCTGAGTGTATATTTTTCTCAGGTTTCGATTCTCTGTTTTGCAAATTTAATGTTTGGAGTCCATGACTGGAGTGTCGATCCTATGAGATATCCATGTCGGTTTGTTTTTCCAATTCCCGTTATCCATACTTCTGTTGTTATGTCATTGCGAATATGGGATGGCCGGCAACCGGCGATGATGGAAAATGCTGTATTGGACGATGACCAGTGACAGTATTTATTAGTAAATGTAGTATTTTATTAATTAATATGTCCATGATGGAGTGCAATTGGCACGCACCATTTCGACTTGATATGCTACAATTAAGGGGTGTGATGGGGTCATATAAAAGACCCCTGAAGATAACCGTTGGACTGGTTGGACGAACGTATGTTTAGAAAGTTTTCTTCCTTTCTCTCCCCTTTCCATCAAGGCGTTCCATTTCTTCTTTACGAGAACAGTTTGCATTTACACCGTGAAAATCGGATGCTTTCCTTGTGATTGCGTTCAGACCAATGTGAAGTAATTTTGTTCGTATTTCATTGGCAATTCAATGTTCGTTCCGGGGTTAATTGTTGTTTGCGCATCGGTGAAGGTAAGTTGTCTTCTACCGACTTGAATTCCATCATTGGTATCAGAGCCCGGTCGTGATTTCTGCCTTGTTTTTTATCGAATTTTCTCGTTTACTGCATGACATCGAGATTAAGAGTATGAAATCTACAATGTTTGGATGTTTATTGCTTGGAAATGCAATCTTAAAACTCGAAATCGAACCGAAGCAAAGAACGGGTTCGGGGTCGCGTATATCCGTACGGTTTTGGCCAATTTTCAAAATATTTTTTCGGCCAAAATCATTTTTTAAATACATATGATGAAAGTACTCGTCGAGACGAGTCCGACGGTGGGTCGAACGCCACCGGAAGACGTTGCACGCACCCACACGCGTGGCCAGAAGCCTCTGCGTGTGGGCTTCACGTGCCTGAAGCGCTAGGAGAGCCAGCGCGTTCTACGCATGTGTTGGTCAGTGAACCGGCACATGATGACGTCACTGTGACGTCAGCACGTGAGCGGCATGCGCGCGTCGGCGAAACGGCGCGTGCTGACATCATGGATGACGTCAGCGATGACGTCACTACCGACGATAGTTGGCTGGCCGGCGACCCAACCCGAGACTCGACCCATTCGAAGACCCGACTCGACCCGAACGTTGACCGGTCAATGGGTCGGACTGGTCAACCGGTCTGGCGGTCAAACCAGTTGGATTGGTCGGACCGGCCAGGAGCCATTTAGGCTCGCTGGCGCGTGCGCCACACGCGCCGCACACTCAAGCAGCGCATGTGGGCGCATGGAAGGTTGGATTGGAGCGTGGTCGGTGGCGTTTGGTTCGTATGGATGTGCTCTACACTGTGGTATATTTATTTTTTATTTTTGAGTTTCATAAATGTATAAAAATGTGTAGGAAACCTTAAGTGCGCATATTTTTGGGGGTTTAATGCATAGTTTATTCATTTTCAGCTCGTATTTTCTTATGTTTTAGGAAATACAATAGCTAGCCTGTATGATAATGATGTCATATATGCTGAGTAGAGCTTGATTCAATGATAGTATGTATATAATTTAATATACTTGCAGTTTTCTAGTTTCAAGAAAATTTGAACAATAGTAGGAAATCTTTGTTTTTCCGTTATATGTTGAATTGTGGTTTTGATTATAGTTGTAGCATGATTGTTTTTTTGTACGTTGTTCAAATTATGCTATGTGTTTGTGTTAATGGAAAAATGTAGAAATTACATGAGGTCATGTAATTATTTTTCCTAATGGGAGTTCGTAGATTGGTAGAATTCGAAGGAATTCTCACCTAGAACTTCAAATTTGCGCAAATTAAACTAATTAATGATAATATAACAATTGTACATAGAAGTTGATTAGGAACGTAGTGAACTTTTGCTTCTGTGTCTTTCATTGAATTATCATTAATTTAGTTTGTCTTTGCTGCAAATTAAATATGTGTGTTACTCTGAAAAGTGTGCTAGTATTGATTCTGCGTTTATTATGTCAATGCGTTATAGCAATTGATTATGGCTTCGGCATCCAAAACCATTGTGGCTGACCTCAATAAGGGTGAGAAGCTGAACGGTGACAATTATGATATTTAGCACCGAAAGGTTCAGTACATCTTTGAGGAGCAAGAGGTTTTGGAAACCCTCAACCACACCATGGATGAACCTGAGCATGGAATTTCAGCTCAACACAGGAGAAATCTAGAAGCTTATCAAGCTTGGAAAAAGAAAAATAGCATTGCTCGCATCACGTTGCTGAGCTGTATGCAAGATGATCTCATATATGAGTTTGAAAGTTATGATAAAGCTCAAGCTATGTGGGTTGCTTTAAAAGATAAGTTTGGGGGTACATCTGCGACTAAGCTGAGGAGACTCACCATCAAGTTTGACACATACCGAAAGCGCCCAAATGTAACGATGAGGCAGCATCTTTGGGAGATGTCAAACATGATTCATGATCTGAAGTTGGCAGGTCACTCCCTTACTGATGAACAACAAGTTCAGGCTGTTATAAGGTCTCTTCCTGACAATTGGGAGTATATGAAGATCAATATGACGCATAATGAGAATATTGTCACTTTTGATGATATTGCACGTCATTTGGAATTAGAGGATAAGCACTTAGAGGCTGCGAGATTCTCTACTCATGCTTATGTTGCTGAATCGAGTTCGCGCAAGGCTTCGGACTTTAAGCGCAAAAGGAATTCTCAATTCAACAACAAAGGGAAGAAAACTGATCAGACATCTAAGAGGGCTAAGACCTTCCAACGCAAGAAGCGTGGAAGGAAGAAGGACAAGGCCAAGATAAAGTGCTACAATTATGGCAAGATGGGTTACTTTGCTCGTGAATGCACTGAGCCGAAAGAGATACCCTATTACTTCATTACTTTAAGTAATGCTTTTATTTCTAGCACTGTAATGCTTACTGAATCTCATCCAATGTGGACTGTAAACTTATGAGCAACAGACCATGTAGCTAGAAACCGAGAAGCATTTGTGGAGTATCGTCGGATACAACCTGGAAGAAAATAAATATATGTTGGGAATAACTCAAGAGTTGAAGTAAAGAGTATCGACACATGTAAATTAATTTTACGTGGTGGTCGAAACCTATTCCTACATGATGTCCTTTATGCTCTAGATATTTGACGAAACTTCTTCTTAGCTTAGGTTATGTATTGAATTTCCATGGTGATTGTGTTAACATTTTGTATGGAACAGTTTATTATAGTTCATGTCATATATCGAATGGTTTTATGGTGTTAGACATTGACTATGATTAGTACAATATTAATGTCGATGGTTGTGTTTCTTTAATTGCATCTTCTAGTAATGTTGAGATTGATGCAAGTACATGGCATGCTAGATTATGTCACATTGGGTTGCAAAGAATGCAAAGATTAGCTAGAGAAGACCTTTTAGGGTCACTCACTAATGTTAATCTACCCATATGTGAACATTGTCTAGCGGGAAAAACAACTAGAAAACCATTCGGTAAAAGGACTAGAGCCGAATTTCCATTGCAACTCATTCATTCTAACATTTGTGATCATTTGAATGTGAGGGCGAGGCATGGAGCCTCATATTTCATCACTTTCATAGATGACTTCACGCGTTTCGATTTTGTCTTTCTGATCTCCCATAAGTTAGAAACATTAGACTGTTTTAGACGATATATAACGATGGTAGAGAATCAGTTGAATAAAACAATAAAGGCATTGAGAATAGATCGTGGACGTGAGTATCTATCGGAGCAATTCAAGGCTCTTTGTGATGAAAATGGAATTGTACGACAATTGGCTATTCCTGATACTCCACAACAAAATTGGGTAGCTGAAAGAAGAAATATAACCCTACTGGAAATGGTTAGGTCTATAATGACGCAAGCAAATTTACCTATCTCCTATTGGGGAGATGCGTTATTGACTGATGCCTATGTACTTAACCGAGTGCCCTCAAAATCGGTCACTTCCACTCCTTATGAATTATGGACTAGTAAGAAACCAGACTTAAGTATTCTACGTCCATGGGGATGTGCAGCTTATGTTCATGATTTTTCCCATAAATATGGCAAATTATATCCTAGAGGGAAGAAATGTATTTTTATAAGATATTCTGAACATTCTAAATGGTACGTGTTCATAGGTGAACAAGCTGATGAAAGTGTGACCAAAATGGAGTCACGAGATGTCACGTTCTTGGAGAATGATTTTCCTAGTAGAGGTGAGATTGATAAGGACTTCCAATTATATGAGATGGGAGATCCTAATAACACACCCACTAATGTTGTAGAGGGAAATGAAGATTTATCTCAACATATAAGACCTAGTGGGAATGTCGCATCACCTGACGAATTGAATTCAAGAGAAATCCAATTGCGTAAAAGTAATCATAAAAGTATTCACCGTCGTCGTTTTGAGATTGAAGTGGAAGCATTTATGATTGCTCAGAAAGACGATGCCGAGCCTAAGACTGTTCAAGAGGCTCTCTCATCTTTTGATAAGAAAGAATGGAGAAAAGCTTTAGAAGATGAGATAGAGTCAATGAGGGCAAATCATGTCTGGGGCTTGGTTGATCTACCACCCAATTGTAAGGCCATTGGAAATTAATGGATCTTTAAGATTAAGTGAAGGGCGGATGGATCCATTGAAAAATATAAGGCTCGCCTTGTGGCGAAAGATTATATTCAACAAGAGGGAAAATTTGCCTCAATACGCCTTATTCTAGCCATCGTTGCACACTTGGACATTGAATCACATCAAATAGATGTAAATACGGCATTTCTCAATGGAGAACTAGATGAGGAAATCTATATGAAACAACCAATATGTTTCATAGCTAAATGTCAAGAGCATAAAGTTTGCAAGCTTCATCACTCAATATATGGCCTTAAACAATCATCTAGACAGTGGTATCTTCATTTTCATCAAGTCATAACAACTTTTGGTTTCACGATGATCGAAGAAGATCATTGTGTATATGTCAAGCGGTCCGAAGATAAATTTGTGATTTTATCACTTTATGTTGACGATATTCTATTGGCTTGGAAATGATAAGGTTTTGGTTATCACCATAAAAGAATGGTTGTCTTCCAATTTTGAAATGAAAGACATGAGAAAAACTGCTTATATATTAGGAGTTAAGATCGAAAGAGATCAATTAAGAAAACTCATTACTTTATCACAAGAGTCTTATATAATGAAGATTCTTGAGCATTTCAATATGCAGCATTGTAATCTCATTGATACCCCTGTCATGCAAGGTGAAGGCTTAAGTACTGAGATGTGTCCTAAGACTCCAGAAGAAATTAAAGTGATGGAAACTGTTCCTTACACTAGTGCGGTAGGAAGTTTGATGTATGCTATGATGTGTACTAGACCCGACATATGTTATGTCGTGGGATTAGTGAGCCGATATCAATCAAATCTCGGTCAAGCATATTGGAAAGTAATGAAGATGATCCTGAGATACTTGAAGGGCACCATGGATTATCGTTTTGTTACCAAGGAAATGATTTACGCCTATTAGGCTATTCAGATGCCGATTGGGGTGGAGATCTAGATGAGCGTAAATCGACTTCTGGATATGCGTTCTTGCTTAATGGAGGTGCAATTTCTTGGAATAGCAAGAAACAAACATGCACGGCCTTGTCTACGATGGAGGTGGAATTTATCGCATACTCTGCTGTAGTGCAAGAAGCAGTATGGCTAAAACGTTTCTTGGAACATTTAGCCACTATCACTGAGGTTCCTAGACCGGTGATAGTTTATTGCGATAGTCAAGCAGCCATTGCCTATATGAAGGATCTTAAGTATCATAGAAGGATAAAGCACATTGACATAAATAACAATTTCATAAGAGATATAATAGCGCAGAAAGAAATGATCATATAATATATTTCAACCAATAGAATGGTTGCTAATTCATTTACGAAGGCTATTCCTAGAGACATATTCTTGACCCACAGGATGTCACTAGGATTGCGTAGAATGTGATATGTGTTATTGTAGAGGATCATTGGTTTATGTATTTGTGAACATATGTATTGTACTCATTTGTTTATTAGTGACTTGATGTTTTATCAATAAGTACAAATACAGTATGAGACTAGCACTCCACACATATATTATTAAAAAGTATGTTAGCAGGCAATGATTGGCTCACTCACATGAGCAATCGCCTCAAGTGCGATAGATAGCATGTTGAGATGAGACGTTATGTACAAAATAAATGCCGAAGAGCAAGTTTGGTACATAAAATATGTTGCCTTAATTGGAGTCAAGATGAGATCTATGATTTGTTTGTAATAAGACCGAACATGATAGTCCCACAATCATGTATGCCTGTAAGATGCTGGATGCGAGTACTTAATTGGGCGCTATAGAAAGCGAGCTGATATAGCACTCGGGCTAAACATGAGTACATGAGAAGCTTGTGACTATATTTAGGCTAAGATCCATATAGTGGATATATTTGATAAATGACATACGCTCTTATAGAAAGAGAAATCCACTATAACATGTAATTCATACTACATGTGCATTGTACAACTGATAAGGGAAGGTGAGTAAAATTATCTCTATTTACTCATGTGTGAGCCCTTGAGGTAATTTATAATTTACCTCATTTTGTGCCCTATGTTACTTCTGACTATGTTCTCGAAGTGAAAGATCAATGTTGCTTTAGCATGTTACTGGTGGTTGTGAATATATATGGCCTTATGGAATGTGTCTAGAAAAGCAGTTGTTCTGAAATGGAGAGAGACAAAAGTGCGAAGGAAGACTATTGTTGTTTTACATCTATCACATGTATTTACCGGTCGACCAATTATATCGCCTTATGTAGTTGCGGATATAATTGTAAATACATAGTGTTATGAGAATAGTCAAGTATAGCCTTTAAAGGATAGGTATATTTGGACTGATGTAACAAAATGTGTCTGGGGCACTATGAGACATCGATTGTTTATTTCTTTTCGGGGTTGTAGCCATTATGTCATCCCTAACAGGTGCATAATTTGAGCTCCCAAGTGCAGGTGTATTCACTAGTCGCACAGCTTACTTGCCAGTATGAATTGTTTTGTAAAGTTGATAAATGTTGAATGCCTTATATTCTTAAAAGAGAGCTATCAAGCCCATCATGTCCGAGTGGGAGATGTAGTATTTTATTAATTAATATGTCCATGATGGGGTGCGATTGGCACGCACCATTTCGACTTGATATGCTACGATGAATGGGTGTAATGGGGTCATATAAAAGACCCCTGAAGACAACCGTTGGGCTGGTTGGACAAACATATGTTCAGAAAGTTTTCTTCCTTTCTCTCCCCTTTTCCATCAAGGCGTTCCATTTCTTATTTACAAGAACAGTTTGCATTTACGCCGTGGAAATCAGATGCTTTCCTTATGATTGCATTCAGACCAACATGAAGTAATTTTGTTCGTGTTTCATTGGCAATTTAACGTTCGTTCCGGGGTTAATTGTTGTTTGCGCATTGGTAAAGGTAAGTTGTCTTCCGCTGACTTGAATTCCATCAGTAAAGGCGGTGCTCGATTATTGCCAGGTGGTGGTGGACCGACTAAACTCACGATGAAGTCTCGTTTGAGCTGTTCTTGGTACGCCTTAAGAAAGCTCTGGGTTGCTAGAAGAAGACAACAGGAGCAGGAAGACGTAATGAGAGGGAAAAAAAAGGCGATACTAAATCGACCTCACGACTAAATTCACGTAGGTGGTTTCAAATTTATTTAGTTTCATTTTTGTTAGATTTTTTCATATTTATATAAGATCTACTTATCATAATTAATAATTTCATATGTTTATTTTTTATGTTTATAGTAAATTTTCCATATATATTAAAGGCACTATGTTTTTTCTTATTATTAGATATTACTTCCATATAGATCTGTTTTGTCAAAACAAGACATTTTAAAGAAATCTAGGTCTTTTTTACGTTGTTGAAAATGCTAGCGAAATATCATTATTTTAGATTGATAAAATAACTCCTTGCGCATATTGTTTGTAGTGTATTATTAGATATTCTTCTAATGTCTTACATGCTCTGTATAAAGAATCTTTCGCCAATATAGTAAGAAAAAAGGATAAATACTTTGATATAGTAAATAAAGAATCTAGATGTATATTTTTAGCTAATGAAATTAATAAAAGTTCACTAACAAAGTGAGTTTTTGTGACAAGAAAGACAAAAAAAAATAAATAGATAAGTTGAAATAAGTTCAATAATGAAGAAGAGAATTTTTTTAGTTTTACATTATATCAAAGAATGCATTTTTTTTCTTACTATTAGCGACATAATTATACATGAAGCATGTAAAATGTTAAAGGATTATCTAATGATGCATTTTACTTTATACGCTAAAAAAACACGTGAAAAACTAATTACGGTAACTATCCTAAATAGAAGAAGAAGTGGGACATTCACTTTAAATTGCAATTGAAAGATTGATTGCAATTTTATCTTTCTAGTGTAAATAAGGTGGATTTAGTCATCCAAAAGTAGAAATTGCGCCACCCAAGAAACTAATTGATAAAAGGAAATAACAGGGGTGGGCTTAATTAGGTTTCATGGACTTTGGGCAATGGGTTTAATTTTGTGCTTAAGGTGAGTTTAGTGCTATTATAGTAAACTGGGATTAATGCGGCTATAACAAAAAAATTGGTTTGACTTGTCATTTAGTGAGTTTGGGCTTGATTTAGTTTTAGTGCCCAGAGTTAAGACTTTGGAGGCTTGGGTTTAATTCTATTGAAGGGGTTTGTTATAGAAAGCCCTCATGTACCCGATCCAGACCCACGAAGCTCAAGTTCAGTCCATATTCGGACCAGGCCCCTGGGCTCGGCCCGAGTCCCCATTTCCGAAATTAAAAAAAGCTTATTTTTATTATTAAAATTTTAATTAATAAAAAATAGAAAATAGGTTAGAAATAGGTCATATTAGGTTGTATGATTTTAGCACTAGACTTAGCCTAATTTCATTGAGTCAGTATGCTTACACTTCAGAGATTTTAGTGGTTACATTTGATATAGCTTAGTCTTTCGCAGATTGATCTTTTAAATAAGAAATTGGACTCAATCTGAACTCCGGTCCATGAGAGTTGCTATCCTAAGGCTTAATAATAAGGTCATGTGTACTCAATGCTTGACACTTCATTTTGTTTACTTGTTTATACTTTACTTTTATCGTATAGATTGTGATTGTTTCCTTACTCTTGATTACACACTCATGCATGACCATTGTTTATGGTATAGGGTAATGAAATGATTAAAAAATCATATGAATCTCTTAGGTAATTAACCAATCAAAGTTAGGGTACCAAAATGACATTAGTTAGATAATAAGTTAGTATAATTAAATCCCCTAGCGACGGCTCTTGGTTAAGTTGAATTTCGTAGATGAATCTATTTCAATTGTAGTTTCCCAACATCGCATGAGGCAAAAGTTGGGGAAAATCTGTACTGATTGAATACCGTACTTAACTCGACATTACTTCTAAGCCAGTTTTTCCCCAAAAGTTTTGTAAGGATTGCAACAATACTAATGCTAATAATGAAGAGATTACCTAGTATTGTATTGTGATTTTTCTCCTTCTGATTTTTTAAAAGGTTTTCCACTTAAAAATTTGTGCCTTATTCTCTATTTTTTCTCTTCAACGCTGGTATCAAAGTTTGATTTAGCGAATGATGGAATGTTTTCCATGTGCACTACGGGACACGGGCAGGTATAAGAATTTGAATTTGTGTATGAGATTATCGAGGGCTTCTCCCTAAAAGCCAAAGGGTTGATGTGGAACACTATCGCTTGTAGTTTACCAAGCTCAAGGGCTGGAATCTCCCATAATTATCATATGAAAGTAACAGACAAAGCACACATAGTTAGCCGGCTTTAAGCATTTCCTTTCGAAAAAATAAATAAAAGAAGGCAGAAATTTTCAAATATGGCATGTGTGAATGCAGTTGATCAGTACAACCAAAGTTAAAGTCAGCGAGGAAAACATAAATAAGTCACATCTTGACAAAATGATGTAAACAGACACCTACTCCCAAACACCATTCTTAACCAAAAGATGGCAACTTATATTATCAAAATCAGTTAATGGGAAAAAAAAAATTTGTGTCCGGTACGTGTCTAAAAATCTATTTCATGACTCATTTTTTGGATGCAATAAGTTCAACAAACATAAAATCTGAACAGTTTGTTAGCTGCTTTAAATATTCCCGAGAGGTTAAGGTCAATAAGTAAACAATAGAATGCCAATCAAAGAAGATAAAATATTGGAATGAAACACATCATAATAATGGTGAGAATAAGGCAGATACACTTAATTAGACATTTTTCGCGATTTCTCAGGGGATTCCCATATGAGAGCCGCCGAGAAACATTGTAAAACTGTAGCATATGATGCGAAGGAGTTTCCGGATTGGTGTGCCTGTGATGTTCTATAATATAGGTCAAAGTTGCTCAAGTATATTATATGCAGGACAACGACTCAATTATCGGCCGCTAGCCTTTAGTCGTCATCTGCAAATAAAATCAACTTCATAACAAGCGGAAACTCTGGAAAGAAAAAAGTTAAGTCAGAACGTGTAAAATTGTCATTTTTCAACACTAATGACTTTTCATCCGGAAGATGCTGCGCGGACTGGAACTACAGAATTACTCAAGTCAACAAACGAAGTTTTTGGTTAAAGGGTGTAACCCATCATTCTATCCTAAACATGCGATTATCTACTTGTGATTATCTGTGTTTCGGTAATTATTTGCTCTAGAATTATCCGTCCCTTATGTCGCTTATTCTTTCTTCATATTCAAGCAATTTTGTTTTGTGGGATTTAACGAAATCTCATCACGGAAGAGTTTTCAATTCTAATCTTCCCAAGTTTTTTGTTTTTTTGCTCTGTCATACTTTAACTCTTAACTTCCAACTCACTGTTAAACTTTTTGCCAAGCATTTTTTTAGAGCGTGGAAATCGAACCTCACATCGAAAACTAAACGTCCCTATCTCCAGTTCCCTACCTTCCCCTTCCCATATATGAAGGTGGCTATTGAGACAAACTCTAATGAATCTAATCATCCTAAGTTAACCGGGTAAAAAAGTTAAGCAGTTTCCTTAGAAAAATAGAGGTGGAGAAGCTTCCGTGTATATGTGATATATCACGGCGCAGTTGGCTCATCTTTATCCTAACATAAAATAAAAGAGATAAGATAATTTTCAAATCTGGCGAGTGACTGCATTTAATCAAAGCGACCAAGGTTAGAGCTGGCGAGAAAAACCTATCTGTTCAGATCTTGACAAAACAAGGTAAACAAGTAGATGCTCTCTGACACTAGCCTTAACTAAAACCTGGGTACTCAAAATATCAAAATCAGTTAATGGGTGTCCGGTAGGTGTTTATAAATCTATTTCATAACTCATTTTTTTTATATAGGTGTTCTCGAGACGAACAACTCGATAATAGATAAGATCTATATACAAAGAATACCGGTGATAAAAAATTAGACCAAATATAGGACTTTATGCTAGTGGAAAATAAAGTAATCAATATTATACAAGATATAATACTTCGTTCACGTTATTTGTGAAATAGATGGAATTATACTTGCTGTATATATTTGATCATTCGTTTAGCTATATGTCGACTTTCATAATAGTATACACATAAACAACTACTTTTTAATTTTTTTTTACCGAAATTATGCACATTAAAATTTTCTCCTTACAACTCAGATGTAGGAATTTGTTGCACCCCCATAAAAATTCCAACATTATTTTTATATTAGCACAATATAGGCAATCATGAGATATTACCTTTTAAACATTTAAATTTTCTTATTAGATGCTATCGAGATGAATGGTTTCATAATCAAAACAATCTATCCTTGATATTCATGATCCTAAATGCACGACTTTGTGCGTATGAACTACAAAATTGGACACACATAGAACTATACCTGTCATAGATCTTTCATCATTCATCCAATTATGTATCGGTTTTAAGATAGAACCCACATACACATTAAAACAATTAAATTAGAATATATATAATTCCTTGTTTTTGGTCTTCATATATATATATATATATATATATAATTTCTTTGAACATTTATTTCTTGTAAAAAGGTAGCAATTTATTTCAAAATATGCATAAATATCAAAGATGGAGAATTAGATGTTTGCTACGATTAGATATCTGCTAGCTTAGAGGTTTGCTTAATTGAATATTAAAAGCAAATCACTAGATAAAAAGCTTGCACTTGAGTATGCCACATGAGTCAACCTCATGCAAGTTTTACCCACTTTTATATATAAATAGATAGATAGATACCAAACCCATGTTGAAAGTTCTTTGCTAGTATAATTTCTTTGAATTAGCTCATCTCACCTGAAACTTCTTGAGCACTGAGGTTTAGTGTAAGCTATTCAATAAGACATCACTCACTCAGCACCCGTTTTCATCTCAAACGAACATAGCCACCTTTTTTAGGAAGACAATGGTAAAATCAAAACCCGAGGATCTAAATTGAAACAACTATGAGACAAGAGCTTTTCGACAGTATTATGACACTTGCAAGGTGTCTCAACAGGTAAAAAAGGGGGCTTAATACCACGAAAAGCCCTAAATTGGTATATATTAGATAAATTTACTATAAACTAATTTTTTATCACACAAAAAACCCCCCAACTGATATAATTGTGACAAATTTATCCTCTGTTAGTTCCCATTGAATTTTAATGCCAAATTGTTGAGTCAGATGAAACTTGACAATTGATAGGCATACTAGTTTCAAGTTTCACCATCTGTTTGTTACAGATGTATCAGTTTCTGATTTTTCATGATATTTATCATATTTAAATGATACTAATAGAGAGTAAATTTATAACAAATGTAACAATTTAAGGTTTTTGGTAATTGAAAAATTAGATTGGAGTAAATTTGTCTCAAATGTACTTGTTGAGGATTCTTGGTTGTCAAAAAATTACTTTAAATAAATTTATGACAAGTACACCGGTTTAGAGTTTTTCGTGACATTAACCAAAATAAATAAATAAATAAATAAATAAATAAATAAATAAATAAATATATATATATATATATCTATATATATGACAATCTTTATATCATAAATCTAAGTCCAACTGAATTGCTAAAATTCACATAGGTAAAACATTTGAACCGAACATACACTTTCAATTGGTATCCCTCAGCCTCTCACCTTCGGAGAGTTCTGTATACCTTCTGTGGTAGCTTCCTACCTCAACATCTAAACCCAAAACCGTAAGTCTCTACTAGTTCTTCCCCCATCTAAACAACAATGGTAGTTTTTGCTCTACCTAGCCCCCAAATTCTTTTCCTCCCTAAACCCTAAATCAAACCAGTTGCCCCAACCCATTCTCCTTCCAAAACCCACGCTATCTTCCCCTATACAAACTCGCCAGCCCAAAACCCTCAACACCATCCATTCTCCTTCCTTCCAGTCGACTGGAATGTGTTTTCTTTCTGAGAATGGTGGACTTGGAGGAGTCGGAAGTTTGCCTAGCAACGCTCAGCAAAAGGTTGGGAAGAATGTGGTCAAGCAAAGCAATTACGGCAGTGGATGATGTTATATATCCAGAAAAGATAAAAGGAAGGCCAACTAACCCTAACTGGCTAGCTATACCAAAACCCAAAGGTAGATTTTCAAGCATTCAAAACACAATGAGAAGAGTGTGGAAAGTGGAGAATGTTGATATCAATTTGTTAATCCTTGGAATCTATGCATTTCAATTTGCATCGGAAATGGACAGAGATAGAGTAATATCTAAGGGGCCTTGGTCCTTTGCTAATCACCTCCTGTTATTGAAATCCTAGGAACCGAATACAACCCCTAGTTGCTATAATTTTACTTCCTGCACTTTCTGGGTTCATATACATGGTTTACCAGTAGAATGGGTTTCTGAAGAGGTTGTAGCGAGAGTGGCAAAATACATTGGCAAAGTTTCAGAGGTCAAAATAGAGGCTAAAGGCCATATGCCATACAAAAAAGGAAAGGCAAGAGTTACAGTCGATTTACCCCTTTAAAATCTAGATCCATTTTCAACAACAACAGCAAGAAAATCTGGCTTGATTTCAAATATGAAGGATTACCACATTACTGCTATTCTTGTGGAAAATTGTGGCATTATACCCAACACTATGGGGGAAATATTTTACAACGAGGACAACTTCTTAAATAGAAAAGAAATGCTGTTTGGCTCCTGGCTAAAGGCAGAGGCAAATGAATATAGCCCTTTTTTGGACTTGTTTTATGGGAAAATAATGGAAGAATTGTTGGAAGAGGATTACATTCCAAAAACAACCTGTAACCCTGGGAATATTGTCGTTTATGAAGGAAATGCAGGGGAAAGAACTCCACATAATTTAAACAAAGAGCTTGGGAAAAGGAAAGAGGTGCTTACTAAAGAAATGCACTGGAACCCAACTAGAGAAGCCCTCCTCATACCTAAAACTGAGCCAAATTCGGATAAAAGCACATCTCCAGCTTGCACCTTTAGTGGAAAGGCTGTAGAAGGAAAGGGAAAGGGGAAAATAGCCCAAGTCAGTAGGAAAATTAAGAGATACTCCCCTAATGAAAACTTGGGGCAGAATAGACAGCTGTTTGATGAATCTAAATTATTGGGCACATTGATCCTCTCGGAAGAAGAAACACAGGATGGTTAGCCCTAATAAACCACCAGGTTACAAATGAAGATAATATGTTGGAATTGTCAGGGGTTGGGCACCCCCTGACAATTGAGGCCATTAGAGCCCTTGTGGCTCAAGAAAGGCCCACTATTCTGTTCTTAATGGAGACAAAAAAAAATAGAGAGGAGTTTTGGAAATCAAAGTAGCAAAGATTAAAATTCCAAAGAAGTTTTATCGTCAACCCAAGAGGTATAGCAGGGGTTTAGTAGTTTTCTGGAATGACCAGGTATCTCTATCTATCCTTTCAAGTTCCATGCACTTCATTGATTTGAGCTTGTTTATGAGGAAACCAAACAGCAAATAAGAGTATTATGCACCAAATGATCTTCAAGGGAGACTGAGGCTATGGGACAAAATTAGTTCTAAACAAGGGCTACAATGTGAGCCTTGGGTATATATGGGGGATTTTAATGAGGTTTTCTATACATGGGAGAAAGTTGGAAAATGATTGGCTGAAAATTATAGAATTAAAGCATTCCAAGATTTTCTGGATGCATGTGGCCTCATGGACTTAGAAAGCACAGGATGCGCATTCACCTGGGCAAAAAACAAGGAAGGGAAAGATTTTGTAAAGAAGAGATTAGATAGAGCGGTATGTAATGTTCAATGGAGAGTTAACTTCCCTAGTGCGGAAGTTTATGCTTTACTTGCCGTTGGGTCGGACCATAGTCCAATCTTGGTGGAATTGTTCCCTCGACTTGAAAGAAGGAAAAATGAGTTTAAATTTGAAGCATTCTAATTAGAGAATGAAGAATATGAACAAGTGATGCTAGAGTCATGGAATTTAGTTAAAGGAAGCATTAATGGCCTCATCAATAAGCTAGAAAATGTATCCCAAAAATTTACCATATGGAGCAAAAGGAGATTTTCTAATGCACAAAGGCAAATTAAAGCTTTGAAATGAGAGATACAGTCATTGACAAACTATCCAAATCAGAATTTTGATTAAAAAAAAAGAGTAAAATGGCTAAGTTGTGATAGAAAGATTGTGGAAACAAGAGGAGATCTATTGGGGGATGAGATCTAGAATCAAATGGTTTAAATAGAGGGACAAAAATACTAAATTCTTTGATGCCACTACGGTGCAAAGAAGATAGAGAAATAAAATTTTAATGTTGAAAACACCAAATGATGAGTGGATCAGAGACTCTTCCTAGATAAAGCAGATGACAATTGACTTCTTTAGAACATTATACACTACAAAAGGGAAGAGCAACTTTCAGCCAATGCTAGATCAACTACCATCCATTGTCCGGGAGGATATGAACCGTGTGCTTATTGGAGAAGTTACCTTAGAAGAGGTAAAAAATGTCACTTTCTAGTTAGGATCTATAAAGGTACCCGGGCCGCACAGTCTGAGTGGACAATTTTACAAGCATCATTGGAAAGAGATCCATAGAGGTATCTACAAAGAGGTACATCAGTTCTTTATTTCAGGCCGATTCAATCCCAAGTTAAATGAAACTCTCATCACACTTATCCCAAAAACGCCAAGCCCAAAAAGGCTAGATCAATTTCGGCCCATTAGTCTTTCTAACTATGCCTATAAAATCATTTCAAAGGTATTGGCAAATAGACTTAAACCCTGGTTGCTCTAGTTGATCACCACAGAACAAAATGCTTTTGTGAAGCGACGACAAATACAAGATAATATGCTGATTGTTCAAGAGGTAATCCATCGGCTGCGAATCAGAATGAGGAAAAGAAGGTTTTAGGCTATCCTAAAGCTTCATATGAGAAAGGCACACGATTGGGTCGAATGGGATTTTTTGGAAGCCAGCATGCTTAAAATGGTTTTCAATGCTACTTAGGTTTCTTGGATTATGCAGTGTGTTTCAACAGTTTCCTTTAGTGTAAAGGTGAATGGCAAATCCCTATCATACTTCGAACCATCAAGAGGAATAAGGCAAGACAACCCACTATCCTCATATCTTTTCATCATTATAGCGAATGTTTTATCCCAGTTGCTGCTTAAAGTTGTAGAAGATGGAAGCATAAAATGGATTAAGTTGAATAGGGCATGCCCAACCCTTTCACATTTGCTGTCCGCAAATGATTTAATTCTGTTTTTGAATGCAAAAATTTCAGAATGCCAGAATGTTGCTGCTGTTCTGAATCATTATTGTTTTGCCTCCGGACAAGCAATAAACCTCAACAAATCAGGTATGTTCTTTAGCAAATAATGCCCTCATAACCTGAGACAGAATTTGACTAATGAAATGAGAGTCCCAAAGATAGAAAAGATTGGGAAATACTTGGGAATTCCATCTGATTTGGGCTGTTCAAAAAAAGAAATGTTCGCTTGGATCCTTGCAAGAGTTAACTCCAAACTAGAGGGCTGGAAAGAAAATCTGATATCGAATGCAAGGAAGGAAATATTGTTAAAAGCAGTGGTGCAAGCAATTCCACAATACGCGATGTCATTTTTTTTAAATTCCCCTATCCATTTGTCGTGCCATTGAACAAAAGATAGTGGCATTCTGGTGGAAAAACAGTGAAAAACAAAGGAGAGTGCATTGGAGAAAATGGGAGATTGTAAAAGAATGGAAAGATGAAGGAGGTTTGGGGTTTAGAGACTAAATTAAACTTAATGAAGCATTGTTGGGGAAGCAAGCATGGAGAGTAATTCAAAATCCAAAATCCCTATGGAGCTAAGTTTTTGAAGGATTGTACCATCCACATTGTGATTTTCTTCATACAGGGAATGGTATTAGACTTTCGTGGGGATGGCAAAGCCTCACTATAGGCAAAAATATTATCTGACCATCACTAAGATGGGTAGTCGACAGCGGCAAAAAAAATAGATCCGAGAACATAATTAGCTACCTCGAGGAGTGATTGGAGGCCCAGCTAACAGAGGGTGATCCTATTATGGTGTTGGATTTATTGAACTCAGAGGAAATGGAACGGAACGAACAAAGAATCCGGGAGGTTTTCGACCGACAAATAGTAGAGGAGATCCTAACTATACCCTTAAGCCCCATGATGCAGGAGGATCAATTAATCTAGACACCAACCAAAGCCGGCACATTTATAGTGAAAAGCGCATGTAACAGCTTACGGGGAACACATAGTAGCACAAAACAAAACCAAGCCTCATCATCTTTCCAAACCCCTAAAGCGTTGTGGAATCGCATATGGCAGGCACAAACACAACCCATATTCAATTGTTTCCTTTGGCAGATTTGTAACAACGCACTGGAAACCATGGAAAATCTTAAAAGAAGAAGAATATTACCGGATGATATCTGTCCTCTCTGTCAACGACGCCCCAAAACAATAGAAAACCTCTTCCTCCTTTGACCCTGGACAAAACAGGTTTGGGCACATACAGCAGTTAAAATCCAGATCGACACAAACGACGTGACTAGAATGGAAACTTGGCTTGCATACTTTAACCGCACCTCAATATCCTTTCAATACGTTTGGTCATTCGGATTTCTAATCGGGATAGAACTGAATATGATAGGATATGAAATCCTAGGATTTTTTTATATCCCGTCCATTGTTTGGTGAATTGCAGTATTAAAGGCGGATATGTTCACATCATATCATGTATATTTTTTTGATATAAACGGCATATCATTATAAATAAACCTAAATGTTCATAAACGGAGATGGTGAAAATCTCTCGTAACACTATTCCTTAATTTATTTTTATTTTATTCTTATTTTAAGTTCCCTCTTTTTTATATTATTTTCTTTATTATTTCTTTTTTCCCCTTTCATCATTCTTTAATAAAACTTTATCACATAGTAAACTGTACTAACATACCTAAAATACAAAAATACCTAAAATATATAATAAATATAAATATTTAATTTATAGATTGAATGTTTATTATAAGATAGAATTAAAGTTGAATATATAAATTAAAATAGGATTAATTAAAAATATTTTTAATTTTTAATTTCTTAAATTAGAATTCAAATATTATTTATATTGAAATATAATTTCAATTTTATTAATTTAATAAGTTTGTTATTCGAGAAAAATAACTTTTCTATTATAGACATTATAAATCCTATCCATCTTTATCCCACCTCCCCCATGGGATAATTTTATCATGTCTATATCCCCCTTATATCCGACTTTATCCTATCTTAAGCGAGCACCAAACGTAGGATAGGATAAATCATATCATATCTCGAATTTTATCCCGATTGTCAAACGCAGCCTTTGAGTTCATGACCCTGCTGCTGTGGCAAATTTGGAAAGCCTGGAATGATTTTGTGTTCTGAACTCTACCACCGAAGCCCCAACTCCTTATAGATGCGGCCTCAGCAAAAAATCAAAGCATTAGTAGATGGGTAAGTGGAAAGCAAGTAGATCTAAACCAACAGACAGGCATACCTTTGGCTTGGAAGCCCCTTGCTTGTGGTGTGCTCAAGTTAAACGTAGATGGATCGTTCGTTAAAGAGACGGGAGATGGTGCAATCGCCTGCGTATGCTTAGACAGCATCAGAAAGTTGATCCCTGGGTTCGCCAACTTGTTGCGCATGACTTCGGCTCTCTAAGCGGACGCCATGGCTATCATGGAAACCCTATGGAGATTTGAGAAACAGAATGCAATAGAGTTTGAGTTAAAAACAGATAACTTCGAATTGTGGAAGGAACTAAGTACACTTGCACGTCAACCAGTTTGGGAAGTCGGAGCACTCATCTTCGAGGCCCAGGCCCATTTGAAGAATTTCCAATCCCTATAGCTAGCCCATTGCAAAAGGGAATCTAATAGGGTGGCGGATTGGGTCGTCAAAGTCCACCGCAATAATACCCTTCCGTTGAATTGGGTCTTCTACCCCCACCCACCCACCCACCCACCCAATTCTTTTGGAGTTGTTATGTTCTGAAGTAACTATTCGTAGTCTACTGCTAAATGAAAGCTATGAAGTTTTTGACCCAAAAAAAAAAAAAAAAAAAATTGACCTTGAACGTAAAGAAAAAAGTTGCCAAAATCAGGTCATGACAATACACTTAATCCACAAAGCCCTATCAATGGAACGTCTGATAAGATCATCAATCATGAAGGCCATGGCAATACAATTGAACCATAAGGCCCATTGACGGAATGAATGATCAGCTCATTGATCATAAGTTTCCAATGGGCAGCATGAAACGGGCAATAATAGATTGACTCGATCTATGCATGGTTTTTGAAGAGTGAATCAAAGATAAACCATCAATAAGGGATTAGCAGTAGTTACAAATCATGTTAGAGTAGAGCGCAAGTCAAAATAGTGTGAGATTCATGCCAAGAATAACCAAAACTCATAAGAGGACAGCCATTGAATGACACAGAAAGAGTCAAGGAAAAGAGGGGAATCATCAACTATCAAGACATTGGAAAAATCACAACAGCACTTTAGATTTGACTTTGAAGATGAAGATGAGAAGATCATTCATAATGGATTAATTTATTTTAGATTTTGTCTAAGTTTGAATTTTAATTTCGAATTAGATTAGGTTTACCATTTTCAGTGCTCATCTTTGTCTATAAAAGTTTTTCGGTCGAGCTTTGTAAGCTTTTTACTTTTTGTACGCACTCTACTTATCTACATTAGCAATTTATATTCAACTATAGTCGTTGAGCAAACATGACCTCCAAGAATGTAGGTCATTTGTTTTAATTCAATAAAATGTTGGTCGTCGGAGCAGCTTTCCAGGATCGACGTAGCTAGAGAACCGAACATGTAGGAGGAGAATACAAAGGTTTGCGTACCTAATTTGGAATCCATCGTTCTTTATGCGGAATGACGATGATCCAATGCTCAAACGACGAGCCGACACTCAGGTTCTTCTCCTTTATGACCCTCGGTTCTTGACTCGATGAGACCGCCACTCACAACTCACAGCTTGCCTTATGTGAGGTGAAAGAGAGAGTTCGTGGAAGAATAATGAGGGCTAGAGGAGGGACCTTAGCGCTATTTATAGAGTTTTGGATGGGCCTTCTCATCACGGGCCGAGCCCAACTCGGCCCACACAATCCCAGGCCCATATTCGACCATTAAGAAAACCTCATGCCTTACCTTATTAGACCAATCTCGTAAAATGGTAATTACAATCTAAATTAATGTAGCCCACATAAGGAAAACTCTTACATTCTCCCACTTGGGCTATATTAATTGAGACTGTACTTTATGTGCGCACCTTTATGTTGGTCTAGTGGCAATTCTTAATAGTCAATCCTATCCCATAAAGTCTCCAACACCGAATCATGGCGGTAACTGCATGTATTCATACAGAGCCTTCCATGGTCACAAGTGCTATCGACTTTACTGATATGGATTTAATATGGTTGTGTGGCAAATCGATAACACCTCATAAAGAGTTTTACCTTATGTGTTATCATCTTTATCGGTTACTATTCTCTTACCTTAAGTGTCACAGAAAACCGGATGTGCCACTAGAAAATATCATTATGGTTCTAATGAACCCACATATGTCTTATTTTTATGGTTAATCTTTCTTTATGTGTAATCAAGACATATGTTCAAGGCTGATAACTAGATGCCCCCAGCCTTCACTCAAGGCTTACACAATACCTTGAGATTTTCATTACATATAATCAATTGAATATGGTGACCACACATTCATGAACACTTTATTGAATGTGCAACATATATAAGATTTATTAGAGCAAAATCAAAACAGCTCCCACTAAACAACAACATCCACCGATGCTCCTTAGCCCATGTTCACGACACGTCGTTCAAGTACACAAGGGCAAAAAACTCTAATTAGTGGGATTACAACCACATCATCTGTGGAAATATACTCTACTGTAGTGTCACCATTTTGTATTGTTTCTTTATGGTCAGAAACCTGACTGTCATATATCAAAACCCCTCGAGACCCTTATTATTATTGACAAAAAAACACTGAAGAGTTATTGTCTCGATACAGCCGTATGGGTCTATTCATAATATCAAATATGATCAACTCTTTAATGAGGTTCCGAAGTCAAATATCTTGAGTAGCAGCTAAGAGGCATGCTATAAACTCTGTTTATATGGTAAAGGATAACATAGATTTCCGTTGATAGCTTTGTCATAACACTGCACCTTCTGCTAATACAAAGATATATTATGTTATCAACTTCTTGTCATCCTTATAGCTAGTAAAATCTGCATTCGAATACCCTACTAGCTCTAGATCCTGAACATATTTGTTAGTATATAGTTTTCTTATCCTTTTCAGTGTCTCAAAACCTGATTGGCAGCAATCCAGTGATCATGTTTTAGACTTGACTAATATCTGTCTAAAAGTTTTGCTGCGAAAGTAACATCTAACCAAATGCAGATTTAAGCATATATGACACTTCTGAGTGCACTAGCACGAAGTATATTCTTTATTTGGGTTTCCCAAAATTTGAACAAGGACAATGCCAAATATTCAATCTATCAGCCCTAACAACAGTAGCAACTCATGGCTTATTGAATATTTTCAAAATACAATCAACATATGCAATTTAAGATAAATCTAACGTGCGCCAAGAACGATCTCTATAAATCTCAATGCCAAGGACAAAAGGTACTTGACTAGGGTCTTTCAAGTCAAAATTCCTCGACAATATTTATATTATCTCATGCAGTAATCCAATATTGCTATCGCAAGCAAGTTATCACTTACATGGAATCTGAGAAAACTAAATTTTCTCCTACTGACCTTGCAGTATATACACTGATGTACTCTATTCTCAGCAAAACTGAATGAAGTGATAACTATAAAACTTCAAGCATCGTCTGATCTACAGACTCTCTTAAGGTCATAAATGAGGGTTTTCAGTTTATACACAAGCTTACCTTAATCATCCGCTGCAAAACTTTGGGTTATACCACATAGACTTCTTTATCTAGGTATTCATTAAGAAACACAATTAGAATCATCTATCTAATGTAACTCCATATAAAATTGAGCCAGTAATACCATATTCACTCTAAAATATTCTTTAGAAAAGACTAAACTCATCTCTAAGTGAAACCTTATATTAGTAATTTGAGTTTAAACTTCTCAATGTTTCCTTTGAAATTTTTCTTAGTCTCATACACCCATTTTCAGCGGATGAGCTTGTGACCCTCAATCAATTCAATAGGCTCCCAAACACTATCACATTTTATAAATTGCATCCCGTCTTTTCATTATGTCTAACCACAGATCAGACTGAGGACAAGAAACAGAATTTACATATACAAGTCACTAGGTCAACCACGTAGTAAATATCATAATCATGCTCTTACAGATAGACTATATAGTATGGTGGTATAACTAAACATATTTCCGTAACAGATCTCTTGAGTGGAGCTATAGTCACTTCATCCTACACCCGAGAGGTTTGAGAAACTTCATCAGGAATCATATCAATAACAATATCCTGAACCTCACAAGCTTAATCTGTGCTATAAAAGACTCCACAATTGTCTATATAGGAAAAGACAAAGACATAATGGTCCCCACCATACTATTTTCTTTAATAGTCTAAGAGAAGCTATCCTTTGCATTTTCTCGAACTCTAGAGACTTCGCTGTCTGTGATTCCACAACTTTTGCACCTCCATTAGGATCTAAAAACCTGATATCCCTTCAAATGATCTGGGTAAGATACCGAGTGGTTCTGGATTCCAACTTACTTAATGTTGGATTATATAACCAAACTTCTGCAGGACGCTCCAGACCTTAAGATGATTCGAGTCAAGTTTACGTCCGATCCACAACTCAAAAGGGAGCCAATGGAACACCTTTGGTAGTAACACGGTTTAATGCATATTGGGTTGTTTCACCTTATAGAAAACCTGACAAATTAGTCCTAGTAATCATACTCACTATCATGTCCATCATGGTGGAATTACACCTTTCGGCCACACCAATTTGTTCCAAGCTTTTTGGGTATAGCAAACTAAGTTACTATCCCAGAATCTTCGAAGTATTTAACAAATGGCCCTTTAAGCTATCCAGCATTGCCATATTTGTCAAAATACTCACCACTATGGTCATATCTGACAATCTTTAAGACTCATCCCAACTGTTTCATATCTGACAATCTTTAAGACTCATCCCAACTGTTTCTTGGCTTTAGTTCGAAAGAATTTGAATCTATCTAAAGATTCAGACTTTTCTTTAATCAAAAGGAAACAGTCGTCAATATAACTTTACCATATATGGTCATCAATATCAAAGTCAAAGACCTCTAACGGGTTAGGACTTCAGACTGCAGTTTTCTTCTTTATCTTAATCATTTTACTTCTACAATAGTCTACTCAAGTCTTTAGGTAACATTTAAGAGTAGACAAAATATCAACATTATCAGTCTTTCTACTCTTTCTCTAGACATATAATCAAGACATTCATGATACAATGCAAAAGATTATTCTTAAGGTAAATCTCTATTGGAAACAACCTTTTCAACTTGTAAAACGACATATCTTTAGGAGATGAGCATAATTGGTACAATTCATTTGACCCATTGTAGCATCCAACTTCATTTGACTTATAAAACATTGAAACAACATTGTTCTTTATCTCAAAAGAATAGTCGTATACTTCCAGACATGATACAGAAACTAGGTTCTATCTAAAGGAAGGTACATAAAAGTGTTTTTCAACGTCAAATGCTAACCAGTATCCATGGTCAAAACAACATCTCCCACTAAAACGACATTAAATGTTGTTTCCCGTGATGAGTTATGATTCATTTTGATTTGGCTTCCTTAGATTTATGAATCCTTTATGGTAAACAACATAATTTGTTGCACCGCTATCTAGCCACCAAGAACCGGATGAGGCTTTTGATAGGAATTGAATTCATAAATGAATGCCAATGAATCATTAACTCTAGACTTACGCTTGGACAAGTAAGCTTTATATCATTACAATGTCTTTATGTGTCATTTCTTCCAACAAAAACAGTGAATGACACCATTTCTCTTAAGGGTGATATCCTAAGACCAGATTGTCAAAATGACTGATGATTTCATGAATTCCTTAATGAGTATGATTTTAGACTTGAAATCTACCATCCTTAGGTCATAATCCTTAACCTCATCAAAACCATCACACCTTATGTTGAAAAGTCCTTGCATTTATACCAATCTCGGTAATAGACAAGACATACTTTCAAGTCACTAAGGCTTCTATCCTTTTAGCAATGCAGTCAGCTGGTAAACCATTTTCAAGTGTTCCTAGAATGAAACGTCTCATGGATGATGGACAAATTCAATTGCCCTTTCCCAAGCAACAAGGAATACATTCTAATTCCATATAACTAACAATGAGATTGCTAGCTTATTCAAAGTAAGAGCAATATGAACATCTACTAGCATCATCTTAAACATAAAATCCTCTTCACTGCTTAAAATTTGTCCAATGGGAACCTCAACAACAATGGAGTTGCCATTACTGATAATGTAACTTAATAGCAAGCAGCATATGTAATTGGTACCATATGAGTACTGTGTAACTTGAAAACCTTATAAGTACACATCCTGAGAGTTACACGCATCATCATATAAACACCTTTGGGCAGAATATATAACATGTAATTGCATACTCTCCACATGATAGCGATCATTATAATATATTCTAACCTTTCGCAAATTCACCATATTTGGGTGTATGAACCACTAAAGTCAGTCACTCCTCAACCATATGTTGTACATGCATTCCTCCATGAACTAACACACAATTACCTCATTTGGGAGTATAAACATGTATCAGAATAGGAGACATCCCATTACGATACGAGACCGATATTTCTCAAATCCAATCAAGTGTGCCACTTTGGCGGTCACAACCCAACTAAATCATCAAAATTCTCTCATATCAGGGATATAACTTTATGACTCACATTTATTCCATACATGTGATTTTAGACCGGATGACAGTGGCAATTCGTCACTAAAATCACATATCATGCCAATCACATTGCTCCATTTGTTGATACATGCTGAACCTTATACATGTTATCAATGAATAAATGTTTTATACAATCTTTATGTGATGATATACATGTGATCTTGCAGCGTATTTCCAAAATCATAGAGAAATACATGAAAAATACGCAAAAATTACCTCGAAATCACATACCTTAGGGTTTCACATGCATTTTCACATTCATAAAATCATCAAAAATATAAAATACACACATAATAGTGTAGAGAACATCCATACGAGCACAACGGTCCAAACCACGCTCCAATTGAATGTCACACACGCCCTCATGTGCCCCCAGAATGCGCGGCGCGTGAGATGCACGTGCTGGCGCACGAAAACCAGCCCGAAGCTGGTCCGACCGGTCAACGATCAACCAAACCCGGCTCGAGTCAAACCAATCAACCCGGGTCGGGTTGACCCGGTCAATGCCAGGTCGGGTCTGTGGTGACGTCATCGGTGATGTCACATGCCACGTGGCGGTCTCACGTGAGGCGACTTACATGATGTCATCATGGGACATGTGTCCATGGCGGTGGCGAAGTCGGTGGGATGATGTCACGAATGACGTCATCATCGCCGAGGCGGTGTGCGCGCGTGAAGCCGCATGGCGGTCGATGTAAGACGGCGCAACAGCGTGTGGCACCGCCTCTAAGCTCCGTCTCGACGAGTGGAGGCGCGTGCGGTCGTTTTCGGCCTCGTCTCGACGCGTATGAGCCATCAAAATTCTCGTATGGAAGAGTAGAAGCCATTTATGCAATCAAAATTTACTTTCACCAGACCAAAATTCACCAAAACAGGCGAAACGTTCCAAAGGTAGGTGAAATCCAAAATTCTTATTGCCGGCGTATTTGGCCTCTGCCAGAGGCGTGCCACCCACTGAAATGCTTAGCTCAACGAGAAGAATTCAAATTTGTTTTCAAAATCAAGTTTCAACGGGCAAATTTTTTGAAAACGGGCCAGAAGCAACAATTCGAGTTCTAGGCTACTAGGCTTTGATACCAAATGTTGGCCATCGAAGCGGCTTTCCAAGATCGACGTAGCTAGAGAACCGAACATGTAGGAGAAGAATACAAAGGGTTGCATACTTGATTTGGAATCCATCGTTCTTTATGCGGAATGACGACGATCCAATGCTCAAACGACGAGCCAACACTCAAGTTCTTCTCCTCTATGACCCTCGGTTCCTTGCTTGATGAGACCACGACTCGCAACTCACAGCTTGCCTTATGTGAGGTGAGAGAGAGAGTTCGTGGAAGAATAATTAGGACTAGAGGAGGGACCTTAGCGCTATTTATAGAGTTTTGGACGGGCCCTCTCATCACGGGTCGGGCCCAACTCGTCCCACACAATCCCAAGCCCATATTCGACCATTAAGAAAACCTCATGCCTTACCTTATTAGACCAACCCCATAAAATGGTAATTACAATCTAAATTAATGTAGCCCACATAAGGAAAACTCTTACATAAAATTTCATTGAAAGTCCTTGTCGTCTCAAATCCACTCCTAGCATATTATTTATTTCTTTGAATTTTGTAAAGTTGTTGAGGCTTCAAGGCATATTAAATTTACTTTTGATTTAAAGTCATATTTAAGAATTTATAGATAATATCCTTTCAGAAACTTATACGTTCGTCTAATTTATGGGGCCAAATACATAAATAGTCACTCTAGTTAGGGTTATTTGCTTTTACAGAAAAGTTAAAGCATCCATGTTGAACAACACTACTTGTATTTACCAAGCTCATGGGCTGGAATCTTCCATTTACGTCATGTGTAAATAACTGACAAAGCGCATATGGTTAGCCGCTCTAAGCACTTCCTTCTTAAAATAAATAAAAAATAAAATAAAAAACAAAAGAGAGACAAAAATTTTCAAATCTAGCAAGTGAATGCGCATGGTGAATGCAACCAGAGTTAGAGTATGCGAAGGAAATATAAGTATTCATGTTTTGACAAAATGATATAACATGCACCTGCTCCCTCGTTCCATTCTTAACCAAAAGATGATTACTTAAAATATCAAAATCAAGGAAAAAAATATGCATCCGCTACACATTTAAAAATCTATTTCATGACACATTTTCTGATAAAATGCTATCCATAGAAGATAAAATATTGAAAAAAACACATCAGAGGTAGGTTGAGAATGAGACAGTACATTTAAATAGCAAAATTATTGAAATGAAATACATTAGAGTTAGGTTGAGAATGTAACAGATACATTTAATTAGCAATTTTCGCAATTTCGTATGGGATTCCCATATGAGTGTGGCCAAAGACATCGGAGAGAATTAGTATATGATGGGAAGGAATCCTCTTCACAATGGGGATGGTGATTGGTGAACCCCGGACACAAACAACAACAGAAATTATTACATGCAGATGATGACTAGACGCTGCCAACCATGGTGGCTCAACAGGTGAATAATATTGAAGTTGGCACGACAACCTCATGACTTGAGGTGTAAGAAAAAGAAACGTACCAACAACACGCTATGCTGTATTCCATCAAATTATTGTTCTTCAGCAAAAGAATGTTAACTTAGGAGAAATAGCGATTCGAACTTCGCAAGGGAGAATTACCAAAAAAGTCCTAAACCTATTGCAATTGTGCCAATTCAGTCCTAAATTTTTTTTTTGGCCAATTTAGTCCTAAACCTTTTACAATTGTGCCAATTCAGTTCATCCGACCAAAATTGGCCGGCCGATGCTGACGTGGACGCCGACCGGGGACAGCTGACCGGTGAACGCTGATGTAGCAATTTTTAATATTTATTTAATTTTTTATTCTTTTTTTAAATTTTTTTAAATTTTTGAATTTCTTTTCCTTTTTTTTCCCCTTATTCTCCTTCCTCTGGTCGACCGGCGGGGGCGAGGCGAGGCTTGCCCCCACCGCCGAAGGCAAGGGCCGGTGAGGACAACCTCGCTGGCCACTGGCGAGGGCAAGGCCCCGCCAGATCCGACGAGCTCGACCTCGCCGGCCACTAGCGAGGGTGAGGGTCAACCTTGCCAGTGGTCGGCAAGGCTACCGTCACCATTGCGCCGCCCCCGCCGCCTCCCCCGTCCCCTCGATTGTCGGCACGATCTCCCCCTTCGAGCTCAAGCGGCCCTCCCCAGCCGTGACTGTCGCTAAGCCCCTGTTCTAGCACCTCTGGACCAACGAGGACAAGATTGAGCTCCTCCACGGGTTCCTTGACTACACCACACAGCGTGGCGGGGCCTCGCCCTCGCCAGTAGCTGGCGAGGGCCGAGCTCGCCGGATCTAGTGAGGCTCGGCCTCACCCAGCCTTGACAAAGGTGAGCCTTGCCTAGCGATGGCAAGGCCGCCGTCGCTAGATCTGGTGAAGTTGGGGTCGACCTCGCCGGTGGCCGGTGAGGCTGACCTCGCCGGCCAAAGGAAGGAGAAGAAGGGGAAAAAATAAAAATAAAATAAAAAATAAAAAAATCGAAAAAAATATTAAAAAATATTAAAAATTGCCACATCGGCGTTAGCCGGCCAGCTGTCTCCGGCCGGCGTCCACATCAGTGCTGGCTAGCCAATTTTGGCCGGATGGACTAAATTGGCACAATTGTAAAAGATTTAGGACTAAATTGACCAAAAAAAAAAGTTTATGATTTAATTGGCACAATTGCAATAGGTTTAGGACTTTTTTGGTAATTCTCCCAACTTCACAACATGACCATCAGCAAAACCAAGTCTCAACCTTGTGCTATCAAACAGCCCAAGAAGTAGAATTAAGAGCCAAAAGACAACACAAGAAATTTATGTGATTCAGTTGATGGCCTGCATTCATGGGCAAACAATAGTTGCAAAGATTTACGTCTCAAAATATAATGAAAGAGAAAGAACTATAAACATCTCTATACCCTATTACTCCCGATATCTCTCACATTCTTTGAAATAATATTTATATTATAACTCTTAAGAGAAAATACTAAAGTTAAACAACTTTGTCTAATGGAGGAAGATTTCCTCGCAGCCCCTACACATCCGGTCTAGCCCTTCGCTTCCACCACAGATAGATTTCGTTAAATAATTTGAATCAAGTCAGTTGCGGAATTAATCTTTGAGGGGGGATCATTGGGATTTATCCCAAAATGGTTAAGAGAGACCCAAGACTGCCAAACAATAAGTTATGATTTACTGGTCTAATGTCCACGGGCTGCGTAGCTAATTATAAGAATTAGCTTGCCATGTATTAGATAATGGTTCGAATTTTTTTAATTAACTGATAAAACCAACTAGCCGGTTTAAGTTGTAGCCATTATAAGATTGTTTTAGAAAAAAAAATTATTTCCATTGCTTAAAATTTTTTTATAAGTCTTCATCCATTCCCTTTAGGTTTGCTATTTAAGCTCATTACATATTGAGCGTGACCACAAAGGAGGAGAAAATAACCGTGTAAGTAAATTTGAAATATCAAAAGTGCACAATGTAACTCAATATTGTTGGTTAGCAATGTATGTGTTGACACCTAATTTTGGCAACCCTAAGGAAATAAAATAAAAATCTCAAATAAAAGGAAAAACAAGGGAAAATCAATTTGATTGATCATGAATGGAAATTGGAAATTTTGAAGAATATTCAAATCTTGGTAAATGTGGAAGCAATTCTCGGTTGAGGATCAAGAGTTAGGAAATCAAGCAAGAATTTTGATAAAATGGAAAGAATTGAAGTAAAATCAAACTGATTTCGAAATCACGCTCTGATATGCAGCCATGAATTAATGCAACAAAAGTTGGAAGCTCGAAAATTGCCATGGAAAGCGGCCGTTTGGATCCACTATAAAAGGAGTTGACCCACACGGATGTGAAGGAGGAGAAAAAAATTCGTGTGGAGGAGACCAAAAAAAAATTCAAAAAAGTTCGTGCAAAGCTAAAAAATTTGTGCAAGAGAGTGAAAAAAGGAAGAGAGAAAAAGAAGCCTCCCTCTCCTCCGTACAAAGTCAAAAGGCGTGGAGTCATTTCCTTTCTTTTCTCTGACCACTTGTAGAGAAGAAAGAAGCCAGCAGCAATAAAGAGAGTGAGCAGAGAGAGGGAAAAGGCAAAAAAAAAAAAAGGAGTGTCTTCTTCCTTGGCTTCTGCCCAACGCCCCACCTGCGACCTCTGCCACCCAGCCGACACCCCTACCTCCCTCCTTTCAGCAAACCCACACTGCCGACATTTTTGCACCACAAGAGCACCTCCGTCGCCACCTGCAGCAGCTGCCTGCTCTGCGATCCGGTGCCAGACGCCTGCAACCAATATCATCTCAGCCCGACACTTGCTCCTCCCGGCCACCACCGCTTCGTCTCTGCCTGTCCCCGACAACTACAGCCCTAACGACCATGCCTATAGCCCCGACAACCATGCCTGCAGCCAACGACGCCGCCACCCCCACTCGCTTGCCACCACAGCAGCTCTGCCCGGCGTCCAACGTCCTCACCCCTGCTGCCACGCCCGTCACCGACGCTTACCCCTGCTATTGCACCTCTGCCTATTGTTGACACTTGCTGCAGACACCTCCCTCTGCCCGGTGCTGCCCACCATCACTGTTGCCTCTCCGTCCACATACCAGCAGCACCATCGCGCCGAAGCCTGTTGTGTTGAGTCCCTTAGATAGTTTATTTTTATTTTTATTTTTTTCAATTATTTTACTTTATTTTATTTTATTTTATTAAGTTTCGTTATTATTGCTTAAGTTGGAAGATGGTATGTTGGTGTTAATTATTTGAATATTTTAGGCATTATCTGTAGGGTTTTGCCCAAAAATTATTGTAATTACTAATTTCATCCGTAAGACGTCTGATCATTTTTTTTTAATTATATTGATTTTGAGGCATCTTGATAGTGTTTTGATTATTAAGTCATTATAATTATTAATTTGGTTCGTAAGACTTCGGATCAAATTTTTAATTATTTTGAACTTTCTCATATGTTGTGATGTTTAGGGTTAAGATAGTCGTTAAATTTAATTCGTGAGACGACGAATTATTTTTTTCGATTGTTTTAATCCTTTGTTTGATGAATATCTTGAGTGTTAATATTTATCTGGTAATTGCTTGTTCTTGTTTTGGAAGACATAAAAAAATCAAATCTTGCATTGGAGTATGTTGGTTTAGTAAATTAGGGTTGCATTTTTAGATTGCACATTTAGATAATTTTTGGAATAGATTAGGGTTGGATCTAAATAATTTTTTTTTATAGATAAGGGCTTAGATAATCTTTGCACATTTTGATAATCTTTAAAAAAAAAATAGTTTTCTGAGATAGGATAGGGTTTAAGTCAAATTAACCCCTAAAATATTTTAGAAAATATTCATTTTAGACAAATTTAATTAGTTTTCTTTTATTACAAATTTAAAAATACAAAAATATTAGGTGCAGGTCAAATAGTTTGCATAATAGGTTCATTTAATTAGAAATTTCTTATTAGTAAAATTAGGTCATGTAGTTAAAGTGCATGTTTTATGCTAAAGTTCTAATTTCAAGAAAACCCAAAAAAATAATTGTTTGCTTTGTGTGTTTAATTCTTTTGAAGCAATTTGTTTGATTCATTGAGTGTTTAATAATGATTGAGCACCCATGTGATCACCCTATTACATGATAGTAATTTAGATTAAAATTAAACCAAACTACCTCCAAAAACATTTTTGAAAATAAAAAGAAATGGTACCGAAAGGGCATTAGAGAAGTCTAGTGTAACCAAGTCCCCGTACCCAAAATCTCTGGTTTGTAGGAGTAAAATATTTCTCCCATTATTTTACTTAGGTGTCTAATCAACCTACCATAAACTGATTAGTGGCGATTCCTAGATAAAATTCATTTATATGTTTCAAACTTGAACCTAAGTCGCGAATTGGTATGGGCTTAGGAGAGCCCAAGCTAAGTCTAGGCTTAGCCGTCCATTAGCCGAACTCTTAGATGGTCCGACCGGCTTGGGGGAGGTCGCGACAGCTTGGTGACTCCACTGGGGACTTGTGTTAAAACTCTTAGGGCGCACATGACAAATTTTATGTTTATCTATTTCTCTATTTTTTTGTTCCTCGGAACAGATTTGGAACAGAAATCCGTTTGGTAAAGCAATTTCATTTTTCTATTTCTATAACAGATTTCTATTCCAAAAATAGATTTGGAGCAGAAATCAGAAGTTAAAATTTTTAGCTTTTTTATTTCTGGAACATAAATGAGAAATCAATTTTTTTCTCATCGTTCATTCTCGTCACCGCCCGTTGCCCACTTGCTGCCCGTGGGATGCTGGACGCCCGCCGCCGGTTGCCGGCCGCCTACCACCGGCCCCGACCAGCAGCCATCGACCACTGGCCACCGGATGTCAGCCGCCAGCCACTGCACTCCAGCCACTCTTCACCAACCGCCGGTTGCCAGATGCCGAATACCCACCGTCGTTGGCTGCTCATCACCAATTATTGGATGCCGGAGGCTCACCACCAACCACCAGATGTTCGCAAGCGACCGTTCACTACTCGCCATCGGTCGCCGGATGTCAGCTGCCTGCCACCCGCCGTCGAACTCCGGCCACTGGCCACCCACCGCTGACCTCCTGTCGTCGGACTCTAGATGTTGGGCGTCAGACGTCAAACTCCGACCATTAGACGCCGGTTGCCGATCGCCAGACTCCGGTGTCGGACTCTGGACTTTGGTCGCCCGCCACTGGTCACTAGACTTGGCGCCAGATGCCGAAGATCGAACTTTGGACTTCGGCCACCCGCCGCCAATCATCGAACGCTGGTCGCCGAATGTCGGACTCTAGCCACCAAACGCCGGTCGTTACCTCTCCTAGAAATATAAATTTTATTTTGTTATCAAACTAATTTTTATTTCAGAAATAGAATTTTTGAATTGTTATCAAACGTGTTTCTTTACTCATAAACACGTCCATAGAATAGAAATTGAGAAATCAATTTCTGACCAGAAGTTGATTTCTGTTTCAGAAATTTTGTCATGCGTGCCTTTAGTGGACTTAGGCCAATTTTTCTTTTCTTTTTAAAAATGCTTTTGTTTGGCAGCGAGGATACTAGGTACGTCCCTTATATCAAGTGTTAAATGTTTTTGCATATGGGAGGTATAAATGGAGTAGTGTTTGCTAACTCTTGTCTTGCAGGGAGGTGTTGGGATTAATGATTTATTTTTCCTGATTAGAAGTGTTGTTTGCATTTAAAATTTTGCGCATGTTTTATTGTTTTTAACACTACACTATTGTACACACAACCTACTGCCGGACCTGGGGTGCAATAGGATTTTTAGGATGATGTTGAGAAGGATACTTCCTTAAAAGCGAGACTGCTATGTAGAGGTTGACATTCTTTTCCCCGAAAGTTTTTCATGGTGTCAACTATGTTTGTCCATATTCGTAAGACTGCGTGACTATTAGGCATTCTATTCGACTGAGCCGAAATTAGAAGGACCTGACACATTGAACGCGAGACTGCGGCGGTCAGACCTGTTAAAGAAAACTCCTTTATTGTTTTAAAGCTAACAAAACCTTTCCTAAAGTCTAATCTGAAGACTTACAGACTCAAGTGTTATAGTCTTAAGAACTCCAGACTCTACTGTCAAAGTCTGAAGACCGTTAGACTTTAATTATAAAGTCTGCCCTCACTGACAATTTCCAGACCGAAGAATGAAGATTTATCCAGATGCAGGATTATGTTCAAGGATTCGGTTCGTATGATTTTTTGGAAGACCTTAGCTAGATATAGCATCTAATTGATTGATTATTGGATCAAGTCCGATATGAAAATCTTTTGAAAAGCGGAGTATACTTGGAAGGTTCTACTTATGGAAACTAAAGATCCTGATTGTATGGGCGAACGGGATTGACGGGCTTTCATCACAGATCATTCAACAACTCGAGGATCACCTTAATTGATTATGTCCAACGGGTAGATTGGAAGAACTCATTTGTAAAGTGCCAACAGTTGTAAAGGCATGGAAGAGTATTTAAGGATGACTCTTCAGTTGTTCAAAAAAGAGTGCGTGAAAGAAAAATTTCAAAGTCGGAAGCTTCCCAATTCTTTGTTGTTTCAATCATTAAGCTTTATTTGTGCTCAAAAGAGAGAGTAAACACTTGTGAGACTTTGGAAGAGTGTAGTAGAGTCTCTACACTGTAAAGTCAAGGACGTGAGACTGTAAAATCTCTTTTGATTCATAGTGAAATCCAACCAGTGAGCTGTCAACGCGGGAGAGTGGACGTAGGCTTGATCTAAGCCAAACTACTATAAACATTGTGTTTCTATTCTCTTTCCCTAAACTCTTTATTTCAATTCGTAGCTTTATATAACTGTTTAAAGCTGATTGCGTCCTTAGTTTATTATCTTCTAATAGCAATTTATTAAGTCTTGCGAAAATTTCTTTCAAACACCTATTCACCCCCCTCTAGGTGTTAGTACTAGCTCTTTCAATTGGTATCAGAGCTTGTGTGCTCGTTTTATTGAAGTGTTTTTACTTCTAAGCTAAAGATCTATGGCTAGTATTTTGGCTCCAAGTTTGGTTAAAGGCCAAAGCAACACCAGACCTCCTTATTTTGATGGAAATGAATACAGCGTATGGAAAAACAAGATGAAGGCATTCCTAAGATCGAAAGATCCTCTGGAATAGGATGTAGTAGAAAAAGGAATCATTTCCAAAGCTACATCAGTCTCCGAAAGAGGAAAAGAAGTTGTAGACACTGTAGAAATGGGTCAAGAAGAGATAATCAAGAGACAAGCTCTTGATGCTAAAGCTATCTACTCTTTATACTATGCTTTATCTCCTACTGAGTATAACAGAATTTCATCTTGTGAAACAGCCAAAGAAGTCTAGAATAGGTTGCATGTTACCTATGAAGGAACTGATCGAGTTAAAAAAACAAAAATCAATATCTTACTCGGATAGTATAAAGGCTTCAAGATGAAGCCAGGAGAATCCATTACTGACATGTTTAGTCATTTCACAGAAATTGTAAACGGTCTAGCATATCAAGGACAACCAATCTTAGGACCAATGAATGTCAATAAACTGCTGCGTGAACTCTCCAAAGACTGGAATCACGTGAAGACTTCAATAAGAGAAACCCAAAAGATCATGCCTCTTACAGTTGATGAACTAGTAGGCACACTTCAGTCATATGAAGTGGAGCAAATCAATGAGGAAGAAGATCCCAAAGGTAAGAAGTCAATTGCTTTAAAATCTAACGATGATTCTGATGATACAGATTTTGAAGATGACATGGACGATAAAGAGCTAGCACTCATGATAAGGAGGTTCAGGAAACTGAATAGAAATGGAAGAAGATTTAACTGGAAAAAGCAAGGCACTCAAAAATTCCAAAACAAATCAACTGAGGATGATGAAGTCAACAAAGATGTGGTTTGCTTTGAATGCAAGAAAAAAGGACACATCAGACCTAACTGCCCTTTGTTAAAAAAAAACAAAGAAATGAAGAACTGAGAAATTCAAGAAGGCTCTCAAAGCAGAAACATGGAGTGATACAGAATGTGAGGAAAGCGATAAAGAGTATGCCAACATATGTCTAATGACAAACTCAGAATCAGACTCAGACTTTGAAACAGATTCAGACTCAGACTCAGACAAAGAAATTGAGGTTAGTAATTTTAAAATTCCTGCTAAAGTCTCAAAGTACATAAATGAACTTTGTCTTAGTCTCAAAACCTCTCTTAAAAGGATTTCCGAGCTAAAAAGGGAGAATTCCAAACTGAAGCAACAGGAAATCTCTTGGAAAGAAAAGTTTGAAAATCTAGACAAAAGTTTTGTTGTTTTAAAAGACAATGCAGACTTTCTTTCTAAGGAAAATAACCTTTTGAAAGAAGACATTTCAAATATCACAAAAAGGTTTTCAATAGGATCTGAGAAATTGGAAAAGATTCTTTCTGTACAAAGACCTTATTTTAATAAATTTGGTTTGGGAATGACTTCAGAAACCATTCCTCTAATTGATTTTCCAAAAGTAAATGAAAGAATCAAACAAAGACCTACAAAAACAGTTTACAGAAATCATTTTCAAAGAATTTTTGTAAAACTTGTTGGCCGAAGTGCTCTCAAATGTTCAAAGTGTAATAGCTCAGAACATTTCGAGAAAAAATGTCCCAAGGTTAGGAGACATGTTAAGAAGGAATGGGGAAAGACTGTATTTTGCACTAACTCTCTTGGACCCAAGAAAATGTGGGTACCAAAGAAAGCTTGAGTTCTTTTTATAATTGCAGGTCACTATCAAGAAAAAGATCAAGTGGTATTTGGATAGTGGCTGCTCGAGACACATGACAAGAGACTCAAGTTGTTTTATAAAGCTCATGCAAATAAATGGTGGAAAAGTTTCTTTTGGTGGAAACAGCAAAGGAAGAATTGTTGGATATGGAACTGTGAAGATTAAAAGTCTTACAATCAACAATATCTCTTTGGTGGAAGGATTGAATTACAATATACTCAGCATCAGTCAATTGTGTGACACTGGATTCAAAATTAATTTCCAAGAAGGCATTTGTTCGGGAACTAATAAGGATTTGTCTTAATCTTTCACTAGACGAAGACATGAGGAATATTTATCTTCTAGATATAAAACCAAAAAATTCTCAGTGTTTAATATCCATTAAAGATGAAGCAAACCTTTGGCATAAAAAGCTTGGCCATGTTAACATGAAGCAAATTGCCAAGATTTCCTCCAAGAAGCTTGTTTGTGGACTTTCCAATTTGACTTACCAAAAGTTTGACTTATACTCACCATGTGTTTTGGGAAAACAGGTTAGAAGTTCTTTCAAACATATAAACAAAGTTTCTACTAATCGAGTTTTGCAACTTCTGCATTTGCATCTTTTTGGACCAACCAGAACTCAAGGTATTGGTGGAAAGAGATATTGCCTAGTAATCGTAGATGATTACTCTTGCTTTACATGGGTATACTTCTCGGCAAGTAAGTCTGAAACATTTTCTTATTTTTCAAAATTTGCAAAGAAAGTTCAGAATGAAAAATGATATACTATTTCAAGTATTCGGACAGACCATGGAGGTGAGTTTGAAAATCAAGACTTTGCAAAATTTTGTGATGAATCTGGTTTCCAAATGTTTTCTCTTCTCCTTATACTCTAGAGCAAAATGGAGTTGTAGAAAGAAAGAATAGATCTTTGCAGGAGATGGCAATAACTCTTTTAATTGAAAGTAATATTTCCTCTCATTTTTGGGCTGAAGCGGTCTCTACAACTTGTTATATCATTAATAGAGTATTTTTAAGGCATATTCTAAAAAAAACTCCTTATGATGTGTTTAAAGGGAAAAAGCCAAATGTTTCTTATTTTCATGTGTTTGGTTGTAAGTGTTTTGTTTTGAAAAATGCAAATGATCGAACTGGTAAGTTTGAATAAAAATCAGACGAATGAATTTTTCTTGGCTACTCAACTTCAAGCAAAGCCTACAGAGTCTTTAACAAGAAGACTCAATTTGTGGAAGAATCGATGAACGTCAAGTTTCAAGAATCTATGCAAAATCAACTAGATCATACTCAACTTGAAGAATCTGAACCTACTCCAAATCCTACAAAGTCTACTTCCCCTGAAATGGTTCAGACTTCTGAAAATAAACAACAAGAAGAACCAGAAGTTTCAATAGAAACAAAGGATCAACAGACTTCGAGACCAACCAGTAACTGGAAGCATAAGTCTAGTCATCCTAAAGAACTCATCATTGGCAACATTGATGAAGGAATTCACACCAGATCCAAAAGGCGAGAAGAGTCTAGTGCTTTAGCACTTGTTTCTGAAATTGAACCCAAAAGTGTAGAAGAAGTCTTGGCTGATGAAAGCTGGATTGAAGCCAGGCAAGAAGAGCTCAGACAATTCAGCATCAACGATGTTTGGGAGCTAATTCCTAAACCTAAAGGTAAGTCTATTATTGGAACTAAATAGGTTTTTAGGAACAAGATGGATGAGAAAGGAAAAGTGGTTAGAAACAAAGCAAGACTCGTGGCAAAAAGATATACGCAAGAAGAAGGGATAGACTATGATGAGACCTATGCACCAGTAGCGAGGTTAGAAGCAATTAGATTATTACTTGCTTTTGCTTGCTATAAAAATTTCAAGTTATTCCAAATGGATGTAAAAAGTGCATTCCTAAACGGATTCATCTAAGAAAAAGTCTATGTGGAACAACCACCTGGATTTGAAGATCCAAGAAAGCGAGACTCAGTCTTCAAACTGAAAAAGGCTCTTTATGGATTAAAGCAAGCACCTCAGGCTTGGTATGACAGGTTAAGTAAATTCCTAACTCAAAATGGTTCTGTTAAAAGAAAGGTAGATACTACTTTATTTATTAAGAGAGAATGTAAAGATTTTCTACTTGTTCAAATTTATGTCAATGATATTATTTTTGGATCACCTAATGAAAATCTATGCAAGAAGCTTTCTAAGTTTATGCAGGATGAATTCGAGATGAGCATGATGGGTGAATTGACCTTCTTTCTCGGATTACAAGTCAAACAATTGAAGAAATGAATTTTTATTCACCAAGAAAAATATGTAAAAGATCTCATCAAGAAGTTCGGTTTGGAGAATTGCAAAAAGACTGAGATACCTATGTCAAGTTCTTCGAAGCTGGACAAAGATGAAGGAGGAAAGAAAGTGGGATAAGTACACTAATGGTGCCATAAGTTGTGTACGACGCTCACTTTGGTGCCAAAAGTTTCCGTCGGATCACTTAAGTGCCAAAAAATTTGAAAAACGCTCACTTTGGTGCCAACGCCGATTTGATCGGCCGAAAATCCGACGTGGCCTTTTTTTTTATTAATTTCTTATACTGATGTGGCTCGCCGGAGAGTCCAGTCAGGGTGTAAACCACCAAACGACGTTGTTTGGCGTCTTAAACCCCAAGTCGAAACCCTAAATCCCCAAATCGAGAGAGAGAGAGGCCATGGCGGCGCTGTCTTCTTCCCTAAAGAACAACACCAGTAGAGAGAGAGAGAAGCCATGGCGGCATCGTCTTCTTCCCCGAAGAACAACACCAACACAGAGAGAGAGAGAGAGAGAGAGAGAGAAGCCATGGCGGTGTCGTCTTCTTCCCCGAAGAACAACACCAGCAGAGAGAGAGAGAAGCCATGGCGGCGGCGTCTTCTTCCCCAAAGAACAACACCAACACCAACCACTCTCTAAATAGAGCCCAATCCACCATCTCCATCTGCGCCCTCCTTGTTTCCCTCGCACTCCTCGTCTTCTCTCTCTCTCTGCACCTTCAACCCCTCTTCTTCCTCCTCCTCCTCCGCCCTCGCCTCCTATTTTCCCATCACTTCTTGGCCGAGCGATGGTGGTCGAGCAAGCTAGGTCGGCAAGGATGAACAAAAAAAAACCCTAATTTCAATCACAAATGAGCTATACGGCGTTGTTTTTCCTAAGCCATCCACATAGGACGGCAAAACGACGTCATTTTCTTAATTAGGATAGAAAACGACGTCGTTTAAAGGGTTTATCGAATTTTTTTTAAAATATAAAGCCACGTAATCATTTTGGCCAGAATTTCTCGCCAGTGGCACCAAAGTGATCGTTTTTCTCAGATTTGGCACTTAAGTGATCCGGCGGAAACTTTTGACATCAAAGTGAGTGTCGTACACAACTTATGGCACCATTAGTGTACTTATCCCAAAGAAAGTTGACCATAAGCTCTACAGGAGTATCATTGGTTCACTTTTTTATCTTACAGCTTCTAGACCTGACATTTTGTTTAGTGTTTGCATTTGTGCTAGATTCCAATCAGATCCCAAAGAATCTCATCTAAGTGCTGCAAAACGCATCATCAAATACGTTGCAACTACTCTAAAGCTAGGTCTGTGGTATCCTAAAGAAGAAGACTTTACTCTCCTCGGATATTTAGACGCAAATTTAGCAGGGTGCAAAGTTGATAGAAAGAGTACTTCTAGTACTTGTCAACTTCTGAACAACAAGCTGGTGTCGTGGTTCTCAAGAAAGTAGAGTATAATAGCTCTTTCAACAGCTAAAGCAGAATATGTGGCTCTTGGGAGTTGTTGTTCTCAAATACTTTGGATAAGGCAATAGCTAAGAGACTTTGGAATTGAAGAATCGTGCACCGAGATCAAATGCGACAACACCAGTGCCATCAATCTCACAAAGAATCCAATTCTTCATTTAAGAGCAAAGCACATAGAAATTCGACATCATTTCATTAAAGATCATGTGCAGAATGGAGAAGTTAAGATTCAGTTCATTGACTCGAAGAATCAATTGGCAGACATATTACAAAGCTACTGGAGAAAAGCATATTTGAGTCTATTCGCACCAGACTGAACATTATATCTTTTTTTGGTTAAAGTCTGAAGATGGTCAGACTCAGAGTAACCAAAAATTACGACTGTAAGTTAACTCTTTTCAATACAAGTAAGTCGTAATTTAATTTGCGGATGAAGTTTTTGAAAAGGTACGTTTATTTTTAATCGCTAAGTGTTTATTGTATTTTTAGAAATTGTATTTTCCGAGTTTTTGAAATTATGGTAGTTTTCATTTTCAAAAAGGCAGTTTTACTTTTTCCTTTGTGACGATTCGTATACCTCGTTTCGTCTGCTTTATATACTGTCGAGATTCTTCTTCTTCGTTCTCACTCACAAACCCTAGAATACAGAACTCCACTTTCTTACTCTTTTACTCTAGTTTAATCCGAAAAGACTTCACCTTTTTCGGCGATCGAGTTCGAGGAATCTCCCAAAGAAAGTGACAATGTATTCTCAAAGAAAGTCTTCTAGAATCACGAGTAGGGGACCACAGTGTATGCGTGAGGGTCCTATGCATTTTGATCTGAGTGAGGAAGAAGACTCTCCTCAGCAGCAGCGGCAAAATCAACAACAACATTCTCAACGGCGTCACTCTTCACAGTAAGAGACTCAAAATCCTACACAGCAACATGCTGAATAAGAGATTGTTGTAGATGCTAAACCTATAAGAACTCTAAAGCCCGAATTTCTTTTTAAACTCTATACTAAGTTAAAGGAATGTGGTACTGCGATGACCTTCATTGATGAGTTTTTGAGCAAGAAATGGTACAAAAATGAGACACATTTTTTTAGGACAATGGAAAGCATGGGGATTGCGCCTATTGGTTTGGCTGCAAGGACTTTCGAAAATTTTCCAAGTGATCTACAGTTTGGATCCTTTAATCAACCTCAAGGGAAGGATGACGATGAAAGGTGATAGGACTAGTACGAGCACCTAAAGGGGGTGAATAGGTGATCAAAGAAGTTTTTGCGAAACTTAACAGAATAAATCAACTTCTAAGAATAATAGACTAAAGGTGTACAAGACTATAAACAGTTATATAAAGCTACGAACTAAAGTAAAGAGATAAGGGAAAGAGAATCGAAACACAAGGTTCATAGTGGTTCGGCTTAGACCAAGCCTACGTCCACTCTCCCGCACTGACAGCCCACTGGTTAGATTCCACTAAGAACCAAAAGAGATTTTACAGTCTCACGTCTTTGATTCCACAGTGTAGAGACTCTGCTACACTTCCTCAAGGTCTCACAAAAATTTAATCTCTCTTTTGAGTACAATTTGAGCTCAACAATTGAGACAGCAAAGAACTAAGAGCTTCAGACTTTGGAATTTTTCTTTCATGCACACTCTCGAATAACTAGAGCGTCTTCCTTATATACTCCTCCACGCCTTCATAACCGTTGGTACCTTCCAAATGAGTTCTTCCAATCAACCCGTTGGACAAAATCAATTAGGGAGATCTTGAGTTATTTAAGGAATGTGATGATAGCCCACCAATCATGCTAGCACATATAAACAGGATCTAGGTTTCCATAAGTAGAACCTTCCAAGTATATTTTACCAATCAACAAATCCAATTTACTCGAATTAATTTCAATTCGAATAATTGATCACGGGATGTTATCTCCAGCCGTGAAATCTTCTTCAACCGTATGAACCAAATCCTTAAAGATACACTCACATCTAGATAAATCTTCTTCAACGGATAAAGATTTTCTTCATCGGTCTAGAAATTATCAGTGATGGCAGACTTTAAATCTTGAGTCTAGAGGTCTTTAGAATTTGACAATAAAGTCTGCAAGTCTTCAGACTAGACTGCTGGAAACGTTTTGTCAACTTCAAAATAAATAAGGAAGTTTTCTCCAACAAAAGGATGTACACAAACTTTCAGCTTAGGATGGGCATTGTTGCAAATATTCGTGGTGAAAAGATGGACCTTTTTCGTTCTAAGGACCACAAGAGAACTTATTCAAAATTGCTTAAGCGAGGGGTGATAAACCCTAGAAGTGTGGACTTCGATTTTCTTGACTTGTTGAAAGTGAAACTGAGGGAGAAGTTTGCTCTCCTTCAACTCGAACATTTTTGCTCTGAAACGACTGTCGCCTACCCAAAACTCACTGCTTACTTCTATTCAAATTTATCTTTTCTAGATGGGAATAGATTTTCTTTTATGGTTAGGGACAAAGAACTTGTGGTCGATGTGGACACTTTGGCTGATGTGATTAGGGTGGAAAAAGGGTGTTTCCAACCTATCAGTGTATTAGTTGCTCATGCTACTTTGGAACTGGTTCGGAACAGATTTGCTGAAGATAAAATTTCTTATTCCAGAATGACTGCCTCAAATATCTTACTTCACAAGATCGTGATTAACTGCATCAGACCCAAATCAACGTCAAAGACAGATGTCTCTCACTCGGAAGCAAAGTTGATGTATGCTATCAACATTGGCTACAAGTTCTCTCTACCACAAACTATCCTGATGCACATGTACAAGGCAGTGGTGAAGGACAAGGGACAACTTTCTTATTCAGCTCTTATCACTCAACTCTTCAGACACTTCAAGATTAATATTCCCAATATTCTTTGTGTCAGAACCATTGCTCCAATGGTGATTGGACTGAAAATGGTTACTAAGATGCGTCTGAAGGAGCTTAACAAATTTTTGGAGAGCATTAAGGAGAATTCCCATGTGAAGGAAAAACAAGACTTTGCAGCAGCAAAAAGAAAAGGCAAAGAGCCCATGAGCGCACCAATCAAGAAAATGAGAGCACTTATCTTGCAGGACGAAGAAGATGAGGACGATATCACTCTCTCAGCCTTTGCTTTAAGGAATTTACAGAGTTATGTTAGCTTTCAAGAGAGAGAGGACCGAGAGCATAGAGAAAGAGAAGAGACAAAGCAGAGAGACAAAGAAAGAGAAGAGGATGAAAGAACAGAGGAAGGAGAGAGAGGAAAAGAACAAGAAGAGGGTCAAGATGATTCTCTTGAGCCCACATTTGCTGTATCCTTGGACTCAGAAGAGACAAGAGGTGGGACTGCAAGAGAAGAAAGGGAAAAACATCACCTTAATGTTGAAGAAGACCAAGAACAGGAAGAATAATACTTTTCTCCACTTGAAGGCACAGAAACAAGGGGAGCTGCTGATAAACAGGTATTTCTTCACCTGTCTTCACTAGTGATGTTAGTAGATCTCCCATAGATCCAGAGGATGTGTATGCCTCTCAATATCCCGAAGCAAATCCTGAGGCATCCTTTCCTAGTCCTGGTGATCAAACTACTGATGTTCCCTCACATCTCAAGACTCCTGGAATTGATTCGGCTGGACCCGGTGCTACATCGGAACCAACAGTAGACTTTCAAAGGCTGATGGATCTCATTTTGGATTTGAAGGGTCAACAATATGGATTTGAGTTGGAGATGAAGAACATGATGACAGTTTTCAAGTCAACTTCAGACTCTTTACAAGAGCAGCTACAAGCCCTGAAGACTCAAGTGCAGGAGAATGCAAAGGGTAAGGATATTTAACAGCTAAAGGAGACTCTGAAGAATCTTGAGGAGACTGTCAAATCTATGGGGGATTTCCAGATCGTTCGCATCCCCAAGCAGCCCTGATTTTACCAAACTCTTTTTCGAATTTTTCTCCACTTTTTGCTGTTGACAAAAAGGGGGAGAGTTATGCAAATTTGGCTTGGATACTTTTGATGACATTTTGTTTAGTTTGTTTGGTACTTTGGTTTTGGACTTTTGACTTTAGACTGGTATACTTTTGGACTGTTGTTTGATTTTGAATCTTTTTGACGCTTGCAGTAATTAAGTTCGTGATATAGATTGTGGCTGGATAGTTATCTTGCAGGATTAACATATTTTCTGTGGTTGCAGAATCAAAGTTATCCAGGTCCTAATCATCTTATCTTTATAAGATATCTCATTTTGCTTAAGTATTGTTTTGTAGGAAAATTTTTTCACATTTGCAGTAAAGTTTTGTTGTCATAAAAAATGGGGAGATTGTTAGAGAAAACTCATTTATTGTTTTGAAACTGACAAAACATTTCCTAAAGTCTAATATGAAGACTTACAAACTCAAGTGTTGCAGGATTATGTTCAAGGATTCTTCCCTCACTAACAGGTTCATATGATTTTTTTCGGTTCATATGATTTTTTGGAAGACCTTGGCTGGATATAGCATCTAATTGATTGATTATTGGATCAAGTCCGATATGAAGATCTTTTGAAAAGTGGAGTATACTTGGAATGTTCTACTTATGGAAACTAAAGATCTTGATTGTATGGGCGAACATGATTGATGGGCTTTCATCGCAGATCATTCAACAACTCGAAGATCGCCTTAATTGATTCTGTCCAACGGGTAGATTGGAAGAACTCCTTTGGAAAGTGCCAACGCTCGTAAAGGCATGGAGGAGTATTTAAGGACAACTCTTCAGTTGTTCGAAAAAGAGTGCGTGAAAGAAAATTTTCAAAGTCTGAAGCTTCCCAGATCTTTGCTATTTCAATCGTTGAGCTTTATTTGTGCTCAAAAGAGAGAGTAAACACTTGTGAGACTTTGGAAGAGTGTAGTAGAGTCTCTACACTGTAAAGTCAAGGACGTGAAACTGTAAAATCTCTTTTGATTCATAGTGAAATCCAGCCAGTGACTGTCAACGCGGGAGAGTGGACGTAAGCTTGATCTAAGCCGAACCACTATAAACATTGTGTTTCTATTCTCTTCCCCTAAACTCATTATTTCAATTCGTAACTTTATATAACTGTTTAAAGTTGATTACGTCCTTAGTTTATTATCATCTAATAGGAATTTATTAAGTCTTGCAAAAAAAAATTTCAAACACCTATTCACCCCACTCTAGGTGTTAGTACTAGCCCTTTCAAGTGAAAGAGCTAGTATGAACACCTAGAGAGGGGTGAATAGGTGTAAAAACAAATTCTGCAATATGCAGTGAAAATCTTTACTTTTAACCTGAGTCTGAATAACAACAGACTTTTGAAACTGAGTCCGAAGAGCAGTAGACTTTAAGCGAGATCAAACTTTAGCAGTTAAATAGAAATACGAACAAAATAAAGAGATTCAGAGAAGAGAATAAGAACACAAGGTTTATAGTGGTTCGGCTTAATCCAAGCCTACATCCACTCTCTCACGCTGATAGCCCACCGGCTGGATTTCACTATGAATCAAAAGAAATGTTACAATCTCACGTCCTCGATTCCACAGTGCAGAGACTCTACTACACTTCCTCGAGGTCTTACAAAATTCTCTCTTTTGAGTACAATAAATGCTCAACAAATGAATTAGCAAAGAGTAGGGAGCTTCAGACTTTGGAATTTTTCTATCTCGCACACACTTGAACAACTAGAGCGTTTTCCTTTTATACTCCTCCATGCCTACATAACCGTTGACACCTTCCAAAGGAATTCGTCCAATCTACCCGTTGGACCGAATCAATTAGGGAGATCTCTCGTTATTTAAGGAATATGAAGATAGCCCACCAATCATGTTCGCCCATATAATCAGGATCTAGGTTTCCATAAGTAGAACCTTCCAAGTATACTTCACCAATCAACGGATCTTTCTTACTCGATTTACTTGTCATACGAATAATAGATCTATATGTACCTTCTCCAACTGTGAGATAATCTTCGATCAAACGAATCAAATCCTTAAGGATAACGTCGTATCTAGATAAGACTTCTTCAATGATCTAGAACCTGTCAACGAGGGCAGACTTTAAATCTTGAGTCTGGCGATCTTCAGTCTAGAAGTCTTCAGACTTTATTAGATGAGTTTGAAAGTCTTTAGACTTGGAAACATTTTGTCAGCTTCAAAATATAGAAGAAAGATTTCACCAACATCAAGATCATCCTCTTAGCTCCACTTAGTTAAGCCGTCTAGATAGAAATTGAGCCTCACACTTCATACGTGTGTTTATGTGATTGTTATCCCTTCCCAATGAAAGTAAGTTGTCCGAATTCTCACTTTGCAATTTACTTACTTTATTGCAATTTTGTCGGTCCATGGCAATAGGTTTCATCGTCAGTCTTATTTTATATGCGATGGGGAAAACCGACGTACAGTTCATTTTCACTCCCAAAAAAAGAGCTCAAAATGTGGCCAAACCAGTTAGATTAAGACGGCCAGAGTTATGTGAAAGCTAGGATCGTCCGACTTCTCCCATTGTTAGAGATCAGCATCCACTCTGGTGTTATACAAGTGCTGCCCCATTTCTAGTGTCCACAAACTTCCACCTTCATATTTAGGTGGTCCGTCAGTACAGAGCTCTTCAAGAAGTTCCGCCGCCTCTCAAGACGGAGTTGTTCCAAGTTCATTTTATTCGTACGGACTATGACTACTTTAACGAGATCCAGATGATCATTGCTGCATGGAATGAATGCCACCCAGAGAAGATTTTGGTGCCCAAGAGACTGAAAGGCGAGGAGGAGATTCACCATGCGTCAGCATTCTACATCCAGCAACACCATATTCCTACCGCCTTGCATCCAGTGGTCCCTAATGTGACTGAGAAGCCTACTCAGCGAGTACAAATTGAGTATCTTAAACAAAAAGTGAAAATGATTGAAGCTGAAAATAAGAAGCTTCCCAAGACGTTGGGATCCCAAAAGCATATAAAATAAGATGTTTTGAATTTTGATTATTAATTCAATGTTTAGGGACCTTGATTTCAAGTTCTAGTTTAATGTTTTCAATTTTTAGTTCAATGTTTAGGGACTTTGATTTCAATTCTTAGTTCATTGTTAAGGAACTTGGTTTAAATTTCAAGTAAATTTTGAATAAAATGAGGCGATTAGACCATTGTCATGGACCATTTTCCTATCTTATCATTGGTTCTTATATTACTTTTATTATTCTAGGTGACAACGGATCTTCCACGCTCGCCCATTGTTACTCTATCAAGAGCTAAAATGGCCGACCAAACCGAAATGTGTGATCATATTTCCACCATGGAAGATCAACTCAAACAGTTGCTCACCTTTATGCAATTTATAACGGCCCAAATTGAATCCCTCCGAGTGAATCCGGTTCCTACACCCGCTCTTCCTGAGATCGTAATTGCAAGGTAGGCAAGCAGGGCCCAAATGAGTGATGACGACATGCCCGAGCTGGAAGATGACCCATTGCCAGACACCATTGAAAAGGCCAAACTTGACAGCGTTCCTAAGACGAGGCAAGATGAACGCTTCGCAAAGCTTGAGGAGAAAGTGAAGCAATTGCAAGAATCGCAAAGCTCACTCTCATTTGACCTGTCAGTTTATGAAAAGGTCAAGATGCCAAAGAAATTTAAAATGTTGGAGTTCGAGAAGTGTGATGGTACTTCTTGCCCAAAATCTCATTTGCAGATGTACCACGTACGCATGGTCCAACATGTCAAAAATGAGCCCCTCATGATCCAATCATTTCATGCGAGTTTGACCGGACCCGCACTAAACTGGTATGTCATGAAGAATGTGAACCTCCTCGACACCTGGAATGAAATGGTTGATGCATTCCTCAAGCAGTATAAGTTTAATATGGACATCGCACCTTCCCGAGAGGATCTTGAGCGGATGGAGAAAAAGAGGAGCGAGTCATTTAAGGAGTACGCCGTCAGGTGGCGGAATCTGGCAGCTCAAATCACTCCTGAACCTATTGACAAAGAGTTGATGGAGTTGTTCGTCAAGACTCTCCCATTTGAGTTCCGCAATAGGATGGCTAGCACATATGTTGAGAACTTTAATCAACTCATCCCAGTGGGTGAGCCAAAAAGATAGGGTTGAGAGATGGATGGTTTAATGAGCCAATCTCAACAAGCAAAAGATTTACCTCAAAGAAAGAGAAGGACCTTGAAGCTGAGATTAATGTGGCATACTCTCAACCAAATCATAATACATGCAATCACACTCCGGCAATTAAGATTTCTACTAAGCAACAAGGTCGAGGACGTCAGTTCCCTGGTCGATGACGAAGTGCTAGGAGACAATTGACACCTCTTCCTAGACCTCCATCCAAAGTTTTGCTCGTTCTCCAAAAGAAGGGATTACTCTCTACTGAGCCGAAGCGACCAAATCCTGAGCATTATCCTGCATATAATCCCTCCAAATAGTGTGACTATCACATGGGAGAGGTTGGTCACTCCACTGATGATTGCTATGTTTTGAAGCATAAGGTCCAAGACCTCTTGGATACAAAGGCGTTCTCTTTCAGCAACAATCAGAAAAACCCTCTGCCCAACCATGACGGAGGCGCAAATGCTGTCAGTGAGTGAAGAAGTTCTTATCTTCACACTCCTCTACGAATGAGTCTTTTTTATGCTTTCTAGGATTTCAAGTTTTTTTGAAATTTCAATTTTTGCTTTCGTTTCTAGGGTTTGCTTGTTTGCATTTTTCATTCCAATTATGTAATTCATTTGATTCTATTCAATGAAATTACAATTTTATTTCCAATTTTGAGGGCATGATCGGGTACACCAAACCAGTCCAGTGACGATATCTAACAATGAAAAGAAAATATCATCCAAGGAGAATTCTAACGCCTAAGCTTCATCATGCTTCCTCGTGTCAAAATATTTCAAAAAGGTCTTGTTGCAAAAGGATTCCAAAAATTCCTAAAAGAAAAAAAAATCATTTTTGAAGCCATTTCCAAAAACATGCATTAGGTTAGCCCTGTTTAATTTTTTGACTCATTTACTTCATGTTTTAGAGCATTACTTTCTTGGCCTGATGAGAAAGTATTTGAAAATGGCACATTAGGTTGCAATGATAGATCAGTTGGCTCAACTGTTACTCAACAAATGACGAATTGGGAGTACTACAGATTCTAGTAGTGACAAGACTGAGATAAAATCTCGATCCGAGCCAAAATGGATGTGCAATTTGAATTCACTTTGATGTCGCATAGTATCATATTCATGCATGTTCTCTTGTGCAAGGGCAAAAGCGGATTTTCAATCTTGATTGATAAGGACAATCCAAGGACATCCATTGCTGAGGCAATCCCATTGTGGAACAATCTCCTGCATGAGTGCTTAAAAACATTTTTTTAGTGCGGTAAATTGTTTTGAATTTGACAATTTTTCATGCTTAAAGCTGTTGAGCTTTTTTAAAAATGATTTTGCATGGTGACTCTTACATGTTTAGTCCACCAATTCCACTAAAGAACATCAAGATTGACTAATTTAATGAATGATGTGGAATGGATTGAGCATACTAAATGAGATTAATCGGGATGATGAAAGGCAAACCCTATCCTACACACAGTTCCCTACTCATACATTTGTGAGATGAGTGTAGGGAGGTTCATATCCATAAGGTAAAGAATTCTCTCGCAAAAGGTACGACAACCGAAATGATGAGGGGCAGTTTATTTCTCAATCCCAAACACTACAAGTGATCCATTACTTAACCCCTTTGAGCCTTATACACTTGTGAAGATTTCTTTCAAATTACCCCTATCAAGAATCACCCCACATCGGGGCAACTGGGAGGTAAGATGGCATCATGAAATGAGGAAAATGAAAAGAAATTTTCTTGCTCTCACTTGCATCAATCTTCAAGTCGTGCTATTACATTGAATACATGTGATAATTTAAGTGCCTTAGGATGACGAAGAGCATTTCTTTCTCTATCCTTTATACAATTATATCCTTTGCATAACCCACTTGAGCCTGCAATTTCATTTCTTCAAACCCAGTTGATGATCATCCCCCACATTGGGGCAAGGCAAAAGGTAGATGAAGACCCTTGAAAGTTTGAGTGTCATTCAAAGTGTAAGTGCTTGACGTATGCATTGTGCGTAAAAATTAAAATCAAAATAGAACTAAGGGGCATGAAAAAACAGTGCATCTGGTAAAAGCAAGGTTAATGTCCATGAAAAAGAAGTGAAGAAAAGGTGCATAGGGGCATAAAAAAGCGATGTGCCTGGTAGAAGCAAGGCCAATGAAAATGAAAAAGAAAGAGTCAAGATAGATGACTATCAATTGTAAAAGGTTGTATCCCAATGGAGCAGTACTCAAAGAGTCAAGATCAATGGTGCATTCCTGGTGAAAGAGAAGACTGGCGACAATGCCTAGATGATCATCAACTTTGACCCTTAGACACATCTTTGAGCCTAACAATCTTTCGTTTCTCAACCCATGAACCTAGCCTACGTTACATCCCTTACAAAGTCTCTTCTAATTAGGGCACTTGAATTAATGTAGAGGTTCACATGTCTTAAGCATCGCTCGAAGAAGTGCGAGCAAGATTATTTCTTTCTCATTTTGCAGGATTCTTGACTTGTAAACCCGAAGATAATTGTGGAGTTGTTCTTTCAATAGCCTTGACTCAAAAAGTCTGTTTGTTAAGCCATTGACCAAGCCCACATTACGGTCCCCATTAAAGACTTCTCAGATTGGTAAGGTCGTACCGCTTGCGAGAATACTCGGACCCTTGTCGATATGGTGAGATGGAGCAATTCTCATAAAATAGCCCTTTTAAATGAGAGTGGGTGAAAGTCCTTTCTAACTGAAAGTCTCTCATTTAGTATTCTTAGGAAATCCATGTCGTGAGTGAAATTTGTCTTGAACGATAATTCTCTCTAGTGGAAATTTGGGTGATGCAAAATTCATTATGCATAAACCTTGATTGAATTAATGAAAACCTCACTGAACTTTGAAAATGTGCCTCTTTGATGAATGCATACCAGTTTTTGCTCTAATCATGTATGACAGTTAATATTTCCTTGAATATTGAGCAATATCTAACGTTCAAGTTACTTATTTTATAGGTAATCGACACGGCGTGCTTCTATAGCCCAGTGTCCCTCTTGATTAACCCGGCGTGCTTCCATAGCCCGAAGTTCCTTGATATGACCCGGCGTGCTTCCGTAGCCCGGAATCATTTTCATCGACTCGGCGTGCTTCTATAGCCCGATGTCCCCCTTGATTAACCCGGCATGTTTCCATAGCCCAAAGTTCCTTGATATGACCTAGCATGCTTTCGTAGCCCAGAATCCATTTATATTGACCCGGCATGCTTTCGTAACCCAGAGTCTCTTTCATTGACTCGCCGTGCTTTTATAGCCCGATGTTCCTTTCATCAACTCCGTGTGTTTTTATAGCCTGATGTCCCTTTATATTGACCCGGCGTGCTTCCGTAGCCCGATGTCCCTCTATATTGACCTGGCATACTTTCGTAGCCTAGAGCCCCTTTCATCGACTCGGCATGCTTCCATAGCCCGATGTCCCCATTTCATCAACATGGTGTGCTTCCGTAGCTCAGAGTTTCTTTCCATCGGTTTGGCGAGCCTTCGTAGCCCAGAGTCACCTCATTAATTTGGCGAGCTCCTATAGCTCAAAGTCTCTTGCACAGTGAACTTTTATAGCCTGTTATTTACAAAATCCCTCATTTGACACATCCATGACACTCATGTGTTTATATTAGAATATTCTTTCGAAATTCTTCCCAATGGAAATTAGGTAATTCGAGATTGATAGAAATCATCACGCATGAACCTCACTTGAGTTAATGCATGTTTTGTCTATGACCACAAATGCATGTTGCTCCTCTTATGACTAGGCTTTACAGGAGACATATCCCTAAGGATTAGAGATGTCACCAGGTAAGTATATCTCTGTCCATACCTTAAATACTTGTCATTGTGCAGGTATTCTCTCTCAAGTGCACCGACACTCGACTCAGTCGAGTTGTCCCCCAAAGATTTTTCTCCAGATTCAGTTTGATTAAGGTGACCGAAGAAAGGTTCGGGTCTTGGTCAGATGATCCATGCTGCAATGCTAAGCAACCGAAGAAAGGTTCGGGTCCTAGTCAAGCAAAACCTCATTTAGGCGACCATAAAAAGGTACGGGTCCTAGAAAGCTGTTCCCTATTTAGGCGACCGTAGAATGGTACGGGTCCTAGACAATATTTGTTTCCCATTCAGGCGACAGTAGAAAGATACGGGTCCTAGACAGTAGTTGTTGCTCTAACAGGCGACCGTAAAAAGGTGCGGGTCTTGGAAAAACAATTTCCCCATTCAGGCAACCGTAGAAAGGTACAAGTCCTAGAAAAGTGATTTCCCGTTTAGGCGACCATAGAATGGTACGGGTCCTGAAAAAGTAATTTTTTCTGTCAATGCGATCGAAGAAAGGTTCGAGTCCTAGACAACCAAATACTGTCATACTGAGTGACCGTAGAAATGTACAAGTCCTAGGAGGGCAGCCCTCTCTTACAAAACCTTGTTACTATTATAGGTGACCGTAAAAAGGTACGGGTCTTGAACGTGTAACATCGATTATCTTGAATTTCTCTACCCTGCTTAAAGGTTAGTCATTCCAAGTATGTTCCCTTATCATTTGCATTAGCATTTCCATGCATCATATAAATTGCATTTCAAAATGGGATTTATTTTCTCAAAAAAAAAAAAAAAAAGAGAGTCATTCAATGCATGTGCATGATCAAAATTTAGATCTCAACTTGTCTTTGAAGGCAACTTTCTACGAGCTCACCTTTAAAGAGGGACAGCTGTTACACCTAATTTTGACAACCCTAAGGAAATAAAATAAAAATCGCAAATAAAAGGAAAAACAAGGGAAAATCAATTTGATTGATCATGAATGGAAATTGGAAATTCTGAAGAATATTCAAATCTTGGTAAATGCGGAAGCAATTCTCGGTCGAGGATCAAGAGTTAGGAAATCAGGCAAAAATTTTGATAAAATGGAAGGAATCAAAACAAAATCAAACTGATTGTGAAATCACACTCCAATATGCAGCCATGAATTAATGTAACAGAAAATGGAAGCTCAAAAATTGCCATAAAAAGCGGCCGTTTGGAACCACTATAAAAGGAGTTGACCCTCACAGATGTGAAGGAGGAGAAAAAAATTCATGCGAAGGAGACCAAAAAAAAAATTCGAAAAAGTTCGTGCAAAGCTAAAAAAATTCGTGCAGGAGAGTGAAAAAAAGGAAGAGAGAAAAAAAGGCCTCCCTCTCCTCCGTACAAAGTCAAAAGGCGTGGAGTCATTTCCTTTCTTTTCTCTGACCACTTGCAGAGAAGAAAGAAGCCAGCAACAGTAAAGATAGTGAGCAGAGAGAGGGAAAAAGGCAAAAAAAAAAAAAAAAATTTAAAAAAAATGAGTGTCTTCTTCCTTGGCTTCTGCCCGACGCCCCACCTGCGACCTCCGCCACCCAACCAACGCCTCTACCTCCCTCCTTCCGACGAACCCACACTGCCGACGTTGCTACACCACAGGAGCACCTCCATCGTTGCCTGCAGCAGCTGCCTCTACAATCCGGCGCCCAATGCCTGCTGCCCTATGCCCGAGCATCTCTGTCCACCGCTGAACACCACCCCGACGCCTACAACCAGCAACATCTCAGCCCGATGCCTGCTCCTCCCGGCCACCACCGCTTCGTCTCTACCTATCCTTGACGACTACAGCCCTGACAACCGCGCCTACAGCCCCAACAACCACGCCCGCAGCCAGCGACGCTGCCGCCCCCGCTCGCCTGCCACCACAGCAGCTCTACCTGACATCAGACATCCTCGCCCCTGCTGCAGGGCCCATCGCCGACGCTCACCCCTACTGCTGCGCCTCCGCCCGTCGCTGGCACTTACTGCCGATGCCTCCCTCTGCCCGGCGCCGCCCCCCATCGCTATTGCCTCTCCGTCCACATACCAGCAACACCACCACGCCAAAACCTGTTGTGTGGAGTCCTTAGGTAGTTTATTTTTATTTTTATCTTTTTCATTTATTTTATTTTATTTTATTTTATTGAGTTTCATTATTATTGCTTAAGTTGGAAGATGGTATATTGATGTTAATTATTTTAATATTTTAGGCATTATCTGTAGGGTTTTGCCCAAAAATCACTGTAATTACTAATTTAATCCGTAAAACGTCGATCATTTTTTAATTATATTGATTTTGAGGCATCTTGATATTGTTTTGATTATTAAGTCATTATAATTATTAATTTAGTCCGTAAGATTTCGGATCAAATTTTTAATTATTTTGAACTTTCTCATGTGTTGTGATGTTTAGGGTAAAGATAATCGTTAAATTTAATCCGTGAGACGACGGATTATTTTTTCGATTGTTTTAATCTTTGTTTGATGAATATCTTGAGTGTTAATATTTATCTGGTAATTGCTTGTTCTTGTTTTGGAATAGATAAAAAAATCAAATCTTGCGTTAGAGTATGTTTTTTTTTTTTTTTTTTTTTTTTTGGTCGAAGCATCGAGTATGTTGGTTTAGTAAATTAGGGTTGCATTTTTAGATTGCAATTTAGATAATTTTTGGAATAGATTAGGGTTGGATCTAAATAATTTTTTTTTTATATAGATAAGGGCTTAGATAATCTTTGCACATTTTGATAATCTTTAAAAAAAAAATATATAGTTTTCTGAGATAGGATAGGGTTTAAGTCAAATTAACCCCTAAAATATTTTAGAAAATTATTCATTTTAGACAAATTTAATTAGTTTTCTTTTATTATGAATTTAAAAAAAATACAAAAATATTAGGTGCAGGTCAAATAGTTTGTATAATAGGTTCATTTAATTAGAAATTGCTTATTAATAAAATTAGGTCATGTAATTAAAGTGCATGTTTTATGGTAAAGTTCTAATTTCAAGAAAAGCCAAAAAAATAATTTCTAGCTTTGTGTGTTTAATTCTTTTGATGCAATTTGTTTGATTCATTGAGTGTTTAATAATGATTGAGCACCGCGTGATCACTCTATTGCATAACTAGTATATTAACCTAGAGGGTGGTGAATAGGTTTAAAAACAATTTATCGATATACGAAACCAATACTAGGCAAATAATAGAACAGTTCTTCGAGACAGATTATGATCAAAGTAAAAAGAGAGTAGGGAAGAGAAAATTGAACACAGGGTTTATAGTGGTTCAGCTTATTCCAAGCCTACGTCCACTCTTTCTCACTGACAGCCTACCGGCTGGATTTCACTATAAACAAGAGAGATGTTACAGCAATGTTTTCTCTTGATTCCACAGTGTAGATTACTCTACTACACTTCCTCAAGATATCTCAAAATATAGTCTCTCTTTTACGTACAAGATTTCGCTCAGTAATAGACAAAGAACAAGGAGCTTCAGACTTTGAAATTCTTCTATCGTGCACCTTTTGAAACAACTAGAACATCTTCCTTATATACTCCTTTATGCCATCATACCCGTTGGCACTTACCAAAGGAATTCTTCCAATCTTCCCGTTGAACATAATCAATTAGAAAGATTACTCGAGCTATTAAAGGAACATAACGATAGCCCATCAATCCTGCTCGCCCATACAATCAGGATTTCGGTTTCCATAAGTAGAACCTTCCAAGTATACTTCGCCAATCAACGAATCTTTAAATCAATCTTTGATGTTGACTAAAGTAATCCATTGTGTCATATCCAGCCAAGAGATATTTGTTTAGACGACAAGATCAAATCCCTAACGAAACGCACAGTCCTGGATAGACCTTCTTCGACAAGCTACAAACCGTCGGTGAGAAAAGACTTTGAGTCTTGAGTCCGACAAAGAAGGTCTTCGACTTAAATGGTCGACTTAAATGGTAGAGTCTGCAAGTCTTCGACTTTAGATGGTAGAGTCTCGCAAGACTTCAGACTTTGGATGGTAGAGTCTGCAAGACTTCAGACTAGACTGATGGAAATGTTTTGTCAGCTTCGAAATATTCCAGAAAGATTTCTCCAACAATCTCCCCATTTTTGATGGTGACAAAACTTTCCTGCAGATTTGAATATCTTTGACCTACAAAACATTACTCAAGCAAATATGGATATCTCATAAAGGTTAATGGCTTAAAAGTAACACCAGAATCTGCAACCACAAAAAATAGGTTAGTCTTGTATGAGAGTAAAGCCATTTATAAAATATCAATAGTACTTGATGTAAGCAGTCAAGTTCAAAACTTAAATTCAGTCTAGTCCACAACCATACTCAAAGTTAAACAAAGTCAATCATCAAAACAAACACACTCAAAGATTAACTTCAAAGATTTCAAAGCTCACATCTCTCCCCCTTTTTGTCATCAGAAAAAAAAGTTTGAGATGGAATAGAGTCAGGTTTGCTTGGGAATACGAACAAGCTGGAAATCTCCCATTGACTGGACGATGCCTTCCAGCTTTTTCAAATCTTCCTTCAGTTGAGCTACCTCTTCACTCTTAGCATTTGCTTGGACCTGAAAAGCAAGAGCTTGGATCTGATCATTTAGAGAAACTGAAGAAGCTTGTCCTGCATTCTGCAAATTCTGAATTTCGCTTCCCAGAGCATATATCTGACCCTGCATTTCCAGGAGAACATCAAGAATTCTGCGGAAGTCTGCTGAATCATCAGTCTGCGTACTGGCATTGGCACGATCAGATGGAGTAAAGACAGACGATGGTACATCAGCATAGTCACGCGGATTTGGCGATGAAGCATCATGTCCCTCTTCAGGAAATTGAGAGGCATGAATGTCCTCTGGATCTGCTGGAGAGCAAACTGACTCCCTCACCGGGCGGCGGGATATGAGGATGTTTCTCTATTCTCACCATCTCCCCTGTTTCGATGCCTTCGGGTGGAGAAGAGTGATCCTCATGCTCTTCTTCCTCCGGACTACCTCTTTCTTCTTCTTCTTCTTCTTCTTCTTCTTCTTCTTCCTTCTTCTTCTTCTTCATTTCTTCCTTCATTTCTTCCTTCATATTCTCTCTCCTCTCGCTCCTTTTTCTTCAGCTTCCTTCTCCTCTCGCTTCTTTTTCTTCGCTACTTTCTTTCTCCGTCGTTCCATTGATTCTCGGAACAGAACGACTCAGATTTTTAAAGCCAAAGCAGAGATGGTGATGTCATCCTCCTCATCTTCATCCTCAAGGATGAGAGCTCTTCTCTTTTTGGATGAAGCAACCATGGGCTCCTTCCCTTTCCTTTTTGCTTTGCGAAGAGGCTTGATGAGGTTTGGCGGGGTTGTCTCCTTGAATTTCTCCAACTCCTTGTCAAGTTCTTTCGGACGCATTTTGGACACCATTTTCAATCCTACCACCATTTTGTCACACGATCGAACACAGAGAATATGTGGAGGTTGAATATTCAAATGTCTGAATAACTTCGTCACAAGACCTGGATAAGGAAGTTGACCCTTGTCCTTCACCACTACTCTGTACATGTGGAACAGAATGGTATGAGGAAGAGAAAACTTTCTCCCAATAAGGATGGCATACATTAGCTTTGCCTCTGAGTTAGAAACATTAGTCTTTGAAGTAGATTTCGGTCTGAGGCAATTTATCACAATCTTGTGAAGCAGAATGTTGAATGCACGCATCCTTGAGTAGGAAATCCTTCCCTCTCGTCTTTCTGTCCTTAACAAGCTCCAACGTGGCACGAGCAATGGAGACATTAATAGGTTGATATCTTCCTCTCTCAACCCCAATCACATCAGCCAGCATATCTACATCCACCACAAAGTTTTTATCTCGGACACTGAAAGAAATTCTATTCGCATCCAAGAAGCTAAGATTCGAATAGAAGTATGCAGATTAATTCGGTATAGGCTTCAAGTATCGTAACAAAACTGTTCAAGTTGAAGAAGACAAAACTTTTCCCTCAACTTAATGTTCACTGCATCAAGGAAATCAAAATCCACACTCCTAGGGTTTATCACCCCACGTTTTAACAGTCTGGAATAAAGATCCCTCTGTTCCTTCGATCGGAGCAAGTATGTTCTTTTTCCCCGATTTTTCGCCGCAACCCCCATTCTTGGTTGAAATTGGCTGTACAGTTTATCATCATCATTCCCATCTATCGGATTTTGTGTTCCAATCCGCGGATCACTAGGAATGTTGGCCGGGGCTTCTTCACCATTCCCTTAGGAGCAATTCCCAAATCCTCCATATTTCGCGAAAGATATACTCATTCCCATATCCCTTGTTTTTGAGAAACTCGTCTATGTAGTTCAATGGAGTACCGGTCCTCTTTAAAGAATGATAAAGCTTATAAATAAATGAGGGCTTTTGGGTCCTTACAGGATTAGCTTTTTCAATAACTTCTTCCTCTTCCCGATGCCCAACACCCTGTGGACTAGTTGGTGGAGAATGACGTTGTTGAGACTGTTGTGGGCTCAGTTGCTGATTGTGTAACTCATCTTCGTCGGTGAGATCGAAGTGAGTAGGCCCCTCACTCATTTGCCATGGTCCCCTGTTTGCAATCCTTGAAGACTTCCTTGAAGACGACATCTTTCACAATCTTGAAAGATTCCGAACTTGACTTTTCCCAAGAAAGAAGACAACTTTTTCGAAGATTAAACAAGTGAGGACGACAGAAAAGAAGATCGATGAATTTTTTAGGGTTTCTGAACGAAAGAGAAACTGACTATATATAGGTCAGTCGAAAGGAGGCATACCAAGCGTCGCAAAGGAAAGTGAAAGATGCCCCTTTAAAAAAAAAAACTTCCCCCTTTAAAATCGATAACTGCCAATTTTAAAATATTAACCCCTTTTTGACAGAGAGAAATTGCCTTTTATAACGGAAATTGAGAGTGGCAAAAATCAATTATAGATAGATGATCGTACCTTTCCGAAATGAAATATAGCAAAAAAATAAAATAACTTACAGTCAAGAATCGTCTGAGTCTGAGAGTCATTAGACTTTAACTTCTTCAAGATTAAGGATGTTGAGTCTGGAACGTATGATTTCAAATTGATTTTTCTCCAAAGGCTTTGTAAGTATATCCGCCAGTTGGTTCGTTGAGTCAACAAACTGAATCGACATTTTGAACATGATCACTTATGAAGTGATGTCGAATCTCTATATGCTTCACTCTTGAGTGAAGGATTGGACTTTTGGTAAGATTGATAGCACTAGTGTTGTCGCAGTTAATCTCTGTGCATGAATCTTCAATTCCAAAGTCTCTTAGCTGTTGTTTTATCCACAAAATTTGTGAACAACAACTTCCAAGAGATATATACTCTGCTTTTGTTGTAGAAAGGGCTACTGTATTTTGCTTTCTTGAGAACCAAGACACTGTCCTACTTCCAAGTAGTTGACAAGTGCCTCGAAGTACTCTTTCACAACTCGCAACCAGCTAGATCTCGCGTCTCGAGTATCCGAGAAGAGTAAAGTCTCCCCTTTTAGGATACCAAAGACCTATGCTTGAAGTTGAAGCAATGTATTTGATAATACCGCTGCACTTAGATGAGATTCTTTAGGGTCTCGCTTAAAATCTAGCACAAATGCAAACACCGATCGAATGTCGGTCTAGACGCAGATAAGATAAAGAAGTGAGCCAATGATACTCCCGTATAGCTTTTGATCAACTTTCTTTCCTCCTTCATCTTTGTCTATCTTCAAGGAACTTGACATCGGTATATCGTCTTTTTGCAATTTTCCAGTCCAAATTTTTTGACAAGATCATTAGCATATTTTTCTTGATGAATAAAAGTCCCTTCCTTCCATTGTTTCACTTGAAGTCCAAGAAAGAAGGTTAGTTCACCCATCATGCTCATTTCAAATTCATCCTGCATCGTCTTAGAGAATTTCTTGCACAGACTTTGATTAGAGGATTCAAAAATAATATCATCAACATATATTTGAACAAGCAGAAAACTTTTGCTTTCATTTTTGATAAACAAGGTAGTGTCTACTTTACCTTTGACAAAGCCATTTTGAATTAAAAACTTACTCAGCCTGTCGTACCAAGCTCGAGGTGCTTGCTTTAAACCATACAAGGCCTTTTTCAGTCTGAATACTGAGTCTGGTCTCCTTAGGTCTTCAAACCCAAGTGGTTGTTCCACATAGACTTCCTCATGGATAAATCCGTTCAAGAAAGCACTCTTGACGTCCATTTGGAATAACTTGAAATCCTTATAACAGGCAAAAGCAAGTAGTAATCGAATAGCTTCTAACTTTGCTACTGGTGCGTAAGTCTCGTCATAGTCTATCCCTTCTTCTTGCGTATATCCCTTGGCCACGAGTCTTGCTTTATTTCTTATGACTTTTCCTTCTTCGTTCATCTTGTTCCTGAAAACCCACTTAGCTCCAATAATAGATTTACCTTTCGGTTTAGGAGTTAACTCCCAGACATCATTAATGCTGAATTGTCTCGAGTTCTTCTTGCATAGCTTCAATCCAGCTTTCATCGATAAAGCTTCTTCTATGCTTTTGGGTTCTATTTCGAAATAAGAGCCACAACACTAGACTCTTCGCGCCTTTTGGATCTTGTGCGAATCCCTTCATTAATGTCGCCAATAATGAGATTTTTGGGATGACTGGACTTATGCTTCCAGTTACTGATTGATTCGTCAGGTTGATGATCACTTCCTTCATTTGAATCTTCAATAACCACTTGTTGCTGGTCTTTTTGAGTCTGAGCTGCTTCTTTAGACTTTGTAGAGTCTGAAGCTGGTTCGATTCTTCAAGATGAGTCTCGAATAGATTCATTTTGTGAAGAATCTTGGAATTTGACATTCATTGATTCTTCCACAGAATAAGTCTTCTTGTTATAGACTCTGTAGGCTTTGCTTGAGGTAGAATATCCAAGGAAGATACCTTCGTTTGATTTTTCTTCAAACTTGCCAACTCGATCATTTGCATTTTTCAAAATAAAGCATTTACAACCAAACACATGAAAATAAGAAACAATAGGTTTCTTTCCTTTGAATAATTCATAAGGGGTTTTTTTCCAAGATAGGCCTTAGAAAAACTCTATTGATAATATAACATGCTGTTGAAACCGCTTCAGCCCAAAAAACTGTGAAGAGATGTTACTTTCAATCAAAAGAGTTCTAGCCATTTCTTGAAGCGATCTATTCTTTCTTTCCACAACTCCATTTTGTTCGAGTATATGGAGAGGAGAACATATGTTGAAAACCAGATTCATCACAGAATTTTGTAAAATCTTGATTTTCAAATTCACCTCCATGGTCTGTTCTTATACTAGAGATAACAAACCCTTTTTCATTTTGAACCTTTTTAGCATACTTTTCAAAGTAAGAGAACGTTTCAGACTTACTTGTCAGGAAATATACCCAAGTAAATCGTGAGTAGTCATCCACAATTATTAGGCAATATTTCTTACCCCCAACGCTCTGAGTTCTGGTTGGTCCAAACAGATCCATGTGTAGAAGCTGCAATACACGATTAATGGAAACTTGATTTATTGGTTTAAAGGAATTTCTTACCTGTTTTCCCAATACGCATGGAGTACATAGATTGGTCTTTTGGTATGATAATTTGGGTAAACCTCGAACAAGCTTCTTTGCTGAAATTTTGGCTATCTGCTTCATATTGATGTGCCCAAGTTTTCTGTGCCATAAGTTCGCTTCGTCTTGTAATGAGATTAGACATTTTGATTCATCTGGATTTACGTCCAAGAGGTAGATGTTTCCATGTCTTCGACCCATAAATGACTGAGTAGAATCTTTATTGGTTCCTGAACAAATTCCTTCTTGAAAGTTTATTTTGAAACCAGTATCACACAGTTGACTGATACTGAGCAGATTGTAGTTGAGTCCTTCCACTAGGGAAACATTGCTTATCATGAGGTTTCCAATTTTTACAGTTCCAAACCCCACAATTCTTCCTTTGCTGTTTCCTCCAAATGAAACTTTTCCACCATTTGCTTGAACAAGTTTTATGAAGCATTTTGAATCTCCTGTCATATGTCTGGAGCATCCACTATCCAGATACCATTTTACCATTTTCTTGATAGTGACCTGCATTTAAAAAGAAACTCAAGCTTTCTTTGGTACCCATATTTTCTTGGGACCATTGATGTTAGTATGATATGTGGTTTTTGCCCATACTTTTTTAACAGGTTTCCAAACCATAGGACATTCTTTTTCAAAATGATTTGCACTGTTGCACCTTGAACATTTTAGAGCATTTCAACCTACAGGTTTCACAAAGACCTTTTTGAAATGATTGTTGTAAGCATCTCTTGTGGGTCTTTGCTTAATTCTTTCTTTCACTTTAGGAAAATCAATTAGAGGAATGATTTCTACAGTCATTCCCAAACCAGATTTATTAAAATAAGGTCTTTGTGCTGAAAGAATTTTTTCAAGTTTCTCAGATCCTATTGAAAATCTTTTTGAGATATTTGATGTCTTTTTTAAAGAATTCATTTTCTTTTAAAAGATTTTCTTCACTTTCTTTAAGAGTCGAAACATTCATGTCTAAACATTTCAACTTTTCTTTCAAAGTATTTTCCTGTTGTTTTAGTGCAGAATTTTCCTTTTTAAGTTCGGAAATCCTTTTAAGAGAAATCTTAAGACTAGAACACATCTCATCAATGTATTTAGAAACTTTAACAGGAATTTTAAAATTACTTACCTCAAACTCACTATCGAATGAGTCCTGTTTCGGAGTTTGAATCAATCCGATTGAGCCATCGGACATATATTGGCATAGTCATCATCACTTTCTTCACACTCGTATCACTCCGGGTTTCGCTTTAAGAGCCTTTCGATACTTTTCAGCTTTTCCTTTCTTCTTCCTCGAAGAGGACAGGTTGGGTCGATGTGTCCCTTTTTCTTACATTCAAAGCAGACTATGTCTTTGTTTGATTCATCATCCTCAACAGACTTAGTCTAATGCTTTTGAAAACTCTATTTCTTTGGATTGAATCTTCTTCCTTTTCTGTTCAGCTTCTTGAATCTTTTTATCATGAGAGCAAGCTCCTCATCATCCATATCATCTTTAGAATCTGTAACATTAGAATCATCATTGGATTTTAATGCAATGGATTTCTTACCTTTAGGATCTTCATCTTCATTGATTCGTTCCACTTCATAAGACTCGAAGAGTTCCAACCAACTCATCGACGATAGTGGCATGATTCTTTGTGTCTCTCTTATTGAGGTCTTTATGTGATTCCAATCCTTGGAGAGTCCTCGCAGTAGCTTGTTTACTTTCATGGGATCAGAAATTGGTTGACCTTAATTTTCAAGACCATTCACGATCTCTGTAAAACGACTAAACATGTCAGTTATAGATTCTCCTGATTTCATTTTGAAGGCTTCGTATTGACCAATGAGAATGTTGATTCTTGTCTCTTTCACTCGATCAGTTCCTTCATAAGTAATATGTAATCTATCCCAGACTTCTTTTGCTGTAACACAAGAAGATATTCTGTTATATTTAGTAGGTGACAAAGCACAATATAAGGAATAAATTGCTTTTGCATCAAGAGCTTGTCTCTTGATTATCTCTTCCTGAGTCATTTCAGTAGACTCAACAGTCACTTTTCCTCTCTCTGATTCAGATGCAGCTTTAGGAGTAATTCCTTTTTCTACAACATCCCATTCCAGAGGATCCTTCGATCTTAGGAATGCTTTCATCTTGTTTTTCTAGATGTTGTAATCCTTTCCATCAAAGTAAGGAGGTCTGGTATTGCTTTGCCCTTCCACCAGCCCTGGTGCTAACATACTAGCCATGGATCTTTAACTCTGAAGTAAAACACTTCAAACAAAGTGAGTACACAAGCTCTGATACCAATTGATATAACTAGTATATTAACCTAGAGGGGGGTGAATAGGTTTAAAAACAATTTATCGATATACGAAACCAATACTAGGCAAATAATAGAATAGAAGTTCTTCGAGACAGATTATGATCAAAGTAAAAAGAAAGTAGGGAAGAGAAAATTGAACACAGGGTTTATAGTGGTTCAGCTTATTCCAAGCCTACGTCCACTCTTCCTCACTGACAGCCTACCGGCTGGATTTCACTATAAACAAGAGAGATGTTACAGCAATGCTTTCTCTTGATTCCACAAAGTGTAGATACTCTACTACACTTCCTCAAGATATCTCAAAATATAGTCTCTCTTTTACGTACAAGATTTCGCTCGGTAATAGACAAAGAACAAGGAGCTTCAGACTTTGAAATTCTTCTATCGTGCACCTTTTGAAACAACTAGAACATCTTCCTTATATACTCCTTTATGCCATCATACCCGTTGGCACTTACCAAAGGAATTCTTCCAATCTTCCCGTTGGACAGAATCAATTAGAGAGATTACTCGAGCTATTAAAGGAACTTAATGATAGCCCATCAATCCTGCTCGCCCATACAATCAGGATTTCGGTTTCCATAAGTAGAACCTTCCAAGTATACTTCGCCAATCAACGGATCTTTAAATCAATCTTTGATCTTGACTAAAGTAATCCATTGTGTCATATCCAGCCAAGAGATATTTGTTTAGACGACAAGATCAAATCCTTAACGAAACGCACAGTCCTGGATAGACCCTCTTCGACAAGCTACAAATTATCAATGAGAAAAGACTTTGAGTCTTGAGTCTGACAGTCCGAAGGTCTTCAGACTTAAATGGTCAGACTTAAATGGTAGAGTCTGCAAGTCTTCAGACTTTAGATGGTAGAGTCTGCAAGACTTCAGACTTTGGATGGTAGAGTCTGCAAGACTTCAGACTAGACTGATGGAAACGTTTTGTCAGCTTCGAAATATTCCAGAAAGATTTCTCCAACACCTGCAACTAAAGCCGATTGACATCAGGGCTTCAACTTTCTAGGAAAGTTGAAAGTCTCTTTTGCATTCTCCGTTTACTTTGTTGTTGAAGGATTGTAACCAGGAAAGCAACCCAATGGCGACGCAACCAAGTGAAGAATGAGGAAATTCGAATTGTGCAGAACCAGCAGCAGGTACATGTTCAAGTTCCAACTGAGAAAAAATATGGTATAATCGATGGAGTCCCATTTATGCTGGAACTTGTATTTTCTTACTGTTCTTTTTATTTTCTTCATCACCAAACAAACATAATGCTGACCTTGGCTAGAATAAAGGGGAAAAAAAGGTATGCAAAGGACTTAGTGCTCACTCCTTCTCCTACAGATATTGAAAATGTTTTAGCAAGTGTTGGATCAGCTTCTTCCCAATCTGGAGGTGCTTCAGGTGAGTTATACCTCGAAAGAGTTATTTTCAGCGTGAAATTAATATCTGGGTCGGATCTTCATTAAATTGTTCTTTTCTGGGACACTTCTCAATGTCAACAAGGATAAAAGTATTAACTGAATGATCTGAAAAGTTTGCATCTATTGCAGAACCCTATTACCGACCGTTGTTGCGAGCTGCATTTAGGGGCGACTGGGAATTTGCTACAGGATTTTTTTCAATGAGATGCTGCTTTAAAGATGGCCAAAATAACAAGCAGATCAGAAACATTGCTTCACACGACCACTTTGAGTGCACATGACCAATTTTTGGAGAACCTAGTTGAGCTCTTGTCTCCGAATACAGAAGCGCTTGAAATGGTTGATTGTGATGGCCACACAGCCCTCCACAATGCTGTCCTAAGTGGAAGGATGAGGATGGTGAAGGCATTAGTTAGAAGTAATCCTAAGTTGATGCAACTCGTGGATAATGAAAGACGTGCTCCTTCGGGAATATCTGCTCTAGAAGCTTCTAATCATAAGGAGATTGCCTGGTTCCTGGCGAAAAATACAACAGACGATGGGCCAGGTCATCCCTTCAGCAGTCCCTCTGCGATTGACACCATTATAGATCTCACCTACGCTGGTCATCATGGGAAGATCACCATCGCTCTTTATCTCAATTCCATTTTTTTTGTCCCTTCGTTCTAGACTTGGCTTATTTTCCTGATCAACATTGCTGGTTAATTCGAATAGACGTCACCCTTTATCTAGTTGGGCGGTACCCTCCTTACCATGAAAAGCACAAAGCTTGAAGGCAAATCTATACTATCAGTGTTGGCATTGATGGAATCTCACTTTCCCAGGGGAACGAGGCTCAGTGTTTTGGAAGCATTGATATACAAATGTTCGTACTTTCTGCACTCACATCTCTTCATTACTGATTTCCTTCGAGATGATCATACCTGGCTCATCGCCTACTCTTTTGTTTTTGAACTGAAGGTATACCGGTGAACTTGAGCTACAAACCAACAAATAAAAATTCGGCTCCAGGTGGGTATGCATTTTTGTTGCTTGGGCATTCTCTTCGGATCTGCCATGATTTTGAACTTTTAGTCAATTTTCTTAAATTGATTCCCTCCGTACTAGCAAAAGAAACGGAAAATGATTGTTTCTTCGTAGGATATACTCCAGTTCCTTGACTTAGTTTTACTTGAATAATGGCCTGAAATCAAACTACTTTTGGGATCAGCTATCCCTTGGGAACCACATACAATTCAACCAAGTGCATAAGTACCGTATAACTTAATTGATTTTGGACAATGTAACGAATGAACTACAATGTCTTACAATGATTTCATATCCAATAACTGGGTTTCTTCGCAACCTGATTGTAACGCTTCAATATTCTTTAAGGTCACTTTGGAATGCCGCCAAAACTCTAGGTATGCTTCCATTTTATCAAGATACCATCTCTATCTTTGTCCCTCTTTCTCCTATTAAAAGTCTATGGCTTGTTTGTTTTTCACCTTTTTTATAAGTAGAAAAAAGCTCCCACTTAGTTCTTTGCCATAATTTGGAAAAGAATTTGTGTTAGGCCCGTCACATGCATAAAATAAATTGTTACACATTTATCATCGATGAGTGACATGTATGCTGAAGTTAATTTTGTAATTCAATTTTTCCTTGTCAACTTACAATGGATATGTAACTTATTATTTACATCGTCGGCAAAACTAATAAAAATCCTTCACAAAAGTATTCAAACTCAAAAAAAGTTATATATGATTTTCTGTGTTAATATTTTTAAATTTGGAAAGATTTCTGATATTCACCGAATTCTAATTACAAGAATCGTGAAATTGTAAATTGAGGCGAGATATGATGATAGTGCTTGAAGAAGGGAGAAAACTCCTCCCTGCCTCTTCCAGTCCAAGACAGGTGATGAAACTTCTGATCCTTTACTGGATGCAGGGACAAATATATCCTTCAAGGATGATTACTCTGCTGCAATTGTGAATTATGTGTGCAGTATTTTCCTAGATGTTCTTGATTAACTTCTCCCTTAAAAACGATCAATAAATAGAATTGATCATTAGTATATGCTACAGCCACCAACATTTCCTGTCTTCTTTTAGCTCTCAGTGACTCCTGTAAGAGACCCTTCTTCTCTGAGCTGCAACATAAAGCTCAAGGCTCATATTCGTAATATCTTCACATTCCAAACTGGAGAGATGTTGCCGAGGCTACAGTGTCTCGACTTCTATCTATTCTCTCTCTTCTTCTTCTTTTTCCTTGTTTTTGAAAAGAAAATTACTGGTGAGCTAAGTCCCGCTACGACCTGCTAATACTACACTTACCAAAGAGAGCTAGGAACACTCAAACGATAAGGGGTTCCAAAGGACAGAAGGGATTTGATCAAGAAGCTAGATGAGTTGGTGGACAATTATATCAAGCAATTAGAGATTATGTGCAAAATTAGGCTTCCCGTTCCTTCAGTTGGTGGGAACCCGTCATATCCTATGGGTCCACCATATAGGTGCCCAATGTTGGATCAGAAGGTCGAAGAACTAGAGAACAAAAAAATTGACAAACCGGAAGATCTTACAAAGGAAAAATTGGGACCTGGTTATTAGAACGGGATTTTGGTTTATGGATGTGTTAGCAAATGGAGATACCATTGCTAACATTGATAGCCCTACCAGCTCAACCTAGTCTTTAGTGAAAATGGTAGTCCGAGAGCAAGTGATCCCAGTCCTATGGTAAATATCCACATCCACTTGATGAGAATGAATTCTCGTGTCATGTCAAATGAAAGGGTACAACATTTGAACTTACCGAAAAAGATTGTGACATCCTGAACTTTAAGCTCTCCAGGATTCTTACTTAGCCGGGATTTAAAGTTTCAGAAATAAATATATCAAAAGTCTAAAAACTTATCACGAAAATATAATTAAGTTTTAAGATTATAAAAAAGTGCAATCAAATCTTTTTTTATATCAAAAGTACAATCAAATCTTAAAATTTGTAAAATTAGGGAAAAATTATCAAGAAAATCCTAAATATATTACACTTTTGTCAATTCAATTTTAAATAGTACAATTTTATCAATTAGGTTCTAAACATTTTTACTTTTTACTAATTGAATCCATTAGACCAATTTTAATTAGAAACTGCTCACATGAACGCCAATAATCTTATGTGACATGGCCGACACATCATGAACAATTTTTAATAATTTTTTATTTTTCATTCTCTTTTCGTTCTTCATTGTTTTCTCATTGTGGCTGGCGGCCCTGCCTCGTGCGCTCTCTCCTCTTCCTCCCCCGCTGGCTGGCTCACTTGTGCTTTGATTTGGCAACCTAGAGAGAGAGAGAGAGAGAGAGAGAGAGAGAGAGCTGAATCCAGGACCCCAAGAACCAGTAGACTAAGAAAGCTCACGAATGAGCGGCTCCAATTCCCGCTCCCTGCAGCCCCAGTTGCTCTCAGATCACGATGGAAGCACGCGAAGGAGCAGCGAGAATGTAGAAATACATAGAGAAGTGGGGGCATGCGAAATGAAATGCGTGACTACAAGAGAGGTGGAGAGAAAGGAGAGGAGAGAAAGGGGGTAAAAGTGAGAGACTATTCTAGGTGAGGCTAATCATCCGCGGCAACGATAACCTCACCCAGATCTATACAAGGCCGGGCGAGGGCCACAACCCTTGTTTGTGGCCGGTGACCCTTGCTAGCTATAGTAAGAAAACTGTGAAGTAGGAAAAGAGAAAGGAAAAAGAAAAAGGTAAAAAAAAAAAATATTATATTCAAAAATATTAAAATATTATTAAAAATTATTCATATTAACCTTACTTATGTCACGTAGGACGTCTAGCATTCATGTTGGTGATATTAGACAAAAATTGACTAGATGCACTCAATTGGCAAAACATAAAAAAATTTATGACTCAATTGGTAAATTAAAAAAAAAAAAAAAATTATTGAATTGAATATGCTTAAGATTTTTTGAACAATTTTCTAGTCAAATTAGTGCAATTAAGTCCATATTTATCTCCATCCAATTTGATTAATGAAAAATGTTGGTGTAGTTTTTTTTATTAATTTGGAGACACAAGGCACTGATGTGGCGTCCACTAAGGGCCGAATAAAAAAAACGTTGAAAATTTAAAATAAAAAATAAAATAAAAAAGAACAATTAATTCATCAAAATCGAAGGAAGTTTTACTGTTCATCTTTTTCGGTTCTTGACAAATAACTTTGCATCAATGATCGGGAATTATTGTCCTATAAATGAATATATAATTCACCTAAGAATTTCTTCAAACACTTCATCCACAACTCTACGATATCTTCAGAATTAAGCCAACTACCTATTGACTTTTCTGCTACACAAATCAATGACCCATAAACTCCTGGAGGGGACACTTTTTTCTCGATCCACCCTAAGGTCCAAATTTCAAATTAAAGAAGGCAGATAGGAGGCAACACCTGTTGGATACTATGAACTCGCTAGCAAGAACACTTAATTGCTATTTTGCATTGCAGTATCAGCGACCACTCGATTTCCAAATATCACCAGATATCTCACAGGTTTATGTTCGCTAAATCTATAAGTTGAATCAGTCTAGAGATGTGAAAGCGGGAAAGTCCACTTTTAGCCTATATAAAAGCACCCCACTGTATAATCACTGACATCTGAACTCAGAAGAATAATGTGCGGTCCATACCTACGTCATTGGATTACATAGGACACAAGTGGAACACTCAAAGTGAATTGGTGCAAACAGATTTGTTGCTCATGAATCGATAAGAGGACGAAGATATTTATGACCACAGGTCGGGCAAGGTATCACATGGTGAAGTGCAGTTAAGCATGATCGGCCCAGGAACATAGGATCATGGTGCACACTCTTTTAGTTTTTTTTTTTTCGTCAATTTGATTAACAGGATTTAAAATTTCTTTACTTAACAGAAGACTTAGTCGAGTCAAATTAATTTAAGAAGCATAGTAAGCCAGTTTCAAGTACCTTAAAGAGTAATGGTTGGTCTGGAAGCACTCATTCACCAGAAATAAGAGAAGAAATTAGAAGGATCAAAACTAGAACAACACAACCAGACACTCTTATTACAGACAGATGCATTACACTTTGATCATACAGCACATGTCACACACAAGTTGAAGCTCTCTGCTGTCTGCATTTTATTCTAATACATAGAACAGACTCGCACTCATAATAACCCTGAAGAACTCAAACCTAACTCATGAAAGTGTGAAGCTTCCTTCATAGCTGTTCAAGGATATATGACTTGCTTAGTTAGCAGGTCAAGGCAGCAAGTAACAATGTCGATCTCCCGGTGTTTGCTCCATGACCCACGGTTCCTTATTATCAGGAAGTGCTGGCAGATTTCTGGTTCCTCTGTGGTGGTGGAATAGTTCTCCTTGACAATGAATTTAGACTCCATTCTCAATGGTTCAATATTTTGCTTCTTCTTCTTGACATGGACAAGAAACTCCACTGCCAAGCGCAAGAGGTGATCTCAAAAAAATATTTTCACACTTACTATGAGCTGACACTCATTCTTGCTATTCATGATCAGTTAGCAATGGAATCTTCACTTGCTAGCTAATCACCTTCTGGATAATTACTTTCCTCTGCTTAAGTTTCCATCTCAGGTTCTTCAGATGATTTAGCACTGCGAAGTTCAACTTCATCAGATCTCAGTTGAGCAGTAGGCCAACCGCAATACATAGGAGGTGGAGGGCTGGTTAGTATTTTCAGCTTTTTGTCATAATCATCGATTTTCTTCTGGAGAAGCTTATTTTCCTTTATAAGTATCTCTCCTATGACATTATGATCGTACGTCAATACCGACCACTCTCGCCAACCCCCGAGGGGCTCTTTCGTATGCAGTAGCTTCAGGTTGTTCTCTTCCAACTTCGGTTGCATGTCTGCGTGTGCTTTTATGGCCAAATAGTACCTCTGCGTTGCCATGTTCTTCACTGTTGATCCTCTCTTGTTAGATCTTTCCTCTTTGGCAGGCTGAGTACGTTCTGCATGGAAAGACCAGGGAGAGAAAAAAAAACACACATTAAACTTCAAAGAATGTATCCCAACAATATATTGGATTTAATGTCCCCAAATACCGGGTATGAGATTATGAACAGAAGTGAGATCTTACCTTTGCAGGCTGGGTGCTCTCTTTGGTGTTCCGGTCCCCTTATTTATAGATGTGGGTGTTGAAGGTTTATTTGTCAAAACAAACTGAGTGTTTTTTCCTTGTCCTACATAGGAAAAGTGGGAGGAAGTGGGCCAATTTAAAAGTGTGGGATTTCCTTTATGTACTTAAAGGAATGGTTGGATGGGGCTAGACCCCACCATACCCATGTGCGGGTGCAGCGCAAAAGTACAAGTGATCTTAACTTTGTCTGTCGTAGGCAATTCCTATATGAGAATTTCTTTTCTCAATCACGTCTACTGTGCTGAAATGCTTTCTCCAGGTCTTTTGCTTTGTAACACAATGGCTCAATGGCTTTTGCAGCGTGAATTTTTCCCCCCAATAATTCCAAGCTTCATGGTCCAAACGTTTCCATCTCTTTTGAGAGATATACCGCCAATGCAACAGTATGTTGACTCCAATTAATATCCTCAAACACTGAATTGTTATCTTCCACTATGGTATCAGTTCAATCTCTCTGATTCTCAAGTCGTCAAAAATGATTCACAGTTTCCCCCTGATTCAGTGAGGCATCATAGGGGCCATTTTTTGTCAGGATCTCTAATCTAGTCCTTTATAGAAAAAAGTTTTACCATCGTACACTCAATCAAGAGAAGACTTTAAGAGTTGGAAATTCATAGGACTAAACAACACAAACATGGAATTACATGATCATGTAAGCACACTCATTACTGCCACGGCACAATGAGAAGAAGCTGTCAGCTGTCTTTGATTTATCTCAAGCACATCATGGACTCGCACGCATAACAGCCCTAATAAGTCTAACTTCAACTCATGAAATGCAAATCCATCCTTTCTGTTGTTTTTTCTCGTCGCGGATAAAGACTGCACCATCAAGAGACATCCTTCACGCTCTTCATGAATTAAAGGCTTCTTGCTGTTATTGAAATGATTAGCAATGGAATGGCCACTTCCTAGCTAATCATCTCCCCATAATTAATTTCCTCTACTTAATCTTCCTCGTCAGCTGGCCCTGGTGATGATGTGATACCATCAATATTAGGCCAACCAGCAAACAGGAGGAGGAAGAAGAGGAGGAAGAGGGGGAGGAAGAGTGAACAACTTCAGCTTTTTCTCATATTCGTTGATTTTCTTCTTCAGAAGCTTATATTTCCTTATAAATAAGTTTCCCAGGACATTCTGATCATGTGGCAATATCATAAAATCTCACAATTCTTTCATGTGCAGTAACTTAAGCTTGTTCTCATCCAACTTCAGTTGACATGCCTGCTTGTGCTGTTATATCCACATAGTACCTCTCTTTAGCCATAATGTTTCATGGTCGATCTTCTCTCGTTATCCATCCTTGTCGACATGTTCTGCATTTAGAAATGATCAAGGAAAAGGGAATACTCATCAAAATTCAAAATTTACAGCTAACACTTGGAATATAGTCCATGAACAGCAGTAAAGAGACTCTTACCTTTGCAGGCCAGGTGCTCTCTCTCTCTCTCTCTCTCTCTCTCTCACTCTAGTACTGTGGTCACCTCATGTATAATTTTGTGGGACTTATTTAATCTCTGGTGTGGAGGTCGATCCATGATTTATGAACCATCTTGCAAGACTTGTTGGACTTGTATGTACCTAAACACAAGATGTAAGTCTCAATCATCTGACTGAGCCTCCAAATTTACTAAATTCTTTTCCTTGTCATGAGATGTTTGTTCTATTCTCACTTCTCAGCTAAAACAAAGGGCTGATCAGTACTGACAAGCTGAATGAAAAATAAGCATGCAGAAATTAAGAAAAAAAACATTATAGAGATTTCCTTCGATTGAACAACTCCCAGTCAGGAGAACAGCCAGATTGGCTCTAGCTTTTATACCCTCTAAACAAAGGCAACATCATTATTGAAATGTAAGTTTAATAACTAATGCAAATGAAGTTTGTCAAAAGCATCGTTTAGTGGAAAAGATCCCCTCTTCTTTTTGTTGATCATTTGATCTCTTTCATGCTAAATAGTGTGAATAAAACCAAGGCACTATAGCCAGTGGTGGATGCAGCAACAACTGCATGAAACCAAAAGGAAACAACAAGAATGGAAAGTCATGAACTGCTAGCCCCCTTGATGAATGATTCGAAAGGGCAATCTCCATGATACAGCACACTTGCCGAATAGGCAAATTGGCTCAATCTGTTCTCCACCGAGCACAGCCCTTATTAGGACATCAAAGACCTCTAGGTACTCCTAGACTTCATTCTTCTAATTATGACAGGTGTCAGTGAAGTATCCGATTAAAAAGCACTTGGACCTGTGTGTCACAAACTTTGTGCATGTTGAAGTCAAGATTACCGATCACCAGCTGCAGGATATAAGGATGAGTAGACCTGGCTTGAGATTTAACTCAAAATGGATGGTTGCTGCATATGTACAAAGTACGCGGTGGTACAGAGTGGAGTGTATTGACTTATGATCTGCAGGTCCTTGGAGATTACATACAGGAAAACTGATGACTGCTTAAGAAGCTAGACAAAGTAGTGGGAAATTATGTTGACAAAGTATTGTGCAAGATTAGGCTTTCTGATATTAGGGCCTATCCTCCTCCAGCTGTCAGTGGCTGTGTAAATCATTGCCCCTGTGGTTGGCAGACAACATTGAGTTGCAAGGTGAAGGAGCTCGAGACAAGATTCGAAAAGCTGGAAGAGCTCACAGGGCACAAACTATGACCTCAGACTTGTCTATTGTGAACCCTCGAAAGCTAGTGGAGTTTTTGTGTCATGTCAAGAAAATGGAGTCACCAATTTGCACATTATCTCTTCAAAGTACAATTCTGGGACCTGTGTTACAATGTATCCACTTTGTGATTTCAAGTTTGGTTTGTGCGTTCATGTACCTGTGCTTGAGGCTGGAGAGATGTGTATTTGTGACCTTCATGCTTTCATCGGACTTTCTGAATATAAATTGTGCTCATATATGCATACGTAAGTGACATAATTCCTTGTTTAAGATGTGAACTTTAGGGAAGGATCTATAAAAAGACATTATATTGTGGTAAATTCTTGTGTCTTATCAATTTTCCAGACATAACATTGATGCCGTTTACAAAATGCAAATTCTCTTTACAAATCATGAGACTTGTCAGAGAAGAATGATTCAAAGAGGCATTGTTGGACTCAAGGCCAGTTTCAAGTGCTTTCATACAGCAAAATTCAGTTCAAAAGAACTCATTCACTAGAAAGAAGAGGAGCTTAGAAGGAGCAAAGAAGTAATGATAACACAAATACTCTTATTGCGAACAGATGCATGATTACATCATGATGGAAGCACGCCTTTATCACCCTCACATCACACACGAGTTGAAGCTCTCAGTCATCTTAAGTTTATCCATTACACATTGCAGACTTGCACTTGTAATAACCCCAAAGCACTTCCGTAAATAAAATTTATTCTTTTGATAGTTTCAACAGATAACATTTTAGGGCTCGTTTTCTTTCCATGACGTGGCAATCTCAAGGTCGGCTGTTTGAGATCTTGGCTTGTACGTTGGAGGGAGAGGAGGAGCAGAAGTGAGAATTTTAAGCTTCTTCTCATACTCATCAATTCTCTTCTGGAGAAGCTTGTTTTCCCTTGTCAGTAAGTCTCCCAGGACATTTTGATCATACGTCAGTATCGTCCATTCTCGCCAATCCCCAACAGGTTCCTTCATGTGCAAAATCTTAAGGTGGTTCTCCTCCAATTTTGGCTGCATGTTCGATTGTGCTCTTATGGTCGCTAAATACCTCTCAGTAGCCATGATCTTTCACGGTGGAACTTCTCGCACTCTTCTTGCTCGTGAAGGTATTCTGGATTGGGAAGGATCATGAAAAAGAAAACGTTAAACTTCAGAGAATAATATAAAGCTCTATGTTGACCTAGATTTCTCGGAAGAGAAGGTATGAACTAATGAACAGGAGAGAAGAGAGAGAGAGAGAGAGAGAGAGAGATGACTCTTACCTTTGTAAGAGAGAGAGAGAAATGACTCTTAACTTTGTAAGTTTGTTGTTCTCTCTTTAGTTTTCTGGTGCAACTTATATCAATGAGGGTACGGATTCACTTATGTCTTGGAGACACAGAGTATACAACTAAAAATCATGCAACTAAGGCTCAAAACGTCCTGAATTGTTTGCCTTCCAGACAACGGCATATCTGCATAGAACACACGGCAAGAATCTTCACTATTACTAATTGATAAAGAATAGGATGCATCACCATCTAGTTAGTGAAGAAGCTCTTGCTTTCTTACAAGTTATGCTTTACTTGATGCTAGGGGAAAGAAAAAAGGCCAAACTATCGTATCAAGTAAAGGTGAAGAAATAGAGTAAGTGTGACTATTGGTAATTCTCAAATCGATATTTTCCCCTCACGGGCACAGTAACTATTTTTACCAATCAGGGTGAACTTCAAAAATTGAAAGTTTCGTGAGACTTGTTGAATTACTGCGTGACTCTTGTCTTAATTGTTCCCACATTGCTGTCATGCTAAAGCTCTATCTGCAATTGTCACAGCATCTGCAGTGCTCATTTTAGTTGCACAAGTAATCTGCGATGCCATGCGTTTACCTTATCACTTTTCTTTGTCCTTCATCTTGTCCTCAGATGCCATTCTTGGTGCTACCTTCACTCCTCCCTCTTTGCCTAGAAAAGCGGCTAAAATGGTCATCAATTCCAGTCAAAAGAGCTCATTCTCTTATTTGCCTCCTCCACTTTGACACTTGAGTGTATTATTCTAAAAAGATCCTAAATATGTAACGCATGTCGACAGTCGCAGACTATTACTGCTGAACCCAAGTTTTGATTTGTGGTCCGAGACGACAAACATGCAAAAATTCTAAATCTCCTATAGATCTCAATGACAAATAGACCACCACAAACACAAATAAGAGGCTTAGGACGCGTTTAGTAATGTTTCTATTTCGGGGAATAATTTTTGAACAGAAATAGTTTTTTTTTTTGTTTCTGTTCCATGGAACAATTTTTTAGTATAAGAACACGTTTGGTAACTGCAAAAATTTCTACTCCAGGAATAGAAATGCGTTTGGTAAGCTTGTATAATTTTTTTGTTTCTTTTAATTTTTTAAATATTTTTATTATATTTTTCCTTTTTTTCTTCTTTCTTCCTTTTGGCCGGTCGCTGGCCTCGGCCATGGCCGACGACCGGCCGACAAGGGCTAGCAACTTGCCGGCCCCCGGCCAGGCCGAGCCTCGCCGATGACCTCGCCTAGCCACCAAGGCCACCAGCGAGGCTCGGCCTTGCCTTGGCTAGGCGAGCTTGGTCTCGCCGAGGGCTGGCGACGCTCCGGCGAGGTCGCCGGCCAAAGGAAAAGGAAGGAAATAAAAAAGAAGAAGAAAAAAGAAAAAGAAAAATGAGAAGAAAAAAATGTTTCTCGGAATTGTTCCTGCAAACAGAAACAAGTTTTTTCTACTTCTTATTTCTGTTCCAGATCTGTTCCCGGAAACAAAAACAAAAAAAATTGTTTCCAGGAACAAAAGTGTAAACAAACATGTTTCTATTCTTTTTTTGTTTCTCGAAGCAAAAGAAAAATTTTTGTTCCGGAGAATAGAAACACAAATAAACAAACAGGCCCTTAGTGCAAGAAACCTCTCTCTGACTATAGTCTTGATAGAGCCGCAATTGGCATCTACCGAGTGTAAGTGACTTTATCAACTTATGCTAAATTTCTAATGATGTAAGTAGAGTTGAGACCACTGTTCTAAACTATCGAACGGCAAGCCAGTCTAGTGCTTAAGATGTCGCTGCATAAAACAGATGTGATTCTTTCACCTTAATTTTAGAAAATGCCAATAAATTCAAAGAACCTCAGCGGACTAACAACCAAATGTAGGGACAAACAACAGAAAATAACCAATACACAGCTCTGAGATTCTTCCGGAGATTCCTCTGCTTCTATATCCGTTGACCATCTTTGCCTAAGAATATTGGACAGCGCATCCAATAGTTCACATCTTTATAAAGGGGCAATCTCTATGGTAAAACACACTTCCCAGCATGCCAAGCACCGGCCTTATTAAAGTTATCCGAAGTTCTTGAGGTACTCCAGCATCACCTTCATGCTTCGGTGTTTCAACGTTTTTCTGATGATCACGAGTCTCGCGCAAATGAACTCTTTTCGAGCACACAAATTCTGTGACCACTTTCAAACTATAGCTACATTCTTTTTTACAGGTTGAAGTCAAGATGACCGAAAGACAATTGCAGGACCTAAGGAGGAGGATAGGCGCTCGTCCAAATCTAAATAATCTACATCAAAATGGACGATTGCTGCATTTGATGAACCCCCTCCATAACTTCAACGAGTGGGCTGTACTGACTTATAATATGCAGATCCTGGGAGACCAAATAAAGGAGAACTCCAAGCTGCGCGAGAAGCTAGACAATCTGGTGGATGACTATGTCAAGCAACTATAGACTTCATGCAAAATGAGGCCGCTCGGTCCCACAGCCCATCCTATACAGACTCCAGATGACACTATAAGTCCCTACCCAAGCGATGCCATGCTGTATTGGATCACGATGATGAATCAAAGGCTGGAAGATCTAGAGAAGAGAGTCAAGAAAATGGAAGAGCTCATGTTGGAACAACTTGACGCATAACATTGCCAAGAACTCATGGATCCAGTCAATCCTATAACGACCGTACATCATATCGAGTTCAATTTCCATGTCACAAAAATTCTCCCCTGTCTATGCGTGCTCGTATGCGTGTTTTGCAAGTATTTGTGTGATTCAAAGGAGACAACAACTCTGGCCGATTTTCTTGTGCATTGGTAAACAGGCAGGGGAAATATGTGCATTTGTTGTGTTTTTGATTAAAAAGTGTTCTTGCATCATACTCTTTAAGTAATTTTAGCTCATAATATACGAACTTTAAGGAAGCTATGGCTGAAGGACGGAACACTATTTTCTGGTTGGTTTTATCTTATCATCATGTAATTTCCTTATTTGTGCTTATTGAGTTGAACTTCAAGACATCATCGCTTCTTTTGAGTCGGATGTGCATTAGAAAATACTGGAGTTCTGTAAGTTAATATCCACGAAGCGTGCAGACAAGATAATATCATTACTCAAAACGGCCTTCACTTTGTCTCTAATGTAATGACAAGAATAAGACAAGCATTTTGGTCCCAAGGAAAAGGAATGATATGAGAAACAGTGTACGTCGATGCTACCTTCATTCGCGAAGGCAAATCAACCATTGCCACATTTTTGGGTCATCGGAGGGTTGATGAATCGATCAATTCAGAGCACGTTCTTGAATGGTGAGTTGCAAAACATAGAAATGAGGAAAGAAAGAGAGGCAAGGGACGACAGGGCAAGCCCATCCCTAAAGGCACGGGAAAGCCACGGAGAGCTCTTCGCCAGTCACCTGCCATTGCCTCTATGGGTGCCAATAAGGTGGATGGTTTTCTGGAGCCTACCGCCGAACTTCTAGGAGGGTCTCCAGGACCTGTTAGGATATACAAATAATAATTTGATGCGGAAACTCATAATAAACAGTGATCTTTAATCTTCATGATTTTCACAAATAAATGAAGATATACCTTTATCCATAGTGTTACCCTTTTGATGATAATCGTTGTGGAAAATCAAAGAACACAAACCAAATGAAGAAATCCGATTTCTCTCCCTTAACTCACTAAACCTTAATGTATTCAATTGATGGAGGAGAGAATACTAAGTACTTTTCTGTTATTGTTATTCATTGTGGGTGGAAAGATGACCGGACTCTATTTATACGTTCATTGAAAATGTGTCTTCCATCAAAGCGATATACATTTTCATTTTATTAGAGTCGCAACTTCTCGTAACCAATAATTATTTATTTTATAGCATTTCAATAATTATTAAACCATATAATAAATCATATCATGTGGGTCACAATAATTCTTACATTCTCCCACTTGGCCCATATGATTTTCCTTTCATGGTTTAATAAAGACTATAATGTGCACAATAACATTATACTATAAAATTTCATTAAATTGGCAATCACATAATAATCACTATTAAGTAAAGAAAACTAATGTGATTCATAGCGGTTGTATGTCATTAATCGACATAGTCCTTTCTATGTACTACAACTATAGCACTTTACTTAACATGATCCATAAATGAGAAGTACAATAATAATCCAATCATAATGTTTCTTAAGAAACTATCATGTTTAACATTCATCTATTTCCATAATGTATACTAAATAGAAAACAGGAAATATCATAAACACGTAAGTGAGCTCAAAGTGTCAAATACATAAACTCAATACAATCATAATACAAACATTAATGACGTCCAATAATGCCCATCTTTTCAACATGCTCATTAAATGTTTTGGGCGGCAGTCCTTTTTGTTAAGGGATCTGCTATCATAAGATTGGTGCTAATGTGCTCAATTGACACTCTTTGTTTCTGAACTTCTTCTTTGACAGACAAGTATTTGATCTACATATGCTTAGCACCCTTAGAATACTTGTCATTCTTAGAGAAGAAAACTGCTGCAGAGTTATCACAATAAATTTTCAGCGGCTTGGCAATACTGTCGACAATCACAAGCCCTGAAATAAAATTCCGCAGCCATAATTCATGAATAGTGGCCTCAAAGCATGTCACAAATTCAGCTTCCATAGTGGATGCAACAATAACTGACTGCTTCGCACTTTTCCATGAAATTGTCCCTCCAGCCAAAAGAAACAAGTAACCAAACGTTGATTTTCTTGTATCGGCACATCCGGCTAAGTCTGAATCTGAATATTCAATCACCTCGAGATGATCAGATCTTTTATAAGTGAGCATATGATTCTTCGTTCCTTGCAAGTATCTAAAAACTTTCTTTGCAACTTTCCAATGATTCATTCCAGGATTACTTTGATACCTGCCCAACATTCCGACAGCAAAACTGATGTCTGGTCTGGTGCAAGTTTGTGCATACATTAAGCTCCCCACAACAGATGCATAAGGAATATTTTTCATTTGTTCTCATTCCAATTCACTTTTCGGACATTGCATAAGGCTAAATTTGTCACCTTTCTGAATTGGAACTATTCCTACTAAGCATTTACTCATATTAAATCTCTCTAAAATTTTCTCAATGTAAGCTTTCTGAAACAATCCTAACAATCCTTGTGATCTATCACGGAATATTTATATTCCTATCACATATGTTGCCTATCCCATATCCTTCATTTCAAAATTCTTAGAGAGAAACTTCTTGGTTTCATGTAACAAACTCAAGATCATTAGCAGCAAGCAAAATATCATCAACATACAAAACTAGAAAAATAAACTTGCTTCCACTAATTTTCATATATATACACCGATCAACGGTGTTTTCCTTAAATCCAAATGAAGTTATGGTATCGTTAAACTTAAGATACCATTGTCGGGAAGCTTGTTTAAGTCCATATATTGACTTCTTTAATTTACATACCATATGTTCTTTTCCTTTAACTGAAAAGCCTTCGGGTTGATCCATATAAACCCCTTCTTCTAAATTCCCATTAAGAAAAGCGATTTTTACATCCATTTGGTGTAACTTTAAGTCATAATGAGCCACCAAAACCATAATAATTCTAAGTGAATCCTTCTTAGAGACTGGTGAAAATGTCTCTTTATAGTCAATGCCTTCTTTCTGCGTAAAACCCTTTACAACAAGTCTGGCTTTATGTCGTTCAATATTGCCTTTTGAGTCACGCTTGGTCTTAAAGACCCATTTACACCTGACATTTTTACATCCTTTAGGCAATTCAACAATATCCCAGACTTGATTTTGATGCATAGATTTTAATTCTTCTTTCATGGCATTAAACCATTCATTAGAATTTTCACATTCCATGGCTTAGGAATATGAATCTGGATCATTTCCAATTCCTAAGTCAATTTCTGACTCTTGTAGATAAACCATATAATCATCAGAAATAGCCGATCTCCTTTCTCTTTGAGATCTTCTTAATGTTATTTCTTGTGACTCGGCTATTGGAGGTTCATTATTGACATCTCCATTATCGAATGTTTGTTCATTAATTTGTTGTTCTTGATTATTGTTAGATTGTACTATAATATCAAGAACAACAACTTTAGAAGCTTTGGGTATAGGAACTTCTATCCTTACTTCTTGAATGCAAGCATCACGCATTCTATCACTCCCACTGATGTCACCATTCTCAATGAACCTAGTATTTCTAGATTCAACAATTCTTGTACTATGATTAGGACAATAAAATTTATACCCTTTGGATTTCTCTACATAACCAATGAAATAACCACTGGTCGTTCTTGAATCTAATTTCCTTTCATGTGGATTGTAAATTCTTACTTCTGCTGGACAACCCCAAACATGCAGGTGTCGTAAACTAGGTTTCCTTCCCGTCCATAGTTCAAAGGGAGTCTTTGAAACTGCCTTACTAGGAACCCTATTTAATAAGTACATAGAAGTCTTTAAAGCATACATCCACAAAGACAATGGTAAAGATGAATGATTCATCATACTCCTAACCATTTCCATTAAAGTACGGTTACGCCTTTCTGCTACACCATTTTGTTGTGGTGTACCTGGCATTGTGTATTGAGCACAAATGCCATGTTTTTCAAGGAATTTAGCAAATGGACCTGGACATTGTCCCGATTCATTATATTTTTCATAATATTCACAACATTTATCTGATCTTACTATTTTCATTTTTCTATCAAATTACCTCTCAACCTCTTTAATATACACTTCAAGTGCATTCATTGATTAAGAATTATCATGCAATAGATAAATGTAACCATAACGTGAAAAATCATCAATAAATGTGATGAAGTAGCTTTCCTTACCAAAAGATGGAACATCAAATGGACCACATATGTCGGTATGTATAATTTCAAGAAGCTCTGTGCTTCTTGTGACACTTTTCTTAGTGTGCTTTGTTTGTTTACCTTTAATACAATCAATACACACTCCAAGGTCAGTAAAATCCAAATTTAGAAGAATTTCATTCTTCACTAATCTTTGCATTCTTTTTTTGGATATATAACCCAAACATTTATGCCACAAGTAAGCAGAATTTTCATCCACCAAACTTCGTTTAGTGCCAACATTATCATGCAATGTCATTAATATCTCAACAAAAGTATAATCAAGTCTAAATTTGTAGAGACCATCACATAAAGTTCCAGTTCCAATAAGAGTATCACTCTTAAATAGACTGAAAGATTCAGATCCAAATTTATAATAAAATCCCGCTACATCAAGTCTTGGCAAAGAAACTAAATTGCGAGAAAATGTAGGTACATAAAGAGTTCGAAACAAATCCAAATAATGCCAAATATCTAAGATCAAACGATAAGTGCCAATACCTTCAACTGGAGCTTTGTTTCTGTTCCCCATAATCACATAACTTTCATTTGGCTTTATAGTTTGGATCATAAGGAATCCCTGCATCGTATTTGACACATGAGTGGTGGCACCAGAATCAATCTACCAAGTATTATAAGAAACTTCAGTAAAGTTTAATTCAAAACATACTAAAGCATAAGGCTTACCTTTCTTTTTGAACCAAACCTTACGTTTCAAACAATCAATCTTCAAGTATCAAATTTTGTTGCAAAAATGACACTTAATAAGATTGTGTTCCTTCTTGTGGATTTGAGAAGCCTTTAAAGAGTCATTCAGGACGTGTAATCCTTTCTTCTTGCTCCTTCCACCTTTCCTCTTGAAATTCCTTTGAACTTTTTGATGACTTGAGAGATGAACAGAATGAGTCTTTTGATTCTTAATCCTTGTTTCCTTTTGAACTAGCATACTGGCCAATTCATTCACATTCCATTTATCTTTTATAGTGTTGTAATTCATTTGAAATGGCCCATATTGCTCATGAGGTGAGGAATTAAGTATAAATTGTACTAAAAAGTACTCATCCACGTTCATTCCCAAAGTCCTTAACTTTGCTGCTAAATTCATCATCTCAAGTATATGCTCATGCATGGTACGCGAACCATCATATTTCATGGTGGTTAGTGTGCTCATCAATGTACCAGCAAGTGACTTATCGGCAGTTTGAGAACGCTCTTCCACAAATTTCATAAATTCCTTAGCATTGTTAGTCTTGGGAAGAGAAGTCTTTAAGTTGTTTGCAATTATCATTCGCATGAACATTAAGCTCAGTCTGTTCGATCTTTCCCAAACTTTATGGAAAGACTTTTCATCATCGCTACTTTCATCAGTAATAGCAGCTGGTTTCTCAGCTTGAAGCGTTAAATCAAGATCCAGGACACCTAAGTGAAACTGGACTTATTCACTCCAATCAGGAAAATTTGTCCCATTGAATAAGGGAACAGATGAGGCGTGCGAATGGAGTGAAACAGTACGAATATACTGCAAATGTGCAAGAAAATACTCATACATTAATGCTTTGAGAATATCACCTAATCAGATTCAAATTAAATGACACATGTACATCATAGTTCTCCTTTGGGCGATCCTATGATATACAAATATATATATACCATAATGATGCTAATAACTTTTATTTGATAATTGTAAATATATCTTATTCAAATTTATTTGCTATCTTTGGATATACAAACAAATTTAACAAGTCATATTAATTATCAACCATCATGTTCATAAATTATAAGAAAACAATTAACCTTTGGGTTAATCCCTAAGTTCTTATAATAAATGAACTTCAATATACCCATAACTCCAATAATGATATAAAACATATCAATTTCATATATAGCATCAATTAATCATGGGTAATTGAATAAAACAATTTACAATATTAAAAATTCAAAAGACTTCAAGGTTTGGCCACTTTGGTGACTAACAAACCATTCATAATATGAATTTTTAATATTGTAAAATACAAATATTTACCAAATTGCACACAAGGACAAAACCGTAATCAAAGTATAAAGGTAAAATTGTAAAATCATAATTTCATAAGGGCAGAATCGTAAATTTATAATCCAGGGGCAAAATGGTAAATAATCAATAATGACAGAATCGTAATTATAAATTAAACAGGGGCAGAACAGTAAATAAATTGCGAGAAGGACGAAATGGGAATTTAAAAAATGGCATAGGGGCAAAAACGTAAAAGGCCGCGCGGGGACGTCAGGCGCGTGCCGAGCACGCGCCTTCATCCGCTGCAAGCGTGTGCCACTCACGCGCCTGCAACTGCGCGGGAAGCCCCCGCGCGTGTGACGGTGTGTGGCGCGTGGGTTCCACGCGCCTGCAACTGCAGTGCATGCATGGAGCCGACGCGCCCTCTTCCTCGCGCACAGACGCGATTTTTCGCCGTTTTCAGCTGCGATTTCGCCGCCGTTTCTTCTCCAGTAGCCCATCCCAGACACAAATAAGTAATGGGTTTTCTGGAGTATGCCGGCACGACCACATGGGTTTAAGTTTCGGCGAAAATGACCAAGAAATTGACCCCAAATCAAACCAAAATTTCTTAGAACACAAAACCTCCACCACCGCGGCTTCCGCCGCTCGATTAGCCTCCGGCGAACACCAATATACCGGAAAAACTCATGGCTAATATTCCTCATGGCAGTGCGACCGTATGGGTCCGAAACCAAGCGGTGGGTCGCCGGATTTTGCCTAGAATCGGAGAGTTTCTATCTTGCCCTTAAAATTCTGAATTCCTCCATTTTTGTCCTTAAAATTCCGAATTACTCCATTTTCGTCCTTTTATCCATAAAAACATTCCATCATTCGAATTTTCTTTAACAGAACCCTCCGAAAACATTTTAACAACAATAAATAGTACGAACAGGATCGTTCAACGAATCATCATACATAAATCATAATATTTCTTTAAACGGAAAATCATGAGATCATAAACCACGCTCTGATACCAACTGTTAGGATATACAAATAATAATTTGATGCGAAACTCATAATAAACAGTGGTCTTTAATTTTCATGATTTTCACAAATAGATGAAGACATACCTTTATCCATAACGTTACCCTTTTGATGATAATCGTTGTGGAAAATCGAAGAACACGAACCAAATAAAGAAATCCGATTTCTCTCCCTTAACCCACTAAACCTTAATGTATTCAATTGATGGAGGAGAGAATACTAAGTACTTTTCTGTTATTGTTGTTCATTGTGGGTGGAGAGAGGACCGGACTCTATTTATACGTTCGTTGAAAAGGTGCATTCCATCAAAGCGATATACACTTTCATTTTATTAAAGTCGCAACTTCTCGTAACCAATAATTATTTATTTTATAGCATTTCAATAATTATTAAACCATATAATAAATCATATCATGTGGGTCACAATAATTCTTACAGGACCCTCTCTAAGTAATGTCTTTTGGGGATGCCCTGTCTGTCCGTGAAGCTTGAGAAAGAACTATAAACCAACACATATTTTGAACAGCGACCGCCCGGTGCCGTCACATTGGGCGAGCCTCCTTGCGTAACTTTTAGGGCCTACATGGTAACGTTTATGTTTCTCCCAATTTCTGTTATTTTGTTCCTCGGAAAAAAAAAAGAAAAATAACAGAAATCCGTTTGATAAAAATTTTGTTCCTGGGAACAGATTTGGAACAGAAACAAAAAAACAAAAAAAAAAATTTCTTATTCCCGAGAATAATTTCTAGAAATAAGCCGATTTTTTCTTTTCTTTTTTTCTTTTCTTTTGCTTGCTTGCGGCCTTGAGTGGTCGCCTGCCAACCGCTAGCCACCTCCGGTCGGCCGCGGCCACCATCGGCCGACCGTCTGCCGTCGCCGACCGCCGCCCCACCGGTAGCGACCATTGTCACCGCCGCCGTCTGATCATCGTCGCTGCCACCCACAGCCCACCGGCCACCCCCAACCGTCGATGACCACCACCGACCACCGTTGCGGCTGTCGACTGCCGGTTGCCGCCCGACCGCCAAGAATATAAAACAAATAAATACAAAAAAAAAAAAAAATCGTACCAAACGCATTTCTATTCTTTTTCTATTTTGAGAATATAAATTTTGTATAGCTATCAAACACCTTATTTTACTCGAAAATTGTTCTCCGAAGTAGAAATAGAAAAAAATTATTTCTAAAAAGAAATTGTTCCCCGGCCAAGAAGCGTTATCATGCGCACCCTTAGAGACCGCACCTGAATCTAAGTATGGAGAACCGGGTTTTATAGAGGGAAGATGAAGATCGTAGAGATCGTTCGTCCAAATTGGGCTTCAAAGAACACACGAGATTGTCACCAAAGAAGCATTATTAAGCCTGCTTTTAAGTGACCGTACCGAAGATCGGCTGTTCTTGTTAGAAGCTAGACAAAGTGTTTGGAAAATTATGTTGACTCTTGTGCAAGATCAGGCCTCCTGATCTTGGGGCATATTCTTGCTCCTGTGGTTCCTATTAGTAATTAAACCAAATTCATAACAAGTTGTCGCAAAAAGGTGATCGATTCATTAAATAAGTTATCAATATACAAGATGTCCATTGGACTCCCAAGACTGGTGCAAGAGTTGAAGAAGAGTCTTTATTGTGGCGTTGCTTTTAAGAAGTTCGTTCGTATTTATATGTCTTGTTTGTTTGTGTTTCTAGGTCCAATTAATGTTTTGTAAGTTCCTAAGAATCTATCTCCTTGGAATGTTGGAAATATTTAATGAGTCATTAAGTATAAGAGTCATATATCAAGCCTATAAAATAGCTTACAAAAGGAGTCTTGTAATTGTTTCAAATAAACATATTCTCTCTCCTTGAGTTGTGTGAGTTGTATTTCTAAGTCTAATCAATGTTTTGTAAGATCCTAGGAATCTATCTCCTTGGAATGCTAGAAATATTTCATGAGTCATTAAGTGTAAGAATCATGTATCAAGCCTATAAAAGGAGTCTTATAATTGTTTCCGATAAGGTGAAATGAATAGAATCTCTTCCTTCAGTTGTGTGAGTTGTGAGTGATTCATTTTCAAATTATCCCAAGAAATTGGTGTTAGACCTATACCTTTGACGTTCAACAGTTCCATGATCAAACCTTGTTACTTGGTTGGCACGCAATATTGAGTCGCAGGTTGGAAGAGTTAGAGAAAAGATCTGAAAAGCTGGGAGAGCTCGTAGAGGACAAGCTATGACCACAGACATTAGCAATGGTAAACCATCGAACGCCAGTGGAGTTTTTGTATCATGTCAAGAAAATGGTGCTAACAATCGCACATCATCTCTTCAAAATACCATTCTGGAAGCCATGTTCCAATGTTTGCGCTTTGTGATTTCCAGTTTGGATTGTGACTTCCTGTATTTGTACCCGAAGTATCATGTGTGCTTCAGCAAAGGAGATGAGTGGGGGCTCAATATCATCCCAACCCAAGAAAAGCGAACAAGTCACCATATATATCTGCTTAAGACAGGAGAGATGTGAGCATTTGTGACCTTTATGCTTTCATCGGAAGTTCTGAATATAATTTGCACTCGTACATGAGAATGTAAGCGAGATGATTCTTTCTAAAAGATTTTAACTTTGAGGAAGCAATCTATAAAGGACATAATATTTTGGTAAATTCTGGTATCTTATCAATCGAACTCCATTTCTGTTGCTTTATATGCCCAGGAACATTGGACGTGATATGCCCAGGAACATTAGATCATGGTTCACACTTTTTTTGGTTGATGATGCTGTTTACAAAATGTGAATTCTCTTTACAAATCACAGACTTGTCAGAGTGGAATGATTCGAAGAGGCATTATTGGGTTCGCAAGGCCATTTTCTAGTCCTTTTTATAGAGCAATAATTCAGTTCGAAAGAACTCATTCATCAGAAAGAAGAGGAACATAGAAGGATCAAAGAAGTAACCATAACACAAACACCCTGATAGCAGACAGATGCATGATTATGTCATTAAGGATGCATGATTATGTCATTAAGGACGCACAATTTCATTACCCTTACATCACACACCAGCAGAAGCTCTCAGCTATATTCATTTTATGTGTTACACACTGCAGACTTGCACTCATGATAACCTAAAAGTCTTTCAATAAATTGTACTTTCTTTGGATAGTTTTAACAGATAAATGTTTTGGTGCTGGTTTTCTTTCGATGACGTGACAGTATCAAGGTCAACTATTTGAGATCTCCGGGTGCTAGTGTTCAAAGTAGGCCAACCAGCATACGTTGGAGGGAGAGGAAGACGACAAGTGAAAATTTTAAGCTTCACCTCAAACTCATCAATTCTCTTCCTGATGAAAGATGTCTTCCTAGAACGCACAGCAAGAATCTTGATTATTACTGATTCAAACAAAAGGATGCATCACCATCTAGTTAGTGAAGAAGCTCCTTGTTTTCTCACGATTTGTGCTTTACTTGATACTCGGGAAAAGGGCAAAAAAAAGAAAAAAAAAAACGAAAGCTGACTGACAGTATCAAGTAAAGGTGAAGAAATAGAGTAATTGTGATCAATGGGAGATCTCAGATCCATATCCTCCTACCAAGAGGGCATAATAACATTTTTATCAATCATGATCAACATCAAAAATCAAAAGTTTCGTCAGATTTGTTGAATTACTTCATCGCTCTTGTTTTGATTGTTCCCACATCCTTGTCATGGTGATGCTCTATCTACAATATTTTCAAAGTAACTACAGTATTCATTTTGGTTGCACAAGTATTACACAACGCCATGCCTTTACCTTTATCTCTTTTCTTTTTTCACCGTCTCAATTTCAAATGCCATTCTTGTTGTTAACCTCACACCTCACCAATAGTACTGGTGCAGATTCTGACTGCCCGGATGAATTCTATAACTACTCTTCCGATAAAATTTGCTCCTTAAGCTCCACATCGTTGAGCACACACAATCGTCCACAAAACTTCAATAATCCGTCCTCCGTAACTTGGAAATCATCTTTCCTCTTTTCCGTATCCTCTTGTAGAACTTTCTGGATTTCAGGGTTTGTCGACTACAACGTCTTAATCTTCACCCGCACTTCCGATTCAATTCTAAGGGTAGCCATGAGACTTGAAAGCTAGCATATCTTAAACTTGAAATCCGAATCTCGAACTTTTTCGAGCAAAATTCACTCCTAAACTATCATTTGCGCAATCGATAATTTCCAACCTAGCGCATCTCTGACCTTATTGGCATTTCCAAGATGATATAGAATATTGTAGTCATAGTCCTTAAGAAGCTCAGTCCAACAATGCTGCCTCATGTTTAGCTCCTTTTGAGAGAACAAATACTTGAGATTTTGATGGTCCATAAAAATCTGGAACCGTTCTCCACACAAGTAATGCCTCCAAATCTTTAGGGCAAAGATGATCACTGCCAATTCCAAATTATGCATCGGATAATTCAACTCGTGAAGCCTCAGCTTACGGGATGTGTACGTAACCACTCTTCCATGTTGCATCAAAACGTAGCATAGTCCTTTGTACGACACATCGCTGTAAATCTCATATCCTCCAAGATCAGATGGAACGGTCAACTTGGGTGCAGTAGTCAACTTATGCTTAAACTCTTGGAAATTACGTTCGCATTTATCCGTCCATTCAAACTTTTCTTCCTTCTTTTGCAATCACGTCAGAGGCATGGCTATCGCAAGGAATCTTTCCACAAACCGTCTATAATAGCCTGCTAATCCCAAGAAATTTCGAACCGTAGTCACTATCGTTGGTCTCGACTAGTTCATAACAGCTTCAATCTTGATCAGGTCCACAAAAATCCTTTCACCAGAAATCACGTGGCTCAAGAAAGTTATGCGAGTTTGCCAAAACTCACATTTACTAAATTTGGCATACAACTCATGTTCTCACAAGATCTGAAGTACCGTCCTCAATAGCTCATGTTCTCATAAGGTCTGGAGTCCTCAAGTGATGTTTGTGCTCCTTTGGACTCTTCGAATATACCAAGATATTATCGATGAACATAATCACAAACTAATCCAGGTACTCCTTGAACACTTGGTTCATCAAATCCATGAAAGCAGCTAGAGCATTGATTAATCCAAACGACATTATGGTGAACTCGTAGTGACCATAATGCGTATGAAATGCCATCTTCGGTATATCTTCCTTCTTGATTCTCAACTGATGGTAACCCGTCATTAGATTAATCTTGAAAAATATAGAAACTCCCTACAACTGATCAAACAAGTCATCTATCCTTGACAACGGATATTCGTTCTTGATCGTCACTTGATTGAATTGTCAATAGTCGATGCAAAGACGCAACGAACCATCCTTTTTCCTTACGAACAAAACCGACACTCACCAAAGCAATGCATTAGGATGAATGAATTCTTTGTTCAATAGCTCTTGCTTCTACGCCTTTAATTCCTTCAATTTCGACAATGCTATAGGTACGGTGTCTTAGAAATTGGCTTTGTTCTAGGGGCCAACTCAATCATAAACTTTATCTCCCTTTCAGAGGGCAAACTGGGCAACTCCTCAGGAAAGACATTTGAAAATTCTCACACCACGGCGATGTCTTCAATCCTTGGCTCCTCAACTAACGTATCAACTACAGTTGCCAAATAACCTTAGCAACCCACATCCAACAACCAGGTTGCCTCAAGCGACCAAATTAAAGTTATCGAGGATCCTCCTCGATTTCCAACAAACTCGAAACAACCACCCACTAACGGGTTAAACTAAATCGTTTCACGATAACAGTCCATGGTAGCTCATTGCTTGTTGAGCCAATCCATACTAATAATCACATCAAAATCAAACATCGCCAACATGATTAAATCTATTCTTTCCTCTTGATCATCAATTACTAACTTGCAACCAGAACACCCTACCTCAAACAACACTTTATCCTTCAACGGGGTAGATATACTAATGATTGCTTCCAACGGTTTCGGATTTAACCCAACTAACTTAACGAATTGCTCAATAAAAAAGGAATGCGTGCTCCAAGATCAAATAAAGCATACGCAACATGGTCATTCAATGAGACCATACATGTAATCACGTTCTGCGAGTTCTCCATCTCCCTTCAGGTGACAGTATACACCCTTCCTTGCACCAGAGGCCTGCTCAAAATGCCTTGTTGTGCGTTCTACGACACACTTCCTGTTGCTTGTCCTATCTATGGTAGTGGCGCCTGTGCTCACATGGGCTTACGCGGACAATTCTTCACCTGATGGCCGTGCTGGCCACATCCATAACAAGCTCCCGTTCTAGCAGGACACGGGGCTAATCCATGCTTTTTCTACAGAATCAGCACACGCCATTCGAGTGGGGTGCCGACTTTATTATACAGCATTTTCAATTGGGAGGGATAAGATACTTTCCTCTAGTCATCGGTCTCTTCCCGAATTGATTATTGTCTCTATTTGGTGCAAACTGCGACTTAGATGTGACTGCCCGTTCATTCAGGTCCCTCTCAATCAGCTAAGCCCTCTTATACAGTTCGTCATAGTCCTTGAGATCTTGCAGCACCAACGGCACCTTAATCTCTAGCTTCAAACCATCTCTAAACCTTCTCGCTCTATCCACCGGGTCCTTAATCAACCTCGGTGCATACTTCGACAGTTCGGCGAACTTCGCCTCGTACTGATCTACAGTCATCTAGTTCTGGCGAAAGCGTTCGAACTCATCCATCTTATGTTCTCGAGCACACTTTGAGAAATACTTTCCATAAAAGGCTTTGACGAAGGCATCCCACTCCGGGACCATACCCTTAGGAAACACTCTTCCTTCAGTGGCCTCCCACCACGTGCTCGCATTACCCTGCAGTTGATACACAGCCAGGGTCACCTTGTCCTCCTCTGAACACCTCAACAGTGCAAAAACCTTCTCCAACTCTCGGACCCAAATGGTTGCAGCCTCGGGGTCACATACTCCAGTAAATTTTGGCGGCTTCAACTTCAAAAACTACTCCACTAATTTGTGCATAGGCCACTCACCATTCCCATTTCCAAGTGGGACTTTCGCAAGTGCGGCAATAACAATAGCAGCATTGGCGACAGCAATGGTAGCGGCAGTAGTAGCAGTAGTGGCGGTAATGGCAGCGGCAGTGGCAGTGGTGGCGGCGGCAGTAATGGCAGTGACGGCAGTAGCTTGATTCTGAGCTTGCTATCCAACCACGTTCACCAAGGTTTCTAGGGCTTGCAAGATCCCATCAACCCTAGGATCAACCGGTACCCTCCCTCTAGCACCCGTTTGCGCCGGTGCTCTCCCTCTAGCACCAGCCCGTCTCGGTGCTCTTCCTCTGGCACCAGCTTGAGTCGATGCCCTTCCCCTAGCACTTGTCAAAGTCGCTATGGCCCTTCTCTAAGGGGCCCTCTGCTCAAGATTACTCATCTCACAGGATCTTTACAGAAATCTATTTTCCAATTCCAACAAGAACTTAGAAATTGGAGCAACTTGCACAAAACAATCAATCAATTACAAGCATAAGCATAAGGAAAATATTTTTCCTAGTTAACTATCCCAAAACTCATCGCACATTATCACTCCAAGTACTAACTAGGTTTTGATACCACTTCAGACGGGGATGTCACGCCCTGAACCTCGAACGCGCAAACATCCCTGACAGTCAATTAAATTACGACATCCCATGACGCGTCGCCAACCCTTTTGTTTTATCTTTCGATTAAACACATGCAGAAGCAACTCAAATAAACACATAGTTAATCAACAATAGGAGGGATAATAAAGAGCAATAAACGATTTCTAAAAGTGGTGATTTATTTATCAACTTATTAACCCTAGGAGTTTAATAATTATAAACTGTTGCGACCTACCGCTCGAAAGGAGGGAACATGTTTAGGGGTATTGCCTAAAGGACGGATCTATGGCTCATAATTAGGCATAGGCTCTCCCAAGCCCATACCTCACGCGACATTGAGTGTTTTAAAAACTTCTCAATAAAGAATCGCTACTAGCCTTAAGGTTGGCTAAAAACCAAGTGAAGTATTGGGAGTGTACTTCACTTCTTACGCAACCAAAGAATCTAGGGTTGGAGATTTGATTACACTAATTGATCAATTAGTACCCTTTCGGTACCTAATCTTGTTCATTTTAAAAGAAAAGATTTTTGTCAGGCAGTTTGGATTGATTTTATACATATCCACTAACATGTGAGGTGATCATTGGGGGTGCGCAATCATTAAAATAATAATTATAGCTACCCAAGTGACATCGAATAAATTGCATGAAAAAGCAAGCATCTATCACTAAAAAATAAATAAACACAATCCCGACTAAGCAAGGGGAGGCCATAGTCATCATATGGAAATAGCATAGTCAAAGGCTTCGAACCTTATTGTAAAGCCTTAGGCTTGTTCAATTTTGGGCAAAAAATATTTATCAAGGATTTTCTCACACTTTTAGAGAGAACTTCAAAAAAAAAAAAAACTATTTTTTAGCTTTTTCTGATTTAAAGAAACAATTTTTTTGGAATTGTTAATTAATTTTAATTTTTATAAAGATATTTTATTTAATTTTTTAATTCGGAAAATAAGAGATGGGCCAGGCCTTGGGCCCACTCCGGATGAGGACAGAAGCTTGGTCACATGAATTTGGGCTTCACGGATAGAAGATGGGCTATTAGAGAAAGCCTTTTGAGAAAAGGACCAAGCGAAGTCCAATTTGCCAAAACCGGAGGAGACCCAAACTCACTTATGACAAGCCCCAGCCTAGATTCACCTAATTCAAACTGGCCCAAACTCCCTTAGTCTAAAACGGCTCAAATTTACCAATCTTAGCTAAGTTCAAGCCCATAATCTCCATTAAACCCCAAAGTCCAATGAGCCCACAGCCAAATCTTCTCACATTTCCCTTCTCAAACGCCTCTTGCACTTTCCCTCTGTAGTATTAGTTCCTCCCGGATCCCTTCTTTCAATCAGACTAAAGAATTGAGACACTAGAGGAAAATCAACAACCCATCTTCATCTAAAAACAGACATCCACAACACGAGTGGAATTGTCCTCGCTACTCCGAGTTTTTACCAAACCATCTTCGTCGGCAATCATCGAAATATCACCATCGTTCATCGATTCAACACTCGAACCCATTGCTTCACAAAAATGCCCAAAACATGGATATAGAGAATGGGACGTAACACGATTCAACACAAACATCACTGGAGATTCGGTAATATGCATAACAAAGACCCTCACTCACTCTCCTCACCAACGTTCATCATGAGGAGCACAATACGAAGAACATGACAAGATAAAAGTTTAATAAAGTACTCAGCAAACCCACTATGTGTTGAGTCTAGGCTTAGAATACGATTACTCAATCGATTTCACACAAACCATAGCCAAATTAACCATAACCATTTTAAATCGACTCTCAGAGGTATTTTGTCAAACATGTGGTGGGCGACAGATGAAAGGAAACCACGGATGAGAACAGGGCTCAGAACCACATCAAAGTTCAACACGAGTCGACAAGGAATGCTCAACATCGGCGAAGGACAGCATAAGAGAACCCATAGATCGGACTATGTTCGGTCACTTCGCACGCCCCCGAGTCGGCATCCTTGGGAAATCGACACGGGTTGAACCAAAAACTAGGAAACTCACCGCAAAAACTTGAATTCGAGGAAAGGTAAGCCGCGACTTGGTGGTTCCGGCTAGGAGACACAAGCTTGCGTCGGTGATGGCTGAGCGATGCTCGGCTAAGGTGGATTCCGGGCCTCCTTCTTCCCGGTCACTCTCCGCTTCTACCCCTCTCCTTCCCTCAAGCTCTCTCGCCAAAGGCCTTCTCAAATCTCTCTCGGCCCCTATCCCCGGTTCTCCTCGGCTCCCTCGGGTCTCCTCCTGTCGCCTCCGGTCCCCTGCGTTCCCCTTCTTCTCGATTCCTGTTCTCCTCCTAGTCTCTGAGTTGCTGTGCTGCTTTTCCTCTTTTCTCTCCTGCAGTGCCCTATCTTTTGCGCCTCCTTTTTGCTTTTTGCTTTCTGCTGCCTTTTTCTTTTTCGCTGCAGGTCTACGTGCAGAGGATGGAAGGAGGAGGGAGAAGGCTGGGGCCGGGCCGCGAGGGGAAGGAAAGAAAAGGGTGGGCCGGGCTAAAGCCGGATCTAGCCCAACCCGGCCCCTTCCACCTTTTTTTTTAATTAATTAATTAGTTATTTTTTAAAATTTTTGTTTATATACTTGACAACACAAATTAGGTATCAACATAAATCCATTCAACAAGGCGACTACTCGGATCAGGATTAACCAAAACTTCACTAACGACAAGACTAGCCAAAAAGTGTCGCATCTCGCACCACCACAACCGTACCCGGCAATTCTCCACATTACAGCCCTGAAAATAATTAATAATAATGGGTAAGATATAAATCACAGCGAGTCAACTTCCTAAATCTCGATTAAGAAGCTAATTCGTCTTAGAGGTAGCCTAAACACGCAACGGCATATAATTTTACCTTGCCTTGGCACATCTCTACATATTAGTACACCTCATATAGTAATATAAGTGCAACACACATAAATAATAATCAAAACATACTCGAAATATTCCAAACGCATTACCCACACACATGTTTCAATTATTATGACCCATCGGGTTACGACCAACACAAGAGTCGATGGTCTTTCAGCATAACCAAGTATCGTTCCTCCCCATCGGGCACAACATTGTTTAGAACCCTTGCCTAAACGACATTCCATAAAGGAGTATCAATCTGGTCTTAATCGCAACTCTGCATCCGGACCCCCACCGGACATCCGCTAAAAATCGAGCATCACCCCCAAACTCCCGTTGGGTGACAGGTTCGATCAAATGACCACTCAAGCACACCATCATTCAAGCCAATTTTTATTGCCATTAATTAGCCCAAAACAAAAGTATTCTTTTTCAAATAATTTTTTTTTTGGACAAGTCGTTTTCAAATAATTAACTTTGGCAATTTTTTACATTTTAAATTTTTTCAGTAAAATATTCATACGTTGTCACATATTTGAAATCAACCCGTCAAAATTTACACAATTCTATTTTAAAACCCCATTATTTTATTTAGCACGTAAAATTTGCCGTCCAAACCCAACACTTCAAAATTCTCTATTTTCATGCCCCATAAAACCCTTTTTTGAAAATAATAAATAAAACTTATAATTAAGCAATCAATAACATAATATCACAAGCTCAAATGATCAAAATTAAGCACAATCTCATCCAGAAAAATGGGCATAAAATTCTACCTAATGGCTAATCCATCATTAATTTGCACTAATCGCGATTAATTAATCTAATCACGATTAATTAGGCTAAGCATGATTAATTGAGCTAATTACAATTAATTAGGCTAAACTCGATTAATTAACCTAACTATAATTAATTTAAAAATAATTGTCATTAATTAAAATAATCACTATTAATTAAAACAAATTATGATTAAATCAAAATAAATCACAATTAATTAAACTAAACTCGATTAATTAATCTAATCGTACTTACTTAAACTAATCACACTTAAATTTTTCTAAACCGTTCTTAATCGCAATTAAGGATAAACTAAAATTAACTAATACTAAACGTCATTATCCCTAAACTTAATTAACACCCTAATTTACAATTAGGAAGTTAACTCACTGTTTTTTTGTGACGGCGAGCTTGCGGCAACGGCAACGTGACGGCAACGAAAACACAAGGCTCGCAACTCAAACGAAACTCGATAACGGCGGCAACTCCTCAAGCTCACGGCCACCTAGGGGATTCAGCTTGGTGGTGGTTCGGCAGTGATGACGGCAATGTAACGGCAACACGGACAGCGCGAGCAGCCGACGGCAAGAGGCGGTGATGGTGGTGATGCTTGGCGGATGGTGATGATAGATGGTGATGGTGCTGAAGATGATGACGTTGGATGATGGTGACGATGGAGGCGTGGGCACCAAAATGAGGGAGCGAGATGAAAAGAAGAACAAGAAGAAGAGGAAGAGAAGATGGGGGTTGAGGTGGCGGATGAGATGGCGTGGTGGTGGTGGGTGAAATGATGGAGATGAGAGGGGGGGATGAAAGACAAGAAGAGGAATTGGAGACAGAGGAAAGTGGTGCGGCAGAAGTGAGGGAGGAGAGAAAGGAGAAAGGAGAGGAGGGAGATGAGAGGAAAAAAAAAAAAAGAAAAGAAAAGGGAGGGGGTGTGGGCAGAAGGTGGTCGGTGGTAGGTGGTAGGTGGGAAGGAGAGGAAAAAGTGACAGGGAGGGAGGGAGAAAAATAGTATTTTTTCCCAAAAATATTTTCCCTAATTTACTATCGTTCATTCATTTATTTCCCCCTTTTTTTAAAAAAATAAAATAAAATTCTCTTTCTTTTTATTTTCCTTCTTCTTTTTATTTTTCTCTAAAAACCAAGCTTTGGTGGATCCATTTTTCCTTTCCGATTTTCAATTTTCCGTCCAATAATTCATTTTCCGAAAATTTTGAACTTGCCGATAATTCAACGGACGATGAGGCAACGTCCAATAAATTAGTCTTGAAACCCTCAAAAGTTTGATATCCGAAATTGAATTAAATTTCATGGTTAAAAATTGATAAAACACAACTTTAATACGACCTAAACTATCGAGTGGCTTTTAAAGATTCTCGCGCAATTAACCCATGATCGAAATCCACGTTTGTACCTCTTCGAATCATGGACGACCCTCGATTGTCATGTAATCGTGAGAGTTCAATTATGTACACTAAATATAATATCAATCAAAAATCGGTTTATTATCGTTTGACGCGAATATTATAATCGTGCGGAATCACCCACGAATGTACTATGTACTTCCATCAAATCGATTTATATTAGTTTGTTAATTGACTTATAACAATATAGTATTCACCCTTACCAACCCTTATGATCGAGCGGTTGATCCCTAATTGAATTCTCCGATATGTCGCGTTTTAACCCTTTATGACCTCACCCAATATATTAATTAACTCGTGAGTGATCAGTTCAGAGTAAAATAACCATAAGTGCGTCGATGAAAATAACCATTTCATATATTTCGAAATATAGCTAAATTTCAGGATATTACATCTACACACCTCGATGATAAATGGTCCACCCCGAACACAAATGAGAGGCTTAATGCAAGAAAATTTTCTGTGTCTGAAAACTCAATAGAGCCGCATGTGGCGTATACCGAGTGACTTGTCAACTTATTCTATATATCCAATGGTGTAAGCAGAGTGTATCATTTGTAAGCAACTAACGAAGAGCAGCTTAAGATGTCGCCGACATGAGATTTAGATGTGATTCTTTCATCAATTCTAGAGAACGGCAACAAATTCAAAGAACCTCCGTGGACTAAAAACCAAAATTGTAGGGACAAATGACAGAAGTACTCCAATACACAGTGCTGAGATTCTTCCGGAAATCCCTCTGCTGCTATATTGGTAGGCCATCTTTGTCTAAGAATCATGTACAGCGCATTCATAGTTCAAATCTATACAAAGGGCAATTTACATGGTAAAAGCACACTCCCCAGCCTACCCAGCACCGGCCTTAGTGAAGCATCTGGAGTTCTTGAGGTACTCTTGAGGTACTCTTGCATCATCTTCATTCTTTCAATGTTTCAGCAATTGTCCAGCGATTAGGAGTGTTGCGAAAATGAACTCCTTTTAGAGGTGATGTCACTATCAAAATGCCAATTTCATAATTCATGCAAATGAAGGAGTTTCTCTATGAAAATGAACTCTCTTTTTTTTAAATCCTTGCCCATGTGATGCCGTGATCAAACCTTGTTACCCGGTTGGCACACCACATTGAGCCGCAAGTTGGAAGAGCTAGAGAAAAGATTTAAAAAGCTGGGTGAGCTAGTAGAGGACAAACTATGACTCCAGTCATTAGCATCTGCAAATCATCAAACGCCAGTGGAGTGCCTGTATCATGAAAAAAAAATGGTACTAACAATTGCGTGTCATCTCTCAAAGTACTATTCTGGATCCCGCTTTGCGATGTTTGTGCTCTGTGATTTCCATTTTGATTTGTGTGTTGCGTATGTAGCCCGAGTGTCATGTGTGCTTCAGTAAAGGAGATGAATGGAGGCTCCTCCATGTAGTCCCCACCCAAGAAAAGCGAACAAGTCATCATATATATCTGCTTGAGGCAGGAGAGATGTGTATCTGTGGCCATTATGCAGATATTCTGAATAAATTGCTCTCACACACACGTATGTAAGCCAAGATAATTCTTTCTTAAAGACGTAAACTTTGAGGAAGTGATCTACAGAGGACATAATATTGTGGTAAATTCTGGTATGTTCTTGATCAATTCATCAGTTCTGTTGCTTCGTATACATTGTGTTATGTGTGATCTGCACAGAACACTAGATCATTGTTCACACTTTTATTTCCGTTGCTGATGTTGCTTACAAAATGCAAATTCTCCTTACAAATCACAAGACTTGTCAGAGTAGAATGATTCGAAAAGGCATTATTGGTTTCACGAGGGACAAAATTCAGTTCGAAAGAAGTCATTCACCAGGGAGAAGTGGAGCTTAGAAGGATCAAAGAAGAAACATGAACACAAATACTCTAATTGCAGACAGGTGCATGATTGCATCATTAAGGAAACGGACTTTTATCACCCTCACACCACACACAAGTAGAAGCTCTTAGCTATCTTCAGTTTCTCTGTTACACATTGCGGACTGGCACTCATAATTACTGAAAACCACTTTGAAAATTTTACTTTCCTACTATAGTTTTAACAGATGAACATTTTAGTGCTCATTTTCTTTCAATAATGTGACAATGTCAAGGCCGACTATCTGAGATCCTGGCATGCTAGTGTTGAAAGTAGGCCAACCATCATAAGTTGGAGGGAGAGGAGGAGAAGTGAGAAATTTAAGCTTCATCTCATAATCATCAATTTCCCTTAAATAAGTTTTCCAGGACATTCTGGTCATACGTCATTATCATCCATTCTTGCCAATCCCAAGCAGGTTCCGTGATGTGCAACATCTTAAGGTTGCCCTCCTCCAACTTTGGCTGCATGTTTGTGTGTGCTTTTATGGCCGCTCAGTACCTCTCAGTAGCCATGACCTCTCACGGAGCAGCTTCTCACGTTATTCGTGCTAGTGGTGTTTTGCATTGGAAAGGATCATCAAAAGAAGACATTAAACTTCAGAGAATAGGATGCAGTGCTACATTGGACTTTGTCTATGAAGAGAAGGTATGACCCGATGAACAGAAGATAAAGCGAAGACACTCTTACCTTTGAATGCTAGTTGCTTTCTATTTACTGTTCTGGTCCAACTTATGCTAATGTGGGTAAGGGATTTGCATATGCATAGGAGACAGAGTATGAGAATCAAAATCATGCAACAAAGGCTCAAAACATCCTCAATTGTTTACCTTCCTGATAACGACATGTCTGCCTAGAACGCAAGGCAAGAATCTTGATTATCACTGATTGAGAAACGAAAGGATGCATCACCATCTAGTTAGTGAAGAAGCTTTTTGTTTTCTCACAATTTGTGCTTTACTTGATTATAGGGGGAAGAGAAAAGGCTGAATTACCAAACCAAGTAGAGGCGAAGAAATAGAGTAGATGTGATTATTGGTAGAACTGATATCGAGATTCTCCTTTTTGAATTACTGCGTCGCTCTTGTTTTAATTGTTCCCGCATGCTTGTCACGCTAAAGCTTTTCTAGCAACATTTTTATGGTATCTGGATTGGTTAGTTTGGTTTCACAAGTAACCTGCGATGCCATGCCTTTACCTTTGTCTCTTTGCCTTGCTCGCCTTCTTGTTTTCAGATGCCTTTCTTGGTGTTACACTCAATCTCACTCTATCCCTGGAAAAGCATCTAAACTAGTCATCAATTCCAGCCGAAAGAGCTCAATTCTTTTTTGCCTGCTTCACTTTGACACCCAATGTATTAATCTGAAACAATCCAAGTTTGTCACGCGTGTCAACGGTCACGCACTATTTCTCCCGAACCTGAATTTTGATCTCTGATCTGAGACAACAAACATGTAGAAATTCAAAATCTCCTACAGACCTCGACGATAAATAGACCACCATGAACACAAATGAGAGAGTTAATGCATGAAACCTTTGTCTGAAATCTTGGTAGAGCCGGATTTGTCAAATACTTAGTGTGACTCTGTCAACTAATTCTAAATTTCTCATGGTGTAAGAAGAGCGTATGTTCGAGACCATTGTAAGCAGCTATCACAGAGCAAGCCAATCTAGTACTTAAGAAGTCGCTGAGATAAAACGGATGTGACTATTTTGTGGTAATTTTAGAAACTGCCAACAAATTAGAAGAAACTCTGTGTACTAATAACTAAATGTAACATGTAGTCTTGTTGTTGACTAAATGTAACGCGTGTCAACAGTTGGGGACTTGACCCTTCCATTTTCTCTTCTGTAGTGTCCGATCCTTCTCTATAACGTGTAGTCTTGTTGTTTGTTGCTGCGGGCTTCCCCGTTTGTCTTTCGTTTTCTTTTGCACTCGGCCCCTTCCACTCTATGGACTTGTTTGTCTCTTGAGTGTAAGTTTTATTGGTGCCAAGTTTACCTTGCTGTATAGCTCTTTGGTTTAGTCATTACAAATCTTACTTTACCAAAAAAAAAAAAAAAAAAAAAAACTAAATGTAGGGATAAAAAACAGAACTACTCCGATACACATTGCCAAGATTCTTCCGGAAATCCCTCTGCTGCTATATTTGTTGGCCATCTTTGCTTAAGAATCATGTACAGCGCATCCATAGTCCAAATCTATATAAAGGGACAATCTATAAAACCCACTTCCCAGCATCCCAAGCACCGGCCCTATCGAAGTATCCGTCGTTCTTGAGGTACTCTTGCGTGACCTTCATACTTTCCATGTTTCAGCGATTTTCCGATATCACGAGTCTCACGAACATTGATTTTTTAGACATACAAATTCGGTGATTACTTTTATCCTTTGGCTACATTCTTTTCCCCAGGTTGAAGTCAAGATGACGGAAAACCAGTTGCAGAACCTAAGGAAGAGAATAGGCGCCCATCCAAATCTAGAAAAAAATGGACCGCTGCTGCATATGATCAACCCAATCGGTGGCTTCAACGAGTGGGTCGTATTAACTTATAACCTGCAGGTCCTGGGAGACCAAATAAAGGAGAATACCATGCTGCGCGAGAAGTTAGACGACGTGGTGGATAACTATGTGAAGCATCTAGAGACTCTATGCAAAATAAGGCCACCTGATCCCACGGCATATCCTATTCCGATCCCCGGTGGCACTATAAGTCCCTACCCCAGCGATGCCATGCCGTATTGGATCGCGATGATGAACCAAAGGCTGGAAGGTCTAGAGAAAAGCTTCAGGAAAATGGAAGAGCTTATGATGGAAAAACGTGGAGCATAACGTTACCAACAAACTCGTAGATCCAGTCAATCCTATAATGACGGTAAATCAAATCGAGTTCAAGTTCCATGTCACAAAAATTTCTCCCCTTTCTATGTGTGCCCATATACGTTGTTTTGTGAGTACTTGAATGCGTCAATAAAGGAGACAACAACTCTGGCGGATTTCCTTGTGTATCGGATAGAGGCAGGGGAAAGATGTGTATTTACTGTGTTGCTGAATAAAAAGTGTTCTTGCGTCATATTCTTAAAGTAATTTTCTCTCATAAGATGCGAACTCTAAGGAAGCTATAGCTGAAGGGCGGAACGCTATGTTCTATTTGGTTTTATCATATCATCCTGTTGCTCCATTGATTTCTGCATATTGTACTAAACTTCAAGACGTGGTTGCTTCTTTTGAGTCGGATGTGCAATTTCACCGCGTTGCGTAGAAAAAAGACTAGATTTCTGCAACTTAATATCTGCAGAGCTTGCGGACACGACGATGCGACTACTCAGAGCAACCTTAACTTGTCTCTGAAGTCATTAAGTATAAAACAAGCATTCTGGTCCCCAAAAGAAAATGGAATGAATAGAGAGACAGCGTACGTTGGTACTAGATTCATTCGCAAAGGCAAATCAACCATCGTCACGTTTTTGTCTTATCACAAATCTGCTACGACGGTCCCATCTCTATGTCATGTCTTTTGGGGACGCCGTTGCCTGTCCCTGAAGCTTGATGAAAGAATCATGAACCAACCCATGTATTTGAACAGCGACGGCGGCGTGCCATCTCTTTCGGCAAGCTTCTTTACGCGACTTCTAGAGACCAAACCGAAGCGGTGTATGGAGATCAGGGCTTTGCGGAGAGAGGATGAAGAACGGAAAAACGAGAGAGTCGTCGAATTACTGTGACCAGATAAGCATTCTTTAGCCTGCTTTCAGTGATCGCCCAGTCAGCTATTGTCATGCTAGCAAACATGCACACAAGTTGGTGTATGCAAGAATTGGAAATTTGAAAGATTAGGTTGGAACCGTTGAATAATGCAAAGAAATCATAGACCGAGATCCGCAATACCAAGAAAATTGTACTTGTGAAAAGAATTAATTATTACGAGATTTGAAATTATTTTAAGGGAAAATTCTAAAAAGAGCCCAAAATATTTTCATTTTCTCAAATAAGGATTTAAAGTAGACATTATTTCAAATTAAAGCCTGAAGTATCCATATTAGTCTCAAAAAATAGTCTGAAATGGTTATAGCCATTTCAAATAAGGGCCTAGCCTCCCCAGCTAGCTGGCTAGTAAAAAATTCTAGCCAATCAAGGGTATTTTCGTTCAAATACAATTTAAATTAGATTAAATTAGAGTATAAATTATAAATTTAAAAAAAAAAAAAGAAGGAAAAGAAAAAAAGAGAAAACATAAGCGGGAGGGCGCTCCCCTTGCCTATGGCCGCTGCCCCATCATCGGTGGGGCGGCGGTGAAGCCCAGCCGAGGTCGTCGGTGCTGGGGGAGGGCTAGTGACCTTAGCCAACTAGGCAAGGGTCGGGTGGGACGGGGTGGCAACCCTCTCCTAAATCTAGGTGAGGGTCGCCGACCGTCATGCAAGCCTGACAGCCCTTGTCCAATGCCACCATTTGGGAGAGGATTACTGCCCTCTCCCACCTATAGTGAGGGCCTGCGGCCCTCGCCTCTGGTCGACCAAGGTTGCCGCCCCTCTCTTAGGCACCGACAACCCCGTCGCCTTCGCCACCACCCCACCGGCAATGGGGCAGCACACCTGTGTTTTTTTTTTTTTTTTTAATATATATATAGATTTTTAAAAAGAAAAAAAGAAAGCAAAAGGAAAATTTTAAAAAATTAAAAAGACGAAATTGCCCTTCACATTTGGTAAGTTCAAGCCGTTCTTTGAAATTAATATATGCATTTTAGGTGATTATTTGAGAAAATGAGGATACTTTGGTCTTTATTTGAAACAATGTCTACTTCAAGCCCTTATTTGGAATTTTCCCTTATCTTAAGATAGAACATACCCATTTTCTAATACCAAAAAATTGTGAAAAACAAAAATTTATGCATTCGTCCACAGACGCAATAATTGTAATTTTTTTTTCTAAATTATTCATTTTTCACGAAATAAATAGAGAATTCATCTTATATTGTAATTTATATGTGATTGACGATCTTATAGCTAGTATATGTAATTCAACATGTAGCACCGCGGTTTAGGGTTGCACAAATTGAAACCAAGAACAAGTCCTCTACTAATCTTATCGAGCGAGCTGTTGGAGAAAGAATTGATTTAGCTTGAAGATTTGATTCAGCAGATCATAGATAATCGTAGATATGATTTACTTTAGGAACATTAACATCGTGTACATATTTTCCGATTCATTTACTATACTACAAATATAGTTATATACTTATACATTGAAGCTTGAAAAATACAAATTATAAAAGTTTCTCTCCATTTTTCACGATTCTTGTCATGGTATAAGAGTAACATTTCTGACCCACCTTCTGCACCAAATTTTCCGAATTGCCTCCAATTGTTTTCTGTTTTTTTGTTGCTGCAAATCACTACCTGCAGAACAAAATCAGCACATTGAAAAGAGGAATTCAGCCTTTCATTCAATATGCAAAACCCCAACAATACAGAAATTCAAGATCCAGCCTTACCCACAATAGAAGAATCATCCGACCAAATCTCGGAACAAGTTGAGCAACTTGCTCAACACCCATCTGCTTCTATTTCAATCACAGGACAATTTCCTCCTCCAGCTTCATGGCCGTATGTACCGTGGGTTCCGGTTCAAGAGCCATGGGCCACCGGGCAAAATCAACAATGGGTCAACTATGGCCCAAATGGAGACCCAAATCCAACTTCGGGCCATAGACTCGAATTGAATCCGAGTGGGTCGGGAATGAATCTCTACCCGAGTTTCCCACCTAGGTTTGCGCCGTTGGCCTTTCGCCCATCGTCGGTCGTCCAGAACCCGGCGAAGCGCTGTATACGTCACCAGCTGACAGCCCGGAGTTGTGACTAATAACTCTTCAACTCGTTGAACCAGACCATTATTCAACGTGGGCGAGGGACTTCCAGCGGGCCCTCGTTACCAAGGATAAGGACGGATTCCTTGACGGATTCGTCCCTTTCTCAACCGATGAACGCCTGTAGCGCCATTGGTGCAAATGCAACCAATTAGTGCGTACATAAATCGGAAATTGTGTGATGCTGGAGGTTGCGGCTGGGCTTCCTCCGACTGAAGACGCAAAACTAATGTGGCACAACATCAAGGAAATGTATGGGAAGCTCAACAGGGTCAAAGTTTTTTCGCTCACACATGCCCTCGCCAAGTTGAAATAGGGGAACCTCTTGGTTAATGCCTGTTTCAACTGGTTCTTGGCGCTTTGGAACAAGCTTGAGGTAGCTGAGGAATAGCTTGAAGGACCGGAGTTGACACTCAAACAGTACAGAGAAATCAAAGAACGTGAGAAGGTGACCCGATTCCTATTAGCCCTAAATGAAAGCTACATACCTTTCCACTCACAGATCCTCACCATGGAGCTGGTGCCGCCGCTCGGCCGCATATTTTAGCTTGCTGTCCAAGAAGAAAACCAACGCCTCGCGACCACCGGACAAGAGAAGGGAGGAGAGAGCATCGTGCTTGCAACGCCGACTAGAAATAAAATTTCCCTTTCTCATAAGCAGCTGGGTCATAATGCTCGTTTTCCCTATCCTGATTATAAAATATGCCCTTTGGCAAAACAAACACGAGCACCATTTCCAAATAGCATATCTCGTGCCACCACTACTTTCTTATTAATTCATATGGACATTTGGGGTCCTTACCATACACCACACCATGATGGATGTAGTTTATGATTATTCTCATGCTACTTGGATATTTCTCATGCAATCCAAGAGTCAGACTTTTTCACATTTGTCGAAATTCTTTTCCATGATTAAAAGTCAATTCAATAAAGATGTTCAAAGGATTTGAACAGATAATGACAATGAGTTTTTTTTTCCCATGAGTGTCAATCTTTCCTATCCTCTCAAGGAATACTGCATGAGAGTTCTTGTGCATATACTCCCCAACAGAATGGTGTTGTCAAACGTAAACATCGACATCTTTTAGAAGTTGCCCGAGCACTAAAATATCGAGCTTCCATTCTTTAATGTTTTTGGGGAGATTGTGTGGTCACAACAGCCTATTTAATTAATCGCATGTCAACTATAATATTAGAAGGACGCACCCCTTTTGAAATGTTTTTTGGCAAAGAACCGACGATTGGTCATCTTCGGGTATTTGGCTGTCTTTGCTATGTGACAAATATGAGACATCACCATAAAATGGATCCACGTGCTCTTCCATGCTTTTTTATGAGATATTCAGCTTTGCAGAAGGGTTATCGAGTTATGGAGATGTCTACAGGTCGCTTCTTTGTTAGCCGAGATGTTGTTTTCCATGAGGATGTATTCCCTTTCCAAGAGATGGCATCTACACATGAACCGCCAACATCAACATTGAATCATCGACAATTTTTATCGGTGGAGGATATATCTATGAAGCCACAGTATTTTTGGGTTGCACTGGATCAGTCGTGCTCTGGATTATGCCCTGTAGCAGCACCCGTCGAATCTCCTGATTTTTCTGCTAGATCTCTGGATTATTCCCCTGTGATGAATAGATCAACCGTTTCATCACCTCAGCAAAATGATAATGGGTCCTCCTCATCACCAATTGTTGAACAAACACCTGCTCCAATGCCCAAGCGTTCAAGATGAGAAGTGTGACCTCCAACATGGACAAAAGACTATATTTGTCCAACCTTGGAAACACCAGGTACACAATATCCAGTGTCCTCTTATGTTTCCTTCAATAAATTATCACTAGAACACATGTGCTGCATCAATAGAATATCTGAAGAACATGAACCATCTTCCTATGAGGAAGTAGCGCGTGATATTCGATGGCAAAAAGCTATGAAGGAAGAATTAGTTGCTCTTACGGCAAATGACACTTGGGATGTCATTCCCTTACCTTATCACAGAAAACCCATTGGCTGTAAATGGGTCTACAAAATAAAATATAAGGCAGATGGTTCAATTGAGCGGTACAAAGCTCGACTTGTCGCTAAGGGATTTACGCAACGTGAATGCTTTGATTATCATGAGACTTTCTCTCCTGTTGCGAAAGAAGTGACTGTTCATTCCTTTCTATCTGTTGCTGCAATGCGTAATTGGAACTTGCACTAAATGGATGTGAATAATGCCTTTCTTCATGGAGATCTAGATGAATAAATTTACATGGAACTTCCTCCGGGATTACGTAGACAGGGGGAGTCTCGAGTATGTCGTCTCCGCAAATCCCTCTATGGACTCAAACAGGCCTTTTGACAATGGTATGCAAAGTTTACTGCAGTACTCACAAATGCAGGTTTTGTACATTCCAAATATGATTATGCATTGTTCACATGGACAAAAGGTACTTCATCGATCTACTTATTGATTTATGTCGATGATATACTTATTATGAGAAATAATGATGTCGCAATTCGGAAGCTCAAGTAATATTTGCATATGACCTTTCATATTAAGGATTTGGGACCTCCCAAATATTTTCTTGGTATTGAGATAGCTCGATCCAATGAGGGAATTTGTCTCAGTTAGCAAAAATTTGTCTTGGAAATCATATCAGATGCAGGCTAGCTGTTATACCTATTGAGCAGAATGTCAAATTGACAACATATGAATATAATGTGAGCTCTCCTTCTCCAAATAATGATCCATTACTCAAGGATCCATCAAGTTATCAGCGACTCGTTGGAAAATTGATTTATCTCACCACGACTAGGCTTGATATATGTTATGCAGTACAAATACTCAGTCAATTTATGCACAACCCAAATCAATCACATATGGATGTAGCATTGAAGGTTGTGAAGTATTTGAAAGGATGTTCGGGACTTGGAATTCTGTTATCTCGAGACTGCAACATGAAGATGACGACCTATTGTGACACATATTATGCCACTGTATTCAGCAGGGAAAGTCTTTGATTTCATGGAAGACAAAGAAGCAATTGACAGTTACATTGTCATAAGCTGAATCAGAATATCAAGCCATGGCGAAAACTGTGTGTGAAATAGTTTGGATTCAGGGAATACTTTTAGATCTAGGTGTGCAAATTAACAATGTGAGTGAATTGTTTTGTGACAATGATGCGGCTCTTAAATTGGCTGCAAATTCGGTTTTTCATGAAAGAACAAAGCACATCGAGGTTGACTGTCATTTTACTCAAAAGAAAATTTAGGAAGGGATCGTTGCCACTCGAGGAATTGCAACTGTGGAATAGCCTGCTGATATTTTCACTAAGCCCTTATGCCAGAGACATCACATATATCTATTAAGCAAGCTTGGCACCTTCGACATTTATAAGCCGCCAGCTTGAGGGGGAGTGTTGGAGAAAGAATTGATTTAGCCTGAAAATTTGATTCAGCAGATCATAGATAATCGTAGATATGATTTACTTTAGAAAAATTAATATCATGTAAATATTTTCTGATTCATTTACTGTACTTCAAATATAGTCATATACTTGTACATTGAAGCTTGAAAAATACAAAATACAAAACTTTCTCTCCATTTTTCATGATTCTTGTCACGAGCTCGCACAATTTTAACTCAACACGACTAGCATGAAATCACGTTCCCTTATTTTAAGCCGAGATCCCATTGTCGTGTAAAATGATATTTCCTTCTTACATAATCATATGTTACCCGCTAGTTTTATCTGAGGATAAAAATTTTATTGTCATATATTTTTTTGAAAATTAAGTACATATGTCTTGTATAATTACGTTAAAAAAAAGGTGAGAAATGATAGAGATTACTAGGAAAATTGATAATTCTCTAACAAGAAAGAAAGAAAGAGAATGGAACAGAAAAATGAAGAGACAATAAAAGGCAGAAAAAAAAAAAGAATCCCAAATTACAGGAATCGTCAAAAACGATCATAAGTTAGATTTAACATCTCTGCATGAAACGCTATTATCAAAAGATCAGCTCATAATATAAATCTCATTAAATCAGGCCGCTGCATTTTTTTTTTTAAGTGACTCACTTATCTCGTCATGTTGTAAGAAACAAACCACCATCACCTGATCTAGTGAGGCAATAAAATATCATTCTTTTCCTAATACAACATCGAAAACACTATGGTTGCAATGGTTATTCGAAGAAATGAGAGCCCGTCATAGTGGTTGTAGAATTCATTTATTGGGATAATCAGAAAAGCATATTGAAATAACCTATCATTTTATAATATATCACGTGCTTCGAGGCACTATTTGCCTTGTCTCTACTTTTATCAGTTGATCAAACTCTTAATATCTTCACTGAGGAACATACACACCTGTTTTTTTTTTTTTTTTTTTAATCTTTATCTAAACTCTAGTTGACTTCTTATATGTTGCCTTGAATTTGACGAGATGTTAAAGATAATAAGAAATTCAATTCTACATCCCTTGAGTTTGTTAGAGGTAACAAGGAGATCCTCCATATTTTCTTTAATTGTGTATATATCTCCTCTCATAATTGTGTATATCATTGATTGATCATGGTTGATTATGATTGATATTGTAATATCATGTTACCTTAAATACTCATCTTATAAAGCCTCACTTACTCTTCATCGAGAATGCATCATTGTGAATGCATAGATATTATATAATCTCCTTCCACAAATTCTTACCTTTTATACTTTGTTTATTTCACAGAAAATGAATAAATTAAAAAATATTTTCATAAAATGATTGTTTGTATTACTTACAAATGAACAAATAAAAAATATTTTCATCATTCACTAAAATGTTAAGACATATGTGATTGTTGATAATGATAATTGTTTTATTGACTAATTATTTCAAAGGGTTAATACCCTAAAAAAAACCCCAAATTGGTACACACTTGTGACAAATTTACCCTAAATTATTTTTTTAACCACCAAACCTCAAATTGGTATACCTTTGACAAATTTACCCCAAACTGGTACACTTATGACAAATTTACCCTCTATTAGTTTTTGTTAAATTTTATTGTCAAATTATTAAGTTAAATGACACTTGATAGTTGACTGATATAATTTTACGCTCCGTTTGTCACAGTTTACAACTTTTGTAATTTTTTTGTGGTATTAATCCAATTTAGCAGAGGGTATATTTGTCACAAATTTACCAGTTTGGGGTTTTTTTACGGTTGAATAAATTAGTTTGGGGTAAATTTGTCATAAATGTACCAGTTTAGGGTTTTTTATGATCAGTCGGGGTAAATTTGTCACAGATATACCGGTTTAGGGTTTTTCATGGTTAAAAAAATAGTTTGGGGTAAATTTGTCACAGGTGTACTAATTTGAGATTTTTTAGGGTATTAACCCTATTTCAAACGATACAATATTTTTAGGAAAATATTTTTCAAATTATACATTTTTTCACAAAACAAATGAAAGCTTAACAGTCACATTTTTTTTTTTAATCTAGCACAATAGATGAAAAGACTGTTGGAAATAACAAATTTGAGGAAAAATACATACCTTAAAAATTAATAACTCTGAGAAAGCAATAATAACATTAATAATGACCAAGTCTATAAGTAAATCTATTGAATGAATCTTCTCAAAAAGCGAAAAGTGCACCAATGCAAATCAAATATAGATTAGCAAAATTGTGATAAAATCGGAACAAAATTAAACAAGAGGTGAGATACCACTAATCGAATTTCCTTAAAACGATTACATCATGTCAACTGTGCTAAATAGCTTCACAAACTATACCTCTCAATATACAACACCTCAAATCCATTTGAATTAACATTATACAAATAGGACCCTATTGAATACTTCTCAAAACTAGCATACTTAAAGAAAAATCGAAGAGGAAATGTATTAAAGAGATATATGAACTTAACAGCTATGTAAGATATTCATGAATTCAAGAGATATATAAATTGAAGATATTCACAAATTGAAGATGCATATCTCATTTTGCTCATTTTTATCGACCGGTTAATCTATCATAATTACAACAAAGATAATACCTATCCAACGTCCATATGATAGCCCTGCCTGGGCATTCATGCTCTACCAGTTCCCTGACAAAAGTGATTCGTCGCTTTGCCAATAATTAATGCAAAGCCACCGTCCTCTTCAATGTTCTTATCGTGTTCTAATTTTTATAATTAATTATAGCTTTGCCACTTTACCAGCCGATTAAACCCTAATTTATACTTTTCAAAGTCGGAGTGATCACATCGCCGGGTGATGCAACGTGTGCTCATCCTAGCTAAAGTTAGTAAGGGCCCGTTTGTTTTCGTTTCTTTTTTTTGTTTTTAAACACTTTTTCTGTTTTTTTGTTCCTGGGAACAAAAAAGGAACAGAAACGCGTTTGGTTGCGTTTTTGTTCCAAAAGTGTTTTTTTGTTCCCAGAAACACATTTGGAACAGAAACAAGAAACAAAAAAAAATTGTTTCTTGTTTCTGGAACAACTTTTTGGAACAACTTCTCTCTCTCCTCTCTTTTTTCTTCTTCTTTTCTTCTTCTTTTTTCTTTCTTTTTTCTTTGGCCGGTCGCCGGCCTCGGCCATGGCCGGCGACCGGCCGACGAGGGCCGGCGGCCTCGGCCATGGCCGGCAACCGGCCGACGACCGGCCGACGAGGGCCGGCGGCCTCGCCCAGCCATGGCGAGGCTCGCCGGCCCCGGCGAGGCCGAGCCTCGCCGTCGTGGGGCGAGGCTTGGCCTCGCCTCGGTTGGGCGAGCTCGCCCGGATCCGGCGAGGCCGAGCTCGCCCGGCGGCCGGCGAGGCTCGGCGTCGCCGGGCCACCGCTTGGTCGGCGTCGCCGGCGGTGGCCCGGCGACGCCGAGCCTCGCCGCCACTGGGCGAGCTCGGCCTCGCCGGATCTGGGCGAGCTCGAGCTCGCTCGGCCCGGCGCGAGGTCGGCCTCGCCTCGCCCCCACGACGGCGAGGCTCGGTCTCGCCTCGCCGGCGAGCCTCGCCGTGGATGGGCGAGGCGGCCGGGGCTCGTCGGCCGTTCGCCGGCCATGGTCGAGGCCGGCGACCGGCCAAAAGAAGAAAAAAAGAAAAAGGAAAAAGAAAAAGAAAAAAAGAAAATAAATAAGAAAAAGAAAAATAAATAAGAAAAAAAGAAAAAAATAGAAAAAATAAAATAAAAATATTAAAAAATTAAAAGAAATAAAAATATTATACAAATTTACCAAACTTGTTTCTATTCTTTTTATATTTAAAACAGTTACCAAACGTGTTTTTTTGTTCAAAAATTGTTCCTAGAAACAAAATACTTTTTCTATTTACTTTCCCGGAACAATTTTTAAACAAAAATGTTACCAAACACATCCTAAGATTTCAACTCTCTTATTTGAAGACGTGGGATGGATATCTCGTCATGATTTTAGCCATTTTTTCACAGTGCTCTCAGTATTAGGGTAAAAGACAAAAGCGTACAAAAGACAAAATGCTTCGGGACACGTGATAGATTATGCCCTCGTTACGAGGGAGATAGTCAATTATAAAAAGAAAAATTAAAAAATTCTTAAATTTAATGCATTAATATTAATTCAATCCTAAATCTTTTAATTAAATCAATCTAATCATAAATTTCGAATTGAGTCCATTAGACCAATTTAAGTCAAAAGCTAGTTATATGAACGCCAGTTATTTTAAGTAGTACAACTGACCAAACATTTTTTTATGATTTTTTAATGAATTTTTTGAATTTTTTTCTCTTTTAGTTTTTTTTTTCCTTCATGGCACAAAAATGAAGGTAAAAGAAAGTGCTGCCCAGATGTGGGTATATTCCAGTGGGAAGTGAAGAGGCGTGGAGGTGGGGGTGAGTAGCCATGGACGATTCCTCCTGTATGAATTTCTTTTTTTTTCTTTTGCTCTTTTACTTTTTCTTCTTTTTAATCTTTTATCTAGATTTTACTTTGGACAAAATTATCCTATTCCGGCCATTGAAAAAAGTTGATTAGCCAGCAAGTTAAGGTCTTTATTTAAGACTGAGTTGATCATTTTAGGTTTCATTTAAGACTGAGTTGATCATTTTAGGTTTCATTTGAAATAAAGGTCCACTATGAATTAATTTTCCAAACACGAAAGGTGTTGCATCGAGGGGTCCTGCAGTCACATGATGAGCAGACGGCCATGTGTCCGAGAAAAGGGGGATATAATGGTTTCTGGTGAAGGGGAACTTCAATGCCTAAAATAGATGGTGTGAAAACGGGAAAAGGGACAGAGGAAAAGTCGTGGAGAAGACCCCAGATCTGAGCTGACCTTAGAGGGGTGTGGCGGGGAAAAATCACTTGGACCCATCAAAGCTCAGCAATCTTTTGTTAGGTAGCGCATGATGAAGGGTTTTTTTTTTTTTTTTGGTGATCGAGGATCCGTCGGAGCATATCTTTGTTGGCTTACGTCGATTCGGGGTCTCACGAGCCTCCGCAATAGAGGATCTACAGCGCCTATACCTCTGGGAGAGCTAGCCCAGCAACTCACCGCCAGGGCCCCCACTTAAATTGCGATACAACGCGTGGATTCGACCTCTCGACTGCATCAAAGCAAGGGAGAACGAATACCAACGCGGCTGCCCACGGGTGGGTGCGCATGAGGAGGGGTTGGTCCCCTCAATTTGCAAAAAACTCATTGGACCATCGATGTGAATTGTCTTTCCAATTTTGTTGGTTTTCAAGTATCCCACCTTGCTACTCGACTAAAGACATATGCAACAAAAAAAGGAAAAAAAAACATGAAAAAGGGAAATCGACCTAATACGAATATCTGAATTTCAAGGCGGATGTAAGATAAGCGCAAAAAATTGAGAAAGAAAATTCGACCAATGCACACTTTAGGAGCGAGGGTGATTATGTGCTACACTCCAATGAAACGGGCGTTGCCTAGTCTAATCCAGTTTTTAAATGCTACCAGGAAAAGGCATGCCTCCTCAATGTCGTGATTCACGTGGGAGTGGAGAACTCGGTACTCAGCTTGGGATGGTGTAAAATGTAGAAAGGGTTATGTTCTTAGCAAAGCAAATGGATCTTTTACGAGAGAAGGGCCACACTCTCTTATATCCTCCTGAGCTCATACAGCACGCATTTGAAAGAACGATTGGGGATGATGCGGTTACGAACAAATTGCTCTATGTCGCGCTAGTGTAGAAGATGTGGAAAGACGGTGAGAGGCCGTTCGTGCCCGCATGATTCACGATGATGTGACATTGTCGGGTTTTCCCCTATGTGAATGCGGAGGTGTTGCTAGGACAATCTTCTCAGCCTACAAAGAATTCTGCAGAAGTCCGAAGATATAAAGCGACACAACATGTATCTACGATGAGATTATGTTGAGGACAAGTTCATGAGACTGCTCCGAGCATCGCATGCAAACTTTGGCGAACGATGCATCCATAAAATCTCATGGTACAATTATGAAGCGTATGTGGAGAAATACTTAGACCATGTAGAGATCAGATTATTACAAGAGTACATAAAAATCTGAGTAATGAAAGGGATTACAGCATTAATGGACTGTGAATTTCGATATAATGCATGAACATTCAATTCGTCTACTGAAATCCCTGAATTATGGTTCAATATGTATTCTCGTTCAATATGGTTTCTTAACTGTTGATAAATGTTTAATATATAATCCCTAGATTTATATAAGAATGTCAAAAAGTTTATCAACCATATTAAATATTAAAGATCATTAATATTATTTTTCTGAAACGAAAATACGTGAATTTTATAGTTGTGTGTTGCATGCCCAAGTTACAGTACCACCGGCCACGACACGAAGAACGTCGCGAAGGAAGTGAGAAACGTCAGATCGCATTATCTTTGCAATTTAAGAAACTGACAACATGGGAAAGACACGTGTGGGGAGGACCAAACAGCAAAGAGAAGAGACTACCCCAGCCAAAAGGAGCTTTTGCGAAAGAAATCCAGACTTTTCTAGGACTCGTCCTAGATTTTCTTTGTTATTTCTCTTTTCGCTTTTCGTGTTCAATTCAATTGTTTTTTTCACTTGCCATTATCGTGGACTAAATAAAACACCGCGTGCGTAATTCCTCTTCACATCCCGCAATCACGAAAGTAAAAAAGGCATAGACCGTCTTTTGCTATTTAATGGAAGGTGATGGTGGAAAAGAAGGGCGCACTACTCGCCTCTCTCTAGTCAAACTGCTTCTCCTCCTTCGCAAGCATCGTCGCATTTTGCTCTTCTTTTCTCGTTAGGTTTCTTCTGTTCCTTTTCGATTTGTTGCGCTTACGCTCCTGAAGTTTCGCTCCTCGCGTCGACACATCGACGTGAACTCATTGCGGCTCTCGAACGAAGAAGGTTGGTTCTTGTCCTGCTCGTCATCCCTGAATTCAGTTGCGATTGAGATCTGATGATTTGCAAATAATGATGGACACTTTATGGCTGCATGATAGTGCTGGTTGTAATGAGATTCTGGTTGAGAGTAATCGGCTTCAGAATGTGTCGGTTGTAAGACTGTAACATAGAATCTGCCCTATAAGTCTTGGTTTTGAATCGGTAATAGGACTGGTTATACTTGGTTGTTGAATATGATTAGTAAAATCTTTTAAATTGAGTAGTCTCGTTCCTCTACTTCAAACCGGAAGTCATGGTTTCCATTCTCCCGAGTTGCATGTTGCTATTCTTTTTTAATAAGATCCATAAGACCGGTTCTAAGCCGATGTGACCCTTATTCGGTTCTAGGGTCGAATTGGTCTACATAAGAATTGAGAACCGAACAAGTTAAACGCTATTTTTAGGGTTTCGAAATAGAGAATCAGACTGATTCTTCCCGAAACCAGCCTAGAACCTATCAAGTAAGGTTCATCTCATTCGATTCTCCAATTAAACTGGCCCGATTGCTCACTCCTAATTTTGGCTAACACATTTACTTTTCTAAATTTTCTTAAGACATGAGATGGATTTCCACAAACAACTAAAGCCATAAAAGAAAAGATAAAATAGGGCTAATGAAGAGCCAACGAATTGGAAAGGTTATGCAAATTTTTGGCCTGATGAGCATGGTAGAATTGAGAAAATGTCAACGTTGGATGTTTTAAGAAAGAAAAAGATTCAAAATGGAGATTATTTTTATCATAACTGAAGTTAGAACTAATAGGAGTGTTGCACCTTGAATGAATATTATTTATGTAAAGGCAAAAGTTTGGATATAGATCAAATAGGAAGATTATCAACCACAAATTAAATTAAATTAAATTAAATTGAAGCGATGAATCAATCCTCATTTACATTAATTTAGTGATTTAGAATATTGCAGGGGTAAATGGCACCGGATATCATAACTAAGCAGCACTCAGCGGAGAAAACAAACAGTATGGAGAATCTGAGCTATGAAAAAAAGCTCCAATACCTGAGGGAATTAGCAAATGGAGATTCCATTGCGAACAATCTCATCAATGCAATCAAATCGCGAGGCAAGAAGGAACTTTGCCGAGCAGCCGAGGAAGTAATCTTGGTGCTAAATTCTCAAAACCCGTCCGACGATCAAAACGCCGTCCTCTATCACGTCAAGAAGATGGTCGAACATCTGAATCACATAGTGCTATCGGACGCGTTCCGCTGTCCCCAAGATGATCCTAATTTCACCGCTCGGGTCAAACGGGTGCAAGACACACTCGAGGATCTCGCAGATGGCCTAGGATGGAAGATCGATAGCAATGCCATAAGCGAAAGAAAGCCTGGAGAGAACTCAGAGATGAGGCCATACAAGTCGCCGCAGCTGAAGCCTCATCAGATCCTCACAGAGGAGCGGCGGAGAGCTGTCGTGTTCAATATGCAGCACTTTCTTGCGAAGGAAATACAGAAGGATATTCAGAGAAGGCCGCCGACGTCATTCTACAGGTGGCGGTCGCACTATCTGGCTCTCCAGAAGAACCAGAACCCACCAGGAACCACCAAGCACAACATAAACATAATCAGAGAAGGATGCGAAAATTTTTACTGGGTCCTGAAGTCGACGCCAAGAGAGGTGGCGGCGGAATTGTTCGAAGGAGGAATGGTCAGGATCATGGAAATCGAAGCAGGGGAGAGACTTAAGGAATTTCCTTTGATAATTTACCAATCTCTTGACAAGGAGAGATCCCTCAATCCTCGCAAAGATCTCATGCTTTTGATCCATAGCACACCGCCCGAATGGAATGAGGATATAGTCTGGCCGAGCTACCATTTGGTCCAAGTCGTGGACCGGATTGGGATACCAAATCCGCCAGGATGCGTGGAATTAAGCCCTGACGCAGTTGACGAAGAATTCATCTCCAAGGACAAGGCGAAGGGCCTAGCTGACATGTATCTTAAGCTCCAAAGCTCAAGTTGGACAACCGTGGCGGGCACTTTGAGGATCATAGTCCAAAAGAAGCTGAAAAGAAAGGAGCGGAGATCGGAGCAAGAGCTGAGGGAAAAATTTGAGCAGGGAATACTAGAAGCAACTCATGACATGTCGGATTTGGCTCGCAAGATGTTGATGACAGAAATGGAAATGCATAAGCCAAAGAAAGATATCATCGACAGCGCAATGAGGGCCAAAATAAAGGAATTTCTGGGTGAGCCTGCCGATGTAGGAAAAGAGAATATCAAGAGCCAGTGATAGCTAATTAGCAGTTCAATCATTTCTCTATTGACATTCCATCAAATGTACGTAAACATGCGCCGCATGTTTGTGACAGTGTTATGTATTAAGTTTCTGAATCTTGTCTTTGATTCTTATCCCTCAGAAGTGTTGAAGAGTGTTCTGCTTGATCTTGTTTCCTCTAATCCACAATTCAACTGTTCCTAGGCCATGTATTTTGCCCCTAAAAATACCTTGCTGGCAAGAGAGAAAATCTATGGAATGAGCTTTTGGCGGTCCAAGCCGCTTGGGTTTAACCGTTGAACTAGCAGATTATGAACAAGAAACAAAAACGCAAGAAACAATGGCTAAGCAATCACACTTTATTAAAGCACATGCATATACAAGATCATATTTGAAAGCAGACTCACTTGCTCCACAGCTATCACTGAACAAGCTGATAAATTGTGCCAAAACATTCTGTAAGAGAAATCCTAGCATCAAAAGTAGATTTACAGACCACATATGAACTATCATTTGCTTGATCTCCGTCCCACGAGTTTATTCTTTTACTTGCATGATTTCTTGTTGTTAGCTGTCTCTACAGCTCCCAAGTCACATTTGTTTTCCAAAATTCTCATCTAATTTCTCTCCAGCTCCCTCTTCAGATTCCACTGATCTGTTCTGCATGGTTCTAGGGCACGGCAGACAAGAAGGCGGATTCAGGCAACCCTGGTACATCCCTTGAGGCGTATTAATCTTTCTGAGCTTATTCTCCATTTCCTCGATCTTCTTCATCAGATGCTTGTTTTCACTCGCCATCATGTCCCCCAAGACATTGTGGTCATAAGTTAGGATCATGTACTCATACCGGTTCCCAAGACAACCGTTCAAATGCAGCATTCTGTTGTTCTCCTCCAACGGCGACAACTTGCTGAGTTTCGACTTCATGTCGGCTAGATATTTCTCTGTATTGCTCATTCTCTTCGCTACTTTTTAAGGCTTGTCGTGTCTCTCAGTGAAATTAGGTCTCCGACCAAGGTTCTTTCTGCATGAAAGAAAAGAAGAAAAGAGAGGCAAAATGTTATGAACTTCAAATGGCACATAGAACCTAAATATGTTCACACTCCTAGCTAGAGCGAAAATCATTGTGGGTTCATGATTTCTAGGGAAAATTCCAAATAAGAGCCCGAAGTGCCATTATTTTCTCAAATAAGAGTTTGAAGTGAACATTGTTTCAAATAAAAGCTTGAAGTGACCATATTAATTTCAAAGAAGGGCCTCAAGTGGTTATGATTGTTTCAAATAAGGGCCTACCTTCATTGACTCGCCAGCCTGCAAAAGAATTCTTGCCAATTAGGGATATTTTTGTCCAAACACAATTTAAATTTAAATTAATAAGAAAAAAAAAAGCGGGAGGCCGCCACCCCATCATCGAAGGGGCGGCAGCAATGGCCAGCGGAGTCACCGACGTTTGGACAAGGGACGACGACCCTCACCAAGAGGCGAGGGCCAACAAGCCCTTGCCAAAAACGGGAGAGGGCGGCAACCCTCTCCCAGATCTAGGCGAGGGTTGCGACGCTCACGTAGGCCTAGTGGCCCTTGCCTAGCACCCCTAAACCTGGGCTGCTACGGTGTTACGTAAGATGGTTAGCATTGACATCATTGGCAAAACTTGAAAATGTTTCGAACTATAATAATCCACATCATCAAATAACGATGTGCAAATTAATATGATAGAATCTCATTATTAATGCTGGAACACACTAGACCAACTTTTTGTGCCAATGATATCTTTATATTTTCGATGATGCATCCACGTATGTATACACTTTCTTTTGTTTCATTTGGGCAATTAACCCTGTCAACACTCCTGAGATTTGCTCTCTGATAAACATTTCTTGAGAACAAGATGGTTGCTCTACTCGCTTGCAACGGGCTCCAAAACAACCTCCACACAATAGTTAAGTCGACAAAGTCTCTGGAACAATTGTACAATCAATTCTAAATCTATCGTTTAGAAACTAAATGGGACAGCTAAACCTAAGCCTTTCATTGACCCCAAAAAAAAAAAAAAAAAAATCCGAGCCTTTTAGAAAAACCTATGTAACTTGGACGTAACTTGGACATATAAGATTGGGGCGTGACAATGCCAACAAGAGAACCAGGAACAGGTTGAAGTGCATAAATTGCCGTAAGATCATGTTGCTGGCACACCATTGAACAAGATAAACAATTTTGAGGATCGATGTCGGAAAAGGGTTATGAGTAGTAACTTAAAAAGAGAATAACATGAGATGTGAGGTATGCTTTGCATACGATGTGCATCCGATTGTCTCAGAATTTGCTTAGGATCACATAACTCTTATATCAAGGCAAAACTGAAAAATAGCACAATGTTGGAATGTTCAACCCAAAATTTTAAGCTTATAGATGCCGGGAGACTATATGTATATAATGAGCAAAGCAATATGTGATATTTTGACACAAATTCTCGCGTGTAGAGTTCGGTTCATTCCTATATGGCGCATATCTTAGAGTGGCTCTCCCCCTATTTGGTGCATAATCGTTTCATTCCTATCCACTTCGCCATCCTAAAAGACTGCTAGAGGATTAGGAGTCACTCCTTGTCTAGGCTCTCTTGCCTCGGTGACTACTCCCCGCCCTCGTCGGATCAAGTCATTATACATTGCACTTGTTTACAGCGCACACAAACACACACTATCACAAAAGAATGGGTAGACTTCAATGATAACTAGCTAGAAGCATCTTATGGGTCTGTAGATCATAAAATTATGTTACGATTCGGCATCAAGGGGACCATTTGTGCAAAATCCGACTTCACGACAACCACATTTGTCTTTATCCATCCTTGGCTAATTCCAATCCTAGCGCAAGCAAGAATTCTTGAGAACTTAATGTTAGATTAAATATAAATTAAAACCTAACGATCCTGATTTATCAATCACAGATAAATTCATACAGAATTCGTGATCAATTTGCGGAAACGTAAAGATCAACATACCTCTAGCCATTGTTGAAATTTGCAAAGAGGAAAACCTCAAAACCTTGGACGGATCCATGTAGCACGATCAATCTGCAATAGAAGAACACCAGATATGTACGTCCTATTCTACTAGCCAATATCCCTCGAACTTGATGGTGTGTTTTTCTGTAGTGATAGGGTTTTAACTAGACGGCCTGACGTTTTTATTCCGTTTATTACGTTACTGGTATCTTCCATCAAGACCATTATGGTAATATAATAACGGACAAATATCACGAAATACACGTGGGTAATAATTTGGGCAATAAATCGGAATTTATTGGGAGTATAATATTGGGATCATATTTAGAATAATAAAAATATATTACATATTATAACATTGAAAATATAACATTCTCCCACTTGATCCCAATATTCCATCAAATGAATTATTAACCTAAACCCACATAAACTTCATACTGAAATAAAACACATGAATCACGACAATGAGTCCTCTTAAAGCGAGTATTATCTTCCGTGTATCACAATGCGTTTCATCAGCCCATATGTGATCAAATAACTTAATGAATAAACCTTATGTTTACTCTAGGTCAAGCATAATTGCTTTTCTCAGAATAATTGAATGTATACAACTGTATTGAGAAAAAACATTATAAATAAATAAAAGTCTCACAAATTCTTTCATATAAAGAAAAATTTACATGATTGGACCAATGCCCATTCTAAAAACATGATCCTTATAACTCATTGGTGGCATGCCTTTAGTTAAAGAATCGGCTATCATCAATCCAGTGCTTATGTGTTCTATGATCACTTTCTTCTCTTTAACACGTTCTCTGATGGCTAAATACTTGATGTCAATGTGCTTGCTTCGACTACCACTTTTGTGGTTCTTAGCCATAAAAACTACAGCTGAATTGTTGCAAAATATTCTTAATGTCCTAGCAATGGAATCCATAACTCTAAGCCCTGATATGAAACTTTTCAACCACACACCATGTGAGGTGGCCTTAAAATAGGAAACAAACTCTGCCTCCATAGTAGAAGTGGCAACCAAGGTTTGTTTTGCACTCCTCCAGGATACAGCTTCGCCAGCAAACATAAAAATATATCTCGACATTGATTTACTGGAATCAACGCATCCATCAAAGTCTGAGTCTAAGTAACCAACTACCTCCAAGCTGTCCGTCCGTCTATACATAAGCATATGTCCTTTAGTTCCTTGAAGGTACCTCATCATCTTCTTTGCAGCTCTCCAGTGGTTTATACTTGGATTACTTTGGTATCTTCCCAACATTCCCACAGCAAATGCTATGTCAGGTCGAGTGCAAACCTGAGCATACATCAAGCTTTCGATAGCGGAAGCATATGGGATGTTCTTCATTTGTTCTCTTTCAAAATCGTTCTTTGGGCATTGGTTTAAATTAAACCTATCACCCTTCACAATGGGTGCTATACTTGGTGAACAATCTTTCATTCAAAACCTCTCTAAGACCTTATTGATATAGGTTTCTTGAGATAGTCCTAATATACCTCGAGGTCTATCTCTATGGATCTTAATGCCAATGACATAAGACGCTTCACCCATATCCTTCATACCAAAACTCTTAGAGAGAAATTGTTTCACTTCATATAACAACCCTTTGTCATTGATTGCAAGTAAAATGTCATCTACATATAACACAAAGAAACAAATTTTGCTCCCACTAACCTTCTGGTATATACATTGATCCATGACATTCTCTTTAAAACCGAATGAAGAGATGACCTCATGGAATCTTAAGTACCATTGGTGGGATGCTTGTTTCAAGCCATATAGAGACCTTTTAAGCTTGCATACCAAATGCTCACCAGCACTAGAGAAGAATCCTTCTGGTTGTTTCATGTAAACCACTTCTTCCAATTTTCCATTGAGGAACGCCGTTTTCACATCCATTTGATGTAACTCCATATCAAAATGGGCAACCAATGCCAAAATAGTACGAAGAGAATCTTTCTTGGATACAGGAGAAAACGTCTCCGTGTAATTGATTCCCTCATTTTGAGTAAATCCCTTGGCAACGAGTTTGGCTTTGTATCTCTCTATATTGCCTAATGAATCCTTCTTAGTTTTGAAGACCCATTTACAACCAATGGCCTTCGCACCATCAGGCAACTCAACTAAATCCTAGACTTCGTTTGATGCCATAGAATTCATCTTTTCCTTCACGGCATTGTACCATAAATTGGATTTATCACAGCTCATGGCTTGTGAAAACGTCTCAGGATCATTTTCAGCTCCAACATTATAGTCAGATTCTTGTAGATACACAATGTAATCATTAGGAATTGGTAATTTCTTCATTCTAGTAGACCTTCTTAATGTTGCATCAACATCCTCCTGAGGAGTTTGTTGTTCAATTGGAAGTTCAACAGTATCTGGTAATTGCTGAACAGTTGGGTCTACCGGATCAATATCAACAGGTTGTGGATCTTCAATGATTGGTTGCTCAATGATCGGTTGAACTGAAGGGGCGTTGTAAGCAACAACCAATCCAGTACCTGAGGTGGAAGGTTGAATATCTAAATGATCTTCTTCGGGAACAAAGTCCCTGAATTGATCGCTCCCACTAATCAGGTCATTCTCAAGAAATTTAGCATTTCTTGATTCCACAAACCTAGTGGTGTGAGATGGACAATAAAATTTGTATCATTTGGACCTTTCGGCATATCTAACGAAATACCCACTTATAGTCCTTGGATCTAACTTCTTTTCATGTGGATTGTAGACTCTTACTTCAGATGGGCATCCTCAGACGCGTACATGTCGCAAACTCAGTTTCCAACCTTTGAATAACTCAAAAGGCGTCCTGGGAACAGCCTTGGTTGGAACTCGGTTTAATATGTACACAGCCGTTTTAAGAGTCTTAGTCCACAAAAACTTAGGAAGTTTGGAGTTGCTGAGCATACTCCGCACCATGTCCAATAATATTAAGTTTCTTCTTTCTACGACACCATTTTGGTTCGGTGAACCAGGCATAGTGTATTGGGCAATAATCCCATGCTCTTCAAGAAACTTCACAAATGGACCAGGTGCTTGTCCATCTTCAGTGTATCTACCATAGTACTCTCCACCTCTATCTGATCTCATGATCTTAATTTGCTTGTCGCATTGTTTCTCTACTTCAGTTTTAAATACCTTAAAGGCATCTACAATTTCGTGCTTATTACGAAGCAAGTAGAGATACATAAATCGCAAATAATCATCTATGAAAGAAATGAAGTATCTCTGACCATTTGAGTCCATATCTGGACTACAAATATCTGTATGTATGATTTCTAATATTTATGTACTCCTCTTGGCATCTTTCTTTGACTTGTTAGTCTATTTTCCCTTTATACAGTCCGCACAAGTGTCATAATCAGTAAAATTTAGAGTATTAAGTACTCCATCATTTACTAGTCTCTTAATTCTATCTATGGAGATATGTCCCAATCTCCGGTGCCACAACATAGATGAATCCTCATTCACAACACATCGTTTTATACCAACATTATCATGAACATGCATCACATTATTAATGGCATTGTCTTGTAAATTAATTCGAAAGAGACCATCAGACAAAATACCACCCCCAACAATTTCAGATTTATACGATAAATTGAATGTTGAATCTGAAAATTCAAAGGAGTATCCCAAAGGTACAAGTCTTGAAACTGAAATTAAATTCCTAGAAAAACTAGGAATATAAAAGGTCATTTCTAAAATTAAAACAAAACCACTACTGAGAACTAATCTGCATGTCCCAATAGCTTCCACACGCGAGCGCATCTTGTTTCCCGAATAGATGCCTTGTTCACTTCCCACTGGTTTCCGCTGGTTCTGAAAATCCTGCAAGGAATTCAAAATGTGGATTGTAGAACCAGAATCAATCCACCAAGTGTTGTGACTCACATCAACCATATTAGTTTCATAACAAACACATGCGAGTTGGTTATCTTTTTTTTTTAGCCAAGCCTTAAATTTGGTGCAATCCTTTTCATGTGCCCCTTCTTTTTACAGAAAAAGCACTTGGATTCCTTCTTAATGCCAGCTTGGGGAGGTAGAGGCATCTTGCCCTTTCCCTTTTGCTTGCCTTGCCCTTTATACTTATCCTGTGTTGCCATATGAGCACTTTCTCCTTTCTCCATTAGTAGCCTCTCTTCCTCTTGAACACACATGGTCATGAGTTCATTAATTGACCATTTAGTGTTATGTGTGTTGTAAGAGATCTTGAAATGGGCATACTCTTGTGGGAGAGTATTTAGGATATAGTATACAAGAAAGGATTCTAATATCCCAACCTCAAGATTCTTCAGTTGAGCTGCAATGTCTCTCATCTTCATGATGTGCTCACGCACACCTCTTACACCGGTAAGCTTCAATGATGAGAACTTCATAATTAGAGTCATGGCATGCGCCTTCTCTGAAGACTCAAATTGTGCATCAATAGCCTCCAGCAATTCCTTGGCATTGTTATGCTGAATGACTGAACCACGAATGCTAGCAGAGAGTTTTGTCTTTATGTACATCACACTGAGACGGTTGGACCGCTCCCATTGAACATAACGAGTATGTTTAGCATGAGTACTATTCTCTGTAGGTTCAGGTGGTTCGTTTGACCTTAGAGCATAATCAAGATCCATGCACCCCAATTGAAGAAGAACTAATTCCCTCCATTCTTTAAAGTTATTTCCATTAAGCTCGGGAACAATTATACTAGAACTAATTGTAGGTGGTAAGACTGCATCATAATCAAAGAAAACTTATGTATCAATATATTTGAGGCAAATAAACTTAAATCATATTTTACCAATGTAAAACATGTTATAAAATATGAATCACATAACATCAAAAACTGCCTGTGGGCTAAGTTTCTAATTTAAATTGATTCATAATTATTTCATGATGAAACTATCAAATTATATTCCCTTCCTTAATCCCTGTGGGTAAATTAAGAAAGATAAAATAATATTTCATCCTAATTAATCACATTAATATATTGAAAATTCCCGTGGGATAAAATTTGTAATATTAATGTGAATAATTACAATTATTGTCTTTGACTATATGTGATCCAAAGGCTCTTAATGTATATAATTTAATATAATCAAATATGCTGTGGCTAATCCTTAATTAATTAAATATATACGGATCATTAGACATTTAATTTTATGAAAAATATTCATAAAATTGCACATAAAGGTAGAACAGTAAAATCACGTGCAAAAGGGGTAAAATTGGAATTTTGCACGCAAGGCCAGAATTGAAATTTTAGTTTTAAGGGTAAAACAGTAATTTTGCACCCAAAAGGGCAAAATCGTAAGTTTTCACGCCCCGGGGGGCAAAATCAGAATCACGCGGGCAAGGGCAGAATCACAATTTTCTTAAATGCGGAGGGGCAGAATCGAGAAAACACGGGCGTTTTTCCCCTTCGGGCTTTCTTCTTTTCCGTCGCTTCTTCCACCGCGACCGGCTTTGTTCCGCCGTCTGGGTCTTCTCACACAGCCCATGTCCGACCAAATTGGTTGATGGGTTTCTAAGAGAACGTTGGGACGTACGAATAAATTCAAGATCCGGCAAAAACAACCAATGTATGGACCAGAATTAAGCCAAAAAATGATCTGCCCTATAAAACCCTAACCACCAAAATTTCACCGCTCGATTAACCTCCAACGATCAGTAATATGCCGAAAAATTTAAGGGTTTTTCTTCCTAATGGCAGTGTGATCATGCAAATCCAATATCGCGTGGTGGGTTGCCCGAATTTGGCCGGAATTCTAAATTCTGATCCAAGCCATATACAAATCCGAATTTACCCACACATAATTTAATGAAAACAAATTCCAAAATTTCACCAAAGCATAGATTATAAACATGCTCTGATACCAACCGTTAGATTAAATATAAACTAAAACCTAATGATCCCGATTTATCAATCACAGATAAATTCATACAGAATTTGGGATCAATTTGCGGAAACGTAAAGATCAACATACCTCCAGCCATTAATGAAATCTGCAAAGAGGAAAACCTCAAAACCTTGGACGGATCCACGTAGCATGATCAATCTGCAATAGAAGAACATCAGATCTGTACATCCTGTTCTACTAGCCAATACCCCTCAAACCTGATGGTGTGTTTTTTTTTTGTAGTGATAGGGTTTGAACTAGGCGACCTGATGTTTTTATTCCGTTTATTACGTTACCGGTATCTTCCATCAAGACCATTATGATAATATAATAACGGAAAAATATCACGAAATACACATGGGTAATAAATTGGGCAATAAATCGGAATTTATTGGGAGTATAATATTGGGATCATATTTAGAATAATAAAAATATATTACATATTATAACATTGAAAATATAACACTTAAAGTTCATGATGTCACATTTTTTTCTGCTTAGTTCAAATGTTATACCGATTCATTTGACATGGCATGAGACTCCATGGTCATCGAGTGGTACATGGATGTATAACATGGACTAGGGTCGCTTGCTCAAACGACTTGATACAAGCCACCCCATTCCCTAAAGACTGGGTTGACCTAGCAATGTTAAGATACACGTGTGGATAAGTTAGAAAAGTCCTATATCGAAGAATTGGTATGGTGTTGATTAGTTAATATATAATAATTAACCATAATTCAATAGCTTACGATTTTGAATGAGTGTCGTTTAAACTGAATACATTAACGAGCTCGAACTGCGCTCCCAACAAGCAAGACTAACACATTCATAAATCCAAATCTCCATTCTAATAATCAGGTCCATTTTATCTTGTATAAGATCTTTTAGTTTGTCAAATTTCATCCCTAGGTCATCAACCTTTTGGTTGAACTTTGTGTACCAATTGGGCTAGCCATTGGGATATGTCATGGGACTGATGGGATATGATGGGTTTCCGTGACCAGGAGGAACTAGATAATTTATTGATCAAAGGCTTAATTTGTACATAATGTCTAGTTGATTGGTATAATTTTCTACCAAATCATCTCGCTTTCCGATCAAATCCCAGTTGTCCTTGGGAATCACTTATTCTTCTAGTGTTCCTAGCGCTCTTTGGTTGGGTAATTTCTCTACCAAGGTTATTGGAAATTTATCGACGAATCAGAAATCATCATTGACGATAACTTTCTCAGCTTTTACCATGACTGGACCCTAGATTCGTTCAAACTTACTACCAAGAGAACTCATTCAATTAACTCAGTAAAACTTAGAATGTCACAGACTCACAGTGGACGACAATAATGCTACTTTGGTCACTCTGGTCCGTTTCAAGGCCCCATAGCATGCCTGATTTTACATACCAACCACACACGTGTGAACACTCATGGAATCGGATCGACATTGCGTGAAAAACGCTGAGCTTTTTTTTTTTTTTTTTTTTTTATTGGTTAGTGATGCCATCGTCCTTTCTGTCGAGTAGTTACTGTCCCTCATGTGGTGTGTCTTCTATTATTGCCTAGTAATTATCCAAATAATTAGGATTGCCAACAGAATTGGCATGTCCAAAGAAAAGGACGAGGTAAAGGCATGGCCACATGATCACACGGCATGTACACACCACTAAGAAGAATGCAGAACACAATGTGAATAACTTGCAGATAATCTCATATAAATCAAATGGTCCACCTTTTTCCTTACCACATGAATTTGTTAGCACTTTCTTGATTTCTGTTGGACTTACTCTTAAGTAGAGATGTGCAAAAGAATTGGGAATGGCCTGGACCATTTAAAAATGATTGGTTTGGGCTAGTTCCCATGATGATAGATCCGATTCCTAATTTTAGTTGGAACCGTCCACCTGGACCATCTGGACCAAATCGGTACATATATATAATTATATATTTTTTATTTTTTATATTAAAAGTTTCAAAAATCCAGATTTGGCAATCTTGCTCAATGAGCAACACTCAATAGACATCTCATCTTGCTCTCTTTCTTTCACGAATCCTCTCAAATCTCAACACTCTCGCTCTTGACCGCCTCTCACCTCTGGCCCTCTATCAATCTCTGTCGATCTCCTCCTACGCTCTTTCTTAGGTGCTGAGGTGCTGAAGGCTTCAGGCTGAAGCTACCTTAAGCTGTGATGAAGGTGTCTGTAGGAATTCAAGTCGGCAGAAGACGACTTACCTGATTCCGATGTGCAAACAGCAAATGGCCCCGGAACGAACGTTGAATTGCGAATAAATCACGAACAACACTACCTCACGTTAGTCTGGATGCAATCACAAGGAAAACACCCGATTTCCATGGCGTAATGTCGATTGTTCTTGCAAAAATGAAATGGAACGCCTTGATCTTCTTTGATGGAAATGGAGAGGAAATTTGGTGCAAATGAATGGCCAACCATTCCAACGGTTGTGTTCGGGAGGCTTTTATACGTCTCCCGTCGTACCCCTCCATTAGTGACTTTCCATCGTACCGTATCAAGTCCAAATGGTGCGGTCCAATCGCACCCCATCATGGACGTACTAGCTAGCTAGCTAAAGTACAACATCTCCCACTCAGACATGATGGACTTGATAGCATTCTATCAAGAATATAAGGCATTCAACATTCATCAATTTTACAAAACAATTCATACTGGCAAATAAGCCGTGCGACCAGTGAGTACACCTGCACTTGAGAGCTCAAATTACGCACCTGTTAGGGATGACATAATGGCTACAACCCTGAAAAGAAATAAACAATCGATGTCTCACGGTGCCCCCGGACATATTTTTGTTACATCAGTCCAAGTATACCTATCCCTTAAAGGCTATACTTGACTATTCTCAAAACACCATGTATTTACAATTACATCCGCAACCACATAGGGCGATATAATTGGTCGACCAGTAAATACATGTGGTAGATGTAAAACAACAATAGTCTTCCTTCGCACTCATGTCTCTTTTAATTTCAGAACAACTGCTTTCCTAGACATGTCCCATAGGCCATATCTATTCATGACCGCCCGTAACATGCTAAAGTAGCAATATTGATATTTCACTTCGAGAACATAGTCGGAAGTAACATAGGGCACAAAATTGAGGTAAATTATAAATTACCTTAAGGGCTCACACGATGAGTAAATAGGGATAATTTTACTCATCTTCCCTCATTGGTCGTACAATGCACATGTAGTATGAATTGCATGCTATAGTGGATTACTCTTTCTATAAGAGCGTATGTCATTTATTAACCATATCCATTATACGGATCTTAGCCTAAACATAGTCACGTGCCTCTCACGTACTCATGTTTAGCCCGAGTGCTATATCAACTCGCTTCTTATAGCGCCCAATTAAGTACTCGCATCCGGCATCTTTCAGGCATACATGATTGTGGGAATATCATGTTCGGTCTTATTATAAACCAATCACAGACCTCATCTTGACTCCAATCAAGGCGACATATTTTATGTACCAAACTTGCTCTTCAGCATTTATTTGTACATAACGTCTCATCTCAACATGCTAACTACAGCACTTGAGGCGATTGCTTGTGTGAGTGAGCCAATCATTACCTGATGACATACTTTTCAATAATATATGTGTGTTTGCGCTAGTCTCATAGTGGATTTGTACTTATTGATAAAACATCAGATCACTAATAAATAAACAAGTACAATACATCTGTCCACAAATACATAAACCAATGATCCTCTACAATAACAGATATCACATTCTACGCAATCCTAGTGACATCCTATGGGTCAAGAACATGTCTCTAGGAATAGCCTTCGTAAATGGATCGGCAACCATTCTATTGGTTGAGATGTATTGCAGGATCACTTCTTTCTGCGCTATAATATCTCTGATGAAGTTATTCTTTATGTCAATGTGCTTTGTCCTTCCATGATACTTGGGATCTTTCACATAGGCAATGGCTGCTTGACTATCGCAATAAACTATCACCGCTCTTGGAACTTCAGTGACAGTGGCTAAATTTTCCAAGAAACGTTTTAGCCATACTGCTTCTTGCACTGCGGCAGAACATGCAATAAATTCTGCCTTCATTGTTGACAAGGCCGTGCATGTCTGTTTCTTGCTATTCCAAGAAATTGCACCTCCATTGAGCAAGAACGCATATCCAGAAGTCGATTTACGCTCATCCAGTCTCCACCCCAATCGGCATCTTGAATAACCCAATAGGCGTAAATCATTCCCTTGGTAACAAAGTCGATAGTCCATGGTACCCTTCAAGTATCTTAGGATCCTCTTCACTGCTTTCCAGTGTGCTTGACCAGGATTTGATTGATATCGGCTCACCAATCCCATGGCATAACATATGTCGGGTCGAGTACACATCATAGCATACATCAAACTTCCGATCGCACTAGCCTAAGGAACAGTTTCCATCACTTTGATTTCTTCTAGAGTCTTAGGACACATCTCAGTACTTAGGCCTTCACCTTGCATGACAGGGGTATCAATGGGATTACAATGCTGCATATTGAAACGCTCAAGAATCTTCATAATATAAGACTCTTGTGATAAAGTAAGGAGTTTCCTTGATCGATCTCTTTCGATCTTAACTCCTAATATATAAGCAGCTTCTCCCATGTCCTTCATCTCAAAATTGGAGGACAACCATTCTTTTATGGTGATAACCAAAACCTTGTCATTTCCAGCCAACAGAATATCGTCCACATAAAGTGATAAAATCACAAATTTATCTTTGGACCGCTTGACATATACACAGTGATCTTCTTCGATCATCGTGAAACCAAAAGTTATTATTGCTCGATGAAAACGAAGATACCACTGTCTAGATGATTGCTTAAGGCCATATATTGAGCGATTAAGCTTGCAAACTTTATGCTCTTGACCTTTAGCTATGAAACCTATTGGTTGTTTCATATAGATTTCCTCATCTAATTCTCCATTGAGAAATGCCGTCTTTACATCCATTTGATGTAATTCAAGATCCAAATGTGCAACGATGGCTAGAATAAGACGTATTGAGGCAAACCTTACAACTGGTGAAAAAGTTTCCTCATAGTCTATACCCTCTTGTTGAGTATAACCTTTTGCCACAAGGCGAGCCTTATACTTTTCAATGGATCCATCCGCCCTTCGTTTAATCTTGAAGACCCATTTGTTTCCAATGGCCTTACGATTGGGTGGTAGATCAACCAAGTCCCAGACATGGTTTGCCCTCATTGACTCCATCTCATCTTCCAAAGCTTTTCTCCATTCTTTCTTGTCAGGGGATGAGAGAGCCTCTTGAACAGTTTTAGGCTCGGCATCATCATTTTGAGCAATCATAAATGCTTCCCCTTCAATCTCAAAACGACGACGAGGAATACTTTTACGATTACTTTTACACAATTGAATTTCTCTTGAATTCAATTCATCAGGCGATGCAACACTCCCACTAGGTCTTGTATGTTGAGGTAAATCTTCATTTCCCTCTACAACATCAGTGGTTGTGTTATCAGGATCTTCCATCTCATATAATTGGAAGTCCTTATCAATCTCACCTCTACTAGGAAAATCGTTCTCCAAGAACGTGACATCTCGTGACTCCATTTCGGTCACACTTCCATCAGCTTGTTCACCTATGAACACGTACCCTTTGGAGTGTTCGGAATATCTTATAAATATACATTTCTTCCCTCTAGGACCTAATTTGCCATGTTTATGGGAAGAATCATGAACATAAGCTGCACATCCCCATGGACGTAGACTACTCAAGTCTGGTTTCCTACCAGTCCATAATTCATAAGGGGTGGAAGTGACCGATTTTGAGGGCACACGATTAAGTATATAGGCAGCAGTCAATAACGCATCTCCCCAATATGAGATAGGTAAATTTGCTTGCGCCATCATAGACCTAACCATTTCCAATAGGGTTCTATTCCTTCTCTCAGCTATCCCATTTTGTTGTGGAGTACCAGGAATAGTCAATTGTCTTACAATTCCCTTTTCATCACAAAGAGCCTTGAATTGCTCTGATAGATACTCACGTCCACGATCGGTTCTCAATGCCTTTATTGTTTTGTTCAACTGATTCTCTACCATCGCTATATATCGTCTAAAGCAGTCCAATGCTTCTGACTTGTGGGAGATCAGAAAGACATAACCGAAACGTGTGAAGTCATCTATGAAAGTGATGAAATATGAGGCTCCATGCCTCGCCCTCACATTCAAAGGACCATTGATGTCAGAATGTATGAGATGCAATGGAAATTTAGCTCTAGTCCCTTTACCGAATGGTTTTCTAGTTGTTTTTCCCGCCAGACAATATTCACATACGGATAGACTAACATTAGTGAGTGACCCTAAAAGGCCTTCTCTAGCTAATCTTTGCATTCTTTGCAATCCAATATGACCTAATCTAGCATGCCAAGTACTTGCATCAATCTCAACATTGTTAGAAGACGCAATTAAAGAAAAACAACCATCAACATTAACATTGTACTGATCATAGTCAATGTCTAACACCATAAAACCATTCGATACATGACCTGAATCATAATAAACTGTTCCATACATAATGTCAACACAATCACCATATAAATTCAATACATAACCTAAGCTAAGAAGAACAACTACAGAGACCAAGTTTCGTCGAATATCTGGAGCATAAAGGACATCATGCAGGAACAGGTTTCGACCACCACGTAAGATTAATTTACATGTGTCGATACCCTTCACTTCAACTCTTGAGTTATTCCCAACATATATACATCTTCTTCCAGGCAGTATCCGACGATACTCCACGAATGCTTCTCGGTCTCTAGCTACATGGTCTGTTGCTCCTGAGTCTACAGTCCACATTGGATGAGATTCAGCAAGCATTACAGTACTAGAAACAAAAGCATTACTCAAAGTAATGGAGTAATAGGGTACCTTTTTCGGCTTGTGCATTCACGAGCAAAATGACCCAACTTGCCACAATTGTGGCACTTCATCTTGGCCTTGTCCTTCTTCCCACCACGCTTCTTGCGTCGGAAGGTTTTAGTCCTCTTGGGTCCCTGATTAGTCATCTTCCCTTTGTTGTTGAACTGAAGATTCCTCTTGCACTTGAAGCCCGAAGCCTTGCGCGAACTCGATTCAGCAACATCAGCATGGGTAGAGGATCTTGCAGCCTTTAGGCGCTCATCCTCTAATTCCAAATGACGCGCAATATCATCAAAAGTGACAATATTCTCATTATGCGTCATATTGATCTTCATATGCTCCCAATTGTCGGGGAAGAGACCTTATAACAGCCTGAACTTGCTGTTCATCAGTAAGGGAGTGACCTACCGATTTCAGCTCACGGATCATGTTTGACATCTCCCGAAGATGCTGCCTCATCGTTACATTTGGGCGCTTTCGGAATGTGTCAAACTTGATGGTGAGTCTCCTCAGCTTAATGGCAGATGTACCCCCAAACTTATCATTCAAGGAAACCCACATAGCTTGAGCTTTGTCATAACTCTCAAACTCACACATGAGATCATTTTGCATACAGCTCAGCAACGTGATGCGAGCAATGCTATTTTTTTTTTTTTAAGCTTGGTAAGCTTCCAGATCTCTCCTGTGTTGAGCTGAAGTTCCATGCTCAGGTTCATCCATGGTATGGTTGAGAGTTTCCAAAACCTCTTGCTCCTCAAGGATGTACTGAACTTTTCGATGCCAAATATCATAATTGTCACCGTTCAGCTTCTAACCCTTATTGAGGTCAGCAACAATGGTCTTGGATGCCGAAGCCATAATCAATCGCTATAACACATTGACATAATAAACGCAGAATCAATACTAGCACACTATACGGAGTAACACACATTTAATTTGCAGCAAAGACAAACTAAATTAACGATAATTCAACAAAAGACACAAAAGCAAAAGTTCACTATGTTCCCAATCAACTTCTATGTACAATTGTTCTATTATCATTAATTAGTTTAATTTGCACAAATTTTGAGTTCTAGGTGAGAACTTCTTTCAATTCTACCAACCTACGAACTCCCACTAGGAAAAATAATTACATGACCTTATGTAATCTCTACATTTTTCCTTAACACAAGAACATAGCATGATAATAATCAACGTATAAACAACAATCATGCTTCAATTATAATTAAAATTGCAATTCAACATGTAATGGATTTCCTACCATTGTTCTTATTTTCTAGCAACTAGAAAATTGCAAGTATATTAAAATATATATATCATATCATTGAACCAAGCTCTACACAGCATATATAACATCATTTGCACACAAGCTAGCTACTGTATTTCCCTAATCATAAGAAAATACAAGCTACAAATAAATAAACTGCATTAAACCCCAAAAAATACGCGTACATAGGGTTTCCTACGCATTTTCATAGATTTATAAAATTCAAAAGTATAAAATAATTATACCACTGTGTAGAAGACACTCATACGAACCAAACGAGACCAACCACGCTCCAATCGGACCTCGCACGCGCCCCCACACGCCGCCTGAGTGCACAGCGCGTGTGACGCACGCGCCCGAGCCGAACGGCTCTGGCCGGTCCGACAGGTCCGACCGGTCCAACCGGTGAACGGTCCGACCGCCGGACCGGTCAACGGTCGGGTCGGGTCAAGGGTCGGGTCGGATCACGGGTCGGGTCGCCGGTCGGGTCGGGTCGCCGGCCGGTCACCGGCCGGCAAACTGTTGCCGGGCGGCGACGTCATCGATGACGTCATCCCGGCGGTTACCGACCGTTGGATGACGTCACGGTGACGTCACCACGCGCCGGTTCGCCGACCGGCGCGTACCGGTTCGCCGGCGGGCGGGCGTCGCGCACGTGCCGATTCGCCGACCGGCGCGTGTGGCGCACAAGCTCGCTTCGCCAGCGCTTTCAGGCGCGTGGATCCCACGCGCGCGGCTTCGGCCGCGCGTGTGGGCGCGCGCGTCTGCTTCGCCCGCGACGCTCGACCCATCTCCGGACTCGTCTCGACGAGCTTTTTCACCCGATATATTCAAAAATTAATTTTGACCAAAAAATTGTTTCGAAAAATGGCCGAAACCTCACGGATCACGCGACGCCGAACCCGTTCTTCGCTCCGGTTCAATTTCGAGTTTTCATATGGCAATTCCGACTATCGAGATCCAAACAGTGTAGAATACAATCTCTTGATCTCAATATCAAATGGTAAATGAGAAAACTCGATGAAAAACAAGGCAGAAATCACGATCGGGCTCTGATACCAATGTAGGAATTCAAGTCGGCGGAAGACGACTTACTCCGATTCCGATGCGCAAACAGCAAATGGCCCCGGAACGAACGTTGAATTGCGAATAAATCACGAACAACACTACCTCACGTTAGTCTGGATGCAATCACAAGGAAAACACCCGATTTCCACGGCGTAAATGTCGATTGTTCTTGCAAAAATGAAATGGAACGCCTTGATCTTCTTTGATGGAAATGGAGAGGAAATTTGGTGCAAATGAATGGCCAACCATTCCAACGGTTGTGTTCGGGAGGCTTTTATACGTCTCTCGTCGTACCCCTCCATTAGTGACTTTCTATCGTACCGTATCAAGTCCAAATGGTGCTGTCCAATCGCACCCTATTATGGACGTACTAGCTAGCTAGCTAAAGTACAACAGTGTCCATTTCCAGATATATGGAAATGGACACCAATCATATTTTCAGATTTGTGACTAGCATCCATTTCCGAAAATTCTGAAAATGGACTTACAGGTTTATATCTTGCTGTTCTTGCAAGTTTAAAGGTGTTTATATTTTGCTGGTTTTGGAAACATGCATATGCATATTTCTAGGTTTAAGGCATACTTGCAATGGGGATAGGGGAGTCTTGAAAGGCATGGCCGGTTCCAGGGACCCATTTGAGAACCGGACTAGTTGCTAGGTGGGTCTATGAACCAATGGGTGGTTTCCGATTCCCAATTAGTGGAATCGACAGTTTGTGGGTGGTTCTTGGTTCTAGATTGAACCGGTCCACTTTGAAATCCATCACTCCTACTCAAAAGATGAAGGCAAAGGATAGTATTTTGCCAATGGTCCATACTCAAGATTCTACACAAAATCGGTTTAGTTCTTGATTTCTCGACATTTTGTTTGCTACCCACCCCGCATCATTCAGAGAATGCTTTCATCCAAAGAGATCATAAGGGGAGAGCCCAAGTCCGAGTCCATCAACATATCCAATTGAATCTATTTTCATTCAAAAACTTAAGTTAATGACTCATGGACTAACTAGTATTTATCAATTGCTCCACACGACACCAATTCTTCAATGTGAGACTATTCTCTAATACACTTAGACGCACATCATAACAATCTCCCCCTTACATGTGAGCTTGGTGTTAGATATGTTCCTCTTTAATTTAGGTTTCCTTCTGTATCTAAATATCTCAACTTGAATATCCATCAACACTGGACTTCATCCCTTGTTTATTTCTCTAGATCGAACCATGAAATTTGCTATTGGGCCACATTTCTACACCACGACACCTAGCGCCCAAAAACCGCATTAGTCATTAGATCCCTTCCTTGAAATATTCACCAAACATTGAAATAAATTGAGGGCATTTGAGGGCTCACCAATTTAAACATCGATTCTAACAACATTTGTTGAGAGCGCACAACAGAAACCTAATACCTTTACCAGGAGAGATCGCCAAAAAGGTCTGAACCTATCAACATATTCAATTAGACTCACCTTCATTCAGAAGTTTAAGCTAATGAGTTATAGGTCAGCAAAGGTTTTGGTCTAATTGACATGGTTATTGAGAAATGGGGGTACGGATACTGGAAGTGCCAAAACTTGGCACAAGGGGACACTTTAGTGCTAAAAATTCCAAAACATACACTTAAGTGTGAAAATTAGAGAAGAAATGGACACTTAAGTGGCAACAACAAGAAATTCCAGTCTAACTACTGATGTGGCAATTCTTTAAAAAAAAATCATCCACATAGACACCAAGGGTATGCTAAACGACGTCGTTTTTGGTACTTAAGTGATCATTTTTGCAAAATTTGGCATTTAAGTGTTCACTTTTAATCACGAGTAGTACTTAAGTGATCATTTACACCATAACTTGACACTTAAATGATCTACAAACGGCAGTTAAGTGAACATGAAAGGCAACATGGTTTTAGACAATGATTTCTGAGTGAACATTCCAACAAGCCATGTAGATCAGTTTTATTATTAAAATAATTTCACGTCGGATTTCTGGCAAGTTCGCTGGAGTTGGCACTTAAGTGTCATAATTTTCAAAAAAAAAAATGACACTGAAGTATACCTTTTGGAACTTTTGACACTTAAGTGTCCACCTGTGGCAAGTTTTGGCACTCTCGGTGTACTTTCCTCTTGAGAAATGCCTAGACATGATTCTTGCTAAATATGCCAACAAGTTACTTGCAAGCAATAAGAAATTATAATAGTGATGCTAGTGAGTACCATTTTGACAAACTAGTGCCCAGTTGAATTTGTAACAAAATCAAAACGTCATGTATTGATGTGATAGGCCAGGCTACATTGATCACAGGCTTCTATGGGTACTTTAGCCTATTTAAAATGATGATGTATTGTCTTTTTCAAGCTTATAAATTCACATCTCACAATGATGTTAGTTGTGTATACTAAAAGTCACACATACACATTACAGATAATGAAATTACACCAAACTATTTAAATTCTAGTATAGGGATAGTCCACCTATATCATGTGGCCATAATAAATTGTTGACCCTAGTTCATATGATTCACACCAAGTGATCAATTAATATGTCCATCTAAATTTGGGTCGAGTAATAATGACTTGTTTTATACACTGAAAGTCATACATGCACATTAAAGATAAAGAAAGGACACCAAACTATTTAAATCCTAGGACAAGGATAGATCGAGCCATCAATATCATATGGCCATAATAAATTCTTGACCCTAGTTCATATGATACACGCCAAGTGATCCATTAATATGTCCACCTAAATCGAGGTTGACTAATAATGACTCGTTTACATACTAGATGTCACACATCCACATTAATAGAAGAAAATGATATCAAACTATTTAAATCCTAGGACAGGAATAGATCAATCCATCAATATCATATGGCCATGATAAATTTACTGATCCTAGTTCATGTGATACTCGCTTTAGGTGGACATATTGGTGGAGTACTAGCACTATAAATTACTTGACCCTAGTATTCCATGGGGGCGGGGGCTTTTTTTGGGTGGGGGGGACTTGGCATACTGAGATTGTACTTAACGTACGTATGTATTCATATGTGCTATGATGTAAATTCGTGGACCAACACCTTTGAAGTCCATCATATTCATGTTAATGTATTACTTTATTTAGGAAAATGAGATGGCGAATGTGACGTGTGACAGTGGAAAGAGATGAGACGATACTTGTTTCCAACACTAGTATTTGCAAATAGTCACTTATGTTGTGTTGTGTTTAGTCGACCATGCTCCTGGGCAAGCATAGATAAGTTACATTATGAGTTACTCCATGCGAAATTACCATGGTTACCAAAATTGAAGACCTTCAGAAGGGCTGAAACCCAAAATCATTGGGAATTGATTTTTAATTTTTCATGATTCCCCTATGTTGTACGATGAGCTACCAACCCAAAATTCTGATTTATTGCGGAGGTAGTAATTATTTTAAAAGCTTATAAGCTTTCAGATATGGAGGTGCAATTGTCTGCTGGTGGAACGCGGTTGACATAAAAGAAAATTTGAGCTTGATCTTAGAATAACAATTGAATGGAATTGTTGGTGCCATATTTGGCCTATTGGGCTTCGGAAGTAAACAAGAGTAAAGCAGGCTCAGCATACGAGAACACATGGACGATGGGCCGAAAGGTTAGCAATCGGCAATGAAGATGTTGACAGATGGGACATCAGAAAACCAATCAAAATGGACAAGATGAGAATGGAAGCAATTACTAGAATCGACACCAACGATGACACTGGCAAGGCAGAGTGAGGTTGGGACACCTGGTCATAAATCTCAAGACGGAGGAGGGCACTTAAGCCGCCATAACTTTAAAATGGTACACTTGAGTACCAATATCGGAGTAAAATGGGACACTTAAGTGCCACTCCGCGAAAATCCGACCAAATGACTGACGTGGCCATTTTCCGGCGAATTTAGTCCAAAACGGCGTCGTTTTGCACGCTGACGTGGCGGAGAAAATGCAAAAACGACGCCGTTTTGTGTCTACGTGTAAATATTAATATAAAAATTAATTAAATTAGATTTAAAATTAATTTTATATAAAATATTCAAAAAATTAAAAAATTAAGAAAATTTAAAAAAATTAAGAAAATTTAAAAATTTTAAAAAATTAAGAAAAATTTAAAAAATTAAGAAAAATTTAAAAATTTTTAAAAATTTAAATTTTTTAAAAATTAAGAAAATTTTAAAAATTTTAAAAATTAAGAAAAATTTAAAAATTTAAAAAAATTAAGAAAATTTAAAAAAATTTTAAAATTTAAAAAAATTTAAAAATTTTAAAAAAATTAAGAAAAATTTAAAAATTTTAAAAAATTAAGAAAAATTTAAAAATTTTAAAAAATTAAGAAAAATTTAAAAATTTAAAAAAATTAAGAAAATATTAAAAAATTTAAAAAAATTAAGAAAAATTAAAATTTAAAAATTTAAAAAAAGGGGGAGGTCGAACGGGGCGGGCGAGGGCCGAGCCCTCGCCACCGCCGCCTCCCGCCGTCGCCGGGAAGGGCCGGCGACGGAGGGGGGGGTCGGCGGGTCGCGCCCCCGGCCGACCGACGACGAGGGCTCGTGAGCCCTCGCCCGGATCTGGGGTGAGGGTCGCGGCCCTCGTTGTGATCCGACGAGGGCTCACGAAGGCTTGCAGTTTTTTTATACACTCTCTTTTTTATATTTATGTGTATTCGGTGCATTGTAAATTAGAACATTTTCTTTTAAAAAAAATTAGAACATTTTCTTATAAGATACATTTAGCAAGTATCAAATGGACACTCGCTAGCTAGATCCTAATCAGAAAAGTCCCAAATACACTCGCCACGTTGCATATAATCGGTACTCTCCACCCTCGAGTTTTCATCTCAAACCAATCAAAACTAACATATTGCCGTTCATTTAATAAGCAAAAACAACATATGGGTCAGAGATTGGGAAAAAAAAAAAATCCAACGGCAAAATCTCTAATCATTATTCAATCAAATGTTAGTTGGGAGCGATTAACACCTGATTTTTAGTTGATGCGTCGATAAAGATAGAAAATTGGAGATTAGAGCTTCCAATTGCAACGGAGCCCATTTTTCGAACCAAAAAGTGTTGTCTTTCGTTTCTTTCTTTTATCTTGTCATTGTTGAGCAATTTCCTATTCATTTTTATCAAAAATCCGAAAAATCGAATGATTGACTTTTGAGTTGACTTTTTAGTTAATCCTTTAACCAAAAGTCAACTATAGGTCCAAAAATTGACTTTTTGCATAAAAAATTCTTTTCTAGCCTTAATAACAATTGGGTCGTGTTAGTTTTTAAAATTTTCAAAGATTTGATTACAAAATCAACCTTTCAGAACAAACCTTTAATCAAAAAAATTTTAAAAAAAATAAAAATCCACGAGTCATTTCATTTCAATTCAAAATTGACTTTAACATCGAAATTTTGCGAGAATCGATAAGGAATATCGTTTTATGAATTTTTATTTTAGGTTCAAAATCGACAAAAAATAAAATTATTTTCATTTTAGTCATAATTGATTTTAGTTCCTTTTACGTTATTTGATCTAGAGATCATTATCCATTCACTCGTTCAATCAATTTCAAAACCAGGCATGCTGAAATATAGATTCTCATTTTTAGCCCTGATTGGGGAGTTTGGATCTATTCTATATGATTTGCAAATGGGCACTTCCATTCCACTCATTTTTATGAGATAAGTTTGAATCCAAGGTCAATTTTGGGGAATTCATTCGGGAACTTATCAATTTAAGAGATTTAGCCCTCTTGAACATAAGAAAACCACGCTAATGAACTCTGATCGATGAAATTCTAGTTGACCCATTTAAGACTAGGGTCTAATTTCAAGAATTAAAGTTCAATTTCACTATTAAACATTGATTCAATTTTACCATAAAAGTCGTGTCGTCAATTCAATGTCAATTTGGATGCAATAAGACACCCTAGGTATGGACAATTAATCCAAAAAGATCCCTTGCAATTGTAGTTGAATTCAATTCCAATTAATTTGTATTTTTTAGCAAGAAAATCCAATCACGTGTACCCATGATGCAAGTCCAATATTTTTCATGTCAATTAGGTAATTAGGCCAATAGAAAATTACCCCCCCCCCCCCACACACACACACACAAAATCCAATCACGTGTACCCATGATGCAGGTCCAATATTTTTCATGTCAATTAGGTAATTAGGCCAATAGAAAATTACACACACACACACACCTCTTTTTGGTTTTTATCTTTATTTAAACTCTAGTTGGCTTCTTGTACATTGCCTTGAGTTTGAGAAGATGTTAGAGGCCTTGAGTTTGAGAAGATGTTAGAGATAATAAGAGATTCAATTCTACATCCCCTTGAGTTTGTTACACACACACACACACACACACCTCTTTTTGGTTTTTAATCTTTATTTAAACTTTAGTTGGCTTCTTGTACATTGCCTTGAGTTTGAGAAGATGTTAGAGGCCTTGAGTTTGAGAAGATGTTAGAGATAATAAGAGATTCAATTCTACATCCCCTTGAGTTTGTTAGAGGTAATAAGGAGATCCTCCATATTTTCCTCCATTGTATATATATCTCCTGTCATAATTATGTATATCCTTGATTGATAGTAATTGATTGTGATTGATATTGTGATATCATATTACCTTAAACAGTCATCTTATAAAGTCTTAGTTGCTCTTCATCGGGAATGCATCATTGTGAAGGCATAGAAATTAAATGGACAAATAGATACATGAATCAAATATATGAACTTAACAGATATATGTATCGAAGAGATTAATGAATTCAAGATGTTTATAAACTGAAATGATTTCATGTCTCATTTTGCTCACTTTTGTTGGTTTATCAATCTATCATAATTACAACAGAGACAATACCCATCCATTAATCCATATGTTAGCCCTATTTAGGCATTCATGCTTGAAAGGGCTAGTATCAGCACCTAGAGGGGGGGTGAATAGATGTAAATAAAATTTTTTGCAAGACTTAGTAAAAGTAAATTGCCTTTAGAAGATAATAGACTAAGGACGTAATCAGCTTTAAACAATTATATAAAGTCACAAATTAAAATAAGGAGTTCAAGGAAAGAGAATAGAAACACAAGGTTTATAGTGGTTCGGCTTAGATCAAGCCTACGTCCACTCTCATGCACTGATAGCCCACTATGAATCAAAAGAGATTTTACAGCTTGTGATCTCGACTTTCTCAGTGAAGAGTTTCTCCTGGTCTCTCATAAAATCTCATTAAGAGTTTCTCTCTTTTGTATACAATTTTGAGCTCGATGAAAGAGAAGCAAAGAACTAGACAGCTTCAGACTTTGAAAATTTTCTTTCACGCATTTATTTGAACAACTGGAGAGTCTGCCTTAAATACTCTTCCATGCCTTTACGACCATTGGCACTTTCCAAATGAGTTCTTCCAATTTACCCATTGGACAGAATCAATCAAGGAGATCTCGAGTCGTTTTAGGAATGTGATGAGAGCCTATCAATCCTGCTCACCCATACAATCGGGATTTTGGTTTCCATATGTAAAACCTTCAGAGTTTGTTTGCCTTCCAAACGATTTTCATATCAGAATTGATTCCAATAAGAACAACCAATCAAGTAGATGTTATATCCAGCCATAAGGTCTTCCACAAACCATACGAATCGAATCCTTGAAAATAATCCTGCATCTGGATAAGTCTTCATTATTCGGTCTAGAACCTGTCAGTGAGGGCAGACTTTAAGATTAAAGTCCGGCGGTTTTTAGACTTTGACAATAGAGTCTGGAGTTCTTCAGACTATAATACTTGAGTCTGCAAGTCTTCAGACTAGTCTTTTGGAAAGGTTTTGTCAGCTTCAAAACAATAAAGGAGTTTTCGCTAACAATCTCCCCATTTTTTATAGTGACAAAACTTTCCTACAGATTTGAAAATTTTTGACCTGCAAAACAACACTTAAAGCAAAACGTGATATCTTATAAAAATAAGTTGATTATGACTTGAATAGCATCCGATTCTGCAACCACAGAAAACATGTTAATCCTGCAAGATAAATAACTATCTAGTCACAATCAATATCACAAACTTAGTTACTGCAAGCGTAAAAAAGATTCAAAATCAAATAGTAGTCAAAAGTCCAAAGTATACCGGTCCAAAGTCAGTCCAAAACAAAACCAAAATACCAAGCAAAAAGTCATCAAAATCAAACCAAGCAAAAAAGTACCAAAAAAGATAAGTCAGGTCAAATCTACACAAACTCTCCCCATTTTTGTCAACAACAAAAAGTGAATAAAAACTTTAAAAAGAGTTGGGTAAAATCATGGTTGTTTGGGGATGCGAACGATCTGGAAATCCCCCATAGACTTGACAATCTCCTCCAGCTTCTTCAGAGTCTCATTCAGCTATTGAATATCCTCACCCTTTGCAGTTTCTTACACTTGAAGCTTCGGGGCTTGTATATGCTCTTGCAGAGAGTCTGAAGTAGACTTGAAAGCTGTCATGAGGTTTTCATCTTAAACTCGAAACCATATTGCTAACCTTGCAATTCCAAAAGGAGATCCAACACCCTTTGAAAGTCTGCTATTGGTTCTGGTGTAGCACCAGGTCCAGCCGAATCAATTCCAGGAGTCTTGAGATGTGAGGGAACATCAGCAATTCGATCATCAGGACTTGGAGTAGATGCCTCAATATCTGCTTCAGGGTATTGAGAGGCATAGATATCCTTTGGATTTGCTAGAGATCTACTAATATCACTAGTAAAAACAGGTGAAGAAGTACCTCTTTTGTTAGTTGCTCCCCCTGTTTCTGTGCCTTTAGGTGGAGAAAAGAATTCATCTTTCTGTTCTTGCTCTTCTTCAACACCAATGTGATGTTTTTCTCTTTCTTCTCTTGCATTTCCACTCCTTATCTTGTCCGATTCATCTGACAAGGATACAACAAATGTTGGCTCAAGAGAATCATCTTGACCCTCTTCTTCCTCTTCTTCTCTTTCTCTTTCTTCTTCCTCTGTTCTTCTTCTCTTTCTTCACTTCTCTTCTCTATCTCTTCTATTTCTCTGTTTTCTTTATCCTCTGGCTCCTCAAAACTAACAAAGTTCCTTAAATTTCTTAAGGCAAAAGCGGAGAGAGTGACATTGTCCTCATCTTCTTCATCTTGCAAGATAAGGGCTCTCCTCTTCTTGATTGGTGCGCTCATTTGCTCTTTGACTTTCCTCTTCTTTGCTGTAGAGTCTTGTTTAGTTTTGGCAAGGAATTTCTCCTTCATGCGCTCCAATGCCTTTTTCAGCTCATTCAGTCTCCATTTTGAAACCATCTTTGCTCCAACTACCATTGGAGCAATGGTTCAAACACCTAGAGTAGTAGGAAACTGAATGTTGAAGTGTCTGAACAGTCGAGCAACAAGCGCAGAGTAAGGAAGTTGCCCATTGTCCTTCACAACTATCCTATACATGTGCATTAGGATAGTGTGAGGCAGTGAGAACTTGAATCCGATGTTAATTGCATACATTAGCTTTGCTTTTGAGTGAGAAACATCAGTTTTTGAAGTGGATTTGGGTCTGATGCAGTTGATCACAATCTTGTGAAGCAAAATATTGGAGGCAATCATTCTAGAGTAAGAAATCCTGCCTTTAGCAAACCTGTCCCGAACAAGAGCCAAAGTTGCATGACCAATAGACACATTGATTGGTTGGAAACTCCCTCTTTCCACACCAATCACATCTACCCAAACAAAATCTATTCGCATATAGAAAAGACATATTTGAACAGAAATAAGCAATTAGTTCTGGGTAGGCGACAGATGTCTCTGAACATAATTGTTCAAGTTGAAGGAGTGCAAACTTCTCCCTCAGGTTCACCTTCAAAGAATCAAGAAAATCAAAGTTCACACTTCTAGGGTTCATCACCCCTCTCTTTAGCAGTTTTGAATAAGTCTTCCTGTGGTCCTTAGAACGAAATAAGTTCGTCTCCTCACCACGAACATTTGCAGTGACGCCCATCCTAGGCTGAAAATTCGTGTACATCCTTTCATCATTATCCTTCCCTTTCAGGCTGATTTAAAATTTTGAACCGTGGATCACTTGGAAAGTTGGCAAAAGTCTTTGCTGCCAAACCTACAAGCACAATGCCCATTCTTTCCATAGATTGCAAGGACAAAGTCTCGTTCTTGTACCCTCTCTCTTGTAAAACTCATCGATGAAGGTCATCGCAGTACCACCCTCCTTTAACTTAGAGTAGAGTTTAAAGAGAAATTCGGGTTTCGGCGTTCTTACGGGTTCAACATCTTCAATGATTTCTTATTTTGCTTGTTGGCGCGGAGGATCTTGAGTCCTTTGCTATGAAGAGTGATGTTGTTGAGAATGTTGTTGTTGTTGTTGCTGCTAAGGAGAATCCTCTTCCTCAGTTAGATCAAAATGGGTAGAACCCTCTGGCATGTACTATGGTCCCATGTTCGCAATTCTAGAAGACTTTCTCTGAAAAGACATTGTCATTGTCTTGGAGGATTTCTTGAACTTGTTTGTTGAAAAAGGTGAAAACTTTTTGGATCAAACTTGAGAGAAAATTAGAGAAAGTAGGATCTATGTATTCTAGGGTTTGAGTAAGTGTAAACAGAAAAGAAAAATTTCGATGGTATTTAAAGCAGATGAAACGGGGTTTACGAATTGTCACAAAGGAAAAAGTAAAACTGCCTTTTTCGAAAATGAAAAACTGCCATAAATTCAAAACTCGAAAAAGATAATTTCTAAAAATAAACTAAGCAAGTAGCAATTAAAAATAAACGTACATTTTCAAAACTTTTATCCTAAAATTAAATTACTTGCATTGAAAAATAATTAATTTACAGTCATAACTTTTGGACGTTCGAGTATGATCATCTCCAGACTTTAACCGGTAGAAGATATGATATTTAGTCTGGTGCGAATAGACTCAAATAGGCTTTTCTCTAGTGGTTTTGTAAATATGTCTGCCAACTGATTCTTCGAGTCAATGAACTGAATCATAACTTCTCCATTCTGAACATAATCTCTAATGAAGTGGTGTCAAATTTCTATGTGCTTTGCTCTTGAATGAAAAATTGGATTCTTTGTGAGATTGATGGCACCGGTGTTATTGCATTTGATCTCGGTGCACGATTCTTCAATTCCAAAGTTTCTTAGCCGTTGCTGTGGCATCCGGAATTTTGTGACGACCCTTAGATATACGATGGTCCGTGACTAGTCGACGGAAGTATCATCGGACTATGTCATCGGTATCATTTATGGACACCGTTTTATTTTCACTGTTGGACCAATGCGTTACGTTTAGTAATGGTCCGATCGTCGAGTAGATTATAGTCTTGCCGGAAAAAAAAATTTGCATAAGTTCAAGTGAGACCAACCCTATCCATACCTTGCCAACCCGTGTACATTTGTTCCAATGACACAACACAACTATACCGCCAAAGTATACATGAAATAAGAAAGGGATTTGGACTTTAATGCACTGATATTTTGTGGGCCGAATGAGGGAAATTTGGCCTTGTATTCACATCTTCCCCATCGATCATTATGCAGCATTGTCGAGTTCTCTCTCTCCATGCAAGTAATAAAATTGATGTTTATGCATGCATATAAGTTTAAGGATTAAATTTCTGAAGAAAGTGGGCCATATATTAGGGCCATACAACCACGGATTCGCTGGCCCAAATGACCCAAGAAAAAAAAAACTCTCCCTTAATTGTCGACAAAGCCAGTCAACAATTCTTGAAGCTTCTCCAACTTGGTTGACCGAAGCATGCCCAGCAACGGCCACGTTGCCCCCCATTCGGTGGCCAACGCATGGAGGAGGAACCGAGCGGAAGCCACGCTCTCTCCACCTGTCCATTGCAGCTTCAGCCACCTAAAATCCTGCATGCAAAGAATTTGTAAATCAATTAATCGAAGAAACCAAAAGAATTCTGAACTAAGGAGAGAGAGAGAGAAACCGAGAGTGAGCAGAGGGTGAGCGAGCGAAACAGAGAGAGAGTTCGAGTGAGCAGCGAGCGGTTCGAGCGAGTGAGGGCAGAGAAGGAAGACTGCCCTCCGTTCGTGCTCGTGATCAAGCTGCCACCGCCGTTGCTGCCGGTTTTTGCCGCCGATTGAGTCACGCACGAGGTCCCGAGCCTCCTGTTTTGTTTGCCGATCGAACTTAGGAGCGAGGCAAGTAGAAGTTCATTAATCTATGTTATGCATATTGTGATTATCTGGTGAAGTGCTGGTAGATTTGAGAAAATGCTAAATGGAAACTGCATGTTGGGTTTTTGGATGATTGAGTGCTGATCTGTGGAGGATTAAATGTATTGTTGCTGTTTTGTGTTGACTTGAGCTTGATGAGTACTAGATTGAAGTTAGAAGTCATTGCATGTTGCTTTTGAGTCTTGCATGTCTCAAAACTTTGGTGAAAGTTGGCTGTTTTAATTGAGCAAAGTGAAGTGATGCTTGCCAAGTGAAGAAATGAGGTGTATGTTGTGATGAGTGAGCTTATGGATGAATATATGCTTTGAGCTGAGCTGTGGAAGGTTTCTCTATTAATAAGAACTTGCTGAAAGTGTTCTTAGATGTTGTGGAAGAGACTTGAAGTGTTGTAAAGGAGATTGGTAGAGAAACAAATGGTTGGACTAAGCTAGAAATGAAGAAAACAGTATATGAAGATTCTGTTTTAGAGGAATATAGATAGAAAGTCTTGTTATTTGTGTCGCCTTGATTTATAATGATGAAAATAAGGAAGGGAACCATTTTACTTAAACATAACATCCATTAGATTGAGTTTGACATCTAGCTATAGCCATATGAATGTAAAAATATGAAGGTAGAAGTGAACCTATTGAAAACAGTGAACTGTTTCGTAGAGGATAGCTTGACCTGTGATGATTCCATGAATTTTCTGTAATTTTATAGATAGAATTGGACTTTGAACTCTTAATGAAAGTTGTAGGAAACATCCTTAGGAATAACATATCAAAATTTGGGAACAAGCGGACAAGATTTAGTTGGTGAAACGGATTTTCTTCTGTAGGTACTGAATCTGAAAGTTACTGCAGAATTTTGAAGGAAACAGCAAACTATTACTCTTTATACACAATGAATCTGACTTAGTGTCCTTATTAAATCTCTTCCTTTAGGTCTTATTTATAACATATCAAAATTTCAGAATTTTCTGAGTTTATTTAGGGATTATTCCGAAATTTTTACTAAGATTGTGCATTGTGATGTTTGAACTATTTTTGTTCCGAATTTGCTCAATTTGTCCCAAAGGTGAATGCATCTTGAGTTGTTTTTTGACATGATGATATTGACATTCAGCATATTATGAAATATTTAGATTTGATGAAGACTCATGGGACATCTTGTCATTGCATCAAAAAGTGTTTTTGATATTAAGATGTTAATTGTTGCCGTTGGACCCTCAGGTCAATGATGCCCCGGGAGTCGGGATGCCCAGAGGTTCGAATGAGTCGATGCCCTTTGGATGCCTGGTTGTATTATGAATACATGCCTAGAGGTTTTCCCCGGGAGCTTCAGGATGCCCGGTTGTATGCTTGTCGGTACATAAATCCGAAGGTTAGGGGTAACCATGTCTATGGTCCCCAGTGATTCCTCGTGATGCTAGGTGGGGTGCGAGATGCTCAAAGGTTCAAATGAGTTGATGCCCTTTGGATGCTCGGTTGTATTTTGAATACATGCCCGGAGGCTTTCGCGACGCCAGGTTGGGTGCGAAATCCCAAAAGGACACAAACATTGGTCCTCTGGGGGGATAAAACCGTTTGAATGATAAAATTGATGATTCTACTAAGTGTAAGTGTGGTTTGGTTATAGGACTAAATTGTATGGCATGGAATGGGACGTGTCATAACAGTTTGGCCTTATGATTGAGACTTGTGTGACTAGACATGATGCATCTTGTTTGTTGGAATTGCACTGGTCATTGCACTAAAAGTTTTATGGTTCCGATGCATACTCATTCCTTGATGAACTGTTTTTGTTTATCTTGCATGAATCTAGATATTGATGGTACTGCACGATATAGCTTAATGAATCTTTTACTACTGAGTGGTTGTACTCACTCCGTTTGGGGACTAACATTTCAGACTAGACAAGATACCTCTGCTGCCACTGCCACCAGTAGATGGACCGAGTGATTGAATATGACCACAAGGAGGAGGACAGCAGAGGAAGGAACTTTTGAACGTCGACACCGATCGATGGACTTTAAGTATACGACTGTTGGAAAAGATGTCGGTTATCTTTTGATATATAGCCGAGTATAGAAGACTACGACATTTTGGTATACCGACGAATGATGTCCATCTGGTTTAAGTAAATAAAAGTGTTTGGCTTTATCTTATAAAAGATTTAGTTGGTGTGCATTGTTTTCTGAATATAGGGAAGGGAGTTGTTGGATACGCTTCTGCCATATTTCTACGCAGGGACCGATCTAAATGATATAAACCCCAAGGATTTATGGATTTATCAATTTTTATGGTATCAGAGTAATAGACTTTAAGGTAAAGAAAAAGGTAAGCGTACTGTGGCGACCCCAACGGATCGGGGGCCGGTCGAGGGGTGCCACAGTTGCCTTATCCACAAAATTTGAGAACAACAACTTCCAAGAGTTACATACTCTACTTCTACTGTTGAAAGAGCTATAGTACTCTTCTTTCTTGAGAACCAAGACACTAGCTTGTCGCTCAGCAGTTGACAAGTACCAAAAGTACTATTTCTATCAACTTTACAACCTGTTAAATCTGCATCTGAATATCCAAGGAGAGTAAAGTCCCATTCTTCGGGATACCACAAATCTAGCTTTGGAGTGGTTGCAACGTATTTGATAATGCGTTTTGCAACACTTAAGTGAGATTTTTTGGGATCTGATTGGAATCTAGCACAAATGCAAATAATAAACAAAATGTTAGATCTAGATGTAGTAAGGTAAAGAAGTGAACCAATAATAGTCATGTAGAGCTTCTAGTCAACTTTCTTTTCTCCTTCATCTTTATCCAGCTTCGAAGACCTTGACATTGGTATCTAAGTCTTTTTGCAGTTCTCCAATCCAAATTTCTTGATGAGATCGTTTGCATATTTTTCTTGATGAATGAAAATTCATTTCTTCAATTGTTTAACTTGTAATCCGAGAAAGAAAGTCAATTCTCCCATCATGCTCATCTTGAATTCATCTTGCATAGACTTAGAAAACTTCTTGCATAGATTTTCATTAGGAGATCCAAAAATAATATCAACAACATATATTTGAACTAATAAAAAGTCTTTTCCTTCTTTCTTTATGAATAAAGTGGTGTCTACCTTTCCATTTTCAAAACCATTTTGGATTAGGAATTTATTTAACCTTTCATACCAGGCTTGAGGTGCTTGCTTTAATCCATATAAGGCCTTATTTAGTCTATAGACTAAATTTGGCTTTCTAGGATCCTCAAAACCAGGAGTTATTCCATATAGACTTTTTCTTGGATAAATCCATTGAGAAATGCACTTTTGACGTCCATTTGGAATAACATGAAATTTTTATAAAAAGTAAAAGCAAGTAATAATCTAGTTGCTTCTAATCTCGCTCTTGGTGCATAGGTCTCATCATAGTCTATCCCTTCTTCTTGCGTATACCATTTGGCCACGAGTCTTGCTTTGTTTTTGATCACTTTTCCTTTCTCGTCCATTTTGTTCTTGAAAACCCATTTAGTTCCAATAATAGATTTACCTTTTGGTTTATGAATTAGCTCCCAAATATCGTTAATGTTGAACTGTCTGAGTTCTTCTTGCATAGATTCGATCCAGCTTTAATCAAATATGGCTTCTTCTACACTTTTGGGTTATATTTCAGAGATAAGTGCTAGTGTGCTAGACTCTTCTCGCCTTTTGGATCTGGTGCGAATTCCTTCATCAATGTTGCCAATGATGAGTTCCTTGGGATGACTAGACTTATACTTCTAGTTACTGGTTGGTCTGAAAATCTGCTGATCCTCGACTTCAATTGAATCTTCTAGTTCTATTTGTTGCTGATTTTCAGAAGTCTGAACCACTTTGGGGGAAGTAGACTTTGTAAAGTCTGGAGCATGTTCAGATTCTTCAAGTTGAGTTTGATCCAGTTGATTTATCATAGAGTTTTGAAACTTGACATTCATAAATTCTTCCACAGATTGAGTCTTCTTGTTGAAAACTCTGTATGCTTTACTTGAGGTAGAGTAGCCAAAGAAAATTCCTTCGTCTGACTTTTCTTCAAACTTACTAGTTTGATCATTTGCATTTTTCAAAACAAAATACTTACAATCAAATACATGAAAGTAAGAAATATTTGGTTTTTTCCCTTTATACACTTCATAAGGAGTTTTCTCTAATATAGGCCTCAAGAACACTCTATTAATAATATAGCAGGCTGTTGAAACTACTTCAGCCCAAAATTGAGAGAAAATTTTACTCTCAATTAAGAGGGTTCTTGCCATTTCCTGCAATGATCTATTATTTCTTTCTTTCCATAACCCCATTTTGTTCTGGAGTGTATGGAGAAGAAAAAACATGCTGGAAACTAGATTCATCACAGAATTTAGTAAAGTCTTGATTTTCAAACTCACCTCCGTGGTCTGTTCGTATACTCGAAATAGCATAACCTTTCTTAATCTGAATTTTCTTGGCAAACTTTGAGAAGTGAGAGAATGCTTCAGACTTATTTGCTAAAAAGTAAACCCAAGTAAAACGAGAGTAATCATCCACGATTACTAGGCAGTATCTCTTTCCACCAATACTTTGAGTTCTAGTTGGTCTAACGAGGTCCATATGCAGAAGCTGCAAAACTCGATTAGTAGAAACTTGATTTAAACGTTTAAAAGAGTTTCTAACCTATTTTCCCAAAACACATGGCATGCATAATTCAGACTTTTAATAAGTTAAGTTGGGGAGTCCACGAACAAACTTCTTAGAGGAAATCTTGGCAATCTGCTTCATGTTAACATGACCAAACTTTCGATGCCAAAGGTTTGCTTTATCTTGAATGGATATTAGACACTGAGAACTTTCTAGTTTTATATCCAGAAGATAAATATTCCAATGTCTTCGTCTAGTGAAAGATTGAGAGAAATCTTTACTAGTTCCCGAACAAATGCCTTCTTGGAAATTAAACACAATTGACTAATGCTGAGTAGATTGTAATTCAAACCTTTCACCAAGGAAACATTGTTGATTGTGAGACTTTCAATCTTCATAGTTCCACGTCCAACAATTCTTCATTTGCTGTTTCCATCAAAAGAAACTTTTCCACCATTTATTTGCACAAGCTTTATAAAACAACTTGAATCTCCTGTCATGTGTCTCGAATAGCCACTATCCAAATACCATATGATCTTTTTCTTAATAATGACTTGCAATTGTAAAAAGAACTCAAACTTTCTTTGGTACCCACATTTTATTGGGTCTAGGGGAGTTAGTACTAAATACAGTATTTGTCCAATCCTTCTTAACAGGTCTCCAAACCTTGGGATATTCTTTCTCGAAATTTTCTAAACTGTTACACTTTGAACATTTGAGAGCACTTCGACCAACAAGTTTTACAAAAGCTTTTTAAAAATGGTTCTTGTAAAATGTTTTTGTAGGTCTTTGTTTGATTCTTTCTTTCACTTTTGGAAAATCAATTAAAGGAATGGTTTCTGGTGTCATACACAAACCAGATTTGTTGAAATAAGGTCTTTGTACTGAAAGAATTTTTTCTAACTTCTTAGATCCTTTTGAAAATCTTTTTGTGATATTTGAAATATCCTCTTTCAAAAAAGTATTTTCCTTCGAAAGAGAATATGCATTTTCTTTCAAATTAACAAAAATTTTCTCTAGATTTTCAAATTTTTCTTTCAAAAAAGTTTCACGTTGCTTCGCCTTAGAATTCTCCCTCTTCAGCTCAGAAATTCTTTTAAGAGATGTTTTAAGACTAAGACAAAGTTCATCTATATACTTTGAAACTTTAGCAGGAATTTTTAAATTGCTAACCTCGACTTCTTTGTCTGAGTCTGAGTCTGAATCTGTTTCAAAGTCTGAGTCTGATTCTGAATTTGCCATTAGACATATGTTGGCATATTCTTCATCAATTTTTTTGCATTCAGTATCGCTCCATGTTTCTGCTTTGAGAGCATTATTGTATTTCTTAGTTATTCCATTCTTTTTCTTTAATAGAGGGCAATTAGGTCTGATGTGCCCATTTTTTCTTGCATTCAAAGCAAATCGCGTCTTTGTTGACTTCATCATCCTTAGTTGATTTGGTCTAGAATTTTTCAGTGTCTTGCTTCTTCCAGTTGAATCTTCTTCCCTTTCTATTCAACTTCCTGAATTTCCTAATCATGAATGCTAGTTCTCTATCGTCCATGTCTTCTTCTGAATCTGTATCATTAGAATCATCGTTAGATTTTAAAGTAATTGACTTCTTACCTTTAGGATTTTCTTCCTCATTGATTTGCTCCATTTCATATGATTGAAGTGTGCCTACAAGTTCTTCTACTGAAAGAGGCATGATCATCTAGATTTCTCTAATTGAAGTCTTCATGTGATTCCAGCCCTTGGAGAGTCCACACAGCAGTTTATTGACCTTCATTGGTCTTGATATTGGTCGTCCTTGATATGCTAATCCATTTACAATTTCAGTGAAACGATTGAATATATTAGTAATAAACTCTCTAGGCTTCATCTTGAAGGCTTCATACTATCCAAGTAGAATATTGATTTTTGTTTCCTTTACTCAATCAATTCTTTCATAGGTAACATGCAATCTGTTCCAAACTTCTTTCGCTATTTCACTAGAAGAAATTCGATTATACTCAGTAAGAGATAAAGCATAGTATAAAGAGTAGATATCTTTAGCATCAAAAGCTCGTCTATTGGTTAATTTTTCTTGTGTCATTTCGCTAGCGTTTGCAACTTCTTTTCCTCTTTCTGAGATTGATGTAGTTTTGGGATTGATCCATTTTTCTACCACATCCCATTTCAGGGAATCTTTTGATCTTAGGAATGCCTTCATCTTATTTTTCCACACATTGTATTCCTTCCCATCAAAGTAAGGAGGTCTGGTGTTGCTTTGGCCTTCAACCAAACCTGGAGCCAAAATACTAGCCATAGATCTTTAACTCAGAAGTAAAAACACTTCAATAAAATGAGCACACATGCTCTGATACCAATTGAAAAGGCTAGTATCAGTATCTAAAGAGGGGTATATAGGTGTGTCACGCCTCGAACCTTGAGTGCGCCAACATCCTGCCGTGGTCATGCAAATGCGACATTCCCAGGTAGTGTCGTTGACCCCATTCATTTATTATTGCGCAAGCGAAACGTATTATAAAACCCCTGACAAAAACTCACGGGATAAGAAAGCAGATAAAACAACTCACTCATAAATAGACATGCTTTCAAAGGTAACTACACTAGGGTTTACACATATACCAAAAAAAGGCAATCTACAAAAGCGATAAGTCCTATGACCATTAGTCGGACTCGTTCTTTGATCCCACTTCTGATTGATCAGCCTCCGGGGGTTCCACCATCTACGGTCCTGAAATTTTGGCCCACAATGGGATGAGACATTTTCTCGGCAAGTTCAACCCCCTAAACCCCTATTAGAAAGAAAATACGCCCAAGGGTGGCCTAGCCACACTACATAGAGAACTTATCTCGCCTCAGTTCCTTCTTACAGGTTAGCACAATTCAAATCACTCAATCATAAATAGTAGTAAGAACTTAAACCACTGGAACGCCAACAATATCATTTCAAACGACCATAAGAGTCTGGATTATAAGACCAAATCGTTATGACACGTCCTATACCATGCCACACGATTTTGTCTCATAATCCAACCCGTCAATAACACTTAGCATGCAATCCAATTGATTATTCACTGCCACACAAGGGCAAAGCATACTCGCAGTTCGTCTATCTATTGACATTAATGCCAGGCATCGCCTCCCCCCTTGGAGCGCGGCTTCGTCACTACGTCGACGGCATTCCCGAAGGAGTGTGGGTCCAGTTGGCCTAGCCTCTACTACGACCCGCATTCGTTGTAAGAGGCATCCCATATAGGGGCAAGTCCGGCTCAACAGCCCTAGACAACTTCCTCTTAATTATCACACAACAAAATCATACTCAGCCCCATGACACTTTGCATTTCACTCAATGCTTCCACTTAAAATAGTGATCCCAGTCATTTTTCTTTATATTAAAAACATATGAGAAAGTAGTTGTGTGTGTGGGTACACTATCAAATTCGAACCAGAAAAACTAACACCATTCTTTTTCAAACCCCACTGTTTGATATAATACTTAAAATCCATTTTCAAAGTCAAACCCGACACCCGAGATTTTCTGAAGAAATCATATATTTTTCACAATCACCACTCAGTTTCACAATTCAATGATCAATTGCACAAATCATCACTCAATTTGCAATATCCACTCATCAAATTCATAATCTAAATACACAGTAGCGATTAGCACGAAATTCTGAGAAAATAAGGTCGACAAAATTTTCGAATTTAATAAATAATTAAATTTATTCCGAAAACAATTAAATAATAATATTTTAATAATTTCGAATAATAATATATTATTAAATTATTAAATAATTTCGAAATATTTATTTAATCCAAAATTACCTCATTAAAGTCAAATCACGGCTTATCATAATATAAACCTACTTAGCCTTAGTTAAACATACTTTAAACTAAACACCACTTTAATCTAATCTACTCTTAAATAAATTAAACTAACCACCTAATAACACTTAACATAAACTAAGCACCCTAAAGCATCATTAACCCTTTAATCAAAATTTAGTGAGCTAAACTCACTCGATTAACGAACCGAGCGACTCAAAACGATGGGGATGTCGCGGGGGTCGACTTTCCTCAAGGCGGGCCAAGCATCCGGGGTCGGGGAGCCGGCCAAAACGGGCCAAAATGCTGCTGTCATACCCATTTTCCAACTCTCTGTTCGCTACTGGTTGAGGGCGAATCCGGCATCGGTTGAGGCGGCCAAGGGCGGCTAAGGCTGAGCGAAGCTCCGGCGAGGCCGACGGAGGTGGTCGGGCGGCGGTCTATGGTGGCCGAACAAAACTGGGTAGAGGCGGCAGCTTGACTGGACGGGGCGGACGGCGTTCGAGCGAGCGAGAGGGAGACGAACGGCAGCACGGCGGCGAGCCGACGCAGGGTGAGGACAGCGTGCGGCGTGTGACAGCTCTCGGCGACGACAGCTGCCACGCTCGATGTGCTACCGGATCTAGGATCTCGAGCAATAGACGAGGGGGAGAAAGAAGGCGAGCAGCACGTACGCGGGTGAGCGGAGCGGCGAACGGCAGACGAACGGCGACGGCGAAGCCTCCGGCGGACGAGCGTTCGAGCGGGCGAAGGGGGCGGCGTCGGGCTGGCTGAATCGGTTGCAGCTCTCCCTCTTTGGCCTCTTTCTCTCTCTTCCCAAGTTCAAATGAAGAAGATAATGGTGATTGGTGCCTTTTTGAGATCTAATCTCCACCCTCCACTTGTCAAGCTCCCATCACTTGGCCCCAACCACCATGACATCAAGTGATGTCATCTTCCACTATCTCAATCCTCCACAACATCTTCCAATGGGTGCAATTTCCTTTTTCGCTATGGCATGAAATCTTGTACAACAATTCCTTCAATTCTATCTAATTCTCTTCCAATTGAGTCCAATTAAAGTCTATAAAATTAATCCAATGTCACCATACTTCAATTTACATAATCACTTGACCATAGAACCATCTTAGATCTCAAAAGTACGACGAAAAGCAGGCCTACCAATTTTCCGAATCAAATTAACCATACTTTGATTATTTTTTTGAAAAACTCGGTTTGCATGAAAAATCTTTCGAAGTGAGTTGATGTTTCTAAAATGATTTGTGACACACCCGGACTTCCAATTTTTGAATTCGATCTCGATTCATGGTTAATTTCACTCTGGCACGATATTAGCGCGTCTTGATCTATCGGGTATCTTTTAGAAATTTTTATGCATTTAACCCGTGGTTGATCAAGCCACAATGTACATCTTTGACACATTGGCGACTCTCGATTGTCGTGGTAATCTCAAGGTTTCAAATACGGACACAGGGTACCCAAACGACAGAAAAGCCGGTCCAGTACCGATCGATAAGAATTGTGCAATCTGGTGGAATCACCCACACTTGATCATATGCCTCTGTCGAGTCGACATATCTCCGGTCTTTAGTTGATTTTTAATTGTGCCGTAATAACCATTGTAGATTAGCTCGGTCAAAAGGTCGCTTCCTGGTCAAATTCTCAAGTTTGATGCATTAGAATTTCTTAACGGTTTCACCTGATATACTAGTTTTCACATGAGTGGCCGACTCAAGGAAAAGAACTATATGTGCAAAGATGAAATGCCCATATCAATTTACTGAAAATAGAATTGGAAAATCGGGATGTCAGAAGGTGTAAATAATTTTTTTTTACAAGACTTAGTAAAAGTAAATTGCCTTTAGAAGATAATAGAGTAAGTATGTAATCAATTTTAAACAATTATATAAAGCCACAAATTAAAGTAAGGAGTTCAAGAAAAGAGAATAGAAACACAAGGTTTATAGTGGTTCGGCTTAGATCAAGCTTACGTCCACTCTCTCGTAGTGACAGTCCACTAGCTGGATTTCACTATGAATCAAAAGAGATTTTACAGCTTGTGATCTCGACTTTCTAAGTGAAGAGTTTTTCTTGGTCTCTCATAAAGTCTCACTAAGAGTTTCTCTCTTTTCTATACAATTCTGAGCTCGATAAATGAGAAAGCAAAGAACTAGAAAGCTTCAGATTTTGAAATTTGTCTTTCACACACTTCTTCGAACAACTGGAGAGTCCACTTTGAATACTCCTCCATGTCTTCATGACCGTTGGCACTTTCCAAATGAGTTCTTCCAATCTACCCGTTGGACATAATCAATCAAGTAGATCTCGAGTCATTTTAGGAATGTGATGAAAGCCTATCAATCCTGCTCGCCCATATAATCCGAATCTTGATTTGCATAAGTAGAACCTTCCAAGTTTGTTTACCTTCCAAAGGATTTTCATATCGGAATTGATTTCAATAAGAACAATCAATCAAGTAAATGCTATATCCAGTCATAAGGTCTTCCACAAACCATACAAATCAAATTCTTGAAAATAATCCCGCATCTGGATAAGTCTTCATTCTTCGGTCTGGAACCTGTCAGTGAGGGCAGACTTTGATATTAAAGTCTGGTGGTCTTCAGACTTTGACAATAGAGTTTGGAGTTCTTCAGACTATAACACTTGAGTCTACAAGTTTTTAGACTAGTCTTTTGGAGAGGTTTTGTCAGTTTCAAAACAATAAATGAGTTTTCTCTAAAAATGCTCTACCGCCATTTAGCTCCCTGACAGAAGCGATTCGTCGCTTTGTCAATAATTCATGTAAAGCTGCCGTCCTCTTCAATGCTCTTATCGTGTTCTAATTTTTATAATTTTTTATAGGCACCAATCGATTAAAGCCTAATTTAAACTTTTGAAAGTTGAACCGATCGCATCGAAGGTTGATGCAACGTGTGCTCATCCTAGCCAAAGTTAGCAAGATTTCACCTCTCTTTCTTACCGACAGGGGATGGATACATCATGATTTTAGCCATTTTTCCAAAGTGCTCTCATTATTAGGGAAACGGACAAAAGCATACGAAACACAAAAGGTTCGGCAATTGGCAAGATTTCTCACCTCTCTTTCTTCAGGACACGTGATGGATATCCCATCATGATTTTTGCCATTTTTTCAAAGTGCTCTCGTTACGAGGGAAATAGACGATTAAAGAAAAAAAAACACTAAAAAAAGCTTAGACTTAATTCTATTAATAATCAATTCAATACTAAAATTTTTAATTAAATCAATTTAATATTAAATATTTTCATATTAGTATCAATTGAGTCCATCCAGTCAATTTAAATCGACAATTGCTAACATGGATATTAATCATCCAACATGATATGGCTGGTTGGATATTTTTTATAATCTTCTAATAACTTTTTGAATTTTTTTTTCTTTTTTTTTGCCTGTGCCAACACCAGCACAGAAATGAAGGTGAAAGAGAGTGCTGCTCTGACGTGGGTCTATTCCAGCGGGAAGTGAAGAGGAAGAGGCATGGAGGTGGAGGTGGAGATGGAGGTGAGTGGCAATGGACGATTCCTCTAGTATGAGTTTCTTTTTTCTTTTTTTCTTTTTTTCCTTTTACTTTTTTTTTTCTTTTTACCTAGATTTTATCTGGATAAAAATATCCTATTCCGGCTATTGAAAAAAATTAAGTGCTAGCCGACTGACAAAAATTTAGCCGACCAACCTGCTAGAGTTATTTGAGACTGACTTGACGATTTTAAATTTTTATTCAAAATAAAATTCACTTTGGATCATTTTCCAAATACGAAAGGTGTTACATAACTGGACTCCTCCAATCACGTGATGAACAGACGGGCTTGTGTCCGAGAAAAGGGAAATGATTGTTTCTGGTGAGGGGGAACTTCAATGCCTAAAATAGACGGTGTGAAAACGGAAAAGTTGATAGAGGAAAACTCATAGAGAAGACCCCAGATCTGAGCTTCGACTCGGCAGGGTACGGCGGGGGAAAAGTCACTTGGACCCATCAATGCTTAGCAATCTCTTGTTTGGTAGTGAATGAAGAAGGGGCTGGGTCCCTCGAATTGCAGGAAACCATTAGACCATCTATGTGAATCGTCTTTCCAATTTTGTTGGCTTTCAGGTATCCAGACCTTGCTACTCGACTAAAGATACATGCAACCAAAAAAAATGAAAAGGGAATTTGACCCAATACGAATATCAGAATTTCAAGGCGGATGTACAATAAGCGCAAAAAATCGAGAGAGAAAATTCGACTGATGCACACTTTAGGAGCAAGGGTAACTATGTTAGACATTTGCTTAAAGTGTATCCTGTCCTGTCTAAAATGAGATTTGCTTAAAGTGTGCGCTTACTAATCTCAATGTCGTGAGTCACGTGGGAGTGGAGAACTCGGTACTCGGTTTGGGATGGTGTAAAATGTAGAAAGGCTTATGTTCTTAGCAAAGCAAATAGATCTTTTACGAGAGGAGGGCCATACTCTCTCAATTTCCTTCGGAGCCAAAACAGCACGCATTTGAAATAACGATTGGGGATGATGCTGTTACGAACAAATTGCTCTGTGCCGCGCTAGTGTGGAAGATGTGGAAAGACGTTGAGAAGCCATTCATGCCTGCATGAGTGGCGATAATGCGATGACGTCTGAAGATATAAGCACGTGTATCTACGATGAGATTATGTTCAGAACACGTTCATGAGACTGTTCTGCGCCTGGCATGTGAACTTTGGCGTACGATGCATCCGTAAAATCTCGTGGAGTAATTATGAAAAGTACATGGAGAAAGACTGTAGAGATCGGATTGATACAAGAGTACATAGAAATCGGAGTATGTGAAAGGGATTATAGCACAAATGGACCGAAAATTCAATTGAATGTACAATATTATTCATGAATTTTTAATTTGTGCAATATGATTCCTGAATTTTGATTTAATACGCAATCCCATCTAATGTGGTTCTTTAATTATTAGTAAACACTTAATATAATCCCTAGATTCATATAACAATATTTAAAAGTTCAGATATCACATTGAATATTGAACATTATATCAAAGTTCAATGATCATTAATATTATTTTTCCGACAGCAGGATATGTGAATTTTAGAGTTGTGTGTTGCATGACACATAGAACGCCGGGAAGGAAGTGAGAAATGTCGGACGGCGTTGTCCTTGTAATTCAAGAAACTGACGGCATGGGAAAGACACGTGTGTGGAGGACCAAACAGCAAAAAGGAGAGACTACCCCAGCCAAAAGGAACTAGTCTGCGAAAGAAATCCAGACTCTTAGAGGACTCGTCCTAGATTTTTCTTTTGTTATTTCCCTTTTCGCTTTTCGTGTTCAATTCAATTGTTTTTTCACTTGTCATAATCGTGGACTAAATAATATACCGCGTGCGTGATTCCTCTTCACATCCCGTAATCACGAAAGAAAAAAAAAAGGCATAGACCGTCTTTTGCAATTTAATGGAAGGTGATGGGGGAGAAGAAAGGCGCACTACTCGCCTCTCTCTAGTTAAACAGCTTCTCCTCCTTCGCAAGCATCGTCGCATTTAGCTCTTTTTTTTAGTTACGTTCCTGTTCCTTTTCGACTCTGTGCGCCTATTATGCTCCCGAGGTTTTGCTCCTCGTGTTAATACACTGACGTGAACTCGTCGCGGCTCTCGAACGAAGATGATTGGTTCTTGTCCTGCTCGTCATCCCTGAATTCAGTTAAGATTGAGATCCGATGATTTGCAAATAATGATGGACATTTCATGGCTGCATGATAGTGCTGGTTGTAATGAGATTCTTGTTGGGAGTGATCGGTTTTGGAATGTGTCGATTGTAAGATTGGAATAGAGAACCTATCCTATAAGTCCTGATTTCGAATTGGGAATAGGACTGGTTATATAGTTGGCTGTCAAATATGATTAGTAAAATCTTTTAAATTGAGTAGTCTTGTTCCTCTACTTCAAACTGGAAGTCATGGTTTCCATTCTCCCGAGTTGCATGTCACTATTCTTTTTTAATAAGATCCATAAGACCGGTTCTAAGCCGATGTGACCCTTATTTGGTTCTAGGGTTGAATTGGTCTACATAAGAATTGGGAACCGAACAAGTTAAACACCATTTTTAGGGTTTCGAAATAGAGAATCAGACTGATTCTTCCCGAAACCAGCCTAGAACCTATCAAGTAAGGTTCGTCTCATTCGATTCTCTGATTGAATTGGCTCGATTGCTCACTCCTAATTTTGGCTAACACATTTACTTTTCTAAATTTGAAGCGATGAATCAATCCTCATTTACATTAATTTAGTGATTTGGAATATTGCAGGGGTAAATGGCACCGGATATCATAACTAAGCAGCACTCAGCGGAGAAAATAAACAGTATGGAGAATCTGAGATATGAAAAAAAGCTCCAGTACCTGAGGGAATTAGCAAATGGAGATTCCATTGCGAACAATCTCATCAATGCAATCAAATCGCGCGGCAAGAAGGAACTTTGCCAAGCGGCCGAGGAAGTAATCTTGGTGCTAAATTCTCAAAACCTACCCGACGATCAAAACGCCGTCCTCTATCACGTCAAGAAGATGGTCGAACATCTGAACCAAATAGTGCTATCGGACGCGTTCCGCTGTCCCCAAGATGATCCTAATTTCACCGCTCGGGTCAAACGGGTGCAAGACACGCTCGAGGATCTTGCAAATGGCCTAGGATGGAAGATCGATAGTAATATCGATAGCAATGCCATAAGCGAAAGAAAACCCGGAGAGAACTCAGAGACGGGCCATACAAGTCGCTAGAGCTAAAGCCTCATCAGATCGTAACGGAGGAGCGACGGAGAGCTGTCGTGTTCAATATGCAGTACTTTCTTCCTAGGAAACACAGAAGGATATCCAGAGAAGGCCGCCGACGTCATTCTACAGGTGGCGGTCGCACTATCTAGAGCTCCAGAAGAACCAGAACCCACCAGGAACCACCAAGCACAACTTAAACATAATCAGAGAAGGAAGCGAAAATTTTTACTGGTCCTGAAGTCGACGCCAAGAGAGGTGGCGGCGGAATTGTTCGAAGGAGGAATGGTCAGGATCATGGAAATCAAAGCAGGGGAAAGACATAAGGAATTTCCTTTGATAATTTACCAATCTCTTGACAAGGAGAGATCCCTCAATCCTCGCAAAGATCTCATGCTTTTTATCCATAGCACACCTGTGACATCCTGAAATTTCAATTCTGTTTTCAATTAAATAAATTAAGCCTTTCATCGACGCACATATAGTGTTATTCTCTAAGCTGATCACTCATGAGATAACCAGACTATCTGGGAAAGCCATTAAAGGATTTTAATGCAAAAGACTTGACAATTTGACCATGAATCGACTACTTGACTGTGCTCATCTACAAAGATCATTACGGCATAGTTAAAAATCGATTAGAAATTAGAGATAAGTCGTTTCGACTAAGATAGATGATCAAACTATAGGTGATGCCACCAGATTGCAAAATTTTCGTCGATCGGCACTAGGCCGATTTTTCTGTCTTTTTGGTATCCTGTGTCCATATTTGAAGTCTCGATATTTTCACGACAACCGAGAGTCGCCAATGCATCAAGAGGTACATTGTGACTCGAAACAAATCGATCATGGGTCAATTGCACCAGAAAATTTTAAAAGCTGCTCAGTAGGCTAGGTTACGCTAAAATCGCGCCAGATTGAAATTAACTACGAATTCGAATATGATTTCAGAAATTGAAAGTTCTGTCATGTCATGAGTCATTTTAAGGACATCGACTCATCCTCCGAAGATTTTTCTGCAAACCAAGATTTTTGGCGAAAAGTCAAAATATGACCGTTTTTGTTCGAAAAATTCAAGGGACCGTTTTCGATTGCATAATTGTGATGCAAGTTGGTTCTATTGGCAAGGAAAAATGTTAATTTGATCGAGGAAACGTTGGTGGAATTTATGGGAGCCGAATTGATTTAATTCAAGTGGGAATTGAAGTGAAATTGGGAGAAACCAAATGCAAATTCGTAGCCCCCCATGCCCTCAACCTTTGGACCATCTCATTAGCTTCTAAGGAAAGCTTTGGGGCTGGAAAATTGCTGAGGAAGCCAGCCAGCCATGGTAGGACCATTTCAAGGGGACAAAGGGGTAGGATTGAAGGATTGGAGGGACCCTCTTGACTTGTTGTTCCCCCCTTCTTCTCCATCCGGTCGACCCCTCCATTTCTAGCATGCTTGAAGCCTAAAAAAAAAAAAAAAAAAAAAAAAAATCAGAAAACCAAGCAGAGCAACCCCTTCTCCGTCGCACGTCCGTTCGTCTGCTGGAGCCACCGCTTGCGCCACCCGAGCTTGCTCGTCCACCAGCCGCTGCTCGCTCGTGCCCACACACTGTCTCGCTTCCTGCGCCGTCCAGTAGCTGCCTATCGTCCGCCAGGCCATCGTCGGAGACTCCACCACCACTGTACATTGTCGTCTAGCCGCCGAAAGTCCTGCCGTTGCGGCTGCTGCCTGTTCCTCGCTGTTTCGGCCCCAACTAGCCGCTTAGCCTCTTCCTTGGCCCACCGTCCAGAATCGAAACCCAGCAAGGGTCTTGAAGTTTCAAGGCCCATTTCCGAGCCCTTCCCGGCCTTGCTTAGTGCCCCCGCTTTAGAGTTTGTGGCCCGTCTTGGCATCCACGTCGAAGTGAACTCACCGGCTCGCAAATCCAATGAGTTTACTCACTAATCTCCACTTATTGAGTTAATTATACTTAATGGTTGATTAGTTTAGGCTAAGTATGGTTTAGGTGGTTAGTTAGAACAGATTAGCAATTTAATTGTTCGATATTGCATGTTAGGTGATCAGAGTAGTGCAATTAGCAAATAGATAGGTCGTAGTATTTATTTAGATAGGTTCGGAAATTTTTCGGGCCCATGCCTGCTTTAGTCCATAGAGAGCCTTTTTCAGTTTGAAGACTGAGTCTGACTTTCTTGGATCCTCAAAACCAGGTGGTTGTTCCACATAGACTTCTTCTTGGATAAATCTATTTAGGAATGCACTGTTTACGTCTATTTGGAATAACTTGAAATTTTTATAGCAAGCAAAAGTGAGTAATAATCTAATTACTTCTAACCTTGCTACTGGTGCATATGTCTCGTCATAGTCAATCCCTTCTTCTTGCTATATCCTTTGGCTACGAGTTTTGCTTTGTTCCTGACCACTTTTCCTTTCTCGTTCATCTTGTTCCTGAAAACCCATTTAGTTTCAATAATAGACTTACCTTTAGGTTTAGGAATAAGTTCCCAAACATCATTAATACTTGAACTGTCTAAGCTCTTCTTGCATAACTTCAATCCAACTTTCTTCAGCCAAGGCTTCTTCTACGTTTTGGGTTCAATTTCAGAGATAAGTGCTAAAGCACTAGATTCTTCACGCCTTTTGGATCTGGTACGAATTACTTCATCGATGTTTCCAATGATGAGTTCCTTGGGATGACTTGACTTATGTTTCCAATTGCTAGTTGGTCTGTGAGTCTGCAGATCCTCTATTTCAGTTGAATCTTCTAGTTCATCTTGTTGTTGAACTTCAGGAGTCTGAGCCACTTTGGGAGAAGTAGACTTTGTAGGATTTGGTGTAGGTTCATATTCTTCAAGTTGAGCCTGATTCATTTGATTCTGTGTTGAATCTTGAAACTTGACGTTCATAGATTCTTCCACAGATTGACTCTTCTTGTTGAATACTCTATAGACTTTGCTTGAAATTGAGTAGCCAAGGAAAATCCATTCATCTAATTTTTCTTCAAACTTAGTAGTTCTATCATTTGCAATCTTTAAAATAAAGCACTTACAACCAAACACATGGAAATAAGAAACAATTGGCTTCTTTCCTTTGAATAACTCATAGGGAGTTTTCTCCAGAATAGACCTTAAGAATACTCTGTTAATAATATAATAAGTTGTAGAAACTGCTTCAACCCAAAAATGAGAAGAAATATTACTTTCAATTAAGAGTGTTCTAGCCATTTCCTGCAAAGATCTATTTTTTCTTTCCACAATCCCATTTTGCTCTAGAGTATATGGAGAAGAGAAAACAAGTTGAAAACTAGAGTCATCACAGAATTTTGCAAAATCTTAGTTTTCAAACTCACCTCTATGGTCTGTCCTAATACTTGAAATAGTATATCATTTTTCATTCTAAACTTTATTTGCAAATTTTAAAAAATAAGAAAAGGTTTTAGACTTACTTGCCAAGAAGTATACCCAAGTAAAACGAGAATAATCATCCCTAATTACTAGGCAGTATCTCTTTCTACCAATACTTTAAGTTCTGGTTGGTCCGAAGAGATCCAAATGCAGAAGCTGCAAAACTCGATTAGTAGAAACTTTTTTTATAGGTTTGAAAGAGCTTCTAACCTGTTTTCCCAAAACACATGGTGTGCATAAGTCATATTTTTATACATCAAATTGGGTAGTCCACGAACAAGCTTCTTAGATGAGATCTTGGCAATTTGCTTCATGTTGATATGGCCAAGTTTTCTATGCTAGAGATTTGCTTCATCTTGAATGAATATTAGACACCGAGAGCTTTCTGGTTTTATATCCAGAAGATAGATATTTCCATGTCTTCATCTAGTAAAAGATTGAGATAAATCTTTACTAGTTCCCGAACAAATGCCTTCTTGGAAGTTAATTTTGAATCAAGTGTCACACAATTGGCTGATGCTAAGTAGATTGTAATTTAAACCTTCTACTAAGGAGATATTGTTGATTGTAAGATTTCCAAATTTTATAGTTCCACATCCAACAATCATTCATTTGTTATTTCCACCAAAAGAAACTTTTCCTCATTTTATTTACACAAGTTTTATGAAACAACTTGAGTCTCCAGTCATGTGTCTCGAGCTGCCACTATCTAAATACCACTTTACATTTTCTGGATTGTGACCTGCATTTATAAAAAGAACTCAAGCTTTTTTTGGTAACCACATTTTCTTGGGTCCAAGGGAGTTAGTGCAATATACAGTCTTTGCCCATTCCTTCTTAATAGGTCTCCAAACCATAGAACATTATTTCTCAAAATGTTATGAGCTATTACACTTTGAACATTTGAGAGCACTTTGGCCAACAGGATTTACAAAAACTTTTTGAAAGTGATTTCTGTAAAATGTTTTTGTAAGTCTTTGTTTAATTCTTTCCTTTACTTTTGGAAAATCAATTAAAGGAATGGTTTCTGGTGTCATACTTAAACCATATTTGTTGAAATATGGTTTTTGAATTGAAAGAATCTTTTCCAATTTCTCAGATTCTATTGAAAACTTTTTGTAATATTTGAAATATCCTCTTTCAAGAATATGTTTGCCTTTGAAATAGAGTTTAAATTTTCTTTTAAAACAATAAAACTTTTGTCTAGATTTTCAAACTTTTCTTTCCAAGAGATTTTCTGTTACTTTAGTTTAGAATTTTCCCTTTTAGTTCAGAGATCCTTTTAAGAGAGGTTTTAAGACTAAGACAAAGTTCATCTATGTACTTCGAGACTTTAACAGGAATATTTAAATTACTTACCTCAATTTCACTGTTTGAGTCTAAGTTTGAATCTGTTCCAAAATCTGAGTCTGGTTCTGAGTTTGCCATTAGCCATATGTTGGCATACTCTTCATCACTTTCCTCACATTCTGTATCACTCTATGTTTCTGCTTTGAGAGCCTTCTTGAACTTTTCAGTTCTTTCTTTCTTTCTCTTCAACAAAGGGCGGTTAGGTCGATGTGTCCTTTTTTCTTGCATTCAAAACAGACCACATCTTTGTTGATCTCATCATCCTCAATTGATTTGTTCTGGAATTTTTGAGAACCTTGCTTCTTCCAGTTAAATCTTCTTCCCTTCCTGTTCAGTTTCATGAATCTTCTTATCATGAGTTCTAGCTCTTCATCATCCATGTCATCTTCAAAGTCTGTATCATCAGAATCATCGTTAGATTTTAAAGCAATTGACTTCTTACCTTTGGGATCTTCTTCCTCATTAAGTTGTTTCACTTTGTATGACTGAAGTGTGCTTACAAGCTCATCAACTGTAAGAGGCATGATCATTTGGGTTTCTCTTATCGAAGTCTTCACGTGATTTCAATCTTTGGATAATCCACGCAGCAATTTATTGACCTCCATTGGTCCTAAGATTGGCTGTCCCCGATATGATGAACTGTTCACAATTTTTGTGAAACGACTAAACATGTCAATAATGAATTCTCCTGGTTTCATCTTGAATGCTTCATACTGTCCGAGTAAGATATTGATCTTTGTTTCTTTAACTCGACCAATTCCTTCATAGGTAACATGCAATCTATCCCAAACTTCTTTGGCTATTTCACAAGATGAAATTATGTTATATTCAGTAGGAGATAAAGCATAGTATAAAGAGTAGATTGATATAGCATCAAGAGCTTGTCTCTTGGTTAGTTCTTCTTGTGCCATTTCGCCAGCATCTACAGCTTATTTTCCTCTTTTTGAGATTGATGTAGCTTTAGGAATGATTCCCTTTTCTACCACATCACATTCCAGAGGATCTTTTGATCTTAGGAATACATTCATCTTGTTTTTCCAAACATTGTATTCCTTTCTATCAAAGTAAGGAGGTTCGGTGTTACTTTGGCCTTCAACCAAACCTGGAGCCAAAATACTAGCCATAGATCATTAGCTCAAAAGTAAAAACACTTCAATAAAAAGAGCACACGAGCTTCGATACCAATTGAAAGGGCTAGTAAGATCACCTAGAGAGGGGTGAATAGGTGATAAAGAAATTTTTATGAAACTTCAGAGTAATTTGCTAGCAACGTAAACGGTAGTAAATAGTGATATGAAGCTGTTAATTAAAATAAGGAGTTTAAGGGAAAGAGAATAGAGACACAATATTTATAGTGGTTTGGCTTAGATCAAGCATACGTCCACTCTCCCATGCTGACAGTCCACTGGCTGGATTTCACTAAAGATCAAAAGAGATGTTATAGCCTTACGTCCTTGACTTTACAATGTAATGACTCTACTACACTTCTTCAAAGTCTCACAAGTGTATGATCTCTCTTCTGAGTACAAATAAAGCTTTACAATTGAAACAACAAAGAACTAAGAGCTTCAAACTTTGGAATTCTTCTTTCACGCACACACTGGAATAACTTGAGCATCTTCCTTATATACTCCTTCATGCATTTACGACCGTTGTCACTTTCCAAATGAGTTCTTTCAATTTATCCGTTGGACAGAATCAATCAAGGAGATCTCGAGTCATTTAAGGAATGTGATGATAGCCCACCAATTCTGCTTACCCACACAATCAGGATCTAGGTTTCCATAAGTAGAACCTTCCAAGTATACTTTGCCTTTCAACAGATTTGATTATTCGAATTGATTCAACAAGAATAATTGATCACGAGGTCCTATCTCCAGCCGTAATATCTTCTATAAACCGTACGAACCAAATCCTTAAAGATAAACTCACATCTGGATATGTCTTCTTTTCGTCAGTCTGGAAACTATCAGTGAAGGTGAACTTTAAGTCTTGAGTCTTGCGGTCTTCAGACTTTGACGACAAAGTCTAGAGTTTGTTCAGACTTTAACATTTGAGTCTGGAAGTCTTCAGACTAGATTGATGTAAACGTTTTGTCAACTTCAAAACAATAAAAGAGTTTTCTCCAACAGTCTCCTTCGGCAATCCGAACTTGATAATACCCCGATCGAAGATCAAGCTCGGAGAACCATCGGGCTTCCCCGAGCTGATCGAACAAGTCCGCGATGAGCGGGATTGGGTACTTGTTCTTGATGGTGAGCTTGTTCAAAGCTCGGTAGTCTATGCACATATAGAAGGATCCGTCATGCTTCTTTTGAAACAACACCAGAGCACCGAACGGAGCCTTGGACATCCGAATATATCCTGTTTACAGCTCTTCCAACTCGGGTGGAGCCATGCGATAGGGTGCCGTGGCTGGCAGTCAAGCATCGGGCACAAGCTCAATCCAATGGTTGACTTCTCTCTGAGGAGGCAGCTTCTTTGGCAGCTTGGGCGGCATCACATCTTGGAAGACATCAAAGACTCAGGACACCTCTTCCGATACCTCACTTTCTTCTACGCCCTCCTCCTTTAATGCTGCCAAGAAGGTCACCTCGCCCTTCTTCAGCCCTTTAGATAGCTGCATGGTTGATAGCATTTTCCTATCACGTCCCAATTCGCGGTAGATCGGGACCATGCATTGGCACCGCTTGTCTAGGATACATATGCAATCCGCAAAGGGCATAACGCTCACATTGATTCGATCGAGGAATCCTAAATCGAGTATGAAATCATAGTCATCAAGGGGGATTAACATGATATCCTCTTTGCTGGTCCATGGACCAAAGTGCAGCTCCACGCCCCTAGCCATGCCACTAGTCGGGACTTCCTTGGAGTTCACCGTTTTAAGCCAACCGGCATCACTTGTCTTGACCGGAAGATTCAGCTTCTTTGTGGCTTCTTTGGAGATGAAAAGGTCGGACGCCCCGGTATCCACGAGTGCACTCATCGTGGTACCTCTGATCTTCACGTCCATGAACATCATTCCTTTGGGTTCCTTGGCCTTCTTGGCCTTGATCGACCCAAGGATCCGCAATGATCCCAGCCGTGCCTCCTCTCACGGTCCATCCTCTTTGCACAAGGCTGCCAGCTTCCCTCTTTTCGGGCAATCTCGGGCCATGTGTTGCTCGTCGCAAAAGAAGCACTTGTAGGTGTGTACCTTGCGATGATATCCTCCGCTACTCGACTCAGGTTGAGTCTTGGGAGGGACCATGGGTGGTATGCCTACATTCGGACGGTTGTATCGGTTCCAATCTTTCCCACTAGTGGCTCTTTCTCTAGGTTGAGAGTCTGGCTTGGCTGAGGGCGATGGTTTATATTCCACGAGGGATTCGGCCACAGAAGTAGCCATTGAGAGATTTGTTGCGTTGCACCGCTTAAGCTCTTGCTTGACCCATGGTTTGAGTCCACTCATGAACTGGTGGAATGCCTCCGTCTCGATCATGGGCGGGATTTGGAGCAGTGGCTCCGAGAACTGCTTCACATAGTCACGGACTCCGCCTTTTTGCTCTAAGCGCTTGAGTTCCTTGCGAGCTTCCTCCTCCGCATAAGCGGGATAATAGGTTCGCCGAAATTCTCGATGAACCGAGCCCAAGTCGTGATAGGATCACCATTCCTACCATCTGACCTACGACGCCACCATAACTACGTATCATCAGCTAAATACATGGCTGCGGTGCTTACCCGGATTACGTCGTCGGTCATTCCCATAGTCTAGAAGTAGTGTTCTATGTACTACAGGAAGTTGTCCACGTTCTTTGCCACCCATGAGCCCTTGAACTCTTTTGGCTTGGGTGCATCGGCACGTGGTTGCACAGTGATCACCCCATTCACGCGCGCAACTTCAAGCTCGACGAGCTTGCTTTTCATCTCGGCCATTTTCGCGTGCATGGCCATGATTGTGGCCTCCCAAGTCTCATCTCGCTGCTGTAGCTCGTGCGTGATGGATCCCTACACTTCAACACGGAGCTCTCCCATGCCAGCCTAGAGTTTTTGCATTTCGGCCAAGAACTCCTCCCTACTGATTTCCGCTCATTCAATGGTCTGGTGTAGGTCGTCCATCATCGCTTGGACGTCCGTGACGGTCTCCTCTAGGACCGTCATTCGATTCTCCAGATCCCCCTTCGGATCCCTCGAACACGAGGTAGCACGGTTCTTCTTCAACCGGGTGATCTTCTTGGCTGGACGCCCATGATCTTCTCGATCACCGCCTTGAACGACCGGAGCATCAGCACGGGGATTGGCCATTGCGCTCGGAACGAAGGCTCTGATACTACTTGTCACAAGTTAGTCGATTACAATCGATCAAAACACCGTGCAGCCTTAGGATTATCGATCCCAAGTTAGCCTTACGCACACACGCTTGAACACACGAGTCGGATGGGCAAAGAGAGTGTATATTCACTTGTGAATGGACTAGTTACAATGAGGGAGAGAGATCCCTATTTATATAAATGTGGGTCGCATCTCAGCCGTTGATCGTCCCTCCGATCCAACGGTGCATTTTGAATTCGTATCATCATTACAAGGCTACATAGCAGGCTACTTGATGGCTACACACGACAGGCCCTTGGAAAGACCATAGGCATGTGTCAGAAGCAAGATCGGGGTCTATAGGGCCGTCTGACACAAGAGCAACTAAACGGTCACGAGCTGCACATGGGCTAATCGAGCATTGCTCATGGGTCATTCATGGATCGTGCATGAGCCTTTGCTCGTACCGCTCATGGAATGATCGTGGGTCGGTCGTGGCCTGTTCTTGGGCAACCCTTTGTGCATGACACGGCCTATCACGGACAGTCTTGGATCATGCTCTGTCCGTGGGCCATGTCACATACATCTAGGCTTTCTACATAATGCCCAAGCTAACATGTCTAACTCAAGTAGAAAAGGTCTTCCTAACATATAATGAGGATCTCCCTAAAAACATCATCCTTTACCATATTGAAGCTAAGTGCACAACAATTTACCCAAAAGCTTAAACTATCAAAATATGCTGATCGAAGTTTTTCATCTTGTGTTTAGGTAGATGCAGGTCCTCTCCCACATCTATATATAAGAGGCCTATAATACTAGAGAGAGAGCTCCTAAGCCTACAAAGGTAAGAGTAAGACTCTTCACTCTCTTCTGTTTCATCATATCACCCCTTGGATATTGAATTCAACATTCTTATTGTTACATCCGTAGGGGTTTGAAGAGTATTCTCTTTTCCTTGATCTTTCCAATGCAGAACTGTTAGAGGAGGAAGAACAACGAGAGAAGTTCGACCTACAAAAAGATCATGGCCATGGAGAGGTACTTAGCAGCCATAAAAGCAAAAAAAAACAATTCAACCAAAGTTGGAGGAGAACAAACTTAGGTTGTTGCACATAAAAGAGCCTCTCAGCAATTGGAATGAGTGGGCTGTATTGACCTATGACCATAACATCGTTGGAAACTTACCGATCGGGGAGAACAATCTTCTGCGCAGAGAGTTGGGTTATATGAGAGAAAGCTTAAGATGCTCACTGCTATGTATCCTGATTGGCCTCCTTTTACTGCACCAATATCTGATGTTGTTGACCTTGATAGTTTCATATCATCACTAGAACCCGATCCGTATAACTAATTATAAGTAGCAGTACAAGTGTCTGTGACTCATGAAGAGTGTGTGAAAGTTCTTGACAGCATGGTCTTTGTCCATGTCAAGAAAAATACAAAGTATAGTAAGACTCTCTATTAAGTCGGTACATTATGTGACGTAATAGACTACAAATGCCAAACAGGCCTCTGAACGAGCGTGCTGTATTTGACATTCAATATGAATTTGCCCCATCACTTAAGTATACTGATTTGGAGCATAAGCATCATGGAGCTGATGATGTCCTTGAAAACTCAGAGGAGGATTTTGCATTTCATGAGTCAAAGTTAGTGCATTTGGATTAATATGTTACAAGTGGGTTGTTAAGTTACTTTAATTAAGTTTCCTTTGTTATCAGAGTTTTATTTCATTTTTTACTTACATAAGGGTATTATTGTCATATACAGTTTATATTCAATATAAATACAATGGGTGTAGGGTTTCGACTACGAAAAACTACAGCCCTCTCTTTCTTTCTTTTACGTTCTCCTTCTCCTCCTTCTCTCTTCCTTCTTTCTCTCTTTCTACTTGCTTTGCGGGTTCTTTGATCAACTTTGTAACATGGTATCAGAGCGGGTCTAACTACCTGATTACTTGATCCTATTGCTGGTTTGAGAGTCTCCTAGGGTTGGTGCACAGCCACCTAAAGCTACAATTTTTTTATCTGTTTTCTAGGGCTGAGCGCGGTTCCGGTTACCGGGAACCGGAACCGAACCGGAAGAGGGTCCGTTCGGTTCCCGGTTCCAAGGGGGACCGGTTCCGGTTCCGGTTCCTTTTTTCTGGGAACCGGAACCGGTTTCGGAACCGGAACCGGTTACTTAGGGCAGAAAGACCCGGACGCCCCTTCTCTCTCTCTCTCTCTCTCTCAGACTCGCCCGTAGCCGCCCCGTCTCTCTATCTCTCAACCTTAATCCCGCACCCGCACATTCCCTCGCCCCCTTCACCGGCGTCACCCGAGCCACCGGCCATCTCCGCGCCGCACCGCCGCGTCTCCACCTGCGGAACCCGCGACCGCGAATGCTGCTAGCGGTCCGATCTTCCACCGCCTTGCAGCCATCCGAAGCGCTACCCCCCGTCGCTGTTCCCACGCCCCGCCTTGTTGGTCACCGTCGCTCGCTCTGCCGGCGCCAACGCCCTTTGCAGCCATGACCCGGCGCCCATTTGCTCCTACTTTGCCCGCTACAGCCCCTAGCTCCGCCGGCTATCCCTCTCACCCACGAGCTCCGCCACGCAGCAAAACGCCTCCGCGCCCCTGCTCACCCGCGATTACCGCCGGGCTGCAGGCCGTCCCTACTCTGCCGGTGAGCTACGCTTTCTTGAAATATGTGTAGAGTGACCGCAATTAGCTCTATCTTATTCTTTTTGTATTGTTCTTTCTCTTTAGTTGCGGGGGTCTATTTCCATGTTGAGGGGGGCTTTGTTTTGTTGTCTGTGAGTAGGTTGCTCGATTTTTTGAAGTTGTGAGAGTGGTGACAATTTCGGATGTATAGAATGCGAAAAATTGAAGTTGTGAGAGTGGTGCTCTGGTCTAGTGTACTGTTCTCGAGAAAAACAGCTCGACCTTGGATGTTCTAGTGACTTGCATGTGATATTCTAGTTGAAGTTTGGCTTCGACCTCTAAATGAAAGTTGTAAAGGACTTCTTGGAGTATAACATACTAAAATTTGGGACAAAACAAACAAGTTTAAGTGGGTGAAATCGTTATTCTTTAGAAAGACTGGATCAGGAGATTTTGGGACCGACCCTTGATGAATGCATGGACTATAAGGCAACCTTTTTGTCGAAATTTCACTTCGGTTTCTTAACAAAAGTTGTAAAGGACATCCTGAGGTACAACATATAAACAATTTAGAGAAAAAAAACAAGAATAGGTAGGTAAAATCGTGGTCCTTTGGAGATGGTTAGATCTGGAATTACGGTACTACGAACAGGGATTTTAACCGTCCATATTTAATTATCTAGGACGAATTTGACTTCTATGTTTTCATGAAGTATCTACCTTATGGTCTTGGCTATCACATAGTCGAATTTCATAATTTTGAAGGTCATTTGGGTATTTAATCGGAAATGTTTCTAAAACTGTGCAATCTGATGTGTTCGGATCTTGTAAGTTGCAATGCGTGGACTATATCATTTTGTATGAGGTTCTTTTGGAAATGTGTTCTGCATGAAATATCTCTCTTCATGTCTTCCCTAAAACATATTTAAATTTCGTAATTTTTTTAGTTCATTTGGCTATTTAACCAAAAATGTTTCAAAAACTGTGCAAGTAGAGAATAGGAAAAGTAAATCGATTTTATCTTTTAATCCAGAACGAATTGGACTACGATTTCTTCATGAAACTTGTACCTCTAGGTCTTAAATACAATGTGTCCAAATTTCAGAATTTTATGAGTTTATTTAGGGGTTTAATCGAAATTGTTTTCAAAACTTGTACCTCTAGACATTCTTGTTCTAGTGGTGTTTTATTTCTACTTTCTAGTTTGCTATTTGTTTTGAAATTTCTAATTATATTCTATTATTGTTGTGCAGTGCGAAGTTAATGTATCAAGATAACATGTCAATGGAGATGGAGGGACGTGATGAGATGACTCCGATTACGGAATTGGAGTTTTGCAACGATGAAATTGAAGAAGAGGCACCCCCTACCTCGAGTGCCACAAATAAGGTATTCGGTTCTCATCTTTCCCATGATAAGAAACATACATCCGAATGTTGGAATCATTATTCGAAAATTAGTGATAATGATGGAAACATATATCAAGTGAAGTGCATTCATTGTGGGTCAATGCTTAAGTACCGTGTTGCTAACGGTACTTCTGCAATGAGGAAGCACTTGACCACATGCAAGAGGTTTTCCCATAATCTAGATAAGAGGCAGAAATTTTTTGTACCACGTAATGTCAACATGGCTGGTAAGGGAGGAGGAGATTCTAGTACTGGTAGCGTCTTATCTACGTGGGCATTTAATCAAGAACGTTGTAGGCTAATGCTTGCTCGGTTCATCATCCTTGATGAACAACCTTTTTCCTTGGTTGAGCCTGTTGGATTTCGTGAATATGTTAGTGAGTTACAACCTTTCTTCAAACATATATCACGTTTTACAGTGGCAAAAGATTGCATGAAGTTGTTTTTATGTGAAAGAACTTCTTTGAAGAATTATTTTGGAAAGATTAATTCTAGGATCGCACTCACGACTAATACATGGACTTCCAATCAAAATCTGAATTACTTGTGTCTCACTGCACATTTTATTGATGAAAATTGGAAGTTGCATAAAAGAATCATCAATTTTGTGGTGATGCATAGTCACATGGGTAAGGAGATTGGAAAAATGGTGGAGGGATTCATTGAGGAGTGGGGAATAGAAAAAAAGGTGTCGACAATTACCGTGGATAATGCTAGCTCGAATGATGTTGCAGTTAGCTATTTGAGGGATAAACTTTCAAAACAAAAGTCGTTGATATTAGATGGTAGTGTTTTGCACATGAGGTGTACAGCTCATATATTAAATTTGATTGTGAGAGATGGCTTGACTATGGTACGTGACTCCATTGCACGTATCCGAAATGTGGTTAGATATGTAAGGAGTTCTCCCACAAGAGCCCAAGTATTTCAATCTTGTATTGAGAAAGAAAATATCACTTATAAGGGTTCGGTAGTTCTTGATGTCGCCACTAGATGGAACTCCACTTACCTCATGTTAGACACCGCTATAAAGTTCAGAAAAGCTTTCGAAAGGATGGAAGATCACGATCCATCTTTTGTAAGTGAGCTTAATTATGAAACTCCTAGTGAAGATGATTGGGAAAATGCTATTATTCTTTCAGATTTTCTCAAAGTATTCTATGATGCCACCAATCAGATGTCTGGGACTTCATATGTTACTTCAAATGATTATTTTGAAGGGATAGCTCTTTTGTAAAGAAATTTGAAAGATGCGATCAATGCTTCGGATCCTAAGCTTCAAGATATGGGTATGAAAATGAAAGAAAAATTTGACAAATATTATGGAAGCTTGGATAAAGTGAATATGATGGTGTTGATTGCGGTTGTGTTAGATCCTAGAGCCAAGTTAAATTATGTGAGTTTCTTGTATGGACAAATTTATGATGATAAATCGAAAATTAAAGAGATGCATTACAAGGTGAATGATACATTGGAGCGTTTGTATGAATTTTATGAGCAATATTCTCTTACTTCAAGTGATCAAGATTTTGGTGGCCATAATTTGGGTGCAAATAGTAGTAGTTCAAATTCCAATACCGATACGGATGGTAGCAAAGGAATAAAAAAGCATAACGCCCAAGCTTGGAAGAAAATGTTTTTCTACTCAAATGAACAAGGGCGCGATGACAACAAGTCTGAGCTTGATGAGTATCTTCAAGAAAAAAATGAAAAGGATCTTGGTATTGACATTTTGATTTGGTGGAAGACTAATGGCTCAAAATATAAGATCATTTCCTTGATGGCTCGAGATATTTTGTCAATTCCTGTAACTACCGTTGCTTCAGAATCAACTTTTAGTACATTGGGTCATGTGCTTGATGGCTTTCGGAATTCTTTAACTCCAAAAGTAGTGGAAGCTTTGATTTGCACTCAAGATTGGTTGAGAGCCGTTCGTGTACCGCTTGATGTTGAAGAGTGTATTGAGAACGCAGAACAATTTTAGTTGGGTAAGTAATGTTTATATCTTTATATATTGTAATTCTTTTTGTATATCTGATAAGTGAATATTTTATTTAATCTCTTCATCTTTTTTTCAGATATGGTTGGTCTTAATGCGAAGATTATCGTCGATAAATAAAGTTGGTGGTGTCGCATTTGCAATGGATCCAACGGTTGAGAAGTCAAGCAAGGTTTTTTGTTGGCTTATTGATGAGCAACTTTGTTTGTCGTAATTTTAATGCAAGCTCCTTTTTATGTACATTGAATTTTTGAACTATGTTGTCAAAAAATTTAGGAGCCTTTAGATGGGCAAAATGGCATGCTTCATGGAGTATTATCGATATTGATTTTTTTTCCGTGTCTTTACTTAGGATTTTGATTGATTTGCATTCATGTCTTTGCAAGGTTCTGTTGTGCCAAAGGAATCACATGGAAAGGTTGCAGAGTTCACACTATGGAGTAGATGAAAATTTGAGATCTTGTTGGTACTTCTGATTTTTCATCTCTTTAGAAACTTCTTTAGAAACTTCTTATTAGTTTTGATTATGTATGTCCAAATTCTTGACAGTTGGCATTGGTATGTTTGCTAAGACGTGGGAAGTTACCGTGTAGTATACGCGTACCTTATAGTTTTTTTTGGTAACGTGCGCATACGTTATATTTTTTTTTGGTAACGTGCGTGCATGTTATATTTTTTTTGGTAACATGCGTGTACGTTATATTTTTTTTGGGTAACGTGCACATATGTTATAGTTCAAATCTGAAAATAACAACAACAAAAAAAAACCTGTTGGAACCTGGAACCGACCTTGGAACCTGTGACAGGGTAGGTTCTAGGTTCTTGGTTTCGACGGGTAGGTTCCAAGTTCCTCATTTTGAGGAACCTGTACCCGAGGGTAGGTTCTAGGTTCCAGACGGAACCGAACCAGAACCTGTAATTGCTCACCCCTACTGTTTTCTCTTCAAGTCTTGGTACATATGAGATTGGAAGATATCAGATTCATCAGGTTCGGTTTGTGAACATGGATTACAACACTTACTAATCAGCGGATTCAAGAATCGAAGTACTTTATTGATTATGGTTGATTGGTCTTGCTGGGTATCCGTCAAGCATATAATTATTTGAATCGAGATTATCGTCATGAGTGATACTACTACGACTCCTATTACTGCTGCTATTGCTGCTCCTTTTACTACTACTACCGTTGCTGCTATTATTGCCGCTCTTTGCTGCTGCTTCGCTATTGCTGTTGCTTTTGCTGCTATCTTCGCTACTATTACCGATCGCTACTATTGTTGCTACAAGCTCTTTGTTACTACCGTTGTTGCTACTACTGCTGCTACTATCGTTGCTGCTACTACTTCTGCTGCTACTGCGGCTATTGTTGCTGCTACTTCTATTGCTGCTACTGCGGCTATTGTTGCTTTGCTCTATCTGCTGCTTCCGCTATTGCTATTGCTTTTGCTTTTCTTTCTTGCTACTACTACCCGATCTTGCTACTATTGTTGCTATTGCTCTGCTACTACCGTTGCTTTGCTACTATCTTGTTGCTACTACCGTTGCTTTGCTACTATTGCTGCTACTGCTATTACTTCTGCTTCTACTGCGACTATTGTTGCTACTACTTCTCTTTTGCTACTCATGCGGCTATTGTTGCTTTTGCTACTTACATTGCTGCTACTATCGCTACTATTGTTGCTTCTTTGCTATTACTATTGCGGCTGTTACTACTGCGGCTGCTACTGGCTTTTCTGTTACTATTCGCTACTATTGCTATTGTGGCTACCGCTCGCTCTCGCTATTACTACTACTACGACTTCGACTATGACTGCTGATTGGACTCAACGATTAGTTACTGTAAATACTGCTGTGTCTGAAGGGAGTGCTCGAAATGTGTTCTTCTGAGTATACAGCTCGAGATGATATGGTTGCACAACTCATCAAGCGTGTCCAACAACTAGAGATCGGTTCTTTGATATGTTTACCAAAGCATTATTTCGTCCCCGCTTTTGTTGCTGGTTGTTCCAAGCTAGGCATGGGCGACCTATATGCTCCAGCTTGAGAGGGAGTGTTAAGTTACTTTAATTAAGTTTCCTTTGTTATCGAGTTTTATTTCCTTTTTTACTTACATAAGGGTATTATTGTCATATACAATTTATATTCAATATAAATACAATGGGTGTAGGGTTTCTGACTACAGAAAACTACAGCCCTCTCTTTCTTTCTTTTACGTTCTCCTTCTCCTCCTTCTCTCTTCCTTCTTTCTCTCTTTCTACTTGATGCGAGTTCTCTGATCAACTTTGTAACATGGGTGTAAGTCTATAATGTACCGGAAATAAATAGGAGAAAATAAATTGGAGACAGCTGAGAGCATCTTCTCATTGTGCCATGGGTGCAATTAAAGTATGCTCATAAGATGATGATGCAATTTAAGTTTGTAATTAAAGTGTGTGTCTTGCTTTTAACTCTTTGATTTTCTAAGTCCTAATTTCTGCTCTTAATTTGGCGAATGAGTTCTTCTGGATAAACCGTTTGCTCTATGGACAACTCAAGCAGAAATCCTGTTTCAAAAAATGGCCTGACAATACAATCCCTCTTCCAAATTATTTTAACCTCACTGAGCCTTGCATTTGGACCATGATACCACTTGCAATTTGTGGAATCTCCAAGTCCATTTCAAACTATTTCAGTTAGGGTGGCTCCACCTATGTTCGAAACGTGCAAATGCAAAATATATCTACTCAAGTAAAGTGATCTCGACTGTGCAATAAGTACTATCGGTTCTGCTGTCATCTTGCACAGAGCTCTTACTCGGCAGGATGCTTTCGTGAAAGTTGAACACCAGACTTTCCCATTTATGTCCTTAATTCAATGACCAGTTGGAGATTTTTCTCGGAAGGAATAAGGGAGAAAGTTTAAATTTCCCAGAAATCAAGGGATTGTGTTCTACAGCAGAAGCTAGGAATCCACATGGCTTCACTGATTCTAGCAGTGGCAACCTCAACATTGTTGAAACCCAGAAGCTAGTGCAGAACAAAAGAACAAAAGTGACACAGAAAAGACTCATTTGATTTAGGTTAGTGTAGTATTCTTTGGAATCACTTATTCGTTGATTGTTCCTAGCTCTCTTTGGTTAGTGTAGTATTAGCAGGTTGAAGTGGGTCTTAGCTCACCAGTAACTTTCAAGGTAAAAACAAGGGAAAAAAAAGGAGGAAGCTAATAGATAGAAGTCAAGACACCATTGCCTCAGCAACATATTTCCACTTTGGAATAGGGAGATATTTTCGAGTTTGAACCTCGAGCTTAAGTTGCAATTCAGGAAAAAGAAAAAAGGTCTATTACAAGAGCCCCTCAAGAGCTTAAAGATAATAGAGGAAACGTTGCTAGGGTATGGCAACTACTAAGGATCATTTCCCATGACAAATCAATCAAGAGACACACAGATCAAGAACATGTAGGAAAATAACGCATACTTAGTTCAGAATTGTAGCAACACAATAATCCTCCAAGGATATATTTGCCCCTGCATCTGGTAAATGATCGGAAGTTTTTTTTTTTTGGTAAAGAAATGATCGGAAGTTTCATCCCTGTCTTGGACTAGAAGAGGCAGGAAGGAGTTGCTTCCATTTTTCAAGCACACTTCACAGTTATTTGCGCATATGGACACATAATAGAATGAGCAGACTTCAATGAATGCCTTCTTCTTCCCTTGTTGCAGAGAATGATCTTACACTGATTGCTGAAGGCCGAAGGAAGATTTTGGAGACAGGTGTCTTGCCCATCACACCCTAAAGAAGCAATAAGGCATTGGAGATCCCTCAAAGTTTTCCTCGTTGAGAAAGAAAAATCTCAAGAATGTACTTGCATATAGTTGCATAAACACAAGAACACGACTGTTTCAGATTGAAGCAAAAAGATCGCAAGTACACATAGTTTCCCTGTCTGAAGCAGATACATAGATTTTCTTGGGACGAAGACTACATGAAGAGGTCGTTCCTCTCCTTTATTGAAGCACACAAAAAACAACACGACATAGTAGAAACACTTCAAAGTGACTGGTGCTTGATGCATCTTCAGGGGTTCTGCTTGCTTGGCCATGAGCACAGCTATGGCTATCCTCATTACTTCTCCTGAATTTTTCCACAGTGCGCTGCAGATTGTATCATGGCCTCTTTGTGATTTCCTGGAGGATCTGATGGCTTGAGAACTAGAAGCATATGATGGATTCTCTGTGATTCTTTCACCTTTTGCACCTTTCATTCATTCCCATGTGCTTGGGTCCACCAGAACAATGCCTTGGCGGTTGATCTTCCCTCCCAGGCTGTCTGACTAATGCAGAAGCTCCCAAATCAACTTCTTTGGAAGGACGAACAAATGTTAATACCATTTTCTTGACATGGTACAGAACTCCATTGTCATTTGATGGTTCCCACTTGTTCAAGTACTTTTACATGGTTTACCATAGTTATCAGGATTGATCGGACCCATAAGCATGTTAGCAATGGAATCTCCATTTCCTAACATCCTCACATCAACAAGTTCCTTGTTCAAATATCATTGGATCCATGAGCATGATAGCAATGGAATCTCCATTTGCTAGCATCCTTGTAATGATAGGTTTTCTTATGTCATGGTCCTAGTTTTTCAGTAATGAGCTCTTCTAACTTATTAAATCTTTTCTCCAGATCATTCATCCTTTGACTCATTATCGCATTCCAATAATTGGGATTGGCTCCAGGAGCATTTGGGTTGTGGGGTTTACCAGGGCATGTAGGTGGATCAGCGGGCCTTAGTTTGGCTAAAATTTCTAGTTGCTTAACATATTCTCCCACCACGTCCTCTAGCTTCTTACGAAGTTTGGAGTTCTCCATTATGTAATCCGCTAAGATCTGCAGATTATAAGTCAGCGGGATCCACTCGTTAAAGCCACCGAGGGGTTGAGTATATGCAGCAATCGACCATTTTGCTCTAAGTTCGGGTTCGGGCCTATTCTCATGTGGAGACTCTGCAACTGGGAATCAGTCATCTTGTCTTTGACCTGCCAAAACGGAAAAATTTTGATAAGAGCTCAACCTTTTTGTGTATTTGTATGGTTGAAGTTCATGTGACCGAGACCCGTGTGAATTAGAAAGTGACCCACTGGAAACAGGTAATTACGCAAAATCGAAATTCGCCAACACTAATAAACAGCCGTAACATGCCAAATGGCGCACATGCATGAAGAGCAACAGAGAAAATCTCTCGATTTTTCATTAATTCATCAATAAATAAGATGTATTACAAATGAAAAACAAAACGATTGAATACTAGAAAACCAAAATCCAGTAAATACAAAATATTCTAATCAGATGACTCCTGAAACTGAAAATAATATATTCTAAAACCAAAAGATATATCTAAGACCTGCTCGGACAATTATTAAAAGTGAAAATAAAACTACTTAACCTACCAGAATGTTATCTAAAATTCAAAAAGTCCTAAAATTAAGTTGGACGAAGAAAGAAAATACTCAATAATAAAACCCTAAATCAATCAAATAACAAATTAAAAACAAATCTTGAAGTGTCCCGCATCAGAATGTAGCTGAAACACTTTAAGTTTGCAGGCAGTCCAAGAGTACCTTGAGAACTTCGATATTCTGCCGAAGCTTGTGCTCGGAATAGAGGGAAGATGAGGTATGAGTATAGTTTGTGAAGTGTGCTTTACCATATTGCTTGCCTCTTTATATAGCTGTACCTATGGATGCACTGCACGTGATTATCAGCCGAAGATGAGGGCATTATTGGAAAAATATCAGCACTTTGCATTAAAGTGTTTCCATCTTTTGCATTTTTCTATTGGTTTGCTAGTCCATGAAGTTTCTTCTGGCATGTTCCACGTTAATATGATAGAATCTCATTATTAATGCTGGAACACACTAGACCAGCTTTTTGTGCCGATGATATCTTTATATTCTCGATGATGCATCCACGTATGTATACACTTTCTTTTGTTTCATTTGGGCAATTAACCCTGTCAACACTCGTGAGGTTTGCTCTCTGATAAACATTTCTTGAGAACAAGATGGTTGCTCTACTCGCTTATAACGGGCTCCAAAACAACCTCCACACAACAGTTAAGTCGACAAAGTCTCTGGAACAATTGTACAATCAATTCTAAATATATCATTTAGAAACTACATGGGGACAGCTAAACCTAAGCCTTTCATTGACCCAAAAAAAAAAAAAAATCCAAGCTATTCAGAAAAACCTATGTAACTTGGACGTAACTTGGACGTATAAGATTGGGGCGTGACCATGCCGACAAGAGAACCGGGAACAGGTTGAAGTGCATAAATTGCTGTAAGATCACGTTGCTGGCACACCATCGAACAAGATGAACAATGTTGAGGATCCATGTTGGAAAAGGGTTATGAGTAGTAACTTAAAAAGAGAATAACATGAGATGTGAGGTATGCTTTGCATACGATGTGCACCCGATTGTCTCAAAATTTGCTTAGGATCACATAACTCTTATATCAAGGCAAAATTGAAAAATAGCACGATGTTGGAATGTTCAACCCAAAATTTTAAGCTTATAGATGCTGGGAGACTATATGTATATAATGAGCAAAGCAATACGTGATATTTTGACACAAATTCTCGCGCGTAGAGTTCGCTTCATTCCTATACAGCGCATATCTTAGAGTGGCTCTCCCCCTATTTGGTGCATAATAGTTTCATTCCTATCCACTTCGCCATCCTAAAAGACTGCTAGAGGATCAGGAGTCACTCCTTGTCTAGGCTCTCTTGCCTCGGTGACCACTCCCCGCCCTCGTCAGATCAAGTCGTTATACATTGCACTTGTTTACAGTGCACACAAACACACACTATCACAGAAGAATGGGTAGACTTCAATGATAACTAGCTAGAAGCATCTTATGGGTCTATAGATCATAAAATTATGTTACGATCCGGCATCGAGGTGACCATTTTTGCAAAATCCAACTTCACAACGACCACATTTGTCTTTCTCCATCCTTGGTTAATTCCAATCCCAGCGCAAGCAAGAATTCTTGAGAACTTAAAGTTCATGATGTCACATATTTTTTCTGCTTAGTTCAAATGTTATACCGATTCATTTGACATGGCATGAGACTCCATGGTCATCAAGTGGTACATGGACGTATAACATGGACTAGGGTCACTTGCACAAATGACTTGATACAAGCCATCCCATTCCCTAAAGACTGGGTTGAGCTAGCAATGTTAAGATATACATGTGAATATGTTAGAAAAGTCCTACATCGAAGAACTGGTATGGTGTTGATTAGTTAATATATAATAATTAACCATAATTCAATAGCTTACAATTTTGAATGAGTGTCGTTTAAACTGAATACATTAACGAGCTCGAACTTCGCTCCCAACAAACAAGACTAACACATTCATAAATCCAAATCTCCACTCTAATAATCAGCTCCAGTTTATCCTGTATAAGATCTTTCAGTTTGTCAAATTTCGTCCCTAGGTCATCAACCTTTTGGTTGAACTTTGTGAACCAATTGGGCTAGCCATTGGGATATGTCGTGGGACTGATGGGATATGATGGGTTTCCGTGACCAGGAGGAACTAGATAATTTATTGATCAGAGGCTTAATTTGTACATAATGTCTAGTTGATTGGTATAATTTTCTACCAAGTCATCTCGCTTTCCGATCAAATCCCAGTTGTCCTTGGGAATCACTTATTCTTCTAGTGTTCCTAGCGCTCTTTGGTTGGGTAATTTCTCTACCATGGTTATTGGAAATTTATCGACGAATCAGAAATCATCATTGACGATAACTTTCTCAGCTTTTACCATGACTGGACCCTAGATTCGTTCGAACTTACCACCAAGAGAACTCATTCAATTAACTCAGTAAAAATTAGAATGTCACAGACTCACAGTGGACGACAATAATGCCACTTTGGTCACTCTGGTCCATTTCAAGGCCCCATAGCATGCCTGATTTTACATACCAACCACACACGTGTGAACACTCATGGAATCGGATCTGACATTGAGCGAAAAACGCTGAGCTTTTTTTTTTCTTTTATTTTATTGGTTAGTGATGCCATCGTCCTTTATGTCGAGTAGTTACTGTCCCTCATGTGGTGTGTCTTCTATTGTTGCCTAAGCAATTATCCAAATAATTAGGATTTCCAACAGAATTGGCATGTCCAAAGAAAAGGACCAGGTAAAGGCATGGCCACATGATCACACGGCATGTACACACCACTAAGAAGAATGCAGAACACAATGTAAATGACTTGCAGATAGATCTCATATAAATCAAATGGTCCACCTTTTTCCTTAGCACATGAATTTGTTAGCACTTTCTTGATTTCTGTTGGACTTACTCTTAAGTACAGATGTGCAAAAGAATTGAGAATGCCTGGACCATTTAAAAATGATTGGTTCAGGCTTGTTCCCATGATGATAGATCCGATTCGTAATTTTAGTTGGAACCGTCCACCCGGACCGGATGGGTACATATATATAATTATATAATTTTTATTTTTTATGTTAAAAATTTCAAAAATCCAGATTTGGCAATCTCGCTCAATGAGCGACACTCAATAGACATCTCATCTTGCTCTCTTTCTTTCACGAATCCTCTCAAATCTCAACTCTCTTGCTCTTGATCGCCTCTCACCTCTGGCCATCTATCAGTCGCTGTCGATCTCCTCCTACACTCTTTCTTAGGTGCTGAGGTGTTGAAGGCTTCAGGCTAAAGCTACTATAAGCTGTGACCTGGCTTAACTAGGCCGTGGCCGGGTGACCCAGTGGGAATGTACCCCTTTGTTAACCCGGATGGGGGTTCCATTTCCTGGGCCTTTGTTTAAGGTCCTTAGGCTGGACCAAGGCTAAAGCTACTATAAGCTGTGATGAAGGTGTCCATTTCTAGATATATGGAAATGGATGCCAGTCATATTTCCAGATTTGTGACTAGCATCCATTTTCGAAAATTCTGAAAATGGACTTGCAGGTTTATATCTTGCTGCTCTTGCAGGTTTAAAGGTGTTTATATTTTGCTGGTTTGGGAAACATGCATATGCATATTTCTAGGTTTAAGGCATACTTGCAATGGGGATAGGGAGTCTTGAAAGGCATGGCCGGTTCCATGGACCCACCTGAGAATCGGACCAGTTGCTAGGCGGGTCTATGAACCAAAGGGTGGTTTCCGATTCCCAATTAGTGGAATCGGCAATTTGTGGGTGGTTCTTGGTTCTAGATTGAACCGGTCCACTTTAAAATCGATCACCCCTACTCAAAAGATGAAGGCAAAGGATAGCATTTTGCCGATGGTCCACACTCAAGATTCTACACAAAATCGGTTTAGTTCTTGATTTCTCAGCATTTTGGTTGCTACCCACCCCACATCATTGAGAGAGTGCTTTCATCCGAGAGATCATTAGGGGAGAGCCTAAGTCCGAGCCCATCAACATATCCAATTGAATCTATTTTCATTCAAAAACTTAAGTTAATGACTCATGGACTAACTAGTATTTTATCAATTGCTCCACACGACACCAATTCTTCCATGTGAGACTATTCTCTAATACACTTAGACGCACATCATAACAATCTCCCCTTACATGTGAGCTTGGTGTTAGATATGTTCCTCTTTAATTAAGGTTTCCTTCTGTATCTGAATATCTCAACTTGAATATCCATCAACACGGGACTTCATCCCTTGTTTATTTCTCTAGATCGAACCATGAAATTTGCTATTGGGACACATTTCTACACCACAACACCTACCGCTCAGAAACCGCATTAGTCATTAGATCCCTTCCTTGAAATATTCACCAAACATCGAAATAAATTGAGGGCGTTTGAGGGCTCACCAATTTAAACATTGATTCTAACAACATTTGTTTAGAGCGCACAACAGAAACCTAATACCTTTACCAGGAGAGATCACCAAAAAGGTCTAAACCTATCAACATATTCGATTAGACTCACCTTCACTCAGAAGTTTAAGCTAATGAGTTATGGGTCAACAAGGGTTTTGGTCTAATTGACATGGTTATTGAGAAATGGGGGTACGGACACTGGGAGTGTCAAAACTTGGTACAAGGGGACACTTTAGTGCTAAAAGTTCCAAAACATACACTTAAGCGTGAAAATTAGAGAAGAAATGGACACTTAAGTGGCAACGATGAGAAATTGTAGTCTAAATACTGACGTGGCAATTCTTTAAAAAAAAAAAATCATCCACATAGACACCAAGGGTACGCTAAACGACGTCGTTTTGGCACTTAAGTGATCATTTTTTTTGCAAAATTTGGTACTTAAGTGTTCACTTTTATTCACGAATGACACTTAAGTGATCACTTACACCATAACTTGACACTTAAATGATCTACAACCGCCAGTTAAGTGAACGTGGAAGGCAACATGGTTTTAGACAATGATTTCTGAGTGAACATTCCGAAAAGCCATGTAAATCAGTTTTATTATTAAAATAATTTCACGTCAGATTTCCGGCAAGCTCGCCAGAGTTGGCACTTAAGTGTCATAAATTTTTTTTTATTTTTTTTTAAATGGCACTTAAGTATACCTTTTGGAACTTTTGACACTTAAGTGTCCACCTGTGGCAAGTTTTGGCACTCTCGGTGTACTTTCCTCTTGAGAAATGCCTAGACACGATTCTTGCTAAATATGCCAACAAGTTACTTGCAAGCAATAAGAAATTATAATAGTGACGCTAGTGAGTACCATTTTGATAAACTAGTGCCCAGTTGAATTTGTAACAAAATCAAAACGTCATGTATTGATGTGATAGGCCAGGCTACATTGATCACAGGCTTCTATGGGTACTTTAGCCTAGGCTAGGCTACATTGATGACAGGCTTCTATGGGTACTTTAGCCTATTTAAAATGATGATGTAGTGTCTTTTTCAAGCTTATAAATTCACATCTCACAATGATGTTAGCTGTGTATACTAAAAGTCACACATACACATTACAGATAATGAAGTTACACCAAACTATTTAAATTCTAGTACATGGATAGTCCACCTATATCATGTGGCCATAATAAATTGTTGACCCTAGTTCATATGATTCACACCAAGTGATCAATTAATATGTCCACCTAAATTTGGGTCGAGTAATAATGACTTGTTTTATACAGTAAAAGTCATACATGTACATTAGAGATAAAGAAATGACACCAAACTATTTAAATCCTAGGACAATGATAGATCGATCCATCAATATCATATGGCCATAATAAATTGCTGACACTAGTTCATATGATACACGCCAAGTGATCCATTAATATGTCCACCTAAATTGAGGTTGACTAATAATGACTCGTTTACATACTAGATGTCACACATCCACATTAATAGAAGAAAATGATATCGAACTATTTAAATCCTAGGATAGGAATAGATCAATCCATCTATATCATATGGCCATGATAAATTTACCGATCCTAGGTCATGTGATACTCGCTTTAGGTGGACATATTAGTGGAGTACTAGCACCATAACTTACTTGACCCTAGTATTCCATGGGGGCAGGGGCTTTTTTTGGGTGGGGGACTTGCATACTAAGATTGTACTTAACGTACGTATGTATTCATATGTGCTATGATGTAAATTCGTGGACCAACACCTTTGAAGTCCATCATATTCATGTTAATGGATTACTTTATTCAGGAAAATGCAACGGCGAATGTGACGTGCGACAGTGGAAAGAGATGAGACGATACTTGTTTCCAATACTATTATTTGCAAAAATTTGCTTATGCTGTGTTGTGTTTAGTCGACCATGCTCCTAGGCAAGCATAGATAAGTTACATTATGAGTTACTCCATGTGAAATCAACCTTTTTGAACAAACCTTTAATAAAAAAAAATTAAAAAATATAAAAATCCACAAGTCATTTCATTTACATTCCAAATTGACTTTAACGTCAGAAATTTTGCGAAAATCAATTAGGAACATCGTTTTCTGAATTTTTTATATTTTAGGTTCAAAATCTATTGGGGATGATGCTGTTACGAACAAATTGCTCTGTGCCGCGCTAGTGTGGAAGACGTGGAAAGACGTTGAGAGGCCATTCATGCCTGCATGAGTGGCGATAATGAGATGACGTCTGAAGATATAAGCACGAGTATCTACGATGAGATTATGTTCAGAACACGTTCATGAGACTGCTCTGCGCCTCGCATGTGAACTTCGGCGTACGATGCATCCGTAAAATCTCGTGGAGTAATTATGAAAAGTACGTGGAGAAAGACTATGTAGAGATCGGATTGATACAAGAGCACATAGAAATCAGAGTATGTGAAAGGGATTATAGCACAAATGGACCGTGAATTCGATTTAATGTGCAATATTATTCATGAATTTTTAATTTGGGCGATATGGTTTCTGAATTTTGATTTAATACGCAATCCCATCTCATTTTCTCAAATAAGGATCTGAAGTAAACCTTATTTCAAATAAAAGCTTGAAGTGGCCATAATAATCTCAAAGAAGCGCCTCAAGTGGTTATGGTTATTTCAAATAAAGGCCTACCTTCACCGGCTCGCCAGCCAACAAAAAATTCTTGCCAATTAGAGATATTTTTGTCCAAACACAATTTAAATTTAAATTAAATAAGAAAAAAAAAAAAAAAAAGCGGGAGGCCGCCGCCCCATCAATGGGGCGGCAGCGATTTGCCGGCGAAGTCACTGACGCCTGGACATGGGACGCGACCCCCACCAAGAGGTGACGGCCAACAAGCCCTCACCAAAAACGGGAGAGGGCGGCAACCCTCTCCCAGATCTAGGCGAGGGTTGCGACCCTCACGTAGGCATAGTGGCCCTTGCCTAGCACCCCTAAACCTAGGCGGCTACGGTGCTACGTAAGATGGTCGATATCGACATCATTGGCAAAACTTGAAAATGTTTTTTTTTTTTCGGTAAGAAGAATGTTTTGAACTATAATAATCCACATCATCAAATAACGATGGGCAAATTAACGCAATTTTTTTCCTTTTCTAAAGTAAATAGATAAAAAGATGGACATGTTGATCTCAAAATATTATAACGCATGTCATCAAATAACGTATGATTTGTCTAGGACACTGTGCACTGCACTTAAAAGCCTCCATATAGGGTAACGTCCGGCTTAAAAGCTCAAGACGGGTTCTCTTAATCAACACACGACCAATCAATCTCAGCCTAGGACACTGTGCACTGCACTCAAAAGCCTCCATTAAAATAGTGATTCTGGCCTATTTTCTTCATATTAAAACACCCGGTGAAAATAGTCGTGTGTGGGTACACGATCAGATCAATCCTTAAAAATTGATATCTCCAATTTAAAATCCCACTGTTTTATATAGTCTATAAAACTATTTTTTGTGTTAAAATCCGACACCCGGGATTTTCTGAATAAATATTGAAATTCACAAATTTTGGAATAAATAACCAAAACTCCAATTAGCACTCAATTTGCACAAATTAACACCCAATTGCATAAACTGAACACACCACTGCAATTAGGACGAAATTCTGGTCACCGACTATCACGGTCTAATTTCCGAAAAATATATAATAATTAAATAATTTGCAAAATTAATTAAATAAATCAATTTAAATACCAAAAATGCTAACTTAGGTCGGAAATACCTAATTAAATACTAAAATGGGCCCGGAAAATTTCCGAACCAATCTAGATAAATAATACAACTTATCTAGTCTCTAATTATGCTACTCTAACCACCTAACATGCATAATTAACTAATTAAATCACTAATCTAATCTAACTAACCACCTAATCCCTAATTAACTTAAACTAAACACCACTTAAACGTCATTAGCCTACTAAGTAGAGTTTAGTGCATAAACTTACCGGTTTAGCGCGAAAACTGGTTCACTACGATGGTGGCGCGAAGGTGGCCAAAACTCGAACTTTTGGTGGCATCAACGGGGCTTGGACCGGGCCAAAAACGACCCAAGATGGCTCAGCAAAGCTGAGCTTTGGCCTTGGTCCTACGGTTGAAGATGCGGGCGAGAAATTGGCTGCTCGGTGGGGAAATACTGAACTGGGCTGGGCTGCTACTAGCGTGAATTCAATTGGACCAGGCTACTATGGAGAAGGGCGACCGTGAGCTGCTTCAGTTAGTTGGATACGTGCAGACGTCGTGGCCTTCGCTAGAGGTAGGGGTGAGCGCGGTTCCTAGGTAGAACCGGGAACCGGAGAACCGAGGTTCTGGTTCGGTTCCCGGTTCTAAAGGGACCGGTTCCGGTTCCCGGTTCCCCTTTTTTGGGAACCGGAACCGGCATTGGGAACCGGAACCGGTCCGATTAGGGCTCAAAGAAAAAGCCCCAAACTGACTTTCACTTTCACCATTTGACATATCTCTCGTCTCTTTACCCGTTCTCCACCTTTGCTCGACGCCACTTGAGATTCCTCGCCGCATCCCCGCTCCGCACTTCGCCGGCCGCCGCGTCTCCGAGTGACCCCCGCTCCCTCGCTCCGACACCGAAGCCCTCTCGCAGCCGATCCCAAGCCCCGCCGCGCCTTGCCTGCAGCCCACACGGACCGCGACGACCCGACGTCGCTCCCCGCTCCGCCCCCTGCTGCTGCCCGACACCGCTGCTCACCCCACCGCCGTGATCCCGCGACGCCGCTGCTCTGCCTTCGCCATGCCCCGAAGCCCATGACCCGCAGCGCCCTCGCCCAGCTCCGAGCTTTCCTCGAGCGACGCTGCTACAGCTCGCCGCTTTCACTCATCCTAACTATGCCCACATGGAAAAGACAACAACAAAATGGTGATAGAGATGCTGGAAGCGAGGTACCTGATGATTTTTTATTTATTTTTCATCCTTGTTTCTGGTTGTGTGTCCTTTTAGTTGTGTTTGGTTTCATGGACAAGAAATTTGTGGAGAGATTGAAATTTTCATGTTGTAAGTACTGATTTTGAAAAGAAACAAGAAATATCTGTCCTCTTTCTCAGCGGAAAGTGAGATGGAATATAACATGTTGTAAGTACTGATTTAGTGTGAACTTTTATTTCTTTATTACTTTCCAAATGATTGATTTGTAGGACTACGGAGTCAGCAAACAGGCCACAAAGAAAACCTCAGATGATGCAGATAGCCAGCTTGCCCTTCCATTGAAAGAACTGATGAGGATGCTTTTTAATGTGGAGACATATAGGTCATATGATAACCCATAATAGAATTCCATGTCCTATGGTGCTTTGTATTCTATCTAAGTCCAATACTGACTGCAGATCTGCTATGATGGAATTTGAAATCAATGTGTCAGAAATGCTGCTTGGAAAACTGAGCAAAATTAACATAAGGAAAGTTACTTGATTTGAGTATCGATCTTTTGTGATTTGTATAGCCAGCTGAAATACCATATTTTTCATTCTGTAATCAGATTATATTCAGGAATGATGGTTTGGTGATATTATACTTCTTTTATCACAGGTTTTGAAGCATTAATAGACATACAGAATCTATTGAATAGTGGAACTCACGATCAATCTGTCAAAGAAAGTTTGCTCATTGATGCTAGCAACCGATTTTTCACAGTCATCCCCTTTATTCATCCGCATGTTATTAAGGATGAAGACGATTTTCAGTCCAAGGTAGCGAATGCACTGCGAAATGCATTGCATGTTTCATCACCTAATTTTATGTGTTTCTTGTGAAGCCAATGAGATTGTGGCTGATTGATTACTACCTAGTCAAAATAGTACTCATCTGTGTCATCTCATATGTTTACATGTGAGGTAAGGATGAAAGAAGTCTTCTCTTATATGACTCAAGAGATGTACACCATTATCGGGTAGAAAATGTCCACTCGTGACTTGCTGGCTCCTTGCATGAACCCACGTAAATTTTTCTTGATGCGGCTAGAATCAATGTAACATTTTGGTTTCTGTTTTGGTTTTGCAACATGGACTCAAACTACAAAAGATTGAGATATTTGACTAGTATCTGGCAGTAGATGCAATACTGGCTATGACGGTGATTACTTGGGAACATTTGGAATGAGAATGAGATTGAAATTCTTGTCACCGTGAGTGCCATCAGACTACAGGAAGCAAAAATTGCAGAGCATGTCATAATTTTCATACTAATAGTCCCTAGTTTTATCCTATTGCTTTTAGCGTTTTCTAAAATTTTAAAGTCAGGAACCTTTACCTTATGAATATTTTAAAGGCAGACTACTCATTTTACTTCACCTATCATGCGATATGCTGGTAAGGAACCAGTTTTATTCTGATGCTTCTTTGTGGTAAATGAGATGGCACATGCTGATTTTGGAACTAAACTATTTTGCAGATGTCATTGTGCACAGGTTGCTTGCTGCATCATTAGGAATTTACAAGCTTCCAGCCATATTTCAAGACAGACCCCAGTTAACGAGTATTGCTGATAGTAAGACAATAATGATCCAACTAAGCTTTTTACTGTTCCATTTCATTGCCTCTCTCTTTCTAGCTCTGAACTTTCTTGTATTAGTGGTATGGTTTTGAGGTAAATCCATTGTAGCTCATAATATAGGAAGTGCTGATGAAGCCTACCCATTCCATAGGGAAACAGAACTGGACTTATCAGTTTCAAGTGAAGGATCAGATTGGCAACTACTTTTACTACCCATCTCTTAATTTGCAAAGAGCATTAGGTGGGTTTGGTCCAATCATAATCAACAACAGGGATATTATTTTTTATCTACTGTAATTGGTTTGTGAAAGAAAAGTCATAAGGAAGATAGAAAAGTCATAAGAAAGATAGAAAAGTCATCGATGTAGTGTCCATGATTTATACTTTGTGTGCAGATCTGGTCATTAACATGTAACCTACTACAAGGGGGCATGGGTTTGTACATTATGAATTGTTTATGCTATTGTTATTACACAACGCATACCATGTTTCTGGAATCTATAGTCTTGGTCATCTTAAGAATGCTGTCTTTGAGCATATTAATTAGTTATCTTTCAGCACACATCATTTGAGTTTTTGTATCTCCTTGATTTAATGTTTTTCTCATGTGGAAGATTTCCACTTAGAGACTAAATATATTCTCAATACTCAGGTGGGAAGAAATCATGTTTAGGTCAATGAGGTAGACATACCCAATTTCATTCGAGGCTCTGAAACTGTCTTTTGCAGCCTTTTCATGTGATATAATATCTCTTGGCAATGATTGTATGTATTGTATATGTGGTGCTTATACTTTGTGTGGCCAAAGTGCAGTTTCATGCTAATCTTATGTAACTTCAGCTTGCAGAGTATGCCACACTTGGTTCTGATCCTTTGAAGTTAGATAAGCAGCAGTTGATGGATTTCTTGAAAGGTAGTTCTTGCTTTCACCATCAAAATATACACTGAAAGTTTTCATGGTCTGCACTATGTCAGTTTGTCTTCCAAACATGATAAGACATTGTGCAGCTCTTCAAGATCAGTGAAGAACTTATAATCGATGCCACAAATAAAGGGAATATAGCTTGGCTAATTAATCATTTGGTAAGTTCCAATAGAAGCTTTTTTTTTTTAACCAAAAAAGAAAAAAAAAAAAAAAAAAAAAGAACCTGTTGGAACCTGGAACCGACCCCGGAACCTGTGACAGGGTAGGTTCTAGGTTCTTGATTCTGACGGGTAGGTTCCAGGTTCCAAAAAATGAGGAACCTCTACCCGAGGGTAGGTTCCAGGTTCCAAGCGGAACCTGTAAGGAACTAGGAACCGCTCACCCCTAGCTGGAGGTGCTGCGGCTTCTGCTGGTGAACTGCTTCCGTGGGTGAAGGGCACGTGAGGAGTCAACTTCGGTGAAGAGAAATTGTTGGAGGTTGACCCGGCGTCTTCGAGGCAGCGTGAGAGGAGAGGCAGGATTCGGCAATGCGAGCGTGAGGGAGAGACAGCGCAGAGGAGCAGCGAAGGAGGAAGGGATTGACGTTGGTGAGTTGGATTGAATGGCGGAGACGGGCGTGTGGCAGGGAATGGGAATTCGGTGGAGGTGGCGGTTTGTTGGTGGACATGTGGGTGCTGGATTCCTTCGACAAGAATGAAGGAAAGTATAGACAACACATCCAACGAAGGGTTTGAGCAGAAGAAACAATTGAAAGGAAGAAAAGGCAAAACAGAGGGGTTGAGGGAAAAGAGACGCACGAAGGGGGAGAGGCGGCTGAGCTTGGCGTGTGAGAGAAGCCTAGGAGGGAAGAAAGTCAACAAGAGTTATCCACTCGATTGAAGGCTTGGTCTCCTAATTCTTTCTTCTTGAAAATTCCACAAATTAGCCAATTCGATGCCAAATGTTGCATCCCCATCCAAGGCTCTAAATTTACTCAAATTTGGACTTTAATTTCCTCACTAACTCTCCAATTGATGTCCAATTTGGTTGAAGAAAAAGCTCACATAATTTCTACAATCTCCTTTCACCAAGTAGCTCGGTTTAGAAGTCAAAAATCCCTTCAATTTGGCCCATCCGAATTTTCGTTCTTTTCCGAATTGTCTAAAATGATTTTCCGAAAAAATCTCGAGCTCGCCAACAATTCTTCGAAGGATGAGTCGATATTCTTAAAATAAATCATGACATAATAGAACTTTCAATTTCTGAAATCGGGTTCAAATTCGCGGTTCATTTCAATCGACGCGATTTTAGTGTAATCTAACCTACTATGTAGCTTTTAGGAATTTTTAGTGCAATTGACCCGTGGTCGATTATTTTCGAGCCACAATGTACATCTTCGACACATTAGGGACTTTCAGTTGTCGTGAAAATCTTGAGATTTCAAATATAGGCACAGGGTACAGAAATTACAGAAAAATCGATCTAGTGTCGTTTGACGAGAATTTTGCAATCAAGTGAAATCACCCACACACTAATCACATATCTCTATCGAATCGACCTATCTCCAGTCTCTTATCGATTTTTGACTATGCCGTAATGATCCTTGCAGATCAGCATGGTCGAGCAGTCGATTCTTGGTTGAATTCTTGAGTCTATTGTATTTAGATTCCTTAACAGCTTCACCAAATAGACTAGTTATCTCATGAGTGATCAACTCAGAGAATAGCACTATAGACACGTCGACGAAATGCCCAACTTATTCGATTGAAAACAGCAGTGGAAAATTAGAATGTCACAAATTCCATCCGATAGACGAAGTTAAGATCACTTGAGAAGTTAAATACATGGACTTTGTAATTTTTTCAAGAAGAAATTCATAAACTCTCCAATGTCGTGAGGTCAAGTGACAAGATCAGAGATAGCACAAACTTTCTGTAGTCATGGAGTTAATGTTTCTTCTTTAATTCCTACAGCAATGGACTTTCTGTGATCTTATACAATGCGGAGGCAAATCTTGAACCTGTTCTGTAGAATATGTAGGGTCTACATAATTTTTATGAGGACTGCAATGCATATCCATGTGCTTGTATAAGTACTGTGATACACGCAAGTCTATTGGACAACAATAATGATGCGGAAGGTCAAAAACACCAAGAAAATGACAAGCTCTATTTGAAACTTTTACATAATTGCATGAACACAATTTTAATTCAGATGAAAGCATAAAGATCACAAACACACATATTTCCTCTGACCCAAGCAGCCAGAGAGTGAGTTGTTTCCATCTCTTGGATGGACTACATGGAAAAGGCCTCGCTTATCTCCTTTATTGATGCATAAATCTAGGCTTTCTACATAATGCCCAAGCTAACGTGTCTAACTCAGTAGAAAAGGTCTTCCTAACATATAATGAGGATCTCCCTAAAAACATCATCCTTTACCATATTGAAGCTAAGTGCACGACAATTTACCCAAAAAGCTTAAACTATCAAAATATGCCGATCGAAGTTTTTCATCTTGTGTTTAGGTAGATGCAGGTCCTCTCCCACATCTATATATAAGAGGCCTATAATACTAGAGAGAGAGCTCCTAAGCCTGCAAAGGTAAGAGTAAGACTCTTCACTCTCTTCTGTTTCATCATATCACCCCTTGGATATTGAATTCAACATTCTTATTGTTACATCTGTAGGGGTTTGAAGAGTATGCTCTTTTCCTTGATCTTTCCAATGCAGAACTGTTAGAGGAGGAAGAACAACGAGAGAAGTTCGACCTACAAAAAGATCATGGCCATGGAGAGGTACTTAGCATCCATAAAAGCGAAAAAAAAAACAATTCAACCAAAGTTGGAGGAGAACAAACTTAGGTTGTTGCACATAAAAGAGCCTCTCGGCAATTGGAATGAGTGGGCTGTATTGACCTATGACCACAACATCGTTGGAAACTTACTGATCAGGGAGAACAATCTTCTGCAGCAGAGAGTTGGGTTATATGAGAGAAGCTTAAGATGCTCACTGCTATGTATCCTGATTGGCCTCCTCTTACTGCACCAATATCTGATGTTGTTGACCTTGATAGTTTCATATCATCACTAGAACCCGATCCGTATAACTAATTATAAGTAGCAGTACAAGCGTCTGCGACTCATGAAGAGTGTGTGAAAGTTCTTGACAGCATGGTCTTTGTCCATGTCAAGAAAAATACAAAGTATAGTAAGACTCTCCATTAAGTTGGTACATTATGTGACGTAATAGACTACAAATGCCAAACAGGCCTCTGAATGAGCGTGCTGTATTTGACATCCAATATGAATCTGCCCCATCACTTAAGTATACTGATTTGGAGCATAAGCATCATGGAGCTGATGATGTCCTTGAAAAACTCAGAGGAGGATTTTGCATTTCATGAGTCAAAGTTAGTGCATTTCGATTAATATGTTACAAGCGGGTGTAGGTCTATAATGTACCAGAAATAAATAGGAGAAAATAAATTGGAGACAGCTGAGAGCATCTTCTCATTGTGCCATGGGTGCAATTAAAGTATGCTCATAAGATGATGCAATTTAAGTTTGTAATTAAAGTGTGTGTCTTGCTTTTAACTCTTTGATTTTCTAAGTCCTAATTTCTGCTCTTAATTTGGCGAATGAGTTCTTCTGGATAAACCGTTTGCTCTATGGACAACTCAAGCAGAAATCCTGTTTCAAAAAATGGCCTGACAGTACAATCCCTCTTCCAATTATTTTAACCTCACTGAGCCTTGCATTTGGACCATGATACCACTTGCAATTTGTGGAATCTACAAGTCCATTTCAAACTATTTCAGTTAGGGTGGCTCCACCTGTGTTCGAAACGTGCAAATGCAAAATATATCTACTCAGGTCAAGTGATCTCGACTGTGCAATAAGTACTATCGGTTCTGCTGTCATCTTGCACAGAGCTCTTACTCGGCAGGATGCTTTCGTGAAAGTTGAACACCAGACTTTCCCATTTATGTCCTTAATTCAATGACCAGTTGGAGATTTTTCTCGGAAGGAATGCGGGAGAAATTTTAAATTTCCCAGAAATCAAGGGATTATGTTCTACAGCAGAAGCTAGAAATCCACATGGCTTCACTGATTCTAGCAGTGGTAGCCTCAACATTGTTGAAACCCAGAAGCTAGTGCAGAACAAAAGAACAAAAGTGACACAGAAAAGACTCATTTGATTTAGGTTAGTGTAGTATTCTTTGGAATCACTTATTCGTTGATTGTTCCTAGCTCTCTTTGGTTAGTGTAGTATTTGCCCCTGCATCTGGTAAATGATCAGAAGTTTTTTTTTTTTTTTGGTAAAGAAATGATCGGAAGTTTCATCCCTGTCTTGGACTAAAAGAGGCAGGAAGGAGTTGCTTCCATTTTTCAAGCACACATCACAGTTATTTGCGCATATGGACACACAATAGAATGAGCAGACTTCAATGAATGCCTTCTTCTTCCCTTGTTGCAGAGAGTGATCTTACACTGATTGCTGAAGGCCGAAGGAAGATTTTGGAGACAGGTGTCTTGCCCATCAGACCCTAAAGAAGCAATAAGGCATTGAAGATCCCTCAAAGTTTTCCTCGTTGAGAAAGAAAAATCTCAAGAATGTACTTGCATATAGTTGCATAAACACAAGAACACGACTGTTTCAGATTGAAGCAAAAAGATCGCAAGTACACATAGTTTCCCTGTCTGAAGCAGATACATAGATTTTCTTGGGACGAAGACTACATGAAGAGGTCGTTCCTCTCCTTTATTGAAGCACACAAAAAACAACACGACATAGTAGAAACACTTTAAAGTGACTGGTGCTTGATGCATCTTCAGCGGTTCTGCTTGCTTGGCCATGAGCACAGCTATGGCTATCCTCATTACTTCTCCTGAATTTTTCCACCGTGAGCTGCAGATTGTATCATGGCCTCTTTGTGATTTCCTGGAGGATCTGATGGCTTGAGAACTAGAAGCACATGATGGATTCTCTATGATTCTTTCACCTTTTGCACCATTCATTCATTCTCATGTGCTTGGGTCCACCAGAACAATGCCTTGGCGGTTGATCTTCCCTCCCAGGCTGTCTGACTAATGCACAAGCTCCCAAATCAACTTCTTTGGAAGGACGAACAAATGTTAATACCATTTTCTTGACATGGTACAGAACTCCATTGTCATTTGATGGTTCCCACTTGTTCAAGTACTTTTACATGGTTTACCATAGTTATCAGGATTGATCGGACCCATAAGCATGTTAGCAATGGAATCTCCATTTCCTAACATCCTCACATCAACAAGTTCCTCGTTCAAATATCATTGGATCCATAAGCACGTTAGCAATGGAATCTCCATTTGCTAACATCCTTGTAATGATAGGTTTTCTTATTTCACGGTCCTAGTTTTTCAGTAATGAGCTCTTCTAACTTATTAAATCTTTTCTCCAGATCATCCATCCTGTGACTCATTATCGCATTCCAATAATTGGGATTGGCTCCAGGAGCATTTGGGTTGTGGGGTTTACCAGGGCACGTAGGTGGATCAGCGGGCCTTAGTTTGGCTAAAATTTCTAGTTGCTTAACATATTCTCCCACCACGTCCTCTAGCTTCTTACGCAGTTTGGAGTTCTCCATTATGTAATCCGCTAAGATCTGCAGATTATAAGTCAGCGGGATCCACTCGTTAAAGCCACCGAGGGGGTTGAGTATATGCAGCAATCGACCATTTTGCTCTAAGTTCGGGTTCGGGCCTATTCTCATGCGGAGACTCTGCAACTGGAAATCAGTCATCTTTCTCTTTGACCTGCCAAAAAGGAAAATTTTTGACAAGAGCTCAACCTTTTTGTGTATTTGTATGGTTGAAGTTCATGTGACCGAGACCCGAGTGAATTAGAAAGTGACCCACTGGAAACAGGTAATTACGCAAAATGGAAATTCGCCAACACTAATAAACACCCGCAACATGCCAAACGGCGCACATGCATGAAGAGCAAAAGAGAAAATCTCTCGATTTTTCATTAATTCATCAATGGATAAGTTGTTTGTTCAAAAAAAAAATCAATGGATAAGTTGTATTACAAATGAAAAACAAAACGATTGAATACTAGAAAGCAAAATCCAGTAAATACAAAATATTCTAATCAGATGACTCCTGAAACAGAAAATAATATATTCTAAAACCAAAAGATATATCTAAGACCTGATCGGACAATTATTAAAAGTGAAAATAAAACTACTTAACCTACCAGAATGTTATCTAAAATTCAAAAAGTCCTAAAATTAAGTTGGACGAAGAAAGAAAATACTCAATAATAAAACCCTAAATCAATCAAATAACAAATTAAAAACAAATCTTGAAGTGTCCCGCATCAGAATGTAGCTGAAACACTTTAAGTTTGCAGGCAGTCCAAGAGTACCTTGAGAACTTCGATATTCTGCCGAAGCTTGTGCTCGGAATAGAGGGAAGATGAGGTATGAGTATAGTTTGTGAAGTGTGCTTTACCATATTGCTTGCCTCTTTATATAGCTGTACCTATGGATGCACTGCACGTGATTATCAGCCGAAGATGAGGGCATTATTGGAAAAATATCAGCACTTTGCATTAAAGTGTTTCCATCTTTTGCATTTTTCTATTGGTTTGCTAGTCCATGAAGTTTCTTCTGGCATGTTCCACGTTAATATGATAGAATCTCATTATTAATGCTGGAACACACTAGACCAGCTTTTTGTGCCAATGATATCTTTATATTCGCGATGATGCATCCACGTATGTATACACTTTCTTTTGTTTCATTTGGGCAATTAACCCTGTCAACACTCCTGAGGTTTGCTCTCTGATAAACATTTCTTGAGAACAAGATGGTTGCTCTACTCGCTTACAACGGGCTCCAAAACAACCTCCACACAACAGTTAAGTCGGCAAAGTCTCTGGAACAATTGTACAATCAATTCTAAATCTATCGTTTAGAAACTAAATGGGGATAGCTAAACCTAAGCCTTTCATTGACCCAAAAAAAAATCCAAGCCATTCAGAAAAACCTATGTAACTTGGACGTAACTTGGACATATAAGGTTGGGGCGTGACCATGCCGACAAGAGAACCGGGAACAGGTTGAAGTGCATAAATTGCTGTAAGATCACGTTGCTGGCACACCATCGAACAAGATGAACAATGTTGAGGATCGATGTTGGAAAAGGGTTATGAGTAGTAACTTAAAAAGAGAATAACATGAGATGTGAGGTATGCTTTGCATACGATGTGCACCCGATTGTCTCAGAATTTGCTTAGGATCACATAACTCTTATATCAAGGCAAAATTGAAAAATAGCACGATGTTGGAATGTTCAACCCAAAATTTTAAGCTTATAGATGCTGGGAGACTATATGTATATAATGAGCAAAGCAATACGTGATATTTTGACACAAATTCTCGCATGTAGAGTTCGCTTCATTCCTATACAGCGCATATCTTAGAGTGGCTCTCCCCCTATTTGGTGCATAATAGTTTCATTCCTATCCACTTCGCCATCCTAAAAGACTGCTAGAGGATCAAGAGTCACTCCTTGTCTAGGCTCTCTTGCCTCGGTGACCACTCCCCGCCCTCGTCAGATCAAGTCGTTATACATTGCACTTGTTTACAGTGCACACAAACACACACTATCACAGAAGAATGGGTAGACTTCAATGATAACTAGCTAGAAGCATCTTATGGGTCTGTAGATCATAAAATTATGTTACGATCCGGCATCGAGGTGACCATTTGTGCAAAATCCGACTTCACAACGACCACATTTGTCTTTCTCCATCCTTGGTTAATTCCAATCCCAACGCAAGCAAGAATTCTTGAGAACTTAAAGTTCATGATGTCACATATTTTTTCTGCTTAGTTCAAATGTTATACCGATTCATTTGACATGGCATGAGACTCCATGGTCATCGAGTGGTACATGGACGTATAACATGGACTAGGGTCACTTGCACAAATGACTTGATACAAGCCACCCCATTCCCTAAAGGCTGGGTTGAGCTAGCAATGTTAAGATATACATGTGAATATGTTAGAAAAGTCCTACATCGAAGAACTGGTATGGTGTTGATTAGTTAATATATAATAATTAACCATAATTCAATAGCTTACAATTTTGAATGAGTGTCGTTTAAACTGAATATATTAACGAGCTCGAACTTCACTCCCAACAAGCAAGACTAACACATTCATAAATCCAAATCTCCACTCTAATAATCAGCTCCAGTTTATCCTGTATAAGATCTTTCAGTTTGTCAAATTTCGTCCCTAGGTCATCAACCTTTTGGTTGAACTTTGTGAACCAATTGGGCTAGCCATTGGGATATGTCGTGGGACTGATGGGATATGATGGGTTTCCGTGACCAGGAGGAACTAGATAATTTATTGATCAGAGGCTTAATTTGTACATAATGTCTAGTTGATTGGTATAATTTTCTACCAAGTCATCTCGCTTTCCGATCAAATCCCAGTTGTCCTTGGGAATCACTTATTCTTCTAGTGTTCCTAGCGCTCTTTGGTTGGGTAATTTCTCTACCATGGTTATTGGAAATTTATCGACGAATCAGAAATCATCATTGACGATAACTTTCTCAGCTTTTACCATGACTGGACCCTAGATTCGTTCGAACTTACCACCAAGAGAACTCATTCAATTAACTCAGTAAAAATTAGAATGTCACAGACTCACAGTGGACGACAATAATGCCACTTTGGTCACTCTGGTCCATTTCAAGGCCCCATAGCATGCCTGATTTTACATACCAACCACACACGTGTGAACACTCATGGAATCGGATCTGACATTGCGCGAAAAACGCTGAGCTTTTTTTTTTTTTTTTTTTATTGGTTAGTGATGTCATCGTCCTTTATGTCGAGTAGTTACTGTCCCTCATGTGGTGTGTCTTCTATTGTTGCCTAAGCAATTATCCAAATAATTAGGATTGCCAACAGAATTGGCATGTCCAAAGAAAAGGACAAGGTAAAGGCATGGCCACATGATCACACGGCATGTACACACCACTAAGAAGAATGCAGAACACAATGTAAATGAGAAGAATGCAGAACACAATGTAAATGACTTGCAGATAGATCTCATATAAATCAAATGGTCCACCTTTTTCCTTACCACATGAATTTGTTAGCACTTTCTTGATTTCTGTTGGACTTACTCTTAAGTACAGATGTGCAAAAGAATTGAGAATGGCCTGGACCATTTAAAAATGATTGGTTCAGGCTTGTTCCCATGATGATAGATCCGATTCCTAATTTTAGTTGGAACCCTCCACCTGGACCGGATGGGTACATATATATAATTATATATTTTTTTTATTTTTTATGTTAAAAATTTCAAAAATCCAGATTTGGCAATCTCGCTCAATGAGCGACGCTCAATAGACATCTCATCTTGCTCTCTTTCTTTCACGAATCCTCTCAAATCTCAACTCTCTTGCTCTTGATCGCCTCTCACTTCTGGCCATCTATCTGTCGCTGTCGATCTCCTCCTACGCTCTTTCTTAGGTGCTGAGGTGCTGAAGGCTTCAGGCTAAAGCTACTATAAGCTGTGACTGGCTTAACCAGGCCGTGGCCGGGTGACCCGGTGGGAACGTACCCCTTTGTTAACCCGGATGGGGGTTCCATTTCCGGGGCCTTTGTTTAAGGTCCTTAGGTTGGACCAAGGCTAAAGCTACTATAAGCTGTGATGAAGGTGTCCATTTCCAGATATATGGAAATGGACGCCAGTCATATTTCCAGATTTGTGACTAGCATCCATTTTCGAAAATTCTGAAAATGGACTTGCAAGTTTATATCTTGCTGCTCTTGCAGGTTTAGAGGTGTTTATATTTTGCTGGTTTGGGAAACATGCATATGCATATTTCTAGGTTTAAGGCATACTTGCAATGGGGAGAGGGAGTCTTGAAAGGCATGGCCGGTTCCATGGACCCACCCGAGAATCGGACCGGTTGCTAGGCGGGTCTATGAACCAAAGGGTGGTTTCCGATTCCCAATTAGTGGAATCGGCAATTTGGGGGTGGTTCTTGGTTCTAGATTGAACCGGTCCACTTTAAAATCGATCACCCCTACTCAAAAGATGAAGGCAAAGGATAGCATTTTGCCGATGGTCCATACTCAAGATTCTACACAAAATCGGTTTAGTTCTTGATTTCTCAGCATTTTGGTTGCTACCCACCCCACATCATTGAGAGAGTGCTTTCATCCAGAGAGATCATTAGGGGAGAGCCTAAGTCCGAGCCCATCAACATATCCAATTGAATCTATTTTCATTCAAAAACTTAAGTTAATGACTCATGGACTAACTAGTATTTATCAATTGCTCCACACGACACCAATTCTTCCATATGAGACTATTCTCTAATACACTTAGACGCACATCATAACAATCTCCCCCTTACATGTGAGCTTGGTGTTAGATATGTTCCTCTTTAATTCAGGTTTCCTTCTGTATCTGAATAACTCAACTTGAATATCCATCAACACGGGACTTCATCCCTTGTTTATTTCTCTAGATCGAACCATGAAATTTGCTATTGGGCCACATTTCTACACCACAACACCTACTGCCCATAAACCGCATTAGTCATTAGATCCCTTCCTTGAAATATTCACCAAACATCGAAATAAATTGAGGGCGTTTGAGGGCTCACCAATATAAACATTGATTCTAACAACATTTGTTTAGAGTGCACAACAGAAACCTAATACCTTTACCAGGAGAGATCGCCAAAAAGGTCTAAACCTATCAACATATTCGATTAGACTCACCTTCACTCAGAAGTTTAAGCTAATGAGTTATGGGTCAACAAGGGTTTTGGTCTAATTGACATGGTTATTGAGAAATGGGGGTACGGACACTGGGAGTGTCAAAACTTGGTACAAGGGGACACTTTAGTGCTAAAAGTTCCAAAACATACACTTAAGCGTGAAAATTAGAGAAGAAATGGGCACTAAGTGGCAATGATGAGAAATTGTAGTCTAAATACTGACGTGGCAATTCTTTAAAAAAAAAAAATCATCCACATAGACACCAAGGGTACGCTAAACGACGTCGTTTTGGCACTTAAGTGATCATTTTTTTGCAAAATTTGGTACTTAAGTGTTCACTTTTATTCACGAATGGCACTTAAGTGATCACTTACACCATAACTTGACACTTAAATGATCTACAACCGCCAGTTAAGTGAACGTGGAAGGCAACATGGTTTTAGACAATGATTTCTGAGTGAACATTCCGAAAAGCCATGTAAATCAGTTTTATTATTAAAATAATTTCACGTCGGATTTCCGGCAAGCTCGCCAGAGTTGGCACTTAAGTGTCATAATTTTTTTATTTTTTTTTTAAATGGCACTTAAGTATACATTTTGGAACTTTTGACATTTAAGTGTCCACCTGTGGCAAGTTTTGGCACTCTCGGTGTACTTTCCTCTTGAGAAATGCCTAGACACGATTCTTGCTAAATATGCCAACAAGTTACTTGCAAGCAATAAGAAATTATAATAGTGACGCTAATGAGTACCATTTTGACAAACTAGTGCCCTGTTGAATTTGTAACAAAATCAAAACGTCATGTATTGATGTGATAGGCCAGGCTACATTGATCACAGGCTTCTATGGGTACTTTAGCCTAGGCTAGGCTACATTGATGACAGGCTTCTATGGGTACTTTAGCCTATTTAAAATGATGATGTAGTGTCTTTTTCAAGCTTATAAATTCACATCTCACAATGATGTTAGCTGTGTATACTAAAAGTCACACATACACATTACAGATAATGAAGTTACACCAAACTATTTAAATTCTAGTACATGGATAGTCCACCTATATCATGTGGCCATAATAAATTGTTGACCCTAGTTCATATGATTCACACCAAGTGATCAATTAATATGTCCACCTAAATTTGGGTTGAGTAATAATGACTTGTTTTATACACTAAAAGTCATACATGTACATTAAAGATAAAGAAATGACACCAAACTATTTAAATCCTAGGACAATGATAGATCGATCCATCAATATCATATGGCCATAATAAATTGCTGACCCTAGTTCATATGATACACACCAAGTGATCCATTAATATGTCCACCTAACTTGAGGTTGACTAATAATGACTCGTTTACATACTAGATGTCACACATCCACATTAATAGAAGAAAATGATATCGAACTATTTAAATCCTAGGATAGGAATAGATCAATCCATCTATATCATATGGCCAAGATAAATTTACCGATCCTAGGTCATGTGATACTCGCTTTAGGTGGACATATTAGTGGAGTACTAGCGCCATAACTTACTTGACCCTAGTATTCCATGGGGGCAGGGGCTTTTTTTGGGTGGGGGACTTGGCATACTAAGATTGTACTTAACGTACGTATGTATTCATATGTGCTATGATGTAAATTAGTGGACCAACACCTTTGAAGTCCATCATATTCATGTTAATGGATTGCTTTATTTAGGAAAATGCAACGGCGAATGTGACGTGCGACAGTGGAAAGAGATGAGACGATACTTGTTTCCAATACTATTATTTGCAAAAATTTGCTTATGCTGTGTTGTGTTTAGTCGACCATGCTCCTAGGCAAGCATAGATAAGTTACATTATGAGTTACTCCATGTGAAATCAACCTTTTTGAACAAACCTTTAATAAAAAAAAAATTTTAAAATATAAAAATCCACAAGTCATTTCATTTACATTCCAAATTGACTTTAACGTCAGAAATTTTGCGAAAATCAATTAGGAACATCGTTTTCTGAATTTTTTATATTTTAGGTTCAAAATCGATTGGGGATGATGCTGTTACGAACAAATTGCTCTGTGCCGCGCTAGTGTGGAAGACGTGGAAAGACGTTGAGAGGCCATTCATGCCTGCATGAGTGGCGATAATGCGATGACGTCTGAAGATATAAGCACGTGTATCTACGATGAGATTATGTTCAGAACACGTTCATGAGACTGCTCTGCGCCTCGCATGTGAACTTCGGCGTACGATGCATCCGTAAAATCTCGTGGAGTAATTATGAAAAGTACGTGGAGAAAGACTATGTAGAGATCGGATTGATACAAGAGCACATAGAAATCAGAGTATGTGAAAGGGATTATAGCACAAATGGACCGTGAATTCGATTTAATGTGCAATATTATTCATGAATTTTTAATTTGGGCGATATGGTTCCTGAATTTTGATTTAATACGCAATCCCATCTCATTTTCTCAAATAAGGATCTGAAGTAAACCTTATTTCAAATAAAAGCTTGAAGTGGCCATAATAATCTCAAAGAAGCGCCTCAAGTGGTTATGGTTATTTCAAATAAAGGCCTACCTTCACCGGCTCGCCAGCCAACAAAAAATTCTTGCCAATTAGAGATATTTTTGTCCAAACACAATTTAAATTTAAATTAAATAAGAAAAAAAAAAGGCGGGAGGCCGCCGCCCCATCGATGGGGCGGCAGCGATGGCCAGCGAAGTCACGACGCCTGGACAAGGGACGCGACCCTCACCAAGAGGTGACGGCCAACAAGCCCTCACCAAAAACGGGAGAGGGCGGCAACCCTCTCCCAGATCTAGGCGAGGGTTGCGACCCTCATGTAGGCCTAGTGGCCCTTGCCTAGCACCCCTAAACCTAGGCGGCTACGGTGCTACGTAAGATGGTCGATATCGACATCATTGGCAAAACTTGAAAATGTTTTTTTTTTTTTTTTTGGTAAGAAGAATGTTTTGAACTATAATAATCCACGTCATCAAATAACGATGGGCAAATTAACGCAATTTTTTCCTTTTCTAAAGTAAATAGATAAAAAGATGGACATGTTGATCTCAAAATATTATAACGCATGTCATCAAATAACGTATGATTTGTCGTTTTAACAAGCCAAAGAATTATATTGAGCATTTATCAAGAACTCAGGGGAACACATTAAACAAATTAAAAATTCGGGATAATATTATATATTGGCCAAATTTCAAAAATTATTTATTTCATTTTCCTTCCGATGTAATCTAATCAATAGGGTTAACAGAAAGTAGAATATACTTGTTTTTTTCTAGGAGACTTAACTAAAGAGGGCGAGACAACTAACACGTGGAAAAATTACTAGGGTTGTGTTTATTTCGTGAAAACCTTCTTGATAGAGGAAACTATTTTTTGTAAAAATAATTTTTCAAGAAAAATGACTGGTTTTTAATTGTTTGGTGTCTAATTGAAAGTGAGGAAAAAAAATAAGCTTTTTGATATTCAGATCTTACTTTTAAAACTAATTGCTGTATTACAATTATATTTTATCGCTAATATAAGATATTAAGATGATATCGAAATATTTTTCTAAGACATACTAATATATGAAGTGCGAATTTTGTGTTTTTTTATTATCAAAATAACCAAAAAAGGATGCCAAATAATAGAAAATGCAAATAAATAACAAACTTAATCTCTTAATTCTCACAAAACTTCACATGGGAATCGTTCTCCATCCAAAAAGTAATCGAAGAGTGATACTACAGCAAGCATCCAAACAGAAGATACCGAAGAGTAGTGAAGACCAATAGAGAGAGAGAGACGGTACGTAGATTGAAGCTCTAAGTCAGAGTGCAAGTGAAAAGGAGTTTGGAAAAACGATTTCTTCTTTTTATGATGGAAAAATCAATTTTCGTAATTTAAATAGTGTTGTTTTCCTTAATAGAAAAGTTTTTTTCCATTAATTATCCACTGCTAGCGACCAAATGCATAAAATTTTGGAAAATCATTTCAAGAAAATCTCTTCATAAAACAAACACACCTTTGGATTTGTTTTAATATTCTTTTCTTTTTTTCCTCAATTCCTTCTCATATGTTAAAACATCTCATACCGCTTAATAGTATGATTTATATGCTCTTTATGTACATATGGTTTTCTACCATTCATTAATTTAAACATTTTTATTGGACTTTCTAACATTCTATTTCTTTCCCTTTCATTCTCCACTCATTTTTTATATTTGGTTTGCGAGTAATGATTTCACAATAAGAAATTATAACAGTGTTGCTTGTGAGTACCATACTGACAAACTAGTCCAGGTTGAATTTCTAACAAAATCAAAATGTCATGTATTGACGGGATAGGTCAGGCTGCATTCATCATGGTTTTCTATGGGTACATTAGCCTATTTAAAATGATGATGCGGTGTCTTTTTTAAGCCTATAAATTCACATCTCACAATGATATTAGATGCATATACTAAGAGTCACACATACACATTATAGATAATGAAATTACACCAAACTATTTAAATCTTAGGATAGGGATAGATCAATCCATCTATATCATATGGTCATATTACAATAATTCATATGATCCATGCCAAGTGATCAATTAACATGTCTAACTAAATCTAGGTTGTGTGATGATGACTCTTTTTACATACTAAAAGTCAAACGTGCATATTAAAGATAAGGAAATGCGATAGGCCGTGTACTAGTGTAATATGATGTGAGAGGTCAAGCTACATTCATCATGGCCTTCTGTGGGTACATCAGCCTATTTAAAATGATGATGCACTATCTTTTTCAAGCCTATAAATTCAATTTTTTTTTTTGTAATTTTTCCTAGAAAATCAAATCAGATACCGAACGGTGAAAAATATTTTCCATTTTATTTTTCAAGTTTCATTTAAACACTAAAAAATATTATCATTTTCTTGGAAAATGATTTCTTGGAAAACATTATCCAGAAACGTGATATTTTTCGTGAAACGAACGGAGCCTTAGTTATCCTAGGAAAAAAAAAAGAAATATTAAAGAATATCCTTAATATCTGATGCTAACAATATCGTCAACATAATTCATTTTATAACTCTTCAGCTGAAGGTTAAAATGGCATAACGGATGACATTATTGCTTCTTCAACCATTCCGATCCATTTCTTACAATCATATGCTTCACGTGTCGCAAGTCTAGAATTCTTTAGAACACGCCCAGCATGAAAGTGAATCAAAGTCTAGAATTTTTAATCAGTTAATTATGCCACGTCATCCTCCTTTATTTTGAGGATCAATAATGCCATGTTTGGAAGAGCATCAGAAGTACGTAGAATAACATGGAATCCAATGTTATAGAAGTACGTATAAAAGATGTCATTAGACTTACTTGCACGATTAAGCCTTATCATGTTTGTTATTTACGCATATCTAAGTCCTTACCCACATCTATAAATAAGGAGACCGGAACACCAAAGAGAGAGCACCAGGCCTGCAAAGGTAAGATTCTCCCTTCTGTTCATAATCTCGTACCTGGTATTCAGGGACGTTAAATCCAATATATTGTCGGGGTACATTCTTTAAAGCTTAATGTGTTTTTTTGTTCTCCCTGGTCTTTCCAATGTAGAACGTACTCGGCCTGCCGAAGTGGAAAGATCTAACAAGAGAGGATCGACAGTGAAGAACATGGCAACGCAGAGGTACTATTTGGCCATCAAAGCACACGCAGACATGCAGCCGAAGTTGGAAGAGAACAACCTTAAGCTGCTGCATATGAAAGAGTTCCTCGGGGGTTGGCGTGAGTGGTCGGTATTGACGTACAATCATAATGTCATAGGAGAGATACTTATAAAGGAAAACAAGCTTCTCCATAAGAAAATCGATGATTATGAGAAAAAGCTTAAAATACTAACCACCCCTTCTATGTATTGCCCTCCTATGTATCGTGGTTGTCCTACTGCTCAACTGAGTTCTGCTGAAGTTGAACTTCGCAGTGCTAGATCATCTGAAGAACTTGAGGTGGAAATTTAAGTAATTATCCAGAAGGTGATTAGCTAGCAAGTGGAGATTCCATTGCTAACTGATCATGAATAGCAAGAATAAGTGTTATCTCATAGTAAGTGTGAAAATGTTCTTTTGAGATCACCTCTTGCGCTTGGCAGTGGAGTTTCTTGTCCATGTCAAGAAAAAGAAGCAAAATATTGAACCATTGAGAATGGGGTCTAAATTCATCGTCAAGGAGAACTAGTCCACTGCCACAGAGGAACCAGAAATCTGCCAGCACTTCCTGGTAAGAAGGAACCGTGGGTCATGGACCAAACACCGGGAGATCGACATTGTTACTTGCTGCCTTGACCTGCTAACTAAGCAAGTCATATATCCTTATGATGAAGAAAGCTTCACACTTTCATGAGTTAGATTTGAGTTCTTCAGGGTTATTATGAGTATGAGTGTTTTATGTATTAGAAATAAAATGCAGACAGCTGAGAGCTTCAGCTTGTGTGTGACATGTGCTGTATGATCATAGTGTAATGCATCTCTCTTTATCAAGAGCGTCTGGTTGTGTTGTTCTAGTTTTGATCTTTCTGGTTTCTTCTCTTATTTCTAGTGAATGAGTGCTTCCAGGCCAACCATTTGCTCTTTAAGGTACTTGAAACTGGCTTATGATGGTTCTTTAATTAATTTGACTCGACCAAGTCTTCTGTCAAGTAAAGAAATTTTAAATTCTGTTAACCAAATTGATGAAAAAATAATAAAATAAAAAAACTAAAAAGAGTGTGGACCATGATCCTATGTTCCTCGGCCGATCATGCTTAACTGCACTTCACCATGTGATACCTTGCCCGACCTGTGGTCGTAAATATCCTCTTATCAATTCATGAGCAACAAGTCTGTTTGCACCCATTCACTTTGAGTGTTCCACTTGTGTCCTGTGTAATCCAATGACGTATATATGCTCTAGACCACACATTATTCTTCGGAGTTCAAATATCAGTGATTTTATAGTGGGGTGCTTTTATATAGGCTAACAGTGGACTTTCCCAGTTTCACATCTCCAGATTGATTCAACTTAAAGATTTAGCAAACATAAACGTGTGAGATATCTGGTGATATTTGGAAATCGAGGGGTCGCTGATACTGCAATGCAAAATAGCAATTAAGTGTTCTTGCTAGCAAGTTGATAGTATCCAATAGGTGTTGCCTCCTGTCTTCCTTCTTTAATTTGAAATTTGGACCTTATGGTGGATCGAGAAAAAAAGTGTCCCCTCCAAGAGTCTATGGATCGTTGATTTGTGTACCAGAGAGGTTAATAGGTCGATGGCTTGATTCTGAAGATATGGTGGAGTTGTAGATGAATTGTTTGAAGATATTCTTATGTGAATTATATATTTATCTAGAGGACAATAATTCCCAATCATTCATGCAAAGTCATTTGTCAAGAACCGAAAAAGATGAACGGTAAAACTCCCTTCGATTTTGATGAACTAATTGTTCTTTTTCTTTTTCTTTTTTCATTTTAAATTTTCTGGGTTTTTCTTATTTGGCACTTAGTAGACGCCATATCGGTGCCCTATGTGTCCAAAATAATAAAAAAAACTGCATCTGCATTTTCCGTAAACCAAATTGGATGGAGATAAAGATGGAGCTAATTGCACTTATTTGATAGAAAAATTATTCAAAAAGTCTTAAACATATTGCGCTTTTGCCAATTCAATATTAAATTTTTTAATTTTATCAATTGAGTTCTAAATTTTTTCATGTTTTATTTATTGAGTACATTCAGCCAATTTTTGCCTGCTGACATGGATGCCGGATGTCCTATGTGACACAGACAGCGCTGACGTGGATAATTTTAAATATTTTAATTTTTTTTTTTTGAAATTTTTATCTCTCTTCTTTCTTTTTATTTTTTGCCTTTTCTTCTTCTTTTTTTCTCTTTTCCTTCTTCACATCTTTTTTTACTAGGGTCAGTGAGGGTCGCCTACCACGGGCGAGGGTCACGGCCCTCACCCAGCCTCGCATGAATTTGGGTGAGGTCATCACGCCGCGGATGATCAGCCTCATCCAGAATAGTGTCTCATTCTTACCCCCTTTCTCTCTCCTCTCCTTTCTCTTTACCTCTCTCGCAGTCACGCATATATTTCTACGTTCTCGCTGCTCCTTCGCGTCCTTCCACGGCGGTCTGAGACCAATTGGGACTGCGGGGAGTGGGAATTGGAGCCGCCCATTCGTGGGCTTTCTTATTCTACTGGTTCCTGGGGTCCTGGATTCAGCTCTCTCTCTCTCGGTTGCCAAATCAAAGCACTAGCCAGCCAGCCAACGTGGGCGGAGGAGGAGGCAACGCGCGAATCGCCAGCCACAGTCAAAAAACAACGAAGTATGAAAAGAGAAAGAAATATAAAAATAAAAGAAAATTTAAAAATTATCCATGCCAAAGACTTAGCCATGCCACATAAGATTGCTAACGTCCACATTAGCAATTTTCGACTAAGATTGGCCAGATTGACTTAATTAGCAAAACATAAAAAAGTTTAGCATCTAATTAGCAAAATTGTAATGTTTAAAACTGAATTGACAAAAGTATAACATGTTTAGAACTTTCTGGACAATTTTTCTCTAATTTGACAAATTTTAAGATTTGATTGCACTTTCTAATATAAAAAAAAAAAGATTTGATTGTACTTTTTCACAGTTTTAAAACTTAATTACATTTTTATGACAAGTTTTTATACTTCTAATGCGCTTGTCTCTAAAACTTTAGATCCCGGTTGAGTAAGAATCCTTGAGTGCTTAGAGTTTCAAGATGTCACATAGTCTTTTCAGCAAGTCCAAATGTTGTACCGTTTCATTTGACATAGCGCAAGAATCCACTGTCATCAAGTTGATGTGGACATTTACCACAGGACTCGGATCACTTGCTCATAGACTACCCTTTTCACTAAAGACTAGGTTGAGCTAGCAGGACCACTAGTGTTAGCAATGGTATCTCCATTTACTAACACATTCATACACCAAAATCTCAATTTTAATAAGCAAGTCCTATTTTTTTCTTTGTAAGATCTTCCGGTTTGTCAATTTTTTTTTTCTCAAGTTCTTCGACCTTCTGATTCAACATTGGGTACCTATATGGTGGACCCTTGGGATATGATGGGTTCACGCCAACTGGAGGAACGGGAAGCCTAATTTTGTACATAATCTCTAATTGCTTGATATAATTGTCCATTAACTCATCTAGCTTCTTGATCAAATCCCTGCTGTCCTTTGGAATCCCTTATCGTTTGAGTGTTCCTAGCTCTCTTTGGTTAGTGTAGTATCAGCAGGTTGTAGCGAGACTTAGCTCACCAGTAATTTTCTTTTTGAAAAACATGGGAAAAAAAGAAGAACAGAAAGCGAATAGATAGAAGTCGAGACACTGTAGCCTCGGCAACATCTCTCCAGTTTGGAATATGAAGATATTACGAGAGTGAGCCTTGAGCTTTATGTTGCAGCTCGGAGAAGAACTCTTACAGGAGTCACTGAGAGCTAAAAGATGATAGGAAATGTTGGTGGCTGTAACATATACTAACGATCAATTCTCTTTACTGATCGTTTTTAAGGGAGAAGTTGATCAAGAACATCTAGGAAAATAATGCACACTTAATTCACAATTTCAGCAGGGTAATCATCCTTGAAGGATATATTTGTCCCTGCATCCAGTAAATGATCAGAAGTTTAATCACTTGTCTTGGACTGGAAGGGGCGGAGAGGAGTTTTCTCCCTTTTCCAAGCACACATCACACTCAGTTACCCAAATGTGGACACGCGGACACACAAAAGAAAGATCAGACTTCAATCAACGCTCTCTTCTGCTTCTGCCCTCGTTGCACAGAATGATCCTAAACTGATTGGTGGAAGCTGATGGAGGACTCGAGTCGGGAGTCCTGTTCATCAGACCCAAAAGAAGCAATAATGCATTGGAGATCACTAAAAGGGTACCTCTTTGAGAAAGAATAATCTCTAAAACGCACTTGCATAGATTTGCATAAACGCAAGAACACAGATTCCCTGCCTGAAGCGGATACATAGATTTTCTTGGGACAGACATTACATGAAGGGGTGATTCCCCTCCTTCATGGATTCTCTGTGATTCTTTCACCTTTTTTACCGGTCATTCATCCCCATGTGCTCGGGACCGTCAGAACTCTGACTTGGTGGTGTGTGTGTGTGTGTGTGTGTGTGTGTGTGAGAGAGAGATAGAGAGAGAGAGAGAGAGAGAGAGCACCCGGACTGCAAAGGTAAGAGTTTCTTTACTCCTGTTCATGGACTATATTCCCAGTGTTAGTTGTAAATTTTGAATTTTGATGAGTATTCCCTTTTCCTTGCTCATTTCTAAATGCAGAACATGTCGACAAGGACGAATAACGAGAGAAGATCGACCATCACATTATGGCAAAAGAGAGGTACTACGTGGACGTAATAGCACGAGTAGGCATGTCAACCGAAGTTGGATGAGAACAAGCTTAAGTTACTGCACATGAAAGAATTGCGAGAGTCCGTGATATTTGTTGACACCTAAATTTTAGCGATCCGATCATTTATTTATTGCATAGAAAATTAGGGGTTAATTTTATCCCTAAAAAAATATTAATTGCATATAGATTTAGGTGTATTTATTTTTAATTCATATTTTTTGCATTTTATTGGATTGGTGGTGGATGGATTCAAATTAATGATTCTAAACTTTAAATTGACAAATCAGATTAAGCCCACAAAGAGAGCAAATTGGCCCAAGCCCGTATTTGAAAAAATCCTATTGCAATTTTTGAAAAAATCAATAGAGAATATTCATTTTTTGCAAAGGAAATCAAGAAGAGGTGTGGAAAATAAAAAGTGATATTACCTGTGGAAAAGAATCTTCACGGATATTGATTTGAAAAGGAAATTAAAATCCTAATTTTTAGCCTATAAATAGGTTAAAGCGCCTAGGGTTTTGGGGAGGCCGGAAAACAAAATTTCAGAGCACATAGAGAGATACGCGAGTGAAAGAGAGAGAAAAGGTGCTTGGCCAAGCTTCTTGACTCTCGATGAAGTATCCACGCCGGACACACCTACTTTGATCGCTGCTGCTATACGACGAGCTGGCACCTCCCCGAGTCGCCGCTCTCACTTGCCGTACGCTGGAGGTCCGCCGATAATGCCGGTGAACGGGGAACGTGAGAGTTAGGCTTGCACCACGGCCGATGAGAAGAAACAGAAGTCGGAAGAGAACGTGGCTGAAGAAGAAGACCGATCCACGAACCCCCTACCTTCTGTCGCCGCCTGCCCTCACGCTTTCAGGAGTCTCTGTCAGTCTGATTGCATTGGATAAAATTCGGAAAGCGAATTTTTACATTAGATCTCGATGCCGTCCCCATCCAGACGTGAAGCCGCTGCTCACCCTAGCTCAATGCCAAACCCATATCCTCCCGGTGACAGTAGACGTCTCGTCCGTGCCGTTTGCCGCCTCGGCTTGCCCCAGCGTTGAAGTTCCAGCGAACGCTCGGACTAGCTCTTGCAGTTTTCAGACACGAAGCTTATAATCCCAACGTCACCCCCAGTCCCTGCTATCACCTGTTGCGAAGACGAGCGAATTCCTGCTGTTTCGCACGCGTCGTCACTGCTGTGTCATCCGAGCCGCAACGATACCGCCTGTACCAGTGGCTCGACGACACTGCTGGTGTTGCGTCACACCAATCGCCCCTCAGCACTCTTCGCAGTGAATTGTTTAGTGCCCCTGCAGGTTAAGTGGATAACTCCAAACGGCGGTCGAAGGAGCTTTAGTGAAGATTGTTTTAAAATATAATAATTGGAGGCAATTCAAGGAGGGGCATTCTTGATACGAGAGAGAGAGACACGTGAGAGAGGAAAGAGCGTGAGTCTTCTTGGTCAATTCTTGGCCAAGACTCACGCCGACGTTTCTACCGCGGTGCTTTCATCGTCCGCGATACATTGTCAACGAGCTGCCATCCTGTTGGAGCTATCACTCGACCGCTTGACGACGCCACCGCAGCCCCTTCATCGATGACTGTCACTGCAGCACCGTTCCTCGTAGTTGCTGATCCTCCACTGACGAACGCTGCCTGGAGCTACCCCTCTGCGAGGAGATCGCTGCCTCATCGAGTTGGCAATCTTATTGTGTTTCTATTTTGCAGCAACTCTCCCATTTGCTGTTCTGGTCTTCATGTGGTTGCCTCCCCTGCCGTGCCAGTCATCCTCGTTGACTTTGCCAAGCCGAATCAGCGAAGCATCAGTGTCACGCCTCGATCCTCGGGCACGTACACATCCTTCTACTTGGTCGATTTTAGAATGCGATATCCCAGGACTATACATCGCCGACCCTTTTCATTTATTAAGCACATGCGGAAGCAGTTATAAATCCCCGACAATAAATCAATGGGATAGAAAAGCAGGCTATATTTTTCATATTGAAATCTACAACCAAACCTTTATACATGGTATTAGACAGAGCACTTCACAAACTATTCACAGCGTCAAAGTCTCACTCTATCTACACATATACAAAGGGTTCACAAAGAGATGGGATTTCAATCCTCATCTGGGTCATACTCAGAATCATCCGGATCCTCCTCTGACTCCTCTTCACCCAGATCATTCTCTTCCTCAGCTTCCTCCTCGGCTTCAGACGCCGGCTCATTTTCAGGCATCTCTTCAGCTGCTCCCCAATCTTCGTCCTCCTCCGATCCTTCCACCTCCTGTTGCGGCATCCCACTGTTACCCTCATACTCATTGTCCTCCTCGGTCGAGTATACGGGAGTGCGAGTCTCGGCCTCCTTCTGCGGGTCCCTCGCATCCACTACTGATCCATCCACTCAATCAGATGTTCCCTCTCCAAACGCCTTTTCCATCACATCAAAAGGTACGTCCTCTTCCTGAATAGGACCTTCTCTGCATCCATCATAATAATCACGGTACCAAGACCGATACCTATGGGGCCTCTGGTCTTCCTCCCCCACGTTAACCCAGATGGTCAACTGAACTAATACGTACACTAATCCTTCCGGATGAGGGTGAATGTGAAAATGGGTCTCAAATTCTGAAATATGCTCTGGGATACCATAGTGCATACGAGGATGAGGATGAGGAGGTGGAGGTCCTGCCATTCTAAGGGCCTGAAATGATTTCCCCAAATCGGGATGAGACTACGTCTCAGCGAGTGCTACCCCACTAAGACTCAATTACGGAACCAATACACTACTCGGTTGCCTAAGCACAGCATGAGTTAGAGGACTTACCTTGGCCTCAGTCTCAACCTGCAATTCAAGGTTATATACGAACGCTTCATAAATCATAACGAACAATCAATCAAATCACGACAATCTGATCAAATCATTGATCAATCGAACTTGTCGATTACATGTCAAACGGACTATTCTAGGTCATTGATTCCACGCCATATAACCTCCCATCGGGCACTCCGTCACAGAGCCACTTCAATGCTCTCGGGCGTCAAGCTCGCCAAGGTGACGTATCCACTAGACAATTGTGTGCGTTCTTTAAAGCGCCGTTTTCGCCGGTGATATCCCAAATCACCGAACCACACATGCCTATAATCATGTATTCAATAGACAGCTACGTGCGTTCTTTAAGGCGCCGTTTTCGCCAGTGATATCCCCAAATCACCGAACCACGTATGTCCATGATGGGATATGTACTAAGCCGGTACGTGCATTCTTTAAGGCGCCGTTTTCGCCAGTGACATCCTTAGTCATCGAACCACGTAGGCCCATACACCATGTCTGATCGGTTCAAGCTCGAGTATTTCCAATTCACTCTCATGATTCCATCCATTCTACAACTCATCAAAGCATTATAAATGCTAAATAAACATACTCGGCCATTTACCAATCAATCATCGGCCATTTACCAATCAATCATCCAATCTCAATCAATTCCAATCAATTTAGGGTAAATCTCTAAAATATCACAATTTATTTAATTACATACAATGTAGAGCTCAAATAAATAAACGGACTGCGCCACAACAATCAGCACGAGATTTCGGTCGTCGGCCATCTAAATCTTAATTTCCGAAAAATAATTAATTAATTAATTAATTTCGAAAATTAATTAATAAATATTACAAATTCAATTTAGCTCAAATTAAAGCCCAATTAAATAAACGGACTTCACCACGGTCATCAGCATAATTTTCCGGTCACTAGACATCTCAGTTGAATTTTCGGAAAATAATTAATTAATTAATTTAATTCCGAAAAATAATATTTAAATGTCAAAAATTTCACTTAAGCCCGAATTATCAAATTGAAGCCTGATTAGGGTCGGGAAAAATCTCGAGCTACCCTCAATAAATAGTAGACCATGTCTACTTGCTAATTACACATTCAATTTGTCTAATTTACATCACAATTGACTAATAAACACTAATCTAACCACCTAAACCTAATTAATTAAACCTAAACAACCAATAAGTGTCATTAGCTCACTAAGTAAGGATTAGTGAGATTACTCACCGGAATCGCATGCAAATCGGATCAATCTGACGGGGGCGACGCGAGGAACAACAAGCCTCAAAGCGGGTCTCGGGTTCGGGGCCCGGAAACGGCCTAAAGGCGGGCCCGAACCGGCTGGAAACCCACTTCGTGGGTGGCTGGATTGGCTGTGAAACAGGGGAAAACAGAGATGGTTAGGGGCGGAGAAGGGTCGGGAAGGCAAGTGGCGGTCCGGTGAGGTCGCACGGTGGCTCCGGCGGCTTGCTCAGCCGCTCACGGTGGCTGGACGGGGCGGAACAGAGGCTGGAGACGCACAGGGAAGACGCCTGGGCGCGAGGGGCGGTGGCTGGCGGAGCTCGCGGTGAGCGGCGGATGCGCGGGCGCGGGTGCGGGCGACGGGACGGCGGCGAGCAGTGGGTGGCGACGGAGCAGCGACGGCAAGCTGCTGTCTCTGTTTCGATTTGCTGGTTTGCACGCGAAGAAGAAGGGAAGAAGAAGAAGAGAGAGAGAGAGAGAGGGAGAGAGAAGAGGGAGTTTGAAAAGTCAAAGAAATAAAAAGAAAAGGGAAGACAGCTAAGAGGAGAGTGAGGCAGTGGGTGCTCGCACGAAGGGAAAGGAAAGAGAAGAGAGAGAAAAGAGAGAGAGAGAAGGAAGAAAAAGAAATAGAAAGTAAAAGAAAATAGTAAACAAAGTCACATTATTCACTTTACTTCTATTGTTTTCCTTTTCTCATTCTCTTTTTAATTTCTTCCGGTCTTCGATTTTTCCTCCGATAATTTCTTTCCTGAAATTTCGGACTCGTCAATAATTTGACGAACGATGAGGAAGTCCTAAAAAATTATGACACGCTTAAAATTTGATTCCCGAAATCAAGTTCAACTTCGTGGTTAAAAATCGATCGGACGTGATTTTAGTCCAATCAAACCAATTAGGTAGCTTTTAGGGATTTTACTGCAGATACATCTTTTCACGGTTTCATCCAATAGGTTAGTTAACTCGTGAGTGATTAGCTCAGAGAAAAAAGACCATAGGCATGTCGACGACATGCCCATTTTACTTTATCGAAACGGGGTTGAATTTCAGGATGTCACAATCAGCCACCTCTCGAAATTTGCTATTGCTTACTGAGCGAGACGCCATCATTGAGTCATCTTGAATTGCCGCCCGTGAGTCATTCCGCCGTCGGTTGTTCGTTCGAACTCGACAACGTGGTCTGCGTGACACCAAATGTTAGGTAAGAATCTCTTTTAATTCGATTTTCATATATCCTTATTACCTAATTTATGGGATTATCTTGTATGAATATTTGAATGATACCATCATATCCACAAAATATTGATTAGCCTTTTAAATTGTGAAATCTTCCTAATTTCGCAACGTACATATGATTGACGGTCCGATTTCATGCTCGAAATGCAACCCACAATCGCACGGAAAAATCACCAATCCGATCTCACGCTTGAGATACGATTCGTGATTTTATTTAAAAATTGGCCGATCCGATCTCATACGCGAGATACGATTCGTCAATTTATTTCCAAAATTAAATGGACATGGATGATATCTTGCTTGATTTGTTGCTATGCTATTCTCGATGCTTTTATTCGATTGCTCCTATAAAGGAAAAACCCAAAAAAATATATTTGAGTTAGGCTAAATGCATGTTAGGATATTTACTGGTTTTAAGGTTATGTTGCATGTTTAGGATAGGAAATTTATTTCGAATTTCTTAAATAAAAAGACCAAAAACATTAATTTAGGATATCATATTTTCTTCTCATTAATTTAAATTGCACATTTAATTATTTGGCAATTTTAAATTTCGAATTTCATAATAAAAAAGAAAAATTAGAATTAGGGCATTCTTTGCACATCATTGCATATTAGGATAGATTGCAAGCTTATTAAGTAAATAAAAATCATGTGCACATCATATAGCATTAGGTTCATGAAATGCACGTCATTTAATGATTATTGCTAGGTTTATTTAATTGGAAATTGCTCATCATTAGAATTAAGTCATTAGATTAATTTAGATTGCACATTTAATTATTGCATTTCTTTTACCCATGTCATATAGCTTAGGCTATACTACCATGTCATATCATTTCATGTTAGATTAGAAGCATTGCATTGCATATGGATTTGATTCTCATTAATTAAGTGAAAAAAAAAAAGAAATTGCGTATTAATTATAAATCATAGCTAGGACTGTCGATGTGAATTCTGATCTAACATTGCAGACGTTTTTGTTGCTACAAGGTAAGTCTTGCAATTTATTCATTGCTTTTATCTGGGTGTTAAATTGATGGTTTGCGTACCCGCATGGTCACCTCACATGTTAGAGAAATAAATTTAAAATCAATTCAAGCTGCCTGCCAAACATTTTTCGAAATAAAATGAAAATTACCGAAAAGGCATTAGAGAAATCTAGCGTAATCAAGTCCCCAAACTCATAAATCTCTGGTTCGTAGGAGTAAAGTAAATCTCCCGTTACTTTACTTAGGTTTCTAATCAACCCACCAAAAATAGATTAGTGGTGACTCCTAATTGAAAAATCAATTGTGTGTTAAGAACTTGAACTTAAGTTGCGAATTGGTATGGGCTTGGGAGAGCCCGGCTAAGTCTAGGCTTAGCAATCCATTAGCCAAATCGTAGGTGGTGCACCCTGAAAAATTGGTTCCGACAATATTGTCACATGATCAGAATGTCCTGGCAACTTATTTATAAGGAAAAATAAGCGGCAAAAGAATAGCCCAAGTACCAAAACTTGACACAATGAGATACTTAAGTACCAAAAGTTAGAAAAGTGATACTTAAGTGTCACTTTTGGCACAGATTTGAATTTTAATATAAAATTAATTAAATCAAATTTAAAACCAAATCTAAAAATTTCAAAAAAAAAAAAAAAGGATGAGGAAGATGAACAGTAGCCAATGGCCGAGGGCTCAGCCCTCACCATCGCCGTCGCTGCTGCTGTCCCGTTGTTGCCGAGAAGGTGAAGGAAGGTTGGCGGGGGTCACCGAGCCTTGGCCAGGGACTGACAACCTCAGTAGACCAACGGCGAGGGCCTACGAGCCCTCACCTAGATCTAAGGCCCTCGCTCAGCCGAGCCAAGGGCCGTTGGCCGTCGCCGCCTAGAGGGTTCTTGATGATGGGAGGGTTGGTCAGGGTTGCCAAGCCCTAGCCGAGGGCGAGCAACCCCAGCTGACTGAAGATGAGGGCTTGCGAGCCCTCAACCAGATTTGGCGCTAAGGTTGCGGTGAATGGGATTGCCGGCCCTTGCCTGGTCGAGCCAAGGGCCATCGTCGCCTAAGGGGTTCTTGGCAACATGAGGGTCGGCTAGGGTCGCCGAGCCCTATCCAAGGGCCGATAAACCTAGCCGATCAATAGCGAAGGCCTACAAGCCTTTGCCCAAATCTAGGGCAACCCTCCCCTCACCTTCCCAGTAACGATGGGGAGGCGACGGTAGCGAAGGTTAAGCCCTAAGTCGCCGACTATTGTTCATCTTCCTCCTCTCTCTCTCTCTCTCTCGCTAAAAAAAAAATGGTTTTAAATTTAATTGAATTAATATTTAATAAAAATTATTTACCCATGCCAGCAACAAAATGATGTCATTTTGGCACTTGTCTAGCCATGTTAGTGAGTAAAACGACGTCATTTTACACTTGACTCACTAAAAAATCGCCACGTTAATATTTTGGCTGTATTTTCTCACCGTTAGCACTTAACTAATATATTTTGCTCTAATTTTGGCACTTAAGTATCACTTTCCTAACTTTTGACACTTAAGTGTCCCATCATGCCAAATTTTGGCACTTCAGGTGTCCTAAACTCAAAAATAAGCTTCTAAAGAAGAAAATCAACGAATATGAGAAAAAGCTTAAATTACTCACTCTTCCTCTTCTTCCATATGCTGCTTGGCCTAATATTGATGGTATCACATCATCACAAGGGCCAGCTAATGAGGAAGATTAAGTAGAGGAAAGTAATTATGGGAGATGTTTAGCTAGGAAGTGCCCATTCCCGTGACATCCTCAATCTGACTCTAATTTTCAGAATGGGATTACAACGGTGGTCAATCTTCGAAACAGAATTGCATTAGGGATCGTTAGACCACAAAAATGCCAAGAAGGCTACTTTGGGGCAAAAACTTGAATTTTTATCAATGGATCGCAAAAATTCAAAAAAGTATAAACGAGTCACGGACGAAAACTCACATGAGCCCAAGCCTAGTAATGGGCCCAACGGGCCTTACGCCTAAGCATGGGTAGCCCAAGAGGATCCATGGGCCATTCAAGCCCATTTTGACTTTTGCAAGACTTCACATTAATGACCCCATATGCTTGAATAGTATTAAGGCTTGGTGTAAGACCCATTTGCCCCTTCTAGAAGCTTTGGACAAATAAGACAAAGAAGATGAGTATGAAGAGGAAGGGTGCCCAAGTTGAGAGATGAGAGAGAATGTGACATCACCCTTAGCCTATTCCCCAAATCCTCACATGTGCATATCCATTGCATTAATAGCTTTGGATTTACTTTCTTCAAAAGCCATTCTCCTCCATGCATTTACTTGGGCACGAGCATTTTGAGGGATTGCTAGTACACCCTTGTTAATGGCATATCCTTCATTCTCTCTCTTTCCTCTTCTCTCCCCTAGCTCATGCGCCCACTCTCTCTCTCTCTCTCTCGCTTCTTTCATTTTCTCTCATTCTCTCATTTCCCTCATTCCCTCTCTCTTTCCCTTGCTAGTCAAACCCCTTTGCCTCCATTTCCACCCTCATTTCATACCCATTCCTCTCTCATCTTTCCTCTTTGATCTCACTTGCCATCCACCGTCCACCGTCCACCGTTTGAGGCCTCCCTTCCTTCTCTGTCGTCCTCACCACCATGCCGAGCTTGGATCGTGAGTCGTGACTACCCAACACCTCATGCCGCCACCTTTTTCCCCCTTTTCCCCATCATTTGAGACCACCGAGAGCCACCGGAGGCCACATGCCACTTGTTGTCGCCGTTCTCGACCCGTACCACCATCCACAACCCTTGTCGTGGACTATATGGTGGCTATCCATCCACCACCGTGCACCGCCGCCACCGTCCACCCATTTGCTGCTGTCATTGTCGCTTGCCGAGCCTAAATGTAGAAGTGAGTGGCTTTCTAACCCTCATTTAGAGTTGTGATTGCACTTAGGACTAGGATTAGTATTACATTAAGAATAAGTGATAATTAATTTAGGTGATAAGTAGGTTTAAGTGATAGGCTATCATAGCTTGTGATATGTTATCATGATAGGTTATCATAAAATGTGATAAGTTATCATGATAGGTTATTATAATATGATATAAGTTATCATGATAGGCTATCATAACTTGCGATAGGTTATCGTGATAGGTTATCATAGGATGTGATAAGGTATCATGATAGGTTATTATAATATACGATAAGTTATCGTGATAAGTTATCATAGGTTGCAATAGATTATCGCAATAGGCTATTTTAATATTCGATAAGTTATCGTAATAGGTTATACTTAAATGCAATAACCTATCATGTCTTTGATAAGTGCTCTCTATGTTATGATTTCTAAAATTATTAGTGCTTGTTGAATGCAAATTTCAAATGTGATATATGCTCATGCAACCTTGAGTGTGGAAAATGGTAAGTATCCATGGCATTCAATGATCATAAATGATGAGTATGTATGTAAGATTATTTGGAAGGATAAATTGTTGAAGTATTTAAGTGATATTGTGTTGCAATACGTTATGAGATAGATGTATGATCATTTTGGTGATTATATTATTGGGATGGGATCACGTAGCATGATAGCATGATATGATAGTATACGATTAATGCTATTGCATGTGGCATGGGCATTACTCACTCTTGAATTGACTAATGAGGAAGATAAGAAATGAGCATGAGTGGTGGTATGCTCTTGTGATCACATAAATACCCTGATACGTATGATTATGCGGGGTGATGGTTCTATTTTGATGTATATGATTATGCGGGATGATATCCGATTAAGTTCGGATGCTCCCACGTCAATAGGATGCTATTCGCTGATGGATTTCGGAATGAAACTCCTTAATTAGAATGCCGTCCTAAGGCGTATGCATAGGCAAGATGATGTTGTGCTTAATGGAACGGAACGATGCCTGATCATATCGAAAGACCGCCAACCTTCGAGTCGGTCGTGGTCAAGAGCAGTCATAATAATTTGGACATATATGCGTGCATTGTGCATGAGATTGATATTTGATTATGTCTGGGTTATTAAATGACATTTGTACATGATTATGAGACATTGCTCATTCTTATTTATGCCTCTTAAGTATGAGAATTATTTTGAGAATTGTCTATGCGCTTGTGTGATGATGGCTTTGAGAGGGTGATATAATTGTTCTTGTTAATAGATAAGGCAAAGTAAAGGCTTTGTTATTGATCTACTATCGATAAATAAGTTGCACATTTAGGGCGACTCCAAGGTGAATTACCTCCCTAAACGAGTATTAGGGAGCTTATTCACTGAGTTTTATCTCACTATTGTTGTTTACATGTTTTCAGGCTCTAAATATGTTTGAGCCCTTCCGCCACCTTTGGTTTGAGGTCCCCATTGACCAGAGTCAGGAGTTGACCGAGTGCCCAATAGAAGGGACGAAGCCCACTATAAGCAGTATGTGACTACGATATGGGTAGACGAGGAGGAATGGAACCTAGTGCCCCATCGCTTCATGACCCGGTACTTCTGGGTTGGGGAGGACTTGTATGACCCCATTTGAGGCTTTGACAAGCCTCCAAGTGCAGGGCGTGGGACCCAAAGTTGGGACCTAATGGACTTGGATGTGCCTGATGGGGCGAAGTCTGATCCAGAGGTCGACCCCGACATGGGACCCATCCCAAAGCCTTGATATATAGAGCTCATAGGGTACTAGGAGGTACGAGGTGCATCACTTTTTGAAGTTGCTCTCATAGTACTAGAGGTGTTAAGCTTACCCCGAAACCCTCTTTTAGAAGTGTGTATGGCTATGCTTTTGGAATGTGTATGAAGTGGCGTGTAGTGTGTGATGCACAAGTATGTATGGAAGTACAAAGTTATGAATGTATATGTGTGTTTTATGCTATCCCTGTTTTGAATGGTTGGGTGATTTTATTCCTGCTTCTGCTTGCGTATAATTAATCAATAACACGATTGGGTCGGCAACACCTCTTGGGACGTTGCAATCAAATGACCGAAGTGATCAAGGGATGCTACACGTCCAAGAGTCGGGGCGTGACAATTCCATTGCTATTTATTTCAATAACGGCGAGAAGCATTTAATTCATGAAGAGCGTGAAGGATATCTCTTGATGGTGCAGTCCTTGTCTGCGACGAGAAAAAACAACAGAGAGGATGGATTTGCATTTTCATGAGTTGAAGTTAGTCTTATTAGGTATATTATGTGTGCGAGTCCGTGATGTACTTGAGATATATCAAAGCCAGCTGACAGCTTCTTCTCATTGTGCCATGGCAGTGATTAGAGTGTGCTTGCATGATCATGTGATTTCCAACTCTTAAATTCTTCTCTTGATTAAGTTTATTAAGTCTTTCTGGTCAACATTTTTCTATAAAAGACTAGATTAGAGATCTTGACAAAAATGGCCCCTATGATGCCTCATTGAATCAGAGGCAAACCGTGAATTATTTTTGACGATATGAGAATCAGTGAGACTGAACTGATACTATAGTAGAAGATAACAATTCAGTTTTTGAGGAAGTTAATAGGAGTCAACATACTGTTGCATCGGTAGTATATTTCTCAAAAGAGATGCAAATGGTTTGGACCATGAAGCTTGGAATGACTGGGGGGGGAAAAATTCACACTGCAAAAGCCATTGAGCCATTGTGTTATAAAGCAAAAGACTTGGAGAAAGCATTTCGGCACAGTAGACGTGATTGAGAAAAGAATTTCTCATACAGGAATTGTGTCATGCCCCGATCCTCGAGCGCGTGCCCATCTCTCGGTGGTCAATAAAATTTGCGACTTCCCAGGACGAGTCACCGACCCTTGCATTTTATTGCACATGCAGAAGCAAATAACAAATCCCCTGATAGTAACCATCTCGGAATAAAAAAGCAGGACAATAGATTCACAAACAAAACGTGATTTTATATATAAACTGAGTCATGTACAAAAGTCTATAACCAAAAGACTTTAAAAGACTAGTTCTCGAAAGGAAACTGTCATATCCGACCTACACTTTATATCACCTCCGCTCAGCTCCAAATCCTTCACTCTATGGCCCTGAAAAAAATTGAGCCAATGATGGGGTGAGATATAAATCTTAGCGAGTTCACGATCTAAACCTCGATTAGGAGGATAATACGCCTAGAAGCGTCCTAACCACATAATCATACAATCACAGAGACTTACCTCGTCTCAGATCCACCCTGCAGGTCAGCACAATTTATATCATAGACAACATGAAAGCATGAGCAACAACAAAGCTCAATGAACTGGAACACCACACTCAAATTTCAAACAAGCACAGAGGTCCTGATTAGAGGGCCAAATTGTTATGACATGTCCCATACCGTACCACACAATTTTGTCCCATAATCCAACACATGTAACTCAATTATACATGCGTTCCTAGTTTTGATCTCGGCATATAGCATAGCCTACTCTCTGTTCGGCGGTCTTCTGGCATTGACAAGCTTTGTCTCACCACTATTGAACACGGCGACGTCTCTCAAAGACAACTTTCCCGAAGGAGCGTAGGTCCAGAATTTACTGCAACCCGAGTTCCATCGAGTGAGTATCCCATATAGGGTAACGTCCGGCTTAAAAGCTCAAGACGAGTTCTCTTAATCAACACACGACCAATCAATCTCAGCCCAGGACACTATGCATTGCACTCAAAATCCTCCATTAAAATAGTGATTCTGGCATATTTTCTTCATATTAAAACACCTGGTGAAAATAGTCGTATGTGGGTACACGATCAAATCAATCCTTAAAAATTGATATCTCCAATTTAAAATCTCACTGTTTTATATAGTCTAAAAAACTATTTTTTGTGTTAAAATTCGACACCCGAGATTTTCAGAATAAATATTGAAATTCACAAATTTTGGAATAAATAATCAAAACTCCAATCAGCACTCAATTTGCACAAATTAACACCTAATTGCATAAACTAAACACACCACTGCAATTAGCATGAAATTCTGGTCATCGACTATCGCGGTCTAATTTCCGGAAAATATATAATAATTAAATAATTAGCAAAATTAATTAAATAAATCAATTTAAATACCAAAAATGCTAACTTAGGCCGGAAATACCTAATTAAATACCAAAATGGGCCCGGAAAACTTAGGCCGGATTGACAGCGTAGAGGAGCAGCGAAGGAGGAAGGGATTGACGTTGGTAAGCTGGATTGAATGGCGGAGACGGTCGTGTGGCAAGGAATGGGAATTCGTTGGAGGTGGCTGTTTGTTGGTGGACATGTGGGCGCTGGATTCCTTCGACAGGAATGAAGGAAAGTAGAAACAACACATCCAAGGAAGGGCTTGAGCAGAAGAAACAATTGAAAGGAAGAAGAGGCAGAACATAGGGGTCAGGGGAAAGAGACGCACGAAGGGGGAGAGGCGGTTGAGCTTGGCGTGTGAGAGAAGCCTAGGAGGGAAGAAAGTCAACAAGAGTTATCCACTCAATTGAAGGCTTGGTCTCCTAATTCCTTCTTGCTTGAAAATTCCACAAATTAGCCAATTTGATGCCAAATGTTGCACCCCCATCCAAGGCTCTAAATTTACTCAAATTTGGACTTTCATTTCCTCACTAACTCTCCAATTGATGTCCAATTTTGTTGAAGAAAAACCCACACAATTTCTACAATCTCTTTTCACCAAGTAGCTCGGTTTGGAAGTCAAAAATCCCTCAATTTGGCCCATCCCAATTTTCGTTCTTTTCCGAATTGTCCGAAATGATTTTCCGAAAAAATCTCGAGCTCGCCAACAATTCTTCAAAGGATGAGTCGATGTTCCTAAAATAAATCATGACATAATAGAACTTTCAATTTCTGAAATCTGGTTCAAATTCGCAGTTAATTTCAATCTGACGCGCTTTTAGTGTAATCTAACCTACTAGGTAGCTTTTAAGAATTTTTAGTGCAATTGACTCGTGGTCGATTATTTTCGAGCCACAATGTACGTCTTCGACACATTAGCGACTCTCATTTGTCGTGAAAATCTTGAGATTTCAAATACAAGCACAGGGTACAGAAATGACAGAAAAATCGGTCTAGTGTCGTTCGACGAAAATTTTGCAATCAGGTGAAATCACCCACACACTAATCACATATCTCTATCGAATCGACTTATCTCCGGTCTCTTATCGATTTTTGACTATGCCGTAATGATCCTTGCATATTAGCACGGTCGAGCAGTCGATTCCTGGTCGAATTCTTGAGTCTATTGTATTTAGATTCATTAACAGCTTCACCAGATAGTCTAGTTATTTCATGAGTGATCAGCTCAGAGAATAGCACCATAGACACGTTGACGAAAGGCCCAACTTATTCGATTGAAAACAAAAGTGGAAAATTAGGATGTCACAAATTGCATCCGATAGACGAAGTTAAGAGCACTTGAGAAGTTAAATACATAGACTTTGTAATTTTTTCAAGAAGAAATTCATAAACTCTCCAATGTCGTGAGGTCAAGTGACAAGATCAGAGATAGCACAAACTTTCTGTAGTCATGGAGTTAATGTTTCTTCTTTAATTCCTACAGCAATGGACTTTCTGTGATCTTATACAATGCGGCAGCAAATCTTGAACCTGTACTGTAGAATATGCAGGGTCTACATAATTTTTATGAGGACTGCAATGCATATCCATGTGCTTGTATAAGTACTGTGATACACGCAAGTCTATTGGATACCAATAATGATGCGGAAGGTAAAAAACACCAAGAAAATGACAAGCTTTATTTAAAACTTTTACATAATTGCATGAACACAATTTTAATTCAGATGAAAGCATAAAGATCACAAACACACATATTTCCTCTACCCCAAGCAGCCAGAGAGTGAGTTGTTTCCATCTCTTGGATGGACTACATGGAAAAGGCCTCGCTTATCTCCTTTATTGATGCATAAATCTATGCTTTCTAAATAATGGCCGAGCTAACATGTCTAACTCAAGTAGAAAAGGTCTTCCTAACATATAATGAGGATCTCCCTAAAAACATCATCCTTTACCATATTGAAGCTAAGTGCACAACAATTTACCCAAAAAGCTTAAACTATCAAAATATGCCGATTGAGGTTTTTCATCTTGTGTTTAGGTAGATGCAAGTCCTCTCCCACATCTATATATAAGAGGCCTATAATACTAGAGAGAGAGCTCCTAAGCCTGCAAAGGTAAGAGTAAGACTCTTCACTCTCTCTTCTGATACCCCTTGGATATTGAATTCAACATTCTTATTGTTAAATCCGTATGGGTCTGAAGAGTATTCTCTTTTCCTTGATCTTTCCAATGCAGAACTGTTAGAGGAGGAAGAAAAAGGAGAGAAGTTCGACCTACAAAAAGATCATGGCCACATAGAGGTACTTAGCAGCCATAAAAGCGAAAAAAAAAAAAACAATTTAACCAAAGTTGGAGGAGAACAAACTTAGGTTGTTGCACATAAAAGAGCCTCTCGGCAATTGGAATGAGTGGGCTGTATTGACCTATGACCACAACATCCTTGGAAACTTACTGATCAGGGAGAACAATCTTCTGCAGCAGAGAGTTGGGTTATATGAGAGAAAGCTTAAGATGCTCACCGCTATGTATCCTGATTGGCCTCCTCTTACTACACCAATATCTAATGTTGTTGACCTTGATAGTTTCATATCATCACAAGAACCCAATCCGCATAACTAATCATAAGTAGCAGTACAAGCGTCTGTGACTCATGAAGAGTGTGTGAAAGTTCTTGACAGTATGGTCTTTGTCCATGTCAAGAAAAATACAAAGTACAGTAAGACTGCCCCATTAAGTTGGTACATTATGTGACGTAATAGACTACAAATGCCAAACAGGCCTCTGAACGAGCGTGCTGTATTTGACATCCTGTTGACGCCTAAATTTTCCTTTTAATTAATTAGGTTTTACTTTATTTTACTTTATTTTATTTTATCTTTTTCGGATAATAAATAAACATATAACAAAAAAAAATAGCAGAAGTAGCACTCGCATGGGCCCTGAAGGCCCATTTCTACCTTAGCCCGGCCCCCACAAGATCTTCTCCTTCCTCGCGCCTCTACAGCACGCGCAGGGTGGCGCGACGCCGGAGCAGAGGGGAGAAGCAGCGATGACACACATGGAGCAGGGGGCAGCTGGCGTCGGATGGGACGCCGGTTCGGCCGGCGAAGGCCGTGGCGACCGACGGTCGAACTCCATCGATCGGCCGCCCCTTGGCCTATAAATAGGCCGTCGATCCTAGCGACGAGGAACGCACACAGAGACATAGAGGAGAGAGAGAGGCCGGCAAGCTCTGAGAGATCCCCTGAGAGACTTCGGGGAACTCAAAGGGCGAGCAAGGGCGAAGCGATCGGGTCATGAGCTCAACGACCTCCCTCCGAGAGACTTCGAGGGAGGCCAGCGGCGCGCGAACCCAGATCCGCGAAGAACAAAGGCAAAGACAAAGAGAGAGAGAAGCTGGAGGAGTTCCGCGTGGGTACCACCGCCGTCGCCGCCCTCGTCGCGCCATTGCCAGGTAGCGGGCTGTCGCCGTTGTCGTCACCGTCGCCTTTCCCCTCTCTGTAGCCCTACCGTCGCCGCCGTCGTCTCTGTTGCACCTCGGTCCTCTCCCTCCTCGGCGCCGCAATTTGGAAACTCTAGGGTTCCCAATTTTCCGGGTCGCGATTCCGGGTTGTCAGGTCGGACCCGGATCAGGAACCGGGTATGGATTCTGCGAATTCCGGGGGCGGCGGAGGTCGAGTCGCGAATCGGAGCCGGGTTGGGTATGGTTCATCGGAAGTCGAGTCGCGGAGCCAGTTTTTCGAGCCGGGCCGGGTGTCCCAAAACGTTCGGCCACGATGTCATTTCGTCAAAAAAAAAAAAAAAAAAAAAAAGGGGGGAAAGTCCGAGTCGGGCTCGTCCGTGTTTCGAGTCGCCGACCCGGGTCGGACCCAACCCGCGGACCCGACTGGGTCGGCTTTTCTTTTATTTTAAAAAATAAATAAAAATAAATAATTTATTTTCAAAAAAATCAAAAAAATCAAAAAATGATTTATTTTCGAAAAATATTTAAAAAAATAGTAAAAAATATTTTATTTTCCCAAAAAATCAAGAAAAATCAAAAATACTTTATTTTCTAAAAATATTAAAAAATATTTTATTTTCCGAAAAATCAAAAAAATAAAAAATATTCCATATTTTCCAAAAAATGCCAAAAATCCAAAAAAAGCCAAAATTTCATGAAAAAGCCAAAAAATTCAGAAAAAGCCAAAAAGACTTGTATTTTTCCAAAAATGCCAAAAAATAAAAAAATCCCTTTTATGTCCCAAAAAAAATTAGAAAAAGACTCAAAAAATGTTTTTTCTCCCAAAAAATGCACGGAAAATCTCTCGAACATCCAAAAAGCCTTAGGGTTTAAACAAGATTAGGTACCGAAAGGGCATTAATGATTAACTAGTGTAATCAAGTCCCCGATCCTAATTTCTCTTGTTGCGCAGGAGCAAGTATTTCTCCCGATACTTCGCTTGGGTTTCTAATCAACCCATCCCAAACCGATTAGTGGCGACTCCATTTTAAAATTAATTTACAGGTTAAAAACTTAGACTATTAAAGTTGTGAATTGGTGGACTTGGGAGAGTGCGGGCATAACTAATTTCAGCCGAGCCATTAGCCTCATTAGGCGCTCGTACCCGATTGCGGGCGCACGAAAAAAAGAGGTCGTGACACATCCAATATGAATCTGCCCCATCACTTAAGTATACTGATTTGGAGCATAAGCATCATGGAGCTGATGATGTCCTTGAAAAACTCAGAGGAGGATTTTGCATTTCATGAGTCAAAGTTAGTGCATTTGGATTAATATATTACAAGTGGGTGTAAGTCTATAATGTACTAGAAATAAATTGGAGACAGCTGAGAGCATCTTCTCATTGTGCCATGGGTGCAATTAAAGTATGCTCATAAGATGATGATGCAATTTAAATTTGTAATTAAAGTGTGTGTCTTGCTTTTAACTCTTTGATTTTCTAAGCCCTAATTTCTGCTCTTAATTTGGCGAATGAGTTCTTCTGGATAAACCGTTTGCTCTATGGACAACTCAAGCAGAAATCCTGTTTCAAAAAATGGCCTGACAGTACAATCCCTCTTCCAAATTATTTTAACCTCACTGAGCCTTGCATTTGGACCATGATACCACTTGCAATTTGTGGAATCTACAAGTCCATTTCAAACTATTTCAGTTAGGGTGGCTCCACCTGTGTTCGAAACGTGCAAATGCAAAATATATCTACTCAGGTCAAGTGATCTCGACTGTGCAATAAGTACTATCGGTTCTGCTGTCATCTTCCACAAAGCTCTTACTCAGCAGGATGCTTTCGTGAAAGTTTAACACCAGACTTTCCCATTTATGTCCTTAATTTAATGACGAGTAGGAGATTTTTCTCGGAAGGAATGCGGGAGAAATTTTAAATTTCCAGGAAATTAAGGGATTATGTTCTACAGCAGAAGCTAGGAATCCACATGGCTTCACTGATTCTAGCAGTGGCAGCCTCAACATTGTTGAAACCCCGAAGCTAGTGCAGAACAAAAGAACAAAAGAGACACAGAAAAGACTCATTTGATTTAGGTTAGTGTAGTATTCTTTGGAATCACTTATTCGTTGATTGTTCCTAGCTCTCTTTGGTTAGTGTAGTATTAGCAGGTTGAAGTGGGTCTTAGCTCACCAGTAACTTTCAAGGTGAAAACAAGGGAAAAAAAGGAGGAAGCTAACAGATAGAAGTCAAGACACCATTGCCTCAGCAACATATTTCCACTTTGGAATAGGGAGATATTTTCGAGTTTGAACCTCGAGCTTATGTTGCAATTCAGGAAAAAAAAAAAAAAAAAAAAAAAAAAAAAAGGCCTGTTACAAGAGCCCTCAAGAGCTTAAAGATAATAGAGGAAATGTTGCTAGGGTATGGCAGCTACTAAGGATCATTTCCCTTGACAAATCAATCAAGAGAGACACAGATCGAGAACATGTAGGAAAATAACGCATACTTAGTTCAGAATTGTAGCAACGCAATAATCCTCCAAGGATATATTTGCCCCTGCATCTGGTAAATGATCGGAAGTTTCATCCCTGTCTTGGACTAGAAGAGGCAGGAAGGAGTTGCTTCCATTTTTCAAGCACACATCACAGTTATTTGCGCATATGGACACACAATAGAATGAGCAGACTTCAATGAATGCCTTCTTCTTCCCTTGTTGCAGAGAATGATCTTACACTGATTGCTGAAGGCCGAAGGAAGATTTTGGAGACAGGTGTCTTGCCCATCAGACCCTAAAGAAGCAATAATGCATTGGAGATCCCTCAAAGTTTTCCTCGTTGAGAAAGAAAAATCTCAAGAATGTACTTGCATATAGTTGCATAAACACAAGAACACGACTGTTATTCAGATTGAAGCAAAAAGATCGCAAGTACACATAGTTTCCCTGTCCGAAGCAGATACATAGACTTTCTTGGGACGAAGACTACATGAAGAGGTCGTTCCTCTCCTTTATTGAAGCACACAAAAAACAACTCGACATAGTAGAAACACTTCAAAGTGACTGGTGCTTGATGCATCTTCAGGGGTTCTGCTTGCTTGGCCATGAGCACAGCTATGGCTATCCTCATTACTTCTCCTGAATTTTTCCACCGTGCCCTGCAGATTGTATCATGGCCTCTTTGTGATTTCCTGGAGGATCTGATGGCTTGAGAACTAGAAGCACATGATGGATTCTCTATGATTCTTTCACCTTTTGCACCATTCATTCATTCCCATGTGCTTGGGTCCACCAGAACAATGCCTTTGCGGTTGATCTTCCCTCCCAGGCTGTCTGACTAATGCACAGGCTCCCAAATCAACTTCTTTGGAAGGACAAACAAATGTTAATACCATTTTCTTGACATGGTACAGAACTCCATTGTCATTTGATGGTTCCCACTTGTTCAAGTACTTTTACATGGTTTACCATAGTTATCAGGATTGATCGGACCCATAAGCATGTTAGCAATGGAATCTCCATTTCCTAACATCCTCACATCAACAAGTTCCTCGTTCAAATATCATTGGATCCATAAGCACGTTAGCAATGGAATCTCCATTTGCTAACATCCTTGTAATGATAGGTTTTCTTATTTCACGGTCCTAGTTTTTCAGTAATGAGCTCTTCTAACTTATTAAATCTTTTCTCCAGATCATCCATCCTTTGACTCATTATCGCATTCCAATAATTGGGATTGGCTCCAGGAGCATTTGGGTTGTGGGGTTCACCAGGGCACGTAGGTGGATCAGCGGGCCTTAGTTTGGCTAAAATTTCTAGTTGCTTAACATATTCTCCCACCACGTCCTCTAGCTTCTTACGCAGTTTGGAGTTCTCCATTATGTAATCCGCTAAGATCTGCAGATTATAAGTCAGCGGGATCCACTCGTTAAAGCCACCGAGGGGGTTGAGTATATGCAGCAATCGACCATTTTGCTCTAAGTTCGGGTTCGGGCCTATTCTCATGCGGAGACTCTGCAACTGGAAATCAGTCATCTTTCTCTTTGACCTGCCAAAAAGGAAAATTTTTGACAAGAGCTCAACCTTTTTGTGTATTTGTATGGTTGAAGTTCATGTGACCGAGACCCGAGTGAATTAGAAAGTGACCCAAGGGAAACAGGTAATTACGCAAAATGGAAATTCGCCAACACTAATAAACACCCGCAACATGCCAAACGGCGCACATGCATGAAGAGCAACAGAGAAAATCTCTCGATTTTTCATTAATTCATCAATGGATAAGTTGTTTGTTCAAAAAAAAAAAAATCAATGGATAAGTTGTATTACAAATGAAAAACAAAACGATTGAATACTAGAAAACAAAATCCTGTAAATACAAAATATTCTAATCAGATGACTCCTGAAACAGAAAATAATATATTCTAAAACCAAAAGATATATCTAAAACCTGATCGGACAATTATTAAAAGTGAAAATAAAATTACTTAACGTACCAGAATAATATCTGAAATTCAAAAAGTCCTAAAATTAATTTGGACCAAGAAAGAAAATACTCAATAATAAAACCCTAAATCAATCAAATAACAAATTAAAAACAAATCTCGAAGTGTCCCGCATCAGGATGTAGCTGAAACACGTTAAGTTTGCAGGCAGTCCAAGAGTACCTTGAGAACTTCGATATTCTGCCGAAGCTTGTGCTCGGAATAGAGGGAAGATGAGGTATGAGTATAGTTTGTGAAGTGTGCTTTACCATATTGCTTGCCTCTTTATATAGCTGTACCTATGGATGCACTGCACGTGCTTATCAGCCGAAGATGAGGGCATTATTGGAAAAATATCAGCACTTTGCATTAAAGTGTTTCCATCTTTTGCATTTTTCTATTGGTTTGCTAGTCCATGAAGTTTCTTCTGGCATGTTCCACGTTAATATGATAGAATCTCATTATTAATGCTGGAACACACTAGACCAGCTTTTTGTGCCGATGATTTCTTTATATTCTCGATGATGCATCCACGTATGTATACACTTTCTTTTGTTTCATTTGGGCAATTAACCCTGTCAACACTCCTGAGGTTTGCTCTCTGATAAACATTTCTTGAGAACAAGATGGTTGCTCTACTCGCTTACAACGGGCTCCAAAACAACCTCCACACAACAGTTAAGTCGACAAAGTCTCTGGAACAATTGTACAATCAATTCTAAATCTATCGTTTAGAAACTAAATGGGGACAGCTAAACCTAAGCCTTTCATTGACCCAAAAAAAAATCCAAGCCATTCAGAAAAACCTATGTAACTTGGACGTAACTTGGACATATAAGATTGGGGCGTGACCATGCCGACAAGAGAACCGGGAACAAGTTGAAGTGCATAAATTGCCGTAAGATCACATTGCCGGCACACCATCGAACAAGATGAACAATGTTGAGGATCGATGTCAGAAAAGGGTTATGAGTAGTAACTTAAAAGAGAATAACATGAGATGTGAGGTATGCTTTGCATACGATGTGCACCCGATTGACTCAAAATTTGCTTAGAATCACATAACTCTTATATCAAGGCAAAACTGAAAAATAGCACAATGTTGGAATGTTCAACCCAAAATTTTAAGCTTATAGATGCTGGGAGACTATATGTATATAATGAGCAAAGCAATATGTGATATTTTGAAACAAATTCTCGCGTGTAAAGTTCGGTTCATTCCTATACAACGCATATCTTAGAGTGGCTCTCCCCCTATTTGGTGCATAATAGTTTCATTCCTATCCACTTCGCCATCCTAAAAGACTGCTAGAGGGTCAGGAGTCACTCCTTGTCTAAGCTCTCTTGCCTCGGTGACCACTCCCCGCCCTCATCGAATCAAGTCGTTATACATTGCACTTGTTTACAGTGCACACAAACACACACTATCACAGAAGAAAGGGTAAACTTCAATGATAACTAGCTAGAAGCACCTTATGGGTCTGTAGATCATAAAATTATGTTACGATCCGGCATCTTGGTGACCATTTGTGCAAAATCCGACTTCACGACGACCACATGTGTCTTTCTCCATCCTTGGCTAATTCCAATCCCAGTGCAAGCAAGAATTCTTGAGAACTTAAAGTTTATGATATCACATATTTTTTTCTGCTTAGTTCAAATGTTATACCAATTCATTTGACATGGCATGAGACTCCATGGTCATCGAGTGGTACATGGACGTATAACATGGACTAGGGTCACTTGCTCAAACGACTTGATACAAGCCACCCCATTCACTAAAGACTGGGTTGAGCTAGCAATGTTAAGATACACATGTGAATATGTTAGAAAAGTCCTACATCGAAGAACTGGTATGGTGTTGATTAGTTAATATATAATAATTAAACATAATTCAATAGCTTACGATTTTGAATGAGTGTCGTTTAAACCGAATACATTAACAAGCTCGAACTTTGCTCCCAACAAACAAGACTAACACATTCATATATCCAAATCTCCATTCTAATAGTCAAGTCCAGTTTATCCTATATAAGATCTTTCGGTTTGTCAAATTTCGTCCCTAGGTCATCAACCTTTTGGTTGAACTTTGTGTACCAATTGGGCTAACCATTGGGATATGTCGTGGGACTAATGGGATATGATGGGTTTTCGTGACCAGGAGGAATTAGATAATTTATTGATCAGAGGCTTAATTTGTACATAATGTCTAGTTGATTGGTATAATTTTCTACCAAGTCATCTCGCTTTCCGATAAAATCCCAATTGTCCTTCTTGGGAATCACTTATTCTTCTAGTGTTCCTAGCGCTTTTTGGTTGGGTAATTTCTCTACCATGGTTATTGGAAATTTATCGACGAATCAGAAATCAGCATGTCCAAAGAAAAGGACCAGGTAAAGGCATGGCCACATGATCACACGGCATGTACACACCACTAAGAAGAATGCAGAACACAATGTAAATTAGAAGAATGCAGAACACAATGTAAATGACTTGCAGATGGATCTCATATAAATCAAATGGTCCACCTTTTTCCTTACCACATGAATTTGTTAGCACTTTCTTGATTTCTGTTGGAATTACTATTAAGTACATATGTGCAAAAGAATTGAGAATGGCCTGGACCATTTAAAAATGATTGGTTCAGGCTTGTTCCCATGATGATAGATCCGATTCCTAATTTTAGTTGGAACCGTCCACCTAGACCGAATGGGTACATATATATAATTATATATTTTTTATTTTTTATGTTAAAAATTTCAAAAATCCAGATTTGGCAATCTCGCTCAATGAGTGACACTCAATAGACATCTCATCTTGCTCTCTTTCTTTCACGAATCCTCTCAAATCTCAACTCTCTTGCTCTTGATCGCCTCTCACCTTTGGCCATCTATCAGTCGCTGTCGATCTCCTCCTACGCTCTTTCTTAGGTGCTGAGGTGCTGAAGGCTTCAGGCTAAAGCTACTATAAGCTGTGACCTGGCTTAACCAGGCCGTGGCCGGGTGACCCAGTGGGAACGTACCCCTTTGTTAACCCGGATGGGGTTCCATTTCCGGGCCTTTGTTTAAGGTCCTTAGGCTGGACCAAGGCTAAAGCTACTATAAGCTGTGATGAAGGTGTCCATTTCCAGATATATGGAAATGGACGCCAGTCATATTTCCAGATTTATGACTAGCATCCATTTTCGAAAATTCTGAAAATGGACTTGTAGGTTTAGATCTTCCTGCTCTTGCAGGTTTAAAGGTGTTTATATCTTGCAGGTTTTGGGGACATGCATATTTCCTTGTTTAGTGCATATTTCCAGGTATAAGGAATACTCGCAGTGGGGATTGGGGAGTCTTGGAAGGCATGGCCGGTTCCATGGACCCACCCGAGAATCGGACCGGTTGCTAGGCGGGTCTATGAACCAAAGGGTGGTTTCCGATTCCCAATTAGTGGAATCGGCAATTTGTGGGTGGTTCTTGGTTCTAGATTGAACTGGTCCACTTTAAAATCGATCACCCCTACTCAAAAGATGAAGGCAAAGGATAGCATTTTGCCGATGGTCCATACTCAAGATTCTACACAAAATCGGTTTAGTTCTTGATTTCTCAGCATTTTGGTTGCTACCCACCCCACATCATTGAGAGAGTGCTTTCATCCAGAGAGATCATTAGGGAAGAGCCTAAGTCCGAGCCCATCAACATATCCAATTGAATCTATTTTCATTCAAAAACTTAAGTTAATGACTCATGGACTAACTAGTATTTATCAATTGCTCCACACGACACCAATTCTTCCATGTGAGACTATTCTCTAATACACTTAGACGCACATCATAACAATCTCCCCCTTACATGTGAGCTTGGTGTTAGATATGTTCCTCTTTAATTAAGGTTTCCTTCTGTATCTGAATATCTCAACTTGAATATCCATCAACACGGGACTTCATCCCTTGTTTATTTCTCTAGATCGAACCATGAAATTTGCTATTGGGCCACATTTCTACAGCCACAACACCTACCGCCCAGAAACCGCATTAGTCATTAGATCCCTTCCTTGAAATATTCACCAAACATCGAAATAAATTGAGGGCGTTTGAGGGCTCACCAATTTAAACATTGATTCTAACAACATTTGTTTAGAGCGCACAATAGAAACCTAATACCTTTACCAGGAGAGATCGCCAAAAGGTCTGAACCTATCAACATATTCGATTAGACTCACCTTCACTCGAAGTTTAAGCTAATGAGTTATGGGTCAACAAGGGTTTTGGTCTAATTGACATGGTTATTGAGAAATGGGGGTACGGACACTGGGAGTGTCAAAACTTGGTACAAGGGGACACTTTAGTGCTAAAAGTTCCAAAACATACACTTAAGCGTGAAAATTAGAGAAGAAATGGGCACTTAAGTGGCAATGATGAGAAATTGTAGTCTAAATACTGACGTGGCAATTCTTTAAAAAAAAAAAATCATCCACATAGACACCAAGGGTACGCTAAACGACGTCGTTTTGGCACTTAAGTGATCATTTTTTTGCAAAATTTGGTACTTAAGTGCTCACTTTTATTCACGAATGGCACTTAAGTGATCACTTACACCATAACTTGACACTTAAATGATCTACAACCGCCAATTAAGTGAACGTGGAAGGCAACATGGTTTTAGACAATGATTTCTGAGTGAACATTCCGAAAAGCCATGTAAATCAGTTTTATTATTAAAATAATTTCACGTCGGATTTCCGGCAAGCTCGCCAGAGTTGGCACTTAAGTGTCATAATTTTTTTATTTTTTTTTTGGCACTTAAGTATACCTTTTGGAACTTTTGACACTTAAGTGTCCACCTGTGGCAAGTTTTGGCACTCTTGGTGTACTTTCCTCTTGAGAAATGCCTAGACATGATTCTTGCTAAATATGCCAACAAGTTACTTGCAAGCAATAAGAAATTATAATAGTGACGCTAGTGAGTACCATTTTGACAAACTAGTGCCCAGTTGAATTTGTAACAAAATCAAAACGTCATGTATTGATGTGATAGGCCAGGCTACATTGATCACAGGCTTCTATGGGTACTTTAGCCTAGGCTAGACTACATTGATGACAGGCTTCTATGGGTACTTTAGCCTATTTAAAATGATGATGCAGTGTCTTTTTCAAGCTTATAAATTCACATCTCACAATGATGTTAGCTGTGTATACTAAAAGTCACACATACACATTACAGATAATGAAGTTACACCAAACTATTTAAATTCTAGTACATGGATAGTCCACCTATATCATGTGGCCATAATAAATTGTTGACCCTAGTTCATATGATTCACACCAAGTGATCAATTAATATGTCCACCTAAATTTGGGTCGAGTAATAATGACTTGTTTTATACACTAAAAGTCATACATGTACATTAAAGATAAAGAAATGACACCAAACTATTTAAATCCTAGGACACTGATAGATCGATCCATCAATATCATATGGCCATAATAAATTGCTGACCCTAGTTCATATGATACACGCCAAGTGATCCATTAATATGTCCACCTAAATTGAGGTTGACTAATAATGACTCGTTTACATACTAGATGTCACACATCCACATTAATAGAAGAAAATGATATCGAACTATTTAAATCCTAGGATAGGAATAGATCAATCCATCTATATCATATGGCCAAGATAAATTTACCGATCCTAGGTCATGTGATACTCGCTTTAGGTGGACATATTAGTGGAGTACTAGCGCCATAACTTACTTGACCCTAGTATTCCATGGGGGCAGGGGCTTTTTTTGGGTGGGGGACTTGGCATACTAAGATTGTACTTAACGTACGTATGTATTCATATGTGCTATGATGTAAATTAGTGGACCAACACCTTTGAAGTCCATCATATTCATGTTAATGGATTACTTTATTTAGGAAAATGCAACGGCGAATGTGACGTGCGACAGTGGAAAGAGATGAGACGATACTTGTTTCCAATACTATTATTTGCAAAAATTTGCTTATGCTGTGTTGTGTTTAGTCGACCATGCTCCTAGGCAAGCATAGATAAGTTGCATTATGAGTTACTCCATGTGAAATCAACCTTTTTGAACAAACCTTTAATAAAAAAAAATTTAAAAATATAAAAATCCACAAGTCATTTCATTTACATTCCAAATTGACTTTAACGTCAGAAATTTTGCGAAAATCAATTAGGAACATCGTTTTCTGAATTTTTTATATTTTAGGTTCAAAATCGATTGGGGATGATGCTGTTACGAACAAATTGCTCTGTGCCGCGCTAGTGTGGAAGACGTGGAAAGATGTTGAGAGGCCATTCATGCCTGCATGAGTGGCGATAATGCGATGACGTCTGAAGATATAAGCACGTGTATCTACGATGAGATTATGTTCAGAACACGTTCATGAGACTGCTCTGCGCCTCGCATGTGAACTTCGGCGTACGATGCATCCGTAAAATCTCGTGGAGTAATTATGAAAAGTACGTGGAGAAAGACTATGTAGAGATCGGATTGATACAAGAGCACATAGAAATCAGAGTATGTGAAAGGGATTATAGCACAAATGGACCGTGAATTCGATTTAATGTGCAATATTATTCATGAATTTTTAATTTGGGCGATATGGTTCCTGAATTTTGATTTAATACGCAATCCCATCTTATTTTCTCAAATAAGGATCTGAAGTAAACCTTATTTCAAATAAAAGCTTGAAGTGGCCATAATAATCTCAAAGAAGCGCCTCAAGTGGTTATGGTTATTTCAAATAAAGGCCTACCTTCACCGGCTCGCCAGCCAACAAAAAATTATTGCCGATTAGAGATATTTTTGTCCAAACACAATTTAAATTTAAATTAAATAAAAAAAAGGCGGGAGGCCGCCGCCCCATTGATGGGGCGGTAGCGATGGCCGGAGAAGTCACTGACACTGGACAAGGGACGCGACCCTCACCAAGAGGTGACGGCCAACAAGCCCTCACCAAAAACGGGAGAGGGCGGCAACCCTCTCCCAGATCTAGGCGAGGGTTGCGACCCTCACGTAGGCCTAGTGGCCCTTGCCTAGCACCCCTAAACCTAGGCGGCTACGGTGCTACGTAAGATGGTCAGTATCGACATCATTGGCAAAACTTGAAAATGTTTTTTTTTTTTTTGGTAAGAAGAATGTTTTGAACTATAATAATCCACGTCATCAAATAACGATGGGCAAATTAACGCAATTTTTTTCCTTTTCTAAAGTAAATAGATAAAAAGATGGACATGTTGATCTCAAAATATTATAACGCATGTCATCAAATAACGTATGATTTGTCGTTTTAACAAGCCAAAGAATTATATTGAGCATTTATCAAGAACTCAGGGAACACATTAAACAAATTAAAAATTCGGGGATAATATTATATATTGGCCAAATTTCAAAAATTATTTATTTCATTTTCCTTCCGATGTAATCTAATCAATAGGGTTAACAGAAAGTATAATATACTTGTTTTTTCTAGGAGACTTAACTAAAGAGGGCGAGACAACTAACACGTGGAAAAATTACTAGGGTTGTGTTTATTTCGTGAAAACCTTCTTGATAGAGGAAACTATTTTTTGTAAAAATAATTTTTCAAGAAAAATGACTGGTTTTTAATTGTTTGGTGTCTAATTGAAAGTGAGGAAAAAACAATAAGCTTTTTGATATTCAGATCTTACTTTTAAAACTAATTGCTGCATTACAATTATATTTTATCGCTAATATAAGATATTAAGATGATATCGAAATATTTTTCTAAGACATACTAATATATGAAGTGCGAATTTTGTGTTTTTTTATTATCAAAATAACCAAAAAAGGATGCCAAATAATAGAAAATGCAAATAAATAACAAACTTAATCTCTTAATTCTCACAAAACTTCACATGGGAATCGTTCTCCATCCAAAAAAGTAATCGAAGAGTGATACTACAACAAGCGTCCAAACAGAAGATACCGAAGAGTAGTGAAGACCAATAGAGAGAGAGAGACGGTACGTAGATTGAAGCTCTAAGTCAGAGTGCAAGTGAAAAAGGAGTTTGGAAAAACGATTTCTTCTTTTTATGATGGAAAAATCAATTTTCGTAATTTAAATAGTGTTGTTTTCCTTAATAGAAAAGTTTTTTTCCATTAATTATCCACTGCTAGCGACCAAATGCATAAAATTTTGGAAAATCATTTCAAGAAAATCTCTTCATAAAACAAACACACCTTTGGATTTGTTTTAATATTCTTTTCTTTTTTTCCTCAATTCCTTCTCATATGTTAAAACATCTCATACCGCTTAATAGTATGATTTATATGCTCTTTATGTACATATGGTTTTCTACCATTCATTAATTTAAACATTTTTATTGGACTTTCTAACATTCTATTTCTTTCCCTTTCATTCTCCACTCATTTTTTATATTTGGTTTGCGAGTAATGATTTCACAATAAGAAATTATAACAGTGTTGCTTGTGAGTACCATACTGACAAACTAGTCCAGGTTGAATTTCTAACAAAATCAAAATGTCATGTATTGACGGGATAGGTCAGGCTGCATTCATCATGGTTTTCTATGGGTACATTTGCCTATTTAAAATGATGATGCGGTGTCTTTTTTAAGCCTATAAATTCACATCTCAGAATGATATTAGATGCATATACTAAGAGTCACACATACACATTATAGATAATGAAATTACACCAAACTATTTAAATCTTAGGATAGGGATAGATCAATCCATCTATATCATATGGTCATATTACAATAATTCATATGATCCATGCCAAGTGATCAATTAACATGTCTAACTAAATCTAGGTTGTGTGATGATGACTCTTTTTACATACTAAAAGTCAAACGTGCACATTAAAGATAAGGAAATGCGATAGGCCGTGTACTAGTGTAATATGATGTGAGAGGTCAAGCTACATTCATCATGGGCTTCTGTGGGTACATCAGCCTATTTAAAATGATGATGCACTATCTTTTTCAAGCCTATAAATTCAATTTTTTTTTTGTAATTTTTCCTAGAAAATCAAATCAGATACTGAACGGTGAAAAATATTTTCCATTTTATTTTTCAAGTTTCATTTAAAAACTAAAAAATATTGTCATTTAAATTCAATTTTTTTTTTTTTAATTTTTCCTAGAAAATCAAATCGATACCGAACGGTGAAAAATATTTTCCATTTTATTTTTCAAGTTTCATTTAAACACTAAAAAATATTGTCATTTTCTTGGAAAATGATTTCTTGGAAAACATCATCCAGAAACGTGATATTTTTCGTGAAACGAACGGAGCCTTAGTTATCCTAGGAAAAAAAAAAGAAATATTAAAGAATATCCTTAATATCTGATGCTAACAATATCGTCAACATAATTCATTTTATAACTCTTCAGCTGAAGGTTAAAATGGCATAACGGATGACATTATTGCTTCTTCAACCATTCCGATCCATTTCTTACAATCATATGCTTCACGTGTCGCAAGTCTAGAATTCTTTAGAACACGCCCAGCATGAAAGTGAATCAAAGTCTAGAATTTTTAATCAGTTAATTATGCCACGTCATCCTCCTTTATTTTGAGGATCAATAATGCCATGTTTGGAAGAGCATCAGAAGTACGTAGAATAACATGGAATCCAATGTTATAGAAGTACGTATAAAAGATGTCATTAGACTTACTTGCACGATTAAGCCTTATCATGTTTGTTATTTACGCATATCTAAGTCCTTACCCACATCTATAAATAAGGAGACCGGAACACCAAAGAGAGAGCACCAGGCCTGCAAAGGTAAGATTCTCCCTTCTGTTCATAATCTCGTACCTGGTATTCAGGGACGTTAAATCCAATATATTGTCGGGGTACATTCTTTAAAGCTTAATGTGTTTTTTTTTTTTGTTCTCCCTGGTCTTTCCAATGCAGAACGTACTCGGCCTGCCGAAGTGGAAAGATCTAACAAGAGAGGATCGACAGTGAAGAACATGGCAACGCAGAGGTACTATTTGGCCATCAAAGCACACGCAGACATGCAGCCGAAGTTGGAAGAGAACAACCTTAAGCTGCTGCATATGAAAGAGCTCCTCGGGGGTTGGCGTGAGTGGTCGGTATTGACGTACAATCATAATGTCATAGGAGAGATACTTATAAAGGAAAACAAGCTTCTCCATAAGGAAATCGATGATTATGAGAAAAAGCTTAAAATACTAACCACCCCTTCTATGTATTGCCCTCCTATGTATCGTGGTTGTCCTACTGCTCAACTGAGTTCTGCTGAAGTTGAACTTCGCAGTGCTAGATCATCTGAAGAACTTGAGGTGGAAATTTAAGTAATTATCCAGAAGGTGATTAGCTAGCAAGTGGAGATTCCATTGCTAACTGATCATGAATAGCAAGAATAAGTGTTAGCTCATAGTAAGTGTGAAAATGTTCTTTTGAGATCACCTCTTGCGCTTGGCAGTGGAGTTTCTTGTCCATGTCAAGAAAAAGAAGCAAAATATTGAACCATTGAGAATGGGGTCTAAATTCATCGTCAAGGAGAACTAGTCCACTGCCACAGAGGAACCAGAAATCTGCCAGCACTTCCTCATAAGAAGGAACCGCGGGTCATGGACCAAACACCGGGAGATCGACATTGTTACTTGCTGCCTTGACCTGCTAACTAAGCAAGTCATATATCCTTATGATGAAGAAAGCTTCACACTTTCATGAGTTAGATTTGAGTTCTTCAGGGTTATTATGAGTATGAGTGTTTTATGTATTAGAAATAAAATGCAGACAGCTGAGAGCTTCAGCTTGTGTGTGACATGTGCTGTATGATCATAGTGTAATGCATCTCTCTTTATCAAGAGCGTCTGGTTGTGTTGTTCTAGTTTTGATCTTTCTGGTTTCTTCTCTTATTTCTAGTGAATGAGTGCTTCCAGGCCAACCATTTGCTCTTTAAGGTACTTGAAACTGGCTTATGATGGTTCTTTAATTAATTTGACTCGACCAAGTCTTCTGTCAAGTAAAGAAATTTTAAATTCTGTTAACCAAATTGATGAAAAAATAATAAAATAAAAAAACTAAAAAGAGTGTGGACAATGATCCTATGTTCCTCGGCCGATCATGCTTAACTGCACTTCACCATGTGATACCTTGCCCGACCTGTGGTCGTAAATGTCCTCTTATCAATTCATGAGCAACAAGTCTGTTTGCACCCATTCACTTTGAGTGTTCCACTTGTGTCCTGTGTAATCCAATGACGTATATATGCTCTAGACCACACATTATTCTTCGGAGTTCAAATATCAGTGATTTTATAGCGGGGTGCTTTTATATAGGCTAACAGTGGACTTTTCCAGTTTCACATCTCCAGATTGATTCAACTTAAAGATTTAGCAAACATAAACGTGTGAGATATCTGGTGATATTTGGAAATCGAGGGGTCTCTGATACTGCAATGCAAAATAGCAATTAAGTGTTCTTGCTAGCAAGTTGATAGTATCAATAGGTGTTGCCTCCTGTCTTCCTTCTTTAATTTGAAATTTGGACCTTATGGTGGATCGAGAAAAAAAGTGTCCCCTCCAAGAGTCTATGGATCGTTGATTTGTGTAGCAGAGAGGTTAATAGGTCGATGGATTGATTCTGAAGATATGATGGAGTTGTAGATGAATTGTTTGAAGATATTCTTATGTGAATTATATATTTATCTAGAGGACAATAATTCCCAATCATTCATGCAAAGTCATTTGTCAAGAACCGAAAAAGATGAACGGTGAAACTCCCTTCGATTTTGATGAACTAATTGTTCTTTTTCTTTTTCTTTTTTTTTTTCATTTTAAATTTTCTGGGTTTTTCTTATTTGGCACTTAGTAGACGCCATATCGGTGCCCTATGTGTCCAAAAAATAAAAAAAACCGCATCTGCATTTTCCGTTAACCAAATTGGATGGAGATAAAGATGGAGCTAATTGCACTAATTTGATAGAAAAATTATTCGAAAAGTCTTAAACATATTGCGCTTTTGCCAATTCAATCTTAAATTTTTTTAATTTTATCAATTGAGTCCTAAATTTTTTCATGTTTTATTTATTGAGTACATTCAGCCAATTTTTGCCTGTTGACATGGATGCCAGATGTCCTATGTGACACGGACAGCGCTGACGAGGGTCACGGCCCTCACCCAGCCTCGCATGGATTTGGGTGAGGTCATCACGCCGCGGATGATCAGCCTCATCCAAAATAGTGTCTCATTCTTACCCCCTTTCTCTCTCCTCTCCTTTCTTTTTACCTCTCTCGCAGTCACGCATATATTTCTACGTTCTCGCTGCTCCTTCGCGTCCTTCCACGGCGGTCTGCGACCAATTGGGGCTGCGGGGAGTGGGAATTGGAGCCGCCCATTCGTGGGCTTTCTTATTCTACTGGTTCCTGGGGTCCTGGATTCAGCTCTCTCTCTCGGTTGCCAAATCAAAGCACCAGCCAGCCAGCCAACGTGGGCGGAGGAGGAGGCAGCGCGCGAATCGCCAGCCACAGTCAAAAAACAACGAAGTATGAAAAGAGAAAGAAATATCAAAATAAAAGAAAATTTAAAAAATTATCCATGCTAGCACCGGCCATGCCACATAAGATTACTAACGTCCACATCAGCAATTTTCGACTAAGATTGGCCAGATTGACTTAATTAGCAAAACATAAAAAGTTTAGCATCTAATTACCAAAATTGTAATGTTTAAAACTGAATTGACAAAAGTATAATATGTTTAGAACTTTCTGGACAATTTTTCTCTAATTTGACAAATTTTAAGATTTGATTGCACTTTCTAATATAAAAAAAAAGATTTGATTGTACTTTTTCACAGTTTTAAACTTAATTACATTTTTATGACAAGTTTTTATACTTTTAATGCGCTTGTCTCTAAAACTTTAGATCTCGGTTGAGTAAGAATCCTTGAGTGCTTAGAGTTTCAAGATGTCACATAGTCTTTTTCAGCAAGTCCAAATGTTGTACCGTTTCATTTGACATAGCGCAAGAATCCACTGTCATCAAGTTGATGTGGACATTTACCACAGGACTCGGATCACTTGCTCATAGACTACCCTTTTCACTAAAGACTAGGTTGAGCTAGCAGGACCACTAGTGTTAGCAATGGTATCTCCATTTACTAACACATTCATACACCAAAATCTCCATTTTAATAAGCAGGTCCTATTTTTTTCTTTGTAAGATCTTCCGGTTTGTCAATTTTTTTTTTTTTCTCAAGTTCTTCGACCTTCTGATTCAACATTGGGTACCTATATGGTGGACCCTTGGGATATGATGGGTTCACGCCAACTGGAGGAACGTGAAGCCTAATTTTGTACATAATCTCTAATTGCTTGATATAATTGTCCATTAACTCATCTAGCTTCTTGATCAAATCCCTGCTGTCCTTTGGAATCCCTTATCGTTTGAGTGTTCCTAGCTCTCTTTGGTTAGTGTAGTATCAGCAGGTTGTAGCGAGACTTAGCTCACCAGTAATTTTCTTTTTGAAAAACATGGGAAAAAAAGAAGAACAGAAAGCGAATAGATAGAAGTCGAGACACTGTAGCCTCGGCAACATCTCTCCAGTTTGGAATATGAAGATATTACGAGAGTGAGCCTTGAGCTTTATGTTGCAGCTCGGAGAAGAAGGGTCTCTTACAGGAGTCACTGAGAGCTAAAAGATGATAGGAAATGTTGGCGGCTCTAACATATACTAACGATCAATTCTCTTTACCGATCGTTTTTAAGGGAGAAGTTAATCAAGAACATCTAGGAAAATAACGCACACTTAATTCACAATTTCAGCAGGGTAATCATCCTTGAAGGATATATTTGTCCCTGCATCCAGTAAATGATCAGAAGTTTAATCACTTGTCTTGGACTGGAAGGGGCGGGGAGGAGTTTTCTCCTTTTTCAAGCACACATCACACTCAGTTACCCAAATGTGGACACGCGGACACACAAAAGAAAGATCAGACTTCAATCAACGCTCTCTTCTGCTTCTGCCCTCGTTGCACAGAATGATCCTAAACTGATTGGTGGAAGCTGATGGAGGACTCGAGTCGGGAGTCCTGTTCATCAGACCCAAAAGAAGCAATAATGCATTGGAGATCACTAAAAGAGTACCTCTTTGAGAAAGAATAATCTCTAAAACGAACTTGCATAGATTTGCATAAACGCAAGAACACAGTTTATTCAGATGGAAGTGTCTGTACACATACATTCCCTGCCTGAAGCGGATACATAGATTTTCTTGGGACAGACATTACATGAAGGGGTGATTCCCATCCTTTATTGAAGCGCACACAAAGCAACATTACATAGTAGAAACACTTCAAGGTGACCAGTGCTTGATGCATCTTCAGGCGGTCTGCTTGCTTGGTCATGAGCACTCGCTAGCTATCCTCATTGCTTCTCCCGAATTTTCCACAGTGCTCTGCGGATTGTATCATGACCTCTTTGTGATACCCTGGAGGATCAGATGGCTTGAGGACTAAAAACACATCATGGATTCTCTGTGATTCTTTCACCTTTTTTACCGGTCATTCATCCCCATGCGCTCGGGACCGTCAGAACTCTGACTTGGTGGTGTGTGAGAGAGAGAGCACCCGGTCTGCAAAGGTAAGAGTTTCTTTACTCCTGTTCATGGACTATATTCCCAGTGTTAGTTGTAAATTTTGAATTTTGATGAGTATTCCCTTTTCCTTTCTCATTTCTAAATGCAGAACGTGTCGACAAGGACGAATAACGAGAGAAGATCGACCATGACATTATGGCGAAAGAGAGGTACTACGGGGACATAATAGCACGAGCAGGCATGTCAACCGAAGTTGGATGAGAACAAGCTTAAGTTACTGCACATGAAAGAAATGCGAGAGTTTGTGATATTGTCACATGATCAGAATGTCCTGGAAAACTTATTTATAAGGAAAAATAAGCAGCAAAAGAATAGTCCAAGCACCAAAACTTGGTACAAGGAGATACTTAAGTACCAAAAGTTAGAAAAATGACACTTAAGTGTCACTTTTGGCACATATTTGAATTTTAATATAAAAATTAATTAAATTAAATTTAAAACCAAATCTAAAAATAAAAAAATAAAAAAGAGGAAGGCGGAAGATGAACAATAGCCGGTGGCCGAGGGCTTAGCCTTCGCCCTCACCACTACTACCGCCCCGGTCGACCGGCGGCGAGGGCTTGCGAGCCCTCGCCTAGATCTAGGGCGAGGGTCGCCGGCCCTCGCCCGGCCGAGCCAAGGGCCGTTGACCATCACCACCTAGGGGCTTCCCGATGACAAGGAGGGTTAGTTAGGGTCGTTGAGCCCTAACTAGGGGCGGCGACCCCACCAACGGCAATGAGGGCCTGTGAGCCCTCAACCAAATTTGGGGCGAGGGTCGCGACGAATCTGGATCACCGACCCTCGCCTGGTCGAGCCAAGGGCCATCGTCACCTAGGGGGTTCCCGGCAACATAAGGGTCGGCCGGGTCGCCAAGCCCCGGCCAAGGGCCGACGAACCCGTCGATCGATGGTGAGGGCCTACAAGCCCTTGCCTAAATTTGGGGCAACCCTCCCCCCCCCACCTTCCTAGTGACGGCGAGGAGGCGGCGGCGGCGAAGGCTAAACCCTCGCCTCACCGACTACCGTTCATCTTCCTCTCTCTCTCTCTCTCTCTCTCTCTCTCTCTCTCTCTCTCTCTCTCTCTCTCTCTAAAAAAAAAAGGTTTTAAATTTAATTTAATTAATTTTTAATAAAAATTATTTACCCACATCAGCAACACAATGACATCGTTTTGGGACTTGTCTAGCCATATCAACGAGTAAAACAACATCATTTTGCACTTGGCTCGCTAGAAAATCACCACGTCGGTATTTTGGCCGGATTTTCTCGCCGTTAGCACTTAATTAACCTATTTTGCTATGATTTTAGCACTTAAATGTCACTTTCCTAACTTTTGGCACTTAAGTGTCCCATCATACCAAGTTTTGGCACTTCGGGTATCCCAAACTCAAAAATAAGCTTCTGAAGAAGAAAATCAATGAATATGAGAAAAAGCTTAAATTGCTCACTCTTCCTCTTCTTCCATATGCTGCTTGGCCTACTATTGATGGTATCACATCATCACAAGGGCTAGCTAACAAGGAAGATTAAGTAGAGGAAAGTAATTATGGGAGATGTTTAGCTAGGAAGTGCCCATTCCTGTGACATCCTCAATCTGACTCTAATTTTTTAAACGGGATTACAACAGTGGTCAATCTTCGAAACAGAATTGCAATAGGGATCATTAGACCAAGAAAATGAGAAGAAGGCTACTCTGGGGCGAAAACTTGAATTTTTATTGATGGATCGCAAAAATTGGGACAAATAGAAACGGGTCACGGACGAAAAATCACACGGGCCCAAGCCCACGAATGGACCCAATGGGCCTTACGCCTAAGCATGGGCAGCCCAAGAGGATCCATGGACCATTCAAGCCCATTTTAACTTTTGCAAGACTTCACATTAATGACCCCATATGCTTGAATAGTATTATGGCTTGGTGTAATGACCCATTTGCCCTTTCTAGAAGCTTTGGACAAATAAGACAAAGAAGATGAGTATGAAGAGGAAGGGCGCCCAAGTTGAGAGATGAGAGAGAACGTGACATGACCCTTAGCCTATTCCCCAAATCCTCACATGTGCATATCCATTGCATTAATAGCTTTGGATTTACTTTCTTTAAAAGCCATTCTCCTCCATGCGTTTACTTGGGTAAGAGCATTTTGGGGGATTGCTAGTACACCCTTGTTAATGGCATATCCCTCATTCTCTCTCTTTCCTCTTCCCTCCCCTAGCTCATGCGCCCACTCTCTCTCTCTCTCTCTCTCATTTTCTCTCATTCTCTCATTTCCCTCATTTCCTCTCTCTTTCCCTTGCTAGCCAAACCCCTTTGCCTCCATTTCCACCCTTATTTCATACCCATTCCTCTCTCATCTTCCCTCTTTGATCTCACTTGCCATCCACCGTCCACCGTCCACCGTTTAAGGCCACCCTTCCTGCTCTGTCGTCCTCACCGCCATGTCGAGCTTGGATCGTGAGTCGTGACTGCCCAGCACCTCATGCCGCCACATTTTTCCCCCTTTTTCCCATCGTTTGAGACCACCGAGAGCCACCAAAGGCCACATGCCACTTGTTGTCGCCATTCTCAACCTGTACCACCATCCAAAACCCTTGTTGTGGACTATATGGTGGCTGTCCATCCACCACCGGGCATTGCCGCCACCGTCCACCCCTTTGATGCCGTCATCGTCGCTTGCCAAGCCTAAATGTAGGAGTGAGTGGCTTTCTAACCCTCATTTAGAGTTGTGATTGCACTTAGGACTAGGATTAGTATTATATTAAGAATAAGTGATAATTAATTTAGGTGATAAGTAGGTTTAAGTGATAGGCTATCATAGCTTGCGATATATTATCATGATAGGTTATCATAAAATGTGATAAGTTATCATGATAGGTTATTATAATATGATATAAGTTATCATGATAGGCTATCATAACTTGCGATAGGTTATCGTGATAGGTTATCATAGGATGTGATAAGGTATCATGATAGGTTATTATAATATAAGATAAGTTACCATGATAAGCTATCATAGGTTGCAATAGATTATTGCAATAGGCTATTTTAATATTCGATAAGTTATCGTAATAGGTTATACTTAAATGCAATAACCTATCATGTCTTTGATAAGTACTCTCTATGTTATGAATTCTAAAGTGATTAGTGCTTGTTGAATGCAAATTTCAAATGTGATATATGCTCATGCAACCTTTAGTGTGGAAAATGGTTAGTATCCATGGCATTCAATGATCGTAAATGATGAGTATGTATGTAAGATTATTTGGAAGGATAAATTGTTGAAGTATTTAAGTGATATTGTGTTGCAATACGTTATGAGATAGATGTATGATTATTTGGGTGATTATATTATTGGGATGGGATCACGTGGCATGATGGCATGATATGATAGTATGCGATTAATGTTATTGCATGTGGCATGGGCATTACACACTCTTGAATTGACTAATGAGGAAGATAAGAAATGAGCATGAGTGGTGGTATGCTCTTGTGATCACATAAATACCCCAATACGTATGATTATGCGGGGTGATGGTTCTGTTTTGATGTATATGATTATGCGGGATGATATCCGATTAAGTTTGGATGCTCCCACGTCAATAGGATGCTATTCGCTAATGGATTTCGGAACGAAACTCCTTAACTAGAATGCCGTCCTAAGGCATATGCATACGCAGGATGATGTTGTGCTTAATGGAATGGAACGATGCCTGATCATATCGAAAGACCGCCAACCTTCGAGTCGGTCATGGTCAAGAGCGGTCATAATAATTTGGACATATATGCGTGCATTGTGCATGAGATTGATATTTGATTATGTCTGGGTTATTAAATGACATTTGTACATGATTATGAGACATTGCACGTTCTTATTTATGCCTCTTAAGTATGTGAATTATTTTGAGAATTGTCTATGCGCTTGTGTGATGATGGCTTTGAGAGGGTGATATAACTGTTCTTGTTAATAGATAAGGCAAAGCAAAGGCTTTGCTATTCATTTACCATCAATAGATAAGTTGCATGTTTAGGGCGACTCCAAGGTGAATTACCTCCCTAAACAAGTATTAGGGAGCTTATTCACTGAGTTTTATCTCACTGTTGTTGTTTACATGTTTTCAGGCTCTAAGTATGTCTGAGCCCTTCCGCCACCTTTGGTTTGAGGTCCCTAATGACCAGAGTCAAGAGGTGACCAAGTGCCCGATAGAGGGGACGAACACCCACTATAAGCACTACGTGACTACGATATGGGTAGACGAGGAGGAATGGAACCTAGTGCCCCATCACTTCATGACCTGGTACTTTTGGGTTGAGGAGGACTTGTATGGCCCCATTTAAGGCTTTGACAAGCCTCCAAGTGCAGGGCGTGGGACCCAAAGTTGGGACCTAATGAACTTGGATGTGCCTGATGGGGCAAAGTCTGATCCGAAGGTCGACCCCGACATGGGACCCGTCCCAAAGCCTTGATATATAGAGCTCGTAAGTTACTAGAAGGTACGGGGTGCATCACTTTTTGAAGTCACTCTTGTTAAATAATGTCTCGAGTTTGAATTCAGATGACGATTTATTATATCGAATTTGTTGATAAAGATTTCCCAAGTAGAAGAAAATTCGCTAGACTCTTGAAGGATTACAAAAGAGGAAATAAAAGCAACGGAAGAAAGGTGGTCTTCTTTTTTGTACGTCTATGATCCGCGAGATTGCCGAGTGCCGAAGTCTCCAGGAAGGTTCTTATTGGACGGTCAAAACCTCCCTGCACGTGAAGATTCATAAGTGGTGGGCCCAAGGTCAAAAGTTTGACCTTGGGCACACACACACACATAAAAATAGAAAAAATGCAGAGGGTTTTCCTTCTTCTTTGACGAGGGACTGCCGAAACCCTACGAAAAAAAAAAAAGGAAAGGAGCCACACGTCCACAATGCTTCCGAAGAGCCGCTAGTTTCCTTAAAGCCGCGTGAATCTTGAACGCGTGGTAATTTTTATACTGTGAGTTTATACTCAAGTGAGTTGTTTGTTTATAAACACTTTGAGTATGGAGTTAAATCTAGGTGTGAGAAACACTTGAGCGATTGAGCGATTGTAAACTATAATTCTCCGATTATAGTGGATTATTTGTTGTTGGCTCTCCCCGTAAATATAGGTACCGATACTCGGACCGGACCACGTAAATTTCTGATGTCCTTATTGTTCTTGTTTATTTCTCTGGTGATTTCGCGTTGACGTAAATTGCAAGATCCTGTCGTTTCCGCGTATTATATCCCAACAATTGGTATTAAAGCTTGGGGTTAGATTTCTTGATTGTGATTTGAGGCTTTTGCTTGTCTGATTATTATTTGGAAATTTTGTTATTGCAATTATGTCTGAGAGGAAATCTGAGATTGAGAAGTTTGATGGGAGCAACAACTTTGTATTATGGAGCATTATTGACAACACAAGATTTGGTCAAGGCACTGGATGGTGAAGATAAGTTGCCGATTATAATGAAAGCCTTTGAAAGGGTAGAGCTAATGGAAAAAGCAAAGAGCATAATGTTGTTAAATTTGACAGATAAGGTCTTAATAAAGGTTGCTGAGGAGAAGGATGCCGCAGCGTTATGGGCAAAATTTCAAGCACTCTATGTGAAGAAAGATTTGAACAATCACTTGTACATGTTGAAGAAGATGTTTCAATTTAGATATACTGAAGGTACGTCTATCAGAACCCACTTAGATGAATTTAATAAACTCATGTTGGATCTGAAGAACGTCGGTAAGATACTTGATGATGAAGAACAAGGCATGATGTTGTTAGCCTCTTTACCAGAGTCATGGGAACACTTTACTAATTTGCTGTTGCATGGAGCGTACTACTATTATCTCAAAAGAGGTAAAGTCCACCTTATTCTCTAAGGAGTGGCAGAGAAAGTTGCGAGATGACGGTCTGGCGAAAGGAGCAATGCAAGCATTAACGATTCGGGATAGAGAACAACATCGAGAGTATAGTAGCAGCAGAGGTAAAAGTAGATCAAAATCACGCCATAGAAAGTCCAAGGGACGCGTGAAGTGCTTTAAGTGTCACGAGGAGGGGCACATCAGGAGAGATTGTCCAAAACGAAGAAATAAAGTTGATAAGCAGAATGCCACAAGTAGTGTGGCAAACGTTGCTAAGGGGAGCACTAGTGATACAGAAGTTGTTTTATGTGTGACTGCTACTTCATCAGGAGACGAAAGGGTGCTAGATTCGAGGTGTTCTTATCATATGACGCCTCATAAGAACTGGTTTACTACTTACCAAACTGCAGATGGTGGTAAGGTTCTTTTGGGGAATAATACAATCTGTAAGGCTGTGAAGATAGGGACAATTCGGATTCCGATGCACGATGGGATGGTCCACACATTGACAAACGTGAGGCATGTACTGGAGCTCAAGAAGAACCTTATTTCTCTAGGGACACTCGATGACATCGGGTGTAGGTACACCGCTGAAGGTGAAGTACTGAAGATCTCTCAAGGTGCCATGACAGTGATAAAGGGGAAGAAAGTGAATACTCTCTATCATCTACTGGGAGAGACCGTAACCGGAACCGCTGTAGTTTCATCAAGTGAGTCAGACTCTAATTTGACTCAGTTATGGCATATGCGTTTGGGACACATGAGTGAGGCGGGTATGACGATGCTGAGTGAAAGGGGGTTGTTAAAGGGTCAAAAGACAGGGAAGCTGGACTTATGTGAGCACTACATCTATGGGAAACAGCACCGAGTTAAGTTTACTACAGCTATTCATTCGACCAAACGACCGCTTGAATATATTCATTCGGACGTCGGGGCCCGTCTTGATCCCTTAGAAAGGAGGTGCCCGATATATGCTGACATTTATCGACGATTATTCGAGGAAGGTATGGGTATACTTTCTAAAGCACAAATATGATGTTTTTGATCGGTTCAAGAGAGGGTTGTTAAAGGGTCAAAAGACAGGGAAGCTGGACTTATGTGAGCATTACATCTATGGGAAGCAGCACCGAGTTAAGTTTACTACAGCTATTCATTCGACCAATTGAATATATTCATTCAGACGTCTGGGGCCCGTCTTTAGTTCCTTAGAAAGGAGGTGCCCGATATATGCTGACATTTATGGACGATTATTCGAGGAAGGTATGAGTATACTTTCTGAAGCACAAATATAATGTTTTTGATCGGTTCAAACAATTTAAGGCATTGATTGAGAAGCAGTCAAATAAACAAATCAAGTGCTTGAGAACCGATAATGGCATGGAGTTCTGTGGTAAAGATTTTACCGAGTTATGCGAGAAAGAAGGTATTGTGAGACACCGCACAATACCTGGGACACCACAGCAGAATGACATGGCAGAACGAAAGAACAGAATTTTGCTTGAGTGAGCTCGATGCATGCTTTTGCATGCAGAACTTGGGAAGGAATTTTGGGCCGAAGCAGTGAACATGGTATGTTACCTAATTAATCGATTTCCATCATCTGCTATCGAGTGGAAGAATCTTGAGGAAATATAGTTAGGGAAACCTGTTGATTACTCCGGATTACGTATATTCGGATGTCCTACGTATGCTCATGCGAGTGATGGTAAGCTTGAGCCAAGGGCAAAGAAGTGCATATTTCTGGGTTATGCACATGGGGTGAAAGGCTACCGGCTGTGGTGCACTAATCCCAGATCACCCAGTTTTGTAATCGGCAGAGATATGATCTTCAACGAGACTGTAATGCTTCAACAGAGGAGTTTTGAGACACAACCAACAGAGAAGATAGATCTTGGTGTCATTAGAGAGGTGGAGCTTCAGGTGGAGACTCCAGAGACCTCGAATGTAATAGAAGTTGAGACTGCAGATGAAGCCGCAGTTCCTGAAGTCGGTGATAGTGAACATCCAGCAAAGCCGCAGTAGATTATAGCTGTAGATAGACAAAGAAGGCAAATTAAATCACCGGTACGTTATGGTTATACAGATATTGCTTATGCATTAACTGTAGGTGATGAGGCGGAGACAAATGAGCCTTCGTCTTACTCTGAGGTGATGGCTAGTCCAGAGTTATTGTAGTGGCTAGGGGCTATGAGTGAAGAGATGGAATCACTCCATCGAAATCAGACATGGAAGTTGGTTAAAGTACCCAAGAGCCAAAAGATTGTCGGAAGTAAATAGGTCTTCAAACGGAAAGAGAGCATTCCCGGTATCAAGACAGCGGGGTATAAGGCGAGACTTGTGGCGAAGGGATATACATAGCGTGAGGACATTGACTACAATGAGGTGTTCTCTCCTGTGGTAAGACATACTTTTATTCGTGTTTTACTTGCCTTACTTACTTCGTAGGATCTCGAATTAGAGCAGCTAGATGTGAAAACTGTGTTTCTTCACGGTGAGTTGGAGGAGCAAATTTACATGAGCCAACCAGAGGGATTTGCTATTCCGGGTAAGGAAGATCATGTTTGCTTATTAAAGAAATCTTTGTATGGGCTAAAATAGTCTCCTAGGCAGTGGTATAAACGTTTTGATGCTTTCATGGCTAGTCAAGACTACATAAAAAGTCAGATGGATAGCTGCGTTTACTATAAGAGATTGGAGAATGGTTCTTTGATTTATCTACTCTTATATGTTGATGATATGCTAATAGCAATTAAGAATATATCTGATATTGATGTGTTGAAGAGGCGGTTAAATGTTGAATTTGAGAAGAAAGATTTAGATGCTACAAATAAAATATTGGGTATGGAGATTTTGCATGATAGGACTGCGAGAATTTTACGTCTATCTCAAAAGAAATATATTGAGAAGATCATGGCATGTTTTAATATGCAGTCAGCAAAATCTGTAAGTACATCTCTAGCGAAGCACTTTAAACTTTCAGATAAATTATCACCATAAACTGAGAAGGAAGAGGAGCATATGTGTTCCTTATTCTAGTGCTGTAGGTAGTATTATGTATGCTATGGTGTGCACTAGGCCTGATATTTCACAAGCTGTGAGCGTGGTTAGTCGCTATATGAAGCGTGTTGGTAAAGTTCATTGAGAAGCTGTGAAGTGGATCCTTAAATATTTAAAGGGAACAACAGACATGGGTATAATGTACCGGAGGGACAACAATGGCAGTGAGACCACTAGTTTTGTGGATTCGGATCACACCGGTGACTTGGATGATTGTAGGTCTTTAGCAGGGTACATATTTACGCTAGCAGGTGGTGCGGTTAGTTGGAAAGCGTCATTACAGGATCACATTGCCTTGTCTTCGACTAAGGCAGAGTACGTGGCACTAACCTTTGTAGCAAAAGAGGCGATATGGTTACAAAATTTGCTCTCGGACTTTGGGTTAGAACATAAAAGTGTGGATATACACTATGATAACCAAGGTGCAATATATTTGGCATATAATCCAGTTTATCACGAACGAACAAAGTATATCAACATCAGGTACCACTTCATCTTAAATGTCTTAACTAAGGGTAATGTTGTTGTCAAAAAGATTGCTACAGCAGATAACCCGGTAGACATAATAACTAAGTCTGTTCTTTTGGCAAAGCTCAATCTTTGATTGAGATCTATTGGCGTCTATGGAGAATGAGCGCTCGTCGGGGCATTGGGAGAGCAGCATGGATGATGAGCACCATAGTTTGATTTCAAACATCGAGCCAAGGTGGAGAATTGTCAAATAATGTCTCGAATTTGAATTTGGATGACGATTTATTATACCAAATTTATTGATAAAGATTTCCCAAGTAAAATAAAATTCGCTGGACTCTTGAAGGATTACAAAAGAGGAAATAAAAGCAACAGAAGAAAGGTGGTCTTCTTTTCTGTACGTCCATGATCCGTGAGATTGCCGAGTGCCGAAGTCTCCAGGAGGGTTCTTATTGGATGGTCAAAACCTCCCTGCACGTGAAGATTCGTAAGTGGTGGGCCCAAGGTCAAAAGTTTTACCTTGGGCACACACACACGTAAAAACAGAAAAAACACAGAGGGTTTTCCTTCTTCTTTGACAAGGGACTACCGAAACCCTACGAAAAAAAAAGAAGGAAAGGAGCCGCACGTCCACGGTGCTTCCGAAGAGCTGCTAGTTTCCTTGAAGCCGCGCGAATCTTGAATGCGTGGTAATTTTTGTGCTGTGAGTTTATACCCAAGTGAGTTGTTTATTTATAAACACTTTGGGTTTGGGGTTATATCTGGGTGTAGGAAACACTTGAGCGATTGAGCAATTGTAAACTCTGATTCTCCGATTATAGTGGATTATTTGCTGCTGGCTCTCCCCGTGGATGTAGGTACCGATACTCGGACCGAACCATGTAAATTTCTGGTGTCCTTATTTTTCTCGTTTATTTCTCTGGTGATTTCGCGTTGACATAAATTGCAAAATCTTGTTGTTTCCGCGTATTATATCCCAACAGCTCTCATAGTACTAGAGGTGCTAAGCTTACCCCGAAACTCTCTTTTAGAAGTGTGTATGGCTGTGCTTTTGGAATGTGTATTAATGGCGTGTAGTGTGTGATGCACAAGTATGTATGGAAGTACAAAGTTATGAATGTATATGTGTGTTTTATGCTATCCATGTTTTGAATGGTTGGGTGATTTTATTCCTGCTTCTACTTGCGTATAATTAATCGATAACACGATTGGGTCGGCAACGCCTTTTGGGACGTCGCAATCAAATGACCGAAGTGATCAAGGGATGCTGCGCATCCGAGAGTCGGGGTGTGACAATTCCATTGCTATTTATTTCAATAACAGCGAGAAGCATGTAATTCATGAACAGCGTGAAGACTATCTCTTGATGGTGCAGTCCTTGTCTGCGACAAGAAAAAACAACAGAGAGGATGGATTTGCCTTTTCATGAGTTGAAGTTAGTCTTATTAGGTCTATTATGTGTGCGAGTCCGTGATGTACTTGAGATAAATCAAAGCCAACTGACAGCTTTTTCTCATTGTGCCATGGCAGTGATTAGAGTGTGCTTGCATGATCATGTGATTTCCAACTCTTAAATTCTTCTCTTGATTAAGTTTATGAATTCTTTCTGGTCAACCTTTTTTCTATGAAGGACTAGATGAGAGATCCTGACAAAAAATGGCCCCTATGATGCCTCATTGAATTAGAGGCAAACCGTGAATTATTTTTGACGATCTGAGAATCAAAGAGACTGAACTGATACTATAGTAGAAGATAACAATTCAGTTTTTGAGGAAGTTAATAGGAGTCAACATACTGTTGCATCGGCAGTATATTTCTCAAAAGAGATGCAAATAGTTTGGACCATGAAGCTTGGAATGACTGGGGGAAAAAATTCACGCTGCGAAAGCCATTGAGCCATTGTGTTATAAAGCAAAAGGCTTGGAGAAAGCATTTCAGCACAGTAGACGTAATTGAGAAAAGAATTTCTCATACAGGAATTGCATCCGACAGACAAAGTTAAGATCACTTGAGAAGTTAAATACATAAACATTGTAATTTTTTCAAGAAGAAATTCGTAAACTCTCCAATGTCGTGAGGTCAAGTGACATGGTCAGAGATAGCACAAACTTTCTGTAGTCATGGAGTTAATATTTCTTCTTTAATTCCTGCAGCAATGGACTTTTTGTGATCTTATACAATGTGGCAGCGAATCTTGAACCTGTTCTGTAGAATATGCAGGGTCTACATAATTTTTATGAGGACTGCAATGCATATCCATGTGCTTGTATAAGTACTGTGATACACGCAAGTCTATTGGATAACAATAATGATGCGGAAGGTAAAAAACACCAAGAAAATGACAAGCTTTATTTAAAACTTTTACATAATTTCATGAACACAATTTTAATTCAGATGAAAGCATAAAGATCACAAACACACATATTTCCTCTGCCCCAAGCAGCCAGAGAGTGAGTTGTTTCCATCTCTTGGATGGACTACATGGAAAAGGCCTCGCTTATCTCCATTATTGATGCATACATCTAGGCTTTCTACATAATGCCCAAGCTAATATGTCTAACTCAAGTAGAAAAGGTCTTCCTGACATATAATGAGGATCTCCCTAAAAACATCATCCTTTACCATATTGAAGCTAAGTGCACAACAATTTACCCAAAAAGCTTAAACTATCAAAATATGCCGATCGAGGTTTTTCATCTTGTGTTTAGGTAGATGCAAGTCCTCTCCCACATCTATATATAAGAGGCCTATAATACTAGAGAGAGAGCTCCTAAGCCTGCAAAGGTAAGAGTAAGACTCTTCACTCTCTCCTGTTTCATCATATCACCCCTTGGATATTGAATTCAACATTCTTATTGTTACATCCGTAGGGGTTTGAAGAGTATTCTCTTTTCCTTGATCTTTCCAATGCAGAACTGTTAGAGGAGGAAGAAAAATGAGAGAAGTTCGACCTACAAAACGATCATGGCCACGGAGAGGTACTTAGCAGCCATAAAAGCAAAAAAAAAAAATTTAACCAAAGTTGGAGGAGAACAAACTTAGGTTGTTGCACATAAAAGAGCCTCTCGGCAATTGGAATGAGTGGGCTGTATTGACCTATGACCACAACATCCTTGGAAACTTACTGATCAGGGAGAACAATCTTCTGCAGTAGAGAGTTGGGTTATATGAGAGAGCTTAAGATGCTCACTGCTATGTATTCTGATTGGCCTCCTCTTACTGCACCAATATCTGATGTTGTTGACCTTGATAGTTTCATATCATCACAAGAACCTGATCCGCATAACTAATCATAAGTAGCAGTACAAGCGTCAGTGACTCATGAAGAGTGTGTGAAAGTTCTTGACAGCATGGTCTTTGTCCATGTCAAGAAAAATACAAAGTACAGTAAGACTGCTCCATTAAGTTGGTACATTATGTGACGTAATAGACTACAAATGCCAAACAGGCCTCTAAACGAGCGTGCTGTATTTGACATCCAATATGAATTTGCCCCATCACTTAAGTATACTAATTTGGAGCATAAGCATCATGGAGCTGATGATGTCCTTGAAAAACTCAGAGGAGGATTTTGCATTTCATGAGTCAAAGTTAGTGCATTTGGATTAATATGTTACAAGTGGGTGTAAGTCTATAATGTACTAGAAATAAATTGGAGAAAATAAATTGGAGACAGCTGAGAGCATCTTCTCATTGTGCCATGGGTGCAATTAAAGTATGCTCATAAGATGATGATGCAATTTAAGTTTGTAATTAAAGTGTGTGTTTGCTTTTAACTCTTTGATTTTCTAAGCCCTAATTTCTGCTCTTAATTTGGCGAATGAGTTCTTCTGGATAAACCGTTTGCTCTATGGACAACTCAAGCAGAAATCCTTTTTCAAAAAATGGCCTGACCGTACAATCCCTCTTCCAAATTATTTTAACCTCACTGAGCCTTGCATTTGGACCATGATACCACTTGCAATTTGTGGAATCTACAAGTCCATTTCAAACTATTTCAGTTAGGGTGGCTCCACCTGTGTTCGAAACGTGCAAATGCAAAATATATCTACTCAGGTCAAGTGATCTCGACTGTGCAATAAGTACTATCGGTTCTGCTGTCATCTTGCACAGAGCTCTTACACTGATTGCTGAAGGCCGAAGGAAGATTTTGGAGACAGGTGTCTTGCCCATCAGACCCTAAAGAAGCAATAATGCATTGGAGATCCCTCAAAGTTTTCCTTGTTGAGAAAGAAAAATCTCAAGAATGTACTTGCATATAGTTGCATAAACACAAGAACACGACTGTTATTCAGATTGAAGCAAAAAGATCGCAAGTACACATAGTTTCCCTGTCCGAAGCAGATACATAGATTTTCTTGGGACGAAGACTACATGAAGAGGTCATTCCTCTCCTTTATTGAAGCACACAAAAAGCAACACGACATAGTAGAAACACTTCAAAGTGACTGGTGCTTGATGCATCTTCAGGGGTTCTGCTAGCTTGGCCATGAGCACAGCTATGGCTATCCTCATTACTTCTCCTGAATTTTTCCACCGTGCGCTGCAGATTGTATCATGGCCTCTTTGTGATTTCCTGGAGGATCTGATGGCTTGAGAACTAGAAGCACATGATGGATTCTCTGTGATTCTTTCACCTTTTGCACCATTCATTCATTCCGATGTGCTTGGGTCCACCAGAACAATGCCTTTGCGGTTGATCTTCCCTCCCAGGCTGTCTGACTAATGCACAAGCTCCCAAATCAACTTCTTTGGAAGGACGAACAAATGTTAATACCATTTTCTTGACATGGTAGAGAACTCCATTGTCATTTGATGGTTCCCACTTGTTCAAGTACTTTTACATGGTTTACCATAGTTATCAGGATTGATCGGACCCATAAGCATGTTAGCAATGGAATCTCCATTTCCTAACATCCTCACATCAACAAGTTCCTCGTTCAAATATCATTGGATCCATAAGCACGTTAGCAATGGAATCTCCATTTGCTAACATCCTTGTAATGATAGGTTTTCTTATTTCACGGTCCTAGTTTTTCAGTAATGAGCTCTTCTAACTTATTAAATCTTTTCTCCAGATCATCCATCCTGTGACTCATTATCGCATTCCAATAATTGGTATTGGCTCCAGGAGCATTTGGGTTGTGGGGTTTACCAGGGCACGTAGGTGGATCAGCGGGCCTTAGTTTGGCTAAAATTTCTAGTTGCTTAACATATTCTCCCACCACGTCCTCTAGCTTCTTACGCAGTTTGGAGTTCTCCATTATGTAATCCGCTAAGATCTGCAGATTATAAGTCAGCGGGATCCACTCGTTAAAGCCACCGAGGGGGTTGAGTATATGCAGCAATCGACCATTTTGCTCTAAGTTCGGGTTCGGGCCTATTCTCATGCGGAGACTCTGCAACTGGAAATCAGTCATCTTGTCTTTGACCTGCCAAAAAGGAAAATTTTTGACAAGAGCTCAACCTTTTTGTGTATTTGTATGGTTGAAGTTCATGTGACCGAGACCCGTGTGAATTAGAAAGTGACCCACTGAAAACAGGTAATTACGCAAAATCGAAATTCGCCAACACTAATAAACACCCGCAACATGCCAAACGGCGCACATGCATGAAGAGCAACAGAGAAAATCTCTCGATTTTTCATTAATTCATCAATGGATAAGTTGTTTGTTCAAAAAAAAAAAATCAATGGATAAGTTGTATTACAAATGAAAAACAAAACGATTGAATACTAGAAAACCAAAATCCAGTAAATACAAAATATTCTAATCAGATGACTCCTGAAACTGAAAATAATATATTCTAAAACCAAAAGATATATCTAAGACCTGCTCGGACAATTATTAAAAGTGAAAATAAAACTACTTAACCTACCAGAATGTTATCTAAAATTCAAAAAGTCCTAAAATTAAGTTGGACGAAGAAAGAAAATACTCAATAATAAAACCCTAAATCAATCAAATAACAAATTAAAAACAAATCTCGAAGTGTCCCGCATCAGAATGTAGCTGAAACACTTTAAGTTTGCAGGCAGTCCAAGAGTACCTTGAGAACTTCGATATTCTGCCGAAGCTTGTGCTCGGAATAGAGGGAAGATGAAGGTATGAGTATAGTTTGTGAAGTGTGCTTTACCATATTGCTTGCCTCTTTATATAGCTGTACCTATGGATGCACTGCACGTGATTATCAGCCGAAGATGAGGGCATTATTGGAAAAATATCAGCACTTTGCATTAAAGTGTTTCCATCTTTTGCATTTTTCTATTGGTTTGCTAGTCCATGAAGTTTCTTCTGGCATGTTCCACGTTAATATGATAGAATCTCATTATTAATGCTGGAACACACTAGACCAGCTTTTTGTGCCGATGATATCTTTATATTCTCGATGATGCATCCACGTATGTATACACTTTCTTTTGTTTCATTTGGGCAATTAACCCTGTCAACACTCCTGAGGCTTGCTCTCTGATAAACATTTCTTGAGAACAAGATGGTTGCTCTACTCGCTTACAACGGGCTCCAAAACAACCTCCACACAACAGTTAAGTCGACAAAGTCTCTGGAACAATTGTACAATCAATTCTAAATCTATCGTTTAGAAACTAAATGGGGACAGCTAAACCTAAGCCTTTCATTGACCCAAAAAAAAATCCAAGCCATTCAGAAAAACCTATGTAACTTGGACGTAACTTGGACATATAAGATTGGGGCGTGACCATGCCGACAAGAGAACCGGGAACAAGTTGAAGTGCATAAATTGCCGTAAGATCACATTGCCGGCACACCATTGAACAAGATGAACAATGTTGAGGATCGATGTCAGAAAAGGGTTATGAGTAGTAACTTAAAAGAGAATAACATGAGATGTGAGGTATGCTTTGCATACGATGTGCACCCGATTGACTCAAAATTTGCTTAGAATCACATAACTCTTATATCAAGGCAAAACTGAAAAATAGCACGATGTTGGAATGTTCAACCAAAAATTTTAAGCTTATAGATGCTGGGAGACTATATGTATATAATGAGCAAAGCAATATGTGATATTTTGAAACAAATTCTCGCGTGTAGAGTTCGGTTCATTCCTATACAACGCATATCTTAGAGTGGCTCTCCCCCTATTTGGTGCATAATCGTTTCATTCCTATCCACTTCGCCATCCTAAAAGACTGCTAGAGGATCAGGAGTCACTCCTTGTCTAAGCTCTCTTGCCTCGGTGACCACTCCCCGCCCTCATCGAATCAAGTCGTTATACATTGCACTTGTTTACAGTGCACACAAACACACTATCACAGAAGAAAGGGTAAACTTCAATGATAACTAGCTAGAAGCACCTTATGGGTCTGTAGATCATAAAATTAAGTTACGATCCGGCATCTTGGTGACCATTTGTGCAAAATCCGACTTCACGACGACCACATGTGTCTTTCTCCATCCTTGGCTAATTCCAATCCCAGTGCAAGCAAGAATTCTTGAGAACTTAAAGTTTATGATATCACATATTTTTTCTGCTTAGTTCAAATGTTATACCAATTCATTTGACATGGCATGAGACTCCATGGTCATCGAGTGGTACATGGACGTATAACATGGACTAGGGTCACTTGCTCAAACGACTTGATACAAGCCACCCCATTCACTAAAGACTGGGTTGAGCTAGCAATGTTAAGATACACATGTGAATATGTTAGAAAAGTCCTACATCGAAGAACTAGTATGGTATTGATTAGTTAATATATAATAATTAAACATAATTCAATAGCTTACGATTTTGAATGAGTGTCGTTTAAACTGAATACATTAACAAGCTCGGACTTTGCTCCCAACAAACAAGACTAACACATTCATATATCCAAATCTCCATTCTAATAGTCAAGTCCAGTTTATCCTATATAAGATCTTTCAGTTTGTCAAATTTCGTCCCTAGGTCATCAACCTTTTGGTTGAACTTTGTGTACCAATTGGGCTAACCATTGGGATATGTCGTGGGACTAATGGGATATGATGGGTTTTCGTGACCAGGAGGAATTAGATAATTTATTGATCAGAGGCTTAATTTGTACATAATGTCTAGTTGATTGGTATAATTTTCTACCAAGTCATCTCGCTTTCCGATAAAATCCCAATTGTCCTTCTTGGGAATCACTTATTCTTCTAGTGTTCCTAGCGCTTTTTGGTTGGGTAATTTCTCTACCATGGTTATTGGAAATTTATCGACGAATCAGAAATCATCATTGACGATAACTTTCTCGGCTTTTACCATGACTGGACCCTAGATTCGTTCGAACTTACCACCAAGAGAACTCATTCAATTAACTCAGTAAAAATTAGAATGTCACAGACTCACAGTGGACGACAATAATGCTACTTCGGTCACTCTGGTCCATTTCAAGTCCCCATAGCATGCCTGATTTTACATAACCAACCACACACGTGTGAACACTCATCGAATCGGATCTGACATTGCGTGAAAGACGCTGAGCCTTTTTTTTTTTATATTGGTTAGTGATGCCATCGTCCTTTATGTCGAGTAGTTACTGTCCCTCATGTGGGGTGTCTTCTATTACTGCCTTGAAGTAATTATCCAAATAGTTAGGATTGCCAACAGAATTGGCATGTCCAAAGAAAAGGACCAGGTAAAGGCATGGCCACATGATCACACGGCATGTACACACCACTAAGAAGAATGCAGAACACAATGTGAATGACTTACAGATAGATCTCATATAAATCAAATGGTCCACCTTTTTCCTTACCACATGAATTTGTTAGCACTTTCTTGATTTCTGTTGGACTGACTCTTAAGTAGAGATGTGCAAAAGAATCGGGAATGGCATTGACCATTTAAAAATGACTGGTTCAGGCTAGTTCCCATGATGATAGATCTGATTCCTAATTTTAGGTGGAACCGTCCACCTGGACCATCTATACATATATATAATTATATATATTTTGTTTTTTATGTTAAAAATTTCAAAAACTCAAATTTGGCAATCTCGCTCAATGAGCGACACTCAATAGACATCTCATGTTGCTCTCTTTCTTTCACGAATCCTCTCAAATCTCAACTCTCTCACTCTTGATCGCCTCTCACCTCTGGCCCTCTATCAGTCGCTGTCGATCTCCTCCTACGCTCTTTCTTAGATGCTGAGGTGCTGAAGGCTTCAGGCTGAAGCTACCTTAAGCTGTGATGAAGGTGTCCATTTCCAGATATATGGAAATGGACGCCAGTCATATTTCCAGATTTGTGACTAGCATCCATTTCCGAAAATTCTGAAAATGGACTTGCAGGTTTATATCTTGCTGCTCTTGCAGGTTTAAAGGTGTTTATATCTCGCTGGTTTTGGAAATATGCATATGCATATTTCTAGGTTTAAGGCATACTTGCAATGGGGATCGGGGAGTCTTGAAAGGCAAGGCCGGTTCCATGGACCCACCTGAGAACCGAACCAGTTGCTAGGTGGGTCTATGAACCAATAGGTGGTTTCCGATTCCCAATTAGTGGAATCGGCAATTTGTGGGTGGTTCTTGGTTCTAGATTGAACTGGTTCACTTTGAAATCGATCACCCCTACTCAAAAGATGAAGGCAAAGGATAGCATTTTGCCAATGGTCCATACTCAAGATTCTACACAAATCGGTTTAGTTCTTGATTTCTTGGCATTTTGTTTGCTACCCACCCCGCATCATTTAGAGAGTGCTTTCATCCAGAGAGATCATTAGGGGAGAGCCCAAGTCCGAGTCCATCAACATGTCCAATTGAATCTATTTTCATTCAAAAACTTAAGTTCATGACTCATGGACTAATTAGTATTTATCAATTGCTCCACACGACACCAATTCTTCAATGTGGGACTATTCTCTAATACACTTAGACACACATCATAACAATCTCCCCCTTACATGTGAGCTTGGTGTTAGATATGTTCCTCTTTAATTCTGGTTTCCTTCTGTATCTGAATATCTCAACTTGAATATCCATCAACACCGGACTTCATCCCTTGTTTATTTCTCTAGATCGAACCATGAAATTTGCTATTGGGCCACATTTCTACACCACAATACCTAGCACCCATAAATTGCATTAGTCATTAGATCCCTTCCTTGAAATATTCACCAAACATCGAAATAAATTGAGGGTGTTTGAGGGCTCACCAATTTAAACATCGATTCTAACAACATTTGTTTAGAGCGCACAACAGAAACCTAATACCTTTACCAGGAGAGATCGCCAAAAAGGTGTGAACCTATCAACATATTCGATTAGACTCACCTTCACTCAGAAGTTTAAGCCAATAAGTTATGGGTCAGCAAGGGTTTTGGTCTAATTGACATGGTTATTGAGAAATGGGGATTTGAACATTGGGAGTGCTAAAACTTGGCATAATGGGACACTTTAGTGCTAAAAGTTCCAAAACATACACTTAAGTGCGAAAACTAGAGAAGAAAGGGACACTTAAGTGGCAACGACGAGAAATTCCATTCTAACTACTGACGTGGCAATTATTTAAAAAAAAAAAAAATCATCCACATAGACATGAAGAGTATGCTAAATGACATCATTTTTGGCACTTAAGTGATCATTTTTTGCAAAACTTGGCACTTCAGTATTCACTTTTAATCACGAATGGCACTTAAGTGATCACTTACACCATAACTTGACACTTAAATGATCCACGACCGGCACTTAAGTGAACATGGAAGGCAACATGGTTTTAGACAATGATTTCTAAGTGAATATTCCGACAAGCCATGTAGATCGGTTTTATTATTAAAATAATGTCACGTCGGATTTCCGGCAAACTCGCCGGAGTTGACACTTAAGTGTACCTTTTGAAACTTTTGACACTTAATTATCCACCTGTGCCTTGGCACTCTCAGTGTACTTTCTTCTTGAAAAATGCCTATACACGATTCTTGCTAAATATGCCAACAAGTTACTTGCAAGCAATAAGAAATTATAATTGTGACACTAGTGAGTACCATTCTCAGAAACTAGTGCCCAGTTGAATTTGTCACAAAATCAAAACATCATGTATTGATGTGATAAGCCAGGCTACATTGGTCACAGGTTTCTATGGGTACTTTAGCCTATTTAAAATGATGATGTAGTGTCTTTTTCAACCTTATAAATTCACATCTCACAATGATGTTAGTTGCGTATACTAAAAGTCACATATACACATTACAGATAATGAAATTACACCAAACTATTTAAATTCTAGTACAAGGATAGTCCACCTATATCATGTGGCCATAAATTGTCGACCCTAGTTCATATGATTCACACCAAGTGATCAATTAATATGTCCACCTAAATTTGGGTCGAGTAATAATGACTTGTTTTATACACTAAAAGTCATACATGCACATTAAAGATAAAGAAATGACACCAGACTATTTAAATCTTAGGACAGGGATAGATCAATCCATTGATATCATATGGCCATAATAAATTGCTAACCCTAGTTTATATGATACACACCAAGTGAACCATTAATATGTCCACCTAAATCGAGGTTGACTAATAATGACTCATTTACATATCAAATGTCACACATCCACATTAAGGGTGCATTTGGTTGGCCTTTTTGGGGAAACCTTTGGAAAAATGTAAAAGACTTTAAGTTAAAGGGTTTTCCAAAATGCAAATTGTGTTTGTTAAATTGTAATTTCAAAGTTCATTGTGAAATACCTTTGAGTAAAATAGTGTTTGAAAAGATTATATTTACAAAGGACTTTGGTGATTAATAAATAAATAAATATATATATCAAAAAATAATAATAAAAAAGTTGGTCGGCGAGGCAAGCAACCACTGGCGGCCTCAGGCAACCCTCGGAGACGACCGGCGAGGGCCGCTTGGGGTCGAGCAACCCCCGGCAGCCTTTCACGGGGGTCACCCGACCCAAATCTGGGTTTGCCGGAGGTCACACGACCTCACGGCAACCAAATCTAGGTTGCACCTAAGGTCGGGCGATCTCTGGCGCCGAGCTGACCCAGACTAGGTCGCTGCCAGGTCGGGCGACCTCCAACATTGGTGCGACCCAGACCTAGTCGTCACGAGGTCACGCGACTCTCGCCAGGGGTTGCGCGGCCTAGATACCCACCAGAGGTCGCATGACCCACCGGCAACGGTTGCTGTGACCGTCACCGGCCTCTCTTTAGTCCGTCGCCCTGTGCAATCCGAACACCCACCTCAACGAAGAAGATGAACAGCAGAAACAAGGGCAAAGCCAAAGCTGAAAGCCCAAGGCACCCTAAGAGGTGCCTTGGGCTTTCCACCTTCAGAAGGCCAGCTTTCCCCTAATGGGATTTCTAAAATCTTTCCCAAACACTTAATATTTGGCCCAAAAGGCCTTTAGGTGTCCAAAGCCCATTGGAAATGCAAGTTCCAAACGCACCCTAAATAGAAAAAAAAATGATATCAAACTATTTAAATCCTAGGACAGTAATAGATCAATCCATCAATATCATATGGCCATAATAAATTTACTGATCCTAGTTCATGTGATACTCGGTTTAGGTGGACATATTAGTGGAGTACTAGCACCATAGATTACTTGACCCTAGTATTCCATGGGAGCGCAGGGGCTTTTTTTTTTTTTTTTTGGGGGGACAAAATTGAAGTTGACTTGGCATACTAAGATTGTACTTAACGTACGTATGTATTCATATGTGCTATGACGTAAATTCGTGGACCAACACCTTTGAAGTCCATCATATTCATGTTAATGGATTACTTTATTTAGGAAAATGCGACGGTAGATGTGACGTGCGACAATGGAAAGAGATGAGACGATACTCATTTCCAATACTAGTATTTGCAAAAGTCGCTTATGCTGTGTTGTGTTTAGTCGACCATGCTCCTGGGCAAGCATAGATAAGTTACATTATGAGTTACTCCATGCGAAATTACAATGGTTACCAAAATTTAAGACCTTCAGAGAGGCCGAGACCCAAAATCATTGGGAATTGATTTTTAATTTTTCATGATTCCCCTACGTTGTACGATTGAGCTACCAACCCAAAATTCTGATTTATTGCGGAGGTAGTAATTATTTTAAAAGCTTATAAGCTTTCAGATATGGCGGTGCAATTGTCTGCTGGTGGAACGCGGTTGACATAAAGGAAAATTTGAGCTTGATCTTAGAATAACAATTGAATGGAATTGTTGGCACCATATTTGGCCTATTGGGCTTCGGAAGTAAACAAGAGTAACGCAGGCCCAGCATACGAGAACACATGGACGATGGGCCGAAAGGTTAGCAATTGGCAATGAAGATGTAGACAGATGGGACATCAGAAAACCTATCAGAATGGACAAGATAAGAATGGAAGCAGTTACTAGAATCGGCACCAGCGATGACATTGACAAAGCAGAGCAGTCATCGACAAGGAGCCGCAATTTCTGAAATGATTTGAAATCAAAATGGTAACCGTCAAGGAACAGTTACAAGTAGGATACAATTATGAGGTAGCGCATGGTAACGCTTCGTTTCTCCTTACTTTACTTCTTTTGTTCTCGGGAACAAAAAAGAACAAAAACCTGTTTGGTAAAACATTTGTTCCCGGAACAATTTCTCTAAATTTTTGTTCCCGGGAACAGTTTTGAGAAGCAAAAAAAATTGCTTCTTGTTCCCGGGAACAATTTCTAGAAATAAGCTGATTTTCTTTTTCATTTTTCTTTTATTTCTTTTTCTTGCCGCGGCCACCGTCAACCGCCTAGAGTCACCGCCCGCCGGCCGCCGCCACCGCCGCCGCCACCGTCGCCATTTGCCCGCCGCCGCCCGCCACCCTCCGCCGCCTTCGGCCCGCCTACCGCCACCGTTGCACGACCGCCGCCGCCGACCGTCACCGCCGACCGTCGCGGGAAGCCCATCAACCGCCGACCGGCAGGGTACGGCGGGGGGGGGGGAAGTCACTTGGACCCATCAATGCTTAGCAATCTTTTGTTTGGTAACGAATGAAGAAGGGGCTGGTTCCCTCGAATTGCAGGAAACCATTAGACCATCTATGTGAATCGTCTTTCCAATTTTGTTGGTTTTCAGGTATCCAGACCTTGCTACTCGACTAAAGATACATGCAACCAAAAAAAAAATGAAAAGGGAATTTGACCCAATACGAATATCTGAATTTCAAGGCGGATGTACAATAAGCGCAAAAATCGAGAGAGAAAATTCGACTGATGCACACTTTAGGAGCAAGGGTAACTATGTTAGACATTTGCTTAAAGTGTATCCTGTCCTGTCTAAAATGAGATTTGCTTAAAGTGTGCGCTTACTAATCTCAATGTCGTGAGTCACGCGGGAGTGGAGAACTCGGTACTCGGTTTGGGATGGTGTAAAATGTAGAAAGGCTTATGTTCTTAGCAAAGCAAATAGATCTTTTACAAGAGGAGGGCCATACTCTCTCAATTTCCTTCGGAGCCAAAACAGCACGCATTTGAAATAACGATTGGGGATGATGCTGTTACGAACAAATTGCTCTGTGCCGCGCTAGTGTGGAAGATGTGGAAAGACGTTGAGAAGCCATTCATGCCTGCATGAGTGGCGATAATGCGATGACGTCTGAAGATATAAGCACGTGTATCTACGATGAGATTATGTTCAGAACACGTTCATGAGACTGTTCTGCGCCTGGCATGTGAACTTTGGCGTACGATGCATCCGTAAAATCTCGTGGAGTAATTATGAAAAGTACATGGAGAAAGACTGTAGAGATCGGATTGATACAAGAGTACATAGAAATCGGAGTATGTGAAAGGGATTATAGCACAAATGGACCGAAAATTCAATTGAATGTACAATATTATTCATGAATTTTTAATTTGTGCAATATGATTCCTGAATTTTGATTTAATACGCAATCCCATCTAATGTGGTTCTTTAATTATTTGTAAACACTTAATATAATCCCTAGATTCATATAACAATATTTAAAAGTTCAGATATCACATTGAATATTGAACATTATATCAAAGTTCAATGATCATTAATATTATTTTTCCGACAGCAGGATATGTGAATTTTAGAGTTGTGTGTTGCATGACACATAGAACGCCGGGAAGGAAGTGAGAAATGTCGGACGGCGTTGTCCTTGTAATTCAAGAAACTGACGGCATGGGAAAGACACGTGTGTGGAGGACCAAACAGCAAAAAGGAGAGACTACCCCAGCCAAAAGGAACTAGTCTGCGAAAGAAATCCAGACTCTTAGAGGACTCGTCCTAGATTTTTCTTTTGTTATTTCCCTTTTCGCTTTTCGTGTTCAATTCAATTGTTTTTTCACTTGTCATAAACGTGGACTAAATAATCTACCGCGTGCGTGATTCCTCTTCACATCCCGTAATCACGAAAGAAAAAAAAAAGGCATAGACCGTCTTTTGCAATTTAATGGAAGGTGATGGGGGAGAAGAAAGGCGCACTACTCGCCTCTCTCTAGTTAAACAGCTTCTCCTCCTTCGCAAGCATCGTCGCATTTAGCTCTTTTTTTTAGTTACGTTCCTGTTCCTTTTCGACTCTGTGCGCCTATGCTCCCGAGGTTTTGCTCCTCGTGTTAATACACTGACGTGAACTCGTCGCGGCTCTCGAACGAAGATGGTTGGTTCTTGTCCTGCTCGTCATCCCTGAATTCAGTTAAGATTGAGATCCGATGATTTGCAAATAATGATGGACATTTCATGGCTGCATGATAGTGCTGGTTGTAATGAGATTCTTGTTGGGAGTGATCGGTTTTGGAATGTGTCGATTGTAAGATTGGAATAGAGAACCTATCCTATAAGTCCTGATTTCGAATCGGGAATAGGACTGGTTATATAGTTGGCTGTCAAATATGATTAGTAAAATCTTTTAAATTGAGTAGTCTTGTTCCTCTACTTCAAACTGGAAGTCATGGTTTCCATTCTCCCGAGTTGCATGTCACTATTCTTTTTAATAAGATCCATAAGACCGGTTCTAAGCCGATGTGACCCTTATTTGGTTCTAGGGTTGAATTGGTCTACATAAGAATTGGGAACCGAACAAGTTAAACACCATTTTTAGGGTTTCGAAATAGAGAATCAGACTGATTCTTCCCGAAACCAGCCTAGAACCTATCAAGTAAGGTTCGTCTCATTCGATTCTCTGATTGAATTGGCTCGATTGCTCACTCCTAATTTTGGCTAACACATTTACTTTTCTAAATTTGAAGCGATGAATCAATCCTCATTTACATTAATTTAGTGATTTGGAATATTGCAGGGGTAAATGGCACCGGATATCATAACTAAGCAGCACTCAGCGGAGAAAATAAACAGTATGGAGAATCTGAGATATGAAAAAAAGCTCCAGTACCTGAGGGAATTAGCAAATGGAGATTCCATTGCGAACAATCTCATCAATGCAATCAAATCGCGCGGCAAGAAGGAACTTTGCCAAGCGGCCGAGGAAGTAATCTTGGTGCTAAATTCTCAAAACCCACCCGACGATCAAAACGCCGTCCTCTATCACGTCAAGAAGATGGTCGAACATCTGAACCAAATAGTGCTATCGGACGCGTTCCGCTGTCCCCAAGATGATCCTAATTTCACCGCTCGGGTCAAACGGGTGCAAGACACGCTCGAGGATCTTGCAAATGGCCTAGGATGGAAGATCGATAGTAATATCGATAGCAATGCCATAAGCGAAAGAAAACCCGGAGAGAACTCAGAGACGGGCCATACAAGTCGCTAGAGCTAAAGCCTCATCAGATCGTAACGGAGGAGCGACGGAGAGCTGTCGTGTTCAATATGCAGTACTTTCTTCCTAGGAAACACAGAAGGATATCCAGAGAAGGCCGCCGACGTCATTCTACAGGTGGCGGTCGCACTATCTAGAGCTCCAGAAGAACCAGAACCCACCAGGAACCACCAAGCACAACACAAACATAATCAGAGAAGGAAGCGAAAATTTTTACTGGTCCTGAAGTCGACGCCAAGAGAGGTGGCGGCGGAATTGTTCGAAGGAGGAATGGTCAGGATCATGGAAATCAAAGCAGGGGAAAGACATAAGGAATTTCCTTTGATAATTTACCAATCTCTTGACAAGGAGAGATCCCTCAATCCTCGCAAAGATCTCATGCTCTTTATCCATAGCACACCTGTGACATCCTGAAATTTCAATTCTGTTTTCAATTAAATAAATTAGGCCTTTCATCGACGCGCATATAGTATTATTCTCTGAGCTGATCACTCATGAGATAACTACACTATCTGGGAAATCCATTAAAGGATTTTAATGCAAAAGACTTGACAATTTGACCATGAATCGACTACTTGACCGTGCTCATCTACAAAGATCATTACGGCATAGTTAAAAATCGATCAGAAATTAGAGATAGGTCGTTTCGACTAAGATAGATGATCAAACTGTAGGTGATGCCACCATATTGCAAAATTCTCGTCGATCGGCACTAGATCGATTTTTCTGTCTTTTTGGTATCCTGTGTCCATATTTGAAGTCTCGAGATTTTCACGACAACTGAGAGTCGCCAATGCATCAAGAGGTACATTGTGACTCAAAACAAATCGATCATGGGTCAATTGCACCAGAAAATTTTAAAAGCTACTCAGTAGGCTAGGTTACGCTAAAATCGCGCCAGATTGAAATTAACTACGAATTCGAATATGATTTCAGAAATTGAAAGTTCTGTCATGTCATGAGTCATTTTAGGGACATCGACTCATCCTCCAAAGATTTTTCTGCAAACCAAGATTTTTGGCGAAAAGTCAAAATATGACCGTTTTTGTTCGAAAAATTCAAGGGACCGTTTTCGATTGCATAATTGTGATGCAAGTTGGTTCTATTGGCGAGGAAAAATGTCAAATTGATTGAGGACACGTTGGTAGAATTTATGGGAGCTGAATTGATTTAATTCAAGTGAGAATTGAAGTGAAATTGCGAGAAACCAAATGCAAATTCGTAGCCCCCCATGCCCTCAACCTTTGGACCATCTCATTAGCTTATAAGGGAAGATTTGGGGTTGGAAAATTGCTGAGGAAGCCAGCCAACCATGGTGGGACCATTTCAAGGGGACAAAGGGGTAGGATTGAAGCATTGGAGGGACCCTCTTGACTTGTTGTTCCCCCCTTCTTCTCCATCCGGTCGACCCCTCCATTTCTAGCATGCTTGAAGCCTAAAAAAAAAAAAAAAAAAAAAAAAATCAGAAAACCGAGCAGAGCAGCCCCCTTCTCCGTCGCACGTCCGTTCGTCTGCTGGAGCCACCGCTTGCGCCACCCGAGCTCGCTCGTCCACCAGCCACTGCTCGCTCGTGCCCGCACACTGTCTCGCTTCCTGCGTCGTCCAGTAGCTGCCCGTCGTCCGCCAGGCCATCGTCGGAGACTCCACCACCACTGTACGTCGTCGTCTAGCCGCCGAAAGTCCTGCCGTTGCAGCCGCTGCCTGTTCCTCGCTGTTTCGGCCCTAACTAGCCGCTTAGCCTCTTCCTTGGCCCACCGTCCAGAATCGAAACCCAGCAAGGGTCTTGAAGTTTCAAGGCCCATTTCCGAGCCCTTCCTGGCCTCGCTTGGTGCCCCCGCTTTAGAGTTTGTGGCCTGCATTGGCATCCACGTCTAAGTGAACTCACCGACTCGCAAATCCAGTGAGTTTACTCACTAATCTCCACTTATGGAGTTAATTATACTTGATGGTTGATTAGTTTAGGCTAAGTATGGTTTAGGTGGTTAGTTAGAACAGATTAGCAATTTAATCGTTCGATATTGCATGTTAGGTGATCGGAGCAAAGGCAATTAGCAAATAGATAGGTCGTAGTATTTATCTAGATAGGTTCGGAAATTTTTCGGGCCCATGCCTACTTTAGTCCATAGAAAGCCTTTTTCAGTTTGAAGACTGAGTCTGACTTTCTTGGATCCTCAAAACCAGGTGGTTGTTCCACATAGACTTCTTCTTGGATAAATCTATTTGGGAATGCACTTTTTACGTCTATTTGGAATAACCTAAAATTTTTATAGCAAGCAAAAGTGAGTAATAATCTAATTGCTTCTAACCTTGCTACTGGTGCATATGTCTCGTCATAGTCAATCCCTTCTTCTTACGTATATCCTTTGGCTACGAGTTTTGCTTTGTTCCTGACCACTTTTCCTTTCTCGTTCATCTTGTTCCTGAAAACCCATTTAGTTTCAATAATAGACTTACCTTTAGGTTTAGGAATAAGTTCCCAAACATCATTAATACTGAACTATCTAAGCTCTTCTTGCATAACTTCAATCCAACTTTCTTCAGCCAAGGCTTCTTCTACAGTTTTGGGTTCAATTTCAGAGATAAGTGCTAAAGCACTAGATTCTTCACGCCTTTTGGATCTGGTACGAATTACTTCATTGATGTTTCCAATGATGAGTTCCTTGGGATGACTTGACTTATGTTTCCAATTGCTGGTTGGTCTGTGAGTCTGCAGATCCTCTCGTTTCGCTTGAATCTTCTAGTTCATCTTGTTGTCGAACTTCAGGAGTCTGAGCCACTTTGGGAGAAGTAGACTTTGTAGGATTTGGTGTAGGTTCATATTCTTCAAGTTGAGCCTGATTCATTTGATTCTCGTATTGAATCTTGAAACTTGACGTTCATAGATTCTTCCACAGATTGACTCTTCTTGTTGAATACTCTATAGACTTTGCCTGAAATTGAGTAGCCAAGGAAAATCCATTCATCTAATTTTTCTTCAAACTTACTATTTCTATCATTTGCAATCTTTAAAATAAAGCACTTACAACCAAACACATGGAAATAAGAAACAATTGGCTTCTTTCCTTTGAATAACTCATAGGGAGTTTTCTCGAAATAGACCTTAAGAATACTCGTTAATAATATAATAAGTTGTGGAAACTGCTTCAACCCAAAAATGAGAAGAAATATTACTTTCAATTAAGAGTGTTCTAGCCATTTCCTGCAAAGATCTATTTTTTCTTTCCATAACCCCATTTTGCTCTAGAGTATATGGAGAAGAGAAAACAAGTTGAAAACTAGAGTCATCACAGAATTTTGCAAAATCTTAGTTTTCAAACTCATCTCTATGGTCTATCCTAATACTTGAAATAGTATATCATTTTTCATTCTGAACTTTATTTGCAAATTTTAAAAAATAAGAAAAGGTTTTAGACTTACTTGCCAAGAAGTATACCCAAGTAAAACGAGAATAATCATCCCCGATTACTAGGCAAGTATCTCTTTCTACCAATACTTTAAGTTCTGTTGGTCCGAAGAGATCCAAATGCGAAGCTGCAAAACTCGATTAGTAGAAACTTTTTTATAGGTTTGAAAGAGCTTCTAACCTGTTTTCCCAAAACACATGGTGTGCATAAGTCATAATTTTTATACATCAAATTGGGTAGTCCACGAACAAGTTTCTTAGATGAGATCTTGGCAATTTGCTTCATGTTGATATGGCCAAGTTTTCTATGCTAGAGATTTGCTTCATCTTGAATGAATATTAGACACCGAGAGCTTTCTGGTTTTATATCCAGAAGATAGATATTTCCATGTCTTCATCTAGTAAAAGATTGAGATAAATCTTTACTAGTTCCCGAACAAATGCCTTCTTGGAAGTTAATTTTGAATCAAGTGTCACACAATTGGCTGATGCTAAGTAGATTGTAATTTAAACCTTCTACTAAGGAGATATTGTTGATTGTAAGATTTCCAAATTTTATAGTTCCACATCCAACAATCCTCCATTTGTTATTTCCACCAAAAGAAACTTTTCCTCATTTTATTTACACAAGTTTTATGAAACAACTTGAGTCTCCAAATCATGTGTCTCGAGCTGCCACTATCTAAATACCACTTTACATTTTCTGGATTGTGACCTGCATTTATAAAAAGAACTCAAGCTTTTTTGGTAACCACATTTTCTTGGGTCCAAGGGAGTTAGTGCAATATACAGTCTTTGCCAATTCCTTCTTAATAGGTCTCCAAACCATAGAACATTATTTCTCAAAATGTTATGAGCTATTACACTTTGAACATTTAAGAGCACTTTGGCCAACAGGTTTTACAAAAACTTTTTGAAAGTGATTTCTGTAAAATGTTTTTGTAAGTCTTTGTTTAATTCTTTCCTTTACTTTTGGAAAATCAAGTAAAGGAATGGTTTCGGTGTCATACTCAAACTAGATTTGTTGAAATATGGTTTTTGAATTGAAAGAATCTTTTCCAATTTCTCGATTCTATTGAAAACTTTTTGTAATATTTGAAACATCCTCTTTCAAGAATATGTTTGCCTTTGAAATAGAGTTTAAATTTTCTTTTAAAACAATAAAACTTTTGTCTAGATTTTCTGTTACTTTAGTTTAGAATTTTCCCTTTTAGTTCAGAGATCCTTTTAAGAGAGGTTTTAAGACTAAGACAAAGTTCATCTATGTACTTCGAGACTTTAACAGAATATTTAAATTACTTACCTCAATTTCACCGTCCGAGTCTAAGTCTGAATATGTTCCAAAATCTGAGTCCGGTTCCGAGTTTGCCATTAGCCATATGTTGGCATACTCTTCATCACTTTCCTCACATTCTGTATCACTCTATGTTTCTGCTTTGAGAGCCTTCTTGAACTTTTCAGTTCTTTCTTTCTTTCTCTTCAACAAAGGGCAATTAGGTCTGATGTGTCCTTTTTTCTTGCATTCAAAACAGACCACATCTTTGTTGATCTCATCATCCTCAATTGATTTGTTCTGGAATTTTTGAGAACCTTGCTTCTTCCAGTTAAATCTTCTTCCCTTCCCGTTCGCTTTCCCGAATCTTCTTATCATGAGTTCTAGCTCTTCATCATCCATGTCATCTTCAAAGTCTCGTATCATCGAATCATCATTAGATTTTAAAGCAATTGACTTCTTACCTTTGGGATCTTCTTCCTCATTAAGTTGTTTCACTTTGTATGACTGAAGTGTGCCTACAAGCTCATCAACTGTAAGAGGCATGATCATTTGGGTTTCTCTTATCGAAGTCTTCACGTGATTTCAATCTTTGGATAATCCACGCAGCAATTTATTGACCTCCATTGGTCCTAAGATTGGCTGTCCCCGATATGATGGACTATTCACAATTTTTGTGAAACGACTAAACATGTCAATAATGAATTCTCCTAGTTTCATCTTGAATGCTTCATACTGTCCGAGTAAGATATTGATCTTTGTTTCTTTAACTCGACCAGTTCCTTCATAGGTAACATGCAATCTATCCCAGACTTCTTTGCCTATTTCACAAGATGAAATTATGTTATATTCAGTAGGAGATAAAGCATAGTATAAAGAGTAGATTGATGTAGCATCAAGAGCTTGTCTCTTGGTTAGTTCTTCTTGTGCCATTTCGCTAGCATCTACAGCTTATTTTCCTCTTTTTGAGACTGATGTAGCTTTAGGAATGATTCCCTTTTCTACCACATCACATTCCAGAGGATCTTTCGATCTTAGGAATACATTCATCTTGTTTTTCCAAACATTGTATTCCTTTCTATCAAAGTAAGGAGGTTCGGTGTTACTTTGGCCTTCAACCAAACCTAGAGCCAAAATACTAGCCATAGATCATTAGCTCAAAAGTAAAAACACTTCAATAAAAAGAGCACACGAGCTTCGATACCAATTGAAAGGGCTAGTAAGATCACCTAGAGAGGGGTGAATAGGTGATAAAGAAATTTTTATGAAACTTCAGAGTAATTTGCTAGCAACGTAAACGGTAGTAAATAGTGATATGAAGCTGTTAATTGAAATAAGGAGTTTAAGGGAAAGAGAATAGAGACACAATATTTATAGTGGTTTGGCTTAGATCAAGCATACGTCCACTCTCCCATGCTGACAGTCCACTGGCTGAATTTCACTAAAGATCAAAAGAGATGTTATAGCCTTACGTCCTTGACTTTACAATGTAATGACTCTACTACACTTCTTCAAAGTCTCACAAGTGTATGATCTCTCTTCTGAGTACAAATAAAGCTTTACAATTGAAACAACAAAGAACTAAGAGCTTCAAACTTTGGAATTCTTCTTTCACGCACACACTGGAATAACTTGAGCATCTTCCTTATATACTCCTTCATGCATTTACGACCGTTGGCACTTTCCAAATGAGTTCTTTCAATTTATCTGTTGGACAGAATCAATCAATGAGATCTCGAGTCATTTAAGGAATGTGATGATAGCCCACCAATTCTGCTTACCCACACAATCAGGATCTAGGTTTCCATAAGTAGAACCTTCCAAGTATACTTTGCCTTTCAACAGATTTGATTATTTGAATTGATTCAACAAGAATAATTGATCACGAGGTCCTATCTCCAGCCGTAATATCTTCTACAAACCGTACGAATCAAATCCTTAAAGATAAACTCACATCTGGATATGTCTTCTTTTCGTCAGTCTGGAAACTGTCAGTGAAGGTGAACTTTGAGTCTTGAGTCTTGCGGTCTTCAGACTTTGACGACAAAGTCTAGAGTTTGTTCGAGACTTTAACATTTGAGTCTGGAAGTCTTCGACTAGATTGATGTAAACGTTTTGTCAACTTCAAAACAATAAAAGAGTTTTCTCCAACAGTCTCCTTCAAAGAATCCGAACTTGATAATACCCCAATCGAAGATCAAGCTCGGAGAACCATCGGGCTTCCCCGAGCTGATCGAACAAGTCCGCGATGAGCGAGATTGGGTACTTGTTCTTGATGGTGAGCTTGTTCAACGCTCGGTAGTCTATGCACATACAGAAGGATCCGTCATGCTTCTTTTGAAACAACACCAGAGCACCGAACGGAGCCTTGGACATCCGAATATATCCTGCGTCGAGTAGTTCTTTTAGTTGTTTTTACAGCTCTTCCAACTCAGGTGGAGCCATGCGATAGGTTGCCGTGGCTGGCAGTCGAGCATCGGGCACAAGCTCAATCCAATGGTTGACTTCTCTCTGAGGAGGCAGCTTCTTTGGCAGCTTGAGCGGCATCACATCTTGGAAGACATCAAAGACTCAGGACACCTCTTCCGATACCTCACTTTCTTCTACACCCTCCTCCTTTAATGCTGCCAAGAAGGTCACCTCGCCCTTCTTCAGCCCTTTAGATAGCTGCATGGTTGATAGCATTTTCCTATCACGTCCCAATTCGCGGTAGATCGGGACCATGCATTGGCACCGCTTGTCTAGGATACATATGCAATCCGCGAAGGGCATAACGCTCACATTGATTCGATCGAGGAATCCTAAATCGAGTATGAAATCATAGTCATCAAGGGGGATTAACTTGATATCCTCTTTGCTGGTCCATGGACCAAAGTACAGCTCCACGCCCCTAGCCATGCCACTAGTCGGGACTTCCTTGGAGTTCACCGTTTTAAGCCAACCGGCATCACTTGTCTTGACCGGAAGATTCAGCTTCTTTGTGGCTTCTTTGGAGATGAAAAGGTCGGACGCCCCGGTATCCACGAGTGCACTCATTGTGGTACCTCTGATCTTCATGTCCATGAACATCATTCCTTTGGGTTCCTTGGCCTTCTTGGCCTTGATCGACCCAAGGATCCGCAATGATCCCAGCCGTGCCTCCTCTCACGGTCCATCCTCTTTGCACAAGGCTGCCAGCTTCCCTCTTTTCGGGCAATCTCGGGCCATGTGTTGCTCGTCGCAAAAGAAGCACTTGTAGGTGTGTACCTTGCGATGATATCCTCCGCTACTCGACTCAGGTTGAGTCTTGGGAGGGACCATTGGTGATCTACCTACATTCGGACGGTTGTATCGGTTCCGATCTTTCCCACTAGTGGCCCTTTCTCTCGGTTGAGAGTCTGGCTTGGTTGAGGGCGATGGTTTATATTCCACAAGGGATTCGGCCACAGAAGTAGCCATTGAGAGATCTGTTGCGTTGCACCGCTTAAGCTCTTGCTTGACCCATGGTTTGAGTCCACTCATGAACTGGTGGAATGCCTCCGTCTCGATCATGGACGGGATTTGGAGCAGCGGCTCCGAGAACTGCTTCACATAGTCACGGACTCCACCTTTTTGCTCTAAGCGCTTGAGTTCCTCGCAAGCTTCCTCCTCCGCATAAGCGGGATAATAGGTTCGCCGAAATTCTCGATGAACCGAGCCCAAGTCGTGATAGGATCACCATTCCTACCATCTGACCTACGACGCCACCATAACTACGCATCATCAGCTAAATACATGGCTGCGGTGCTTACCCGGATTACGTCGTCGGTCATTCCCATAGTCTAGAAGTAGTGTTCTATGTACTACAGGAAGTTGTCCACGTTCTTTGCCACCCATGAGCCCTTGAACTCTTTTGGCTTGGGTGCATCGGCACGTGGTTGCACAGTGATCACCCCATTCACGCATGCAACTTCAAGCTCAACGAGCTTGCTTTTCATCTCGGCCATTTCCGCGTGCATGGCCATGATTGTGGCCTCCCAAGTCTCATCTCGCTGCTGTAGCTTGTGCGTGATGGATCCCTACACTTGAACACGGAGCTCTCCCATGCCAGCCTAGAGTTTTTGCATTTCGGCCAAGAACTGATTTCCGCTCATTCAATGGTCTGGTGTAGGTCGTCCATCATCGCTTGGACGTCCGTGACGGTCTCCTCTAGGACCGTCATTCGATTCTCCAGATCCCCTTTCGGATCCCTCGAACACGAGGTAGCACGGTTCTTCTTCAACCGGGTGATCTTCTTGGCTGGACGCCCATGATCTTCTAGGTCACCGCCTTGAACAACCGAAGCATCAGCACAAGGATTGGCCATTGTGCTCGGAACGAAGGCTCTGATACTACTTGTCACAAGTTAGTCGATTACAATCGATCAAAACACCGTGCAGCCTTAGGATTATCGATCCCAAGTCAGCCTTACGCATACACGCTTGAACACACGAGTCGGATGGGCAAAGAGAGTGTATATTCACTTGTGAATGGACTAGTTACAATGAGGGAGAGAGATCCCTATTTATACAAATGTGGGTCGCATCTCAGCCGTTGATCGTCCCTCCGATCCAACGGTGCATTTTGAATTCGTATCATCATTACAAGGCTACACAGCAGGCTACTTGATGGTTACACACGACAGGCCCTTGGAAAGACCATAGGCATGTGTCAGAAGCAAGATCGGGGTCTACAGGGCCGTCTGACACAAGAGATACTAAACGGTCACGAGCTGCACATGGGCTGATCGAGCATTGCTCATGGGTCATTCATGGATCGTGCATGAGCCTTTGCTCGTACCGCTCATGGAATGATCGTGGGTCGGTCGTGGGCTGTTCTTGGGCAACCCTTTGTGCGTGACACGGCCTATCACGGACAGTCTTGGATCATGCTCCGTCCGTGGGCCATGTCACATACATCTAGGCTTTCTACATAATGCCCAAGCTAACATGTCTAACTCAGTAGAAAAGGTCTTCCTAACATATAATGAGGATCTCCCTAAAAACATCATCCTTTACCATATTGAAGCTAAGTGCACAACAATTTACCCAAAAAGCTTAAACTATCAAAATATGCCGATCGAAGTTTTTCATCTTGTGTTTAGGTAGATGCAGGTCCTCTCCCACATCTATATATAAGAGGCCTATAATACTAGAGAGAGAGCTCCTAAGCCTACAAAGGTAAAAGTAAGACTCTTCACTCTCTTCTGTTTCATCATATCACCCCTTGGATATTGAATTCAACATTCTTATTGTTACATCCGTAGGGGTTTGAAGAGTATTCTCTTTTCCTTGATCTTTCCAATGCAGAACTATTAGAGGAGGAAGAACAACGAGAGAAGTTCGACCTACAAAAAGATCATGGCCATGGAGAGGTACTTAGCAGCCATAAAAGCGAAAAAAAACAATTCAACCAAAGTTGGAGGAGAACAAACTTAGGTTGTTGCACATAAAAGAGCCTCTCGGCAATTGGAATGAGCGGGCTGTATTGACCTATGACCACAACATCGTTGGAAACTTACTGATCAGGGAGAACAATCTTCTGCAACAGAGAGTTGGGTTATATGAGAGAAAGCTTAAGATGCTCACTGCTATGTATCCCGATTGGCCTCCTTTTTACTGCACCAATATCTGATGTTGTTGACCTTGATAGTTTCATATCATCACTAGAACCCGATTCGTATAACTAATTATAAGTAGCAATACAAGTGTCTGTGACTCATGAAGAGTGTGTGAAAGTTCTTGACAGCATGGTCTTTGTCCATGTCAAGAAAAATACAAAGTATAGTAAGACTCTCCATTAAGTCGGTACATTATGTGACGTAATAGACTACAAATGCCAAACAGGCCTCTGAACGAGCGTGCTGTATTTGACATCCAATATGAATCTGCCCCATCACTTAAGTATACGATTTGGAGCATAAGCATCATGGAGCTAATGATGTCCTTGAAAACTCGAGAGGAGGATTTTGCATTTCATGAGTCAAAGTTAGTGCATTTGGATTAATATGTTACAAGTGGGTTGTTAAGTTACTTTAATTAAGTTTCCTTTGTTATCAGAGTTTTATTTCCTTTTTTACTTACATAAGGGTATTATTGTCATATACGCTTTATATTCAATATAAATACAATGGGTGTAGGGTTTCGACTATAGAAAACTACAGCCCTCTCTTTCTTTCTTTTACGTTCTCCTTCTCCTCCTTCTCTCTTCCTTCTTTCTCTCTTTCTACTTGCTGCGGGTTCTCTGATCAACTTTGTAACATGGTATCAGAGCGGGTCTAACTACCTGATTACTTGATCCTATTGCTGGTTTGAGAGTCTCCTAGGGTTGGTGCACAGCCACCTAAAGCTGCAATTTTTTTTATCTGTTTTCTAGGGCTGAGCGCGGTTCCCGGGTTACCCGGGAACCGAAACCGAACCGGAGGAGGGTCCGGTTCGGTTCCCGGTTCCAAGGGGGACCGGTTCCGGTTCCGGTTCCTTTTTCTAGTAACCGGAACCGGAACCGCTTACTTAGGGCGAAAGACCCGGACGCCCCTCTCTCTCTCTCTCTCTCTCTCTCTCTCTCTCTTAGACTCGCCCGTAGCCGCCCCGTCTCTCTATCTCTCAACCTCAATCCCGCACCCGCACATTCCCTTGCCCCCTTCACCGGCATCCCCCGAGCCACCGGCCATCTCCGCGCCGCACCGCAGCGTCTCCACCTGCGGAACCCGCGACCGCGAGTGCTACTAGCGGTCCGATCTTCCGCCGCCCTGCAGCCATCCGAAGCGCCACCCCCCCGTCGCTGTTCCCACGCCCCGCCTTGTTGGTCACCGTCGCTCCGCCAGCGCCAATGCCTGCTGCAGCCACGACCCAACGCCACTGCTCCTACTCTGCCCGCTGCAGCCCTAGCTCCGCCAGCTCTCCCTCTTACCCACGAGCTCCGCCACGCAGCAGAACGCCTCCGCGCCCTTGTTCACCCGCGATTACCGCCGGGCTGCAGGCCGTCCCTACTCTGCTGGTGAGCTGCTGCTGCTTGAAATATGTGTAGAGTGACTGCAATTAGCTCTATCTTATTCTTTTGGTATTGTTCTTTCTCTTTAGTTGCAGGGGGTCTGTTTCCATGTTGAGGGGGGCTTTGTTTTGTTGTCTGTGAGTAGGTTGCTCGATTTTTTGAAGTTGTGAGAGTGGTGACAATTTCGGATGTATAGAATGCGAAAAATTGAAGTTGTGAGAGTGGTGCTCTGGTCTAGTGTACTGTTCTCGAGAAAAACAGCTCGACCTTGGATGTTCTAGTGACTTGCATGTGATGTTCTAGTTGAAGTTTGGCTTCGACCTCTAAATGAAAGTTGTAAAGGACTTCTTGGAGTACAACATACTCAAATTTGGGACAAAAAAACAAGTATAAGTGGGTGAAATCGTTATTCTTTAGAAAGACTGGATCTGGAGAATTTGGGACCGACCCTTGATGAATGCATGGACTGTAAGGCAACCTTTTTGTCGAAATTTCACTTCGGTTTCTTAACCAAAGTTGTAAAGGACATACTGAGGTACAACATATCAAAAATTTAGAGAAAAAAAACAAGAATAGATAGGTGAAATCGTGGTCCTTTGGAGATGGTTAGATCTGGAATTACGGTACTACGAACAGGGATTTTAACCGTCCATATTTAATTATCTAGGACAAATTTGACTTCGATGTTTTCATGAAGTATCTACCTTATGGTCTTGGCTATCACATAGTCAAATTTCATAATTTTTTAAGGTCATTTGGGTATTTAATCGGAAATGTTTCTAAAACTGTGCAATCTGATGTGTTCGGATCTTGTAAGTTGCAATGCGTGGACTATATCATTTTGTATGAGGTTATTTTGGAAATATGTTCTGCATGAAATATCTCTCTTCATGTCTTCCCTACAACATATTTAAATTTCGTAATTTTTTTAGTTCATTTGCCTATTTAACCAAAAATGTTTCAAAAACTGTGCAAGTAGAGAATAGGAAAAGTAAATCGATTTTATCTTTTAATCCAGAACGAATTGGACTACGATTTCTTCATGAAACTTGTAACTCTAGGTCTTAAATTCAACGTGTCCAAATTTCAGAATTTTCTGAGTTTATTTAAGGGTTTAATCGAAATTGTTTTCAAAACTTGTACCTCTAGACATTCTTGTTCTAGTGGTGTTTTATTTCTACTTTCTAGTTTGCTATTTGTTTTGAAATTTCTAATTATATTCTATTATTGTTGTGGAGTGCGAAGTTAATGTATCAAGATAACATGTCAATGGAGGTGGAGGGACGTGATGAGATGACTCTGATTACGGAATTGGAGTTTTGCAACGATGAAATTGAAGAAGAGGCACCCCCTACCTCGAGTGCCACAAATAAGGTATTCGGTTCTCATCTTTCCCATGATAAGAAACATACATTCGAATGTTGGAATCATTATTCGAAAATTAGTGATAAGGATGGAAACATATATCAAGTGAAGTGCATTCATTGTGGGTCAATGCTTAAGTACTGTGTTGCTAAAGGTACTTCTGCAATGAGGAAGCACTTGACCACATGCAAGAGGTTTCCCCATAATCTAGATAAGAGGCAGAAATTTTTTGTACCACGTAATGTCAACATGGCTGGTAAGGGAGGAGGAGATTTAGTACTGGTAGCGTCTTATCTACATGGGCATTTAATCAAGAACGTTGTAGGGTAATGCTTGCTCGGTTCATCATCCTTGATGAACAACCTTTTTCCTTGGTTGAGCGTGTTGGATTTCGTGAATATGTTAGTGAGTTACAACCTCTCTTCAAACATATATCACGTTTTACAGTGGCAAAAGATTGCATGAAGTTGTTTTTATGTGAAAGAACTTCTTTGAAGAATTATTTTGGAAAGATTAATTCTAGGATCACACTCACGACTGATACATGGACTTCCAATCAAAATCTGAATTACTTGTGTCTCACTGCACATTTTATTGATGAAAATTGGAAGTTGCATAAAAGAATCATCAATTTTGTGGTGATGCATAGTCACAGGGGTAAGGAGATTGGAAAAATGGTGGAGGGATGCATTGAGGAGTGGGGAATAAAAAAAAAAGGTGTCGACAATTACCGTGGATAATGCTAGCTCGAATGATGTTGCAGTTAGCTATTTGAGGGATAAACTTTCGAAAAAAAAGTCGTTGATATTAGATGGTAGTGTTTTGCACATGAGGTATACAGCTTATATCTTAAATTTGATTGTGAGAGATGGCTTGACTATGGTACGTGACTCCATTGCACGTATCCGAAATGTGGTTAGATATGTAAGGAGTTCTCCCACAAGAGCCCAAGTATTTCAATCTTGCATTGAGAAAGAAAAGATCACTTATAAGGGTTCGGTAGTTCTTGATGTCGCCACTAGATGGAACTCCACTTACCTCATGTTAGACACCGCTATAAAGTTCAGAAAAGCTTTCGAAAGGATGGAAGATCACGATCCATCTTTTGTAAGTGAGCTTAATTATGAAACTCCTAGTAAAGATGATTGGGAAAATGCTATTATTCTTTCGGATTTTCTCAAAGTATTCTATGATGCCACCAATCAGATGTCTGGGACTTCATATGTTACTTCAAATGATTATTTTGAAGGGATAGCTCTTTTGTATAGAAATTTGAAAGATGCGATCAATGCTTCGGATCCTAAGCTTCAAGATATGGGTATGAAAATGAAAGAAAAATTTGACAAATATTATGGAAGCTTGGATAAAGTGAATATGATGGTGTTGATTGCGGTTGTGTTAGATCCTAGAGCCAAGTTAAATTATGTGAGTTTCTTGTATGGATAAATTTATGATGATGAATAAAAAATTAAAGAGATGCATTACAAGGTGAAGGATACATTAAAGCGTTTGTATGAATTTTATGAGCAATATTCTCTTACTTCAAGTGATCAAGATTTTGGTGGCCATAATTTGGGTGCAAATAGTAGTAGTTCAAATTCCAATACCGATACGGATGGTAGCGAAGGAATAAAAAAGCATAACGCCCAAGCTTGGAAGAAAATGTTTTTCTACTCAAATGAACAAGGGCGCGATGACAACAAGTCCGAGCTTGATAAGGATCTCGGTATTGACATTTTGATTTGGTGGAAGACTAATGGCTCAAAATATAAGATCATTTCCTTGATGGCTCGAGATATTTTGTCAATTCCTGTAACTACCGTTGCTTCTGAATCAACTTTTAGTACATCGGGTCGTGTGCTTGATGGCTTTCGGAGTTCTTTAACTCCAAAAGTAGTGGAAGCTTTGATTTGCACTCAAGATTGGTTGAGAGTCGTTCGTGTACCGCTTGATGTTGAAGAGTGTATTGAGAACGCAGAACAATTTGAGTTGGGTAAGTAATGTTTATATCTTTATATATTGTAATTCTTTTTGTATATCTGATAAGTGAATATTTTATTTAATCTCTTCCTCTTTTTTTCAGATATGGTTGGTCTTAATGCGGAGATTATCGTCGATAAATAAAGTTGGTGGTGTCGCATTTGCAATGGATCCAACGGTTGAGAAGTCAAGCAAGGTTTTTTGTTGGCTTATTGATGAGCAACTTTGTTTGTCATAATTTTAATGCAAGCTCCTTTTTATGTACATTGAATTTTTGAACTATGTTGTCAAAAAATTTAGGAGCCTTTAGATGGGCAAAATGGCATGCTTCATGGAGTATTATCGATATTGATTTTTTTTCTGTGTCTTTACTTAGGATTTTGATTGATTTGCATTCATGTCTTTGCAAGGTTCTGCTGTGCCAAAGGAATCACATGGAAAGGTTGCAGAGTTCACACTATGGAGTAGATGAAAATTTGAGATCTTGTTGGTACTTCTGGTTTTTCATCTCTTTAGAAACTTCTTTAGAAACTTCTTATTAGTTTTGATTATGTATGTCCAAATTCTTGACAGTTGGCATTGGTATGTTTGCTAAGATGTGGGAAGTTACCGTGTAGTATACGCGTACCTTATAGTTTTTTTTGGTAACGTGCGCATACGTTATATTTTTTTTTTTGGTAACGTGCGTGCATGTTATATTTTTTTTTGGTAACGTGCGCGTACGTTATAATTTTTTTTTGGTAACGTGCGCGTACGTTATATTTTTTTTGGGTAACGTGCACATATGTTATAGTTCAAATCTGAAAATAACAAAAAAAAAAAAAAAAAAAAAACCTGTTGGAACCCCGGGCACCGACCCACGGAACCTGTGACGGGGTAGGTTCCAGTTCTTGGTTTCGACGGGTAGGTTCCAGGTTCCAGACGGAACCGAACCGGAACCTGGAATTGCTCACCCCTACTGTTTTCTCTTCAAGTCTTGGTACATATGAGATCAGAAGATATTAGATTCATCAGGTTCGGTTTGTGAACATGGATTACAACACTTACTAATCAGCGGATTCAAGAATCGAAGTACTTTATTGATTATGGTTGATTGGTCTTGTTGGGTATCCGTCAAGCATATAATTATTTGAATCGAGATTATCGTCATGAGTGATACTACTACGACTCCTATTACTGCTGCTATTGCTGCTCCTTTTACTACTACTACCGTTGCTGCTATTATTGCCGCTATTGCTGCTGCTTCTGCTATTGCTGTTGCTTTTGCTGCTGCTGCTACTATTACCAGTACTACTACTATTGTTGCTACTGCTACTGCTACTACCGTTGCTGCTACTACTGCTGCTACTACCGTTGCTGCTACTACTTCTGCTGCTACTGCGGCTATTGTTGCTGCTACTTCTACTGCTGCTACTGCGGCTATTGTTGTTGCTATTGCTGCTGCTTCTGCTACTACTGCTGCTGATGCTACTACCAGTACTGCTAATATTGTTGCTATTGCTACTGCTACTACCGTTGCTGCTACTACTGCTGCTACTTCCGTTGCTACTACTATTGCTGCTACTGCTACTACTTCTGCTTCTACTGCGGCTATTGTTGCTACTACTTCTACTGCTACTACTGCGGCTATTGTTGCTGCTACTTCTGCTGCTGCTACTACTGCTACTATTGTTGCTGCTGCTATTGCTATTGCGGCTGTTACTACTGCGGCTGCTACTGCTGCTGTTACTTCTGCTACAATTGCTATTGCGGCTACTGCTGCTACTGCTATAACTACTACTACGACTTCGACTATGACTGCTGATTGGACTCAACGATTAGTTACTGTAAATACTGCTGTGTCTAAAGGGAGTGCTCGAAATGTGTTCTTCTGAGTCTACGACTCGAGATGATATGGTTGCACAACTCATCAAGCGTGTCCAACAACTAGAGATCAATTTGCTGATATGTTTACCAAAGCGTTATTTCGTCCTACTTTTGTTGCTGGTTGTTCCAAGCTAGGCATGGGCGACCTATATGCTCCAGCTTGAGGGGGAGTGTTAAGTTACTTTAATTAAGTTTCCTTTGTTATCAGAGTTTTATTTCCTTTTTTACTTACATAAGGGTATTATTGTCATATACAATTTATATTCAATATAAATACAATGGGTGTAGGGTTTCTGACTACAGAAAACTACAGCCCTCTCTTTCTTTCTTTTACGTTCTCCTTCTCCTCCTTCTCTCTTCCTTCTTTCTCTCTTTCTACTTGCTGCGGGTTCTCTGATCAACTTTGTAACATGGGTGTAAGTCTATAATGTACCAGAAATAAATTGGAGAAAATAAATTGGAGACAGCTGAGAGCATCTTCTCATTGTGCCATAGGTGCAATTAAAGTATGCTCATAAGATGATGATGCAATTTAAGTTTGTAATTAAAGTGTGTGTCTTGCTTTTCACTCTTTGATTTTCTAAGTCCTAATTTCTGCTCTTAATTTGGCGAATGAGTTCTTCTGGATAAACCGTTTGCTCTATGGACAACTCAAGCAGAAATCCTGTTTCAAAAAATGGCCTGACAGTACAATCCCTCTTCCAAATTATTTTAACCTCACTAAGCCTTGCATTTGGACCATGATACCACTTGCAATTTGTGGAATCTACAAGTCCATTTCAAACTATTTCAGTTAGGGTGGCTCCACCTATGTTCGAAACGTGCAAATGCAAAATATATCTACTCAAGTCAAGTGATCTCGACTGTGCAATAAGTACTATCGGTTCTGCTGTCATCTTGCACAGAGCTCTTACTCGGCAGGATGCTTTCGTGAAAGTTGAACACCAGACTTTCCCATTTATGTCCTTAATTCAATGACCAGTTGGAGATTTTTCTTGGAAGGAATAAGGGAGAAATTTTAAATTTCCCAGAAATCAAGGGATTGTGTTCTACTGCAGAAGCTAGGAATCTACATGGCTTCACTGATTCTAGCAGTGGCAACCTCAACATTGTTGAAACCCAGAAGCTAGTGCAGAACAAAAGAACAAAAGTGACACAGAAAAGACTCATTTGATTTAGGTTAGTGTAGTATTCTTTGGAATCACTTATTCGTTGATTGTTCCTAGCTCTCTTTGGTTAGTGTAGTATTAGCAGGTTGAAGTGGGTCTTAGCTCACCAGTAACTTTCAAGGTAAAAACAAGGGAAAAAAAGGAGGAAGCTAACAGATAGAAGTCAAGACACCATTGCCTCAGCAACATATTTCCACTTTGGAATAGGGAGATATTTTCGAGTTTGAACCTCGAGCTTAAGTTGCAATTCAGGGAAAAAAAAAAAAAGGTCTATTACAAGAGCCCCTCAAGAGCTTAAAGATAATAGAGGAAATGTTGCTAGGGTATGGCAGCTACTAAGGATCATTTCCCATGACAAATCAATCAAGAGACACACAGATCAAGAACATGTAGGAAAATAACGCATACTTAGTTCAGAATTGTAGCAACACAATAATCCTCCAAGGATATATTTGCCCCTGCATCTGGTAAATGATCGGAAGTTTTTTTTTTTTTTGGTAAAGAAATGATCGGAAGTTTCATCCCTGTCTTGGACTAGAAGAGGCAGGAAGGAGTTGCTTCCATTTTTCAAGCACACATCACAGTTATTTGCGCATATGGACACACAATAGAATGAGCAGACTTCAATGAATGCCTTCTTCTTCCCTTGTTGCAGAGAATGATCTTACACTGATTGCTGAAGGCCGAAGGAAGATTTTGGAGACAGGTGTCTTGCCCATCAGACCCTAAAGAAGCAATAAGGCATTGGAGATCCCTCAAAGTTTTCCTCGTTGAGAAAGAAAAATCTCAAGAATGTACTTGCATATAGTTGCATAAACACAAGAACACGACTGTTTCAGATTGAAGCAAAAAGATCGCAAGTACACATAGTTTCCCTGTCTGAAGCAGATACATAGATTTTCTTGGGACGAAGACTACATGAAGAGGTCGTTCCTCTCCTTTATTGAAGCACACAAAAAACAACACGACATAGTAGAAACACTTCAAAGTGACTGGTGCTTGATGCATCTTCAGGGGTTCTGCTTGCTTGGCCATGAGCACAGCTATGGCTATCCTCATTACTTCTCCTGAATTTTTCCACCGTGCGCTGCAGATTGTATCATGGCCTCTTTGTGATTTCCTGGAGGATCTGATGGCTTGAGAACTAGAAGCATATGATGGATTCTCTGTGATTCTTTCACCTTTTGCACCTTTCATTCATTCCCATGTGTTTGGGTCCACCAGAACAATGCCTTGGCGGTTGATCTTCCCTCCCAGGCTGTCTGACTAATGCACAAGCTCCCAAATCAACTTCTTTGGAAGGACGAACAAATGTTAATACCATTTTCTTGACATGGTACAGAACTCCATTGTCATTTGATGGTTCCCACTTGTTCAAGTACTTTTACATGGTTTACCATAGTTATCAGGATTGATCGGACCCATAAGCATGTTAGCAATAAAATGTATTACAAAATGAAAAACAAAACGATTGAATACTAGAAAACCAAAATCCAGTAAATACAAAATATTCTAATCAGATAACTCCTGAAACTGAAAATAATATATTCTAAAACCAAAAGATATATCTAAGACCTGCTCGGACAATTATTAAAAGTGAAAATAAAACTACTTAACCTACCAGAATGTTATCTAAAATTCAAAAAGTCCTAAAATTAAGTTGGACGAAGAAAGAAAATACTCAATAATAAAACCCTAAATCAATCAAATAACAAATTAAAAACAAATCTTGAAGTGTCCCGCATCAGAATGTAGCTGAAACACTTTAAGTTTGCAGGCAGTCCAAGAGTACCTTGAGAACTTCGATATTCTGCCGAAGCTTGTGCTCGGAATAGAGGGAAGATGAGGTATGAGTATAGTTTGTGAAGTGTGCTTTACCATATTGCTTGCCTCTTTATATAGCTGTACCTATGGATGCACTCCACGTGATTATCAGCCGAAGATGAGGGCATTATTGGAAAAATATCAGCACTTTGCATTAAAGTGTTTCCATCTTTTGCATTTTTCTATTGGTTTGCTAGTCCATGAAGTTTCTTCTGGCATGTTCCACGTTAATATGATAGAATCTCATTATTAATGCTGGAACACACTAGACCAGCTTTTTGTGCCGATGATATCTTTATATTCTCGATGATGCATCCACGTATGTATACACTTTCTTTTGTTTCATTTGGGCAATTAACCCTGTCAACACTCCTGAGGTTTGCTCTCTGATAAACATTTCTTGAGAACAAGATGGTTGCTCTACTCGCTTACAACGGGCTCCAAAACAACCTCCACACAACAGTCAAGTCGACAAAGTCTCTAGAACAATTGTACAATCAATTCTAAATCTATCATTTAGAAACTACATGGGGACAGCTAAACCTAAGCCTTTCATTGACCCAAAAAAAAAAAAAAATCCAAGCTATTCAGAAAAACCTATGTAACTTGGACGTAACTTGGACGTATAAGATTGGGGCGTGACCATGCCGACAAGAGAACCGGGAACAGGTTGAAGTGCATAAATTGCTGTAAGATCACGTTGCTGGCACACCATCGAACAAGATGAACAATGTTGAGGATCCATGTTGGAAAAGGGTTATGAGTAGTAACTTAAAAAGAGAATAACATGAGATGTGAGGTATGCTTTGCATACGATGTGCACCCGATTGTCTCAAAATTTGCTTAGGATCACTTAACTCTTATATCAAGGCAAAATTGAAAAATAGCACGATGTTGGAATGTTCAACCCAAAATTTTAAGCTTATAGATGCTGGGAGACTATATGTATATAATGAGCAAAGCAATACGTGATATTTTGACACAAATTCTCGCGTGTAGAGTTCGCTTCATTCCTATACAGCGCATATCTTAGAGTGGCTCTCCCCCTATTTGGTGCATAATAGTTTCATTCCTATCCACTTCGCCATCCTAAAAGACTGCTAGAGGATCAGGAGTCACTCCTTGTCTAGGCTCTCTTGCCTCGGTGACCACTCCCCGCCCTCGTCAGATCAAGTCATTATACATTGCACTTGTTTACAGTGCACACAAACACACACTATCACAGCAGAATGGGTAGACTTCAATGATAACTAGCTAGAAGCATCTTATGAGTCTATAGATCCTAAAATTATGTTACGATCCGGCATCGAGGTGACCATTTGTGCAACATCCAACGTCACAACGACCACATTTGTCTTTCTCCATCCTTGGTTAATTCCAATCCCAGCGCAAGCAAGAATTCTTGAGAACTTAAAGTTCATGATGTCACATATTTTTTCTGCTTAGTTCAAATGTTATACCGATGCATTTGACATGGCATGAGACTCCATGGTCATCGAGTGGTACATGGACGTATAACATGGACTAGGGTCACTTGCACAAATGACTTGATACAAGCCATCCCATTCCCTAAAGACTGGGTTGAGCTAGTAATGTTAAGATATACATGTGAATATGTTAGAAAAGTCCTATATCGAAGAACTGGTATGGTGTTGATTAGTTAATATATAATAATTAACCATAATTCAATAGCTTACAATTTTGAATGAGTGTCGTTTAAACTGAATACATTAACGAGCTCGAACTTCGCTCCCAACAAGCAAGACTAACACATTCATAAATCCAAATCTCCACTCTAATAATCAGCTCCAGTTTATCCTGTATAAGATCTTTCAGTTTGTCAAATTTCGTCCCTAGGTCATCAACCTTTTGGTTGATTTTGTGAACCAATTGGGCTAGCCATTGGGATATGTCGTGGGACTGATGGGATATGATGGGTTTCCGTGACCAGGAGGAACTAGATAATTTATTGATCAGAGGCTTAATTTGTACATAATGTCTAGTTGATTGGTATAATTTTCTACCAAGTCATCTCGCTTTCCGATCAAATCCCAGTTGTCCTTGGGAATCACTTATTCTTCTAGTGTTCCTAGCGCTCTTTGGTTGGGTAATTTCTCTACCATGGTTATTGGAAATTTATCGACGAATCAGAAATCATCATTGACGATAACTTTCTCAGCTTTTACCATGACCTAGATTCGTTCGAACTTACCACCAAGAGAACTCATTCAATTAACTCAGTAAAAATTAGAATGTCACAGACTCACAGTGGACGACAATAATGCCACTTTGGTCACTCTGGTCCATTTCAAGGCCCCATAGCATGCCTGATTTTACATACCAACCACACACGTGTGAACACTCATGGAATCGGATCTGACATTGCGCGAAAAACGCTGAGCTTTTTTTTTTTTTTTTTTTTTTTGGCTAGTGATGCCATCGTCCTTTATGTCGAGTAGTTACTGTCCCTCATGTGGTGTGTCTTCTATTGTTGCCTAAGCAATTATCCAAATAATTAGGATTGCCAACAGAATTGGCATGTCCAAAGAAAAGGACCAGGTAAAGGCATGGCCACATGATCACACGGCATGTACACACCACTAAGAAGAATGCAGAACACAATGTAAATGACTTGCAGATAGATCTCATATAAATCAAATGGTCCACCTTTTTCCTTAGCACATGAATTTGTTAGCACTTTCTTCATTTCTGTTGGACTTACACTTAAGTACAGATGTGCAAAAGAATTGAGAATGCCTGGACCATTTAAAAATGATTGGTTCAGGCTTGTTCCCATGATGATAGATCCGATTCCTAATTTTAGTTGGAACCGTCCACCCGGACCGGATGGGTACATATATATAATTATATAATTTTTATCTTTTATGTTAAAAATTTCAAAAATCCAGATTTGGCAATCTCGCTCAATGAGCGACACTCAATAGACATCTCATCTTGCTCTCTTTCTTTCACGAATCCTCTCAAATCTCAACTCTCTTGCTCTTGATCGCCTCTCACCTCTGGCCATCTATCAGTCGCTGTCGATCTCCTCCTACACTCTTTCTTAGGTGCTGAGGTGCTGAAGGCTTCAGGCTAAAGCTACTATAAGCTGTGACCTGGCTTAACTAGGCCGTGGCCGGGTGACCCAGTGGGAACGTACCCCTTTGTTAACCCGGATGGGGGTTCCATTTCCGGGGCCTTTGTTTAAGGTCCTTAGGCTGGACCAAGGCTAAAGCTACTATAAGCTGTGATGAAGGTGTCCATTTCTAGATATATGGAAATGGATGCCAGTCATATTTCCAGATCTGTGACTAGCATCCATTTTCGAAAATTCTGAAAATGGACTTGCAGGTTTATATCTTGCTGCTCTTGCAGGTTTAAAGGTGTTTATATTTTGCCGGTTTGGGAAACATGCATATGCATATTTCTAGGTTTAAGGCATACTTGCAATGGGGATAGGGAGTCTTGAAAGGCATGGCCGGTTCCATGGACCCACCCGAGAATCGGACCAGGTTGCTAGGCGGGTCTATGAACCAAAGGGTGGTTTCCGATTCCCAATTAGTGGAATCGGCAATTTGTGGGTGGTTCTTGGTTCTAGATTGAACCGGTCCACTTTAAAATCGATCACCCCTACTCAAAAGATGAAGGCAAAGGATAGCATTTTGCCGATGGTCCACACTCAAGATTCTACACAAAATCGGTTTAGTTCTTGATTTCTCAGCATTTTGGTTGCTACCCACCCCACATCATTGAGAGAGTGCTTTCATCCAGAGAGATCATTAGGGGAGAGCCTAAGTCTGAGCCCATCAACATATCCAATTGAATCTATTTTCATTCAAAAACTTAAGTTAATGACTCATGGACTAACTAGTATTTATCAATTGCTCCACACGACACCAATTCTTCCATGTGAGACTATTCTCTAATACACTTAGACGCACATCATAACAATCTCCCCCTTACATGTGAGCTTGGTGTTAGATATGTTCCTCTTTAATTCAGGTTTCCTTCTATATCTGAATATCTCAACTTGAATATCCATCAACATGGGACTTCATCCCTTGTTTATTTCTCTAGATCGAACCATGAAATTTGCTATTGGGCCACATTTCTACACCACAACACCTACCGCCCAGAAACCGCATTAGTCATTAGATCCCTTCCTTGAAATATTCACCAAACATCGAAATAAATTGAGGGCGTTTGAGGGCTCACCAATTTAAACATTGATTCTAACAACATTTGTGTAGAGCGCACAACAGAAACCTAATACCTTTACCAGGAGAGATCGCCAAAAAGGTCTGAACCTATCAACATATTCGATTAGACTCACCTTCACTCAGAAGTTTAAGCTAATGAGTTATGCGTCAACAAGGGTTTTGGTCTAATTGACATGGTTATTGAGAAATGGGGGTACGGACACTGGGAGTGTCAAAACTTGGTACAAGGGGACACTTTAGTGCTAAAAGTTCCAAAACATACACTTAAGCGTGAAAATTAGAGAAGAAATGGACACTTAAGTGGCAACGACGAGAAATTGTAGTCTAAATACTAACGTGGCAATTCTTTAAAAAAAAAAAAAATCATCCACATAGACACCAAGGGTACGCTAAACGACGTCGTTTTGGCACTTAAGTGATCATTTTTTTTGCAAAATTTGGTACTTAAGTGTTCACTTTTATTCACGAATGGCACTTAAGTGATCACTTACACCATAACTTGACACTTAAATGATCTACAACCGCCAGTTAAGTGAACTTGGAAGGCAACATGGTTTTAGACAATGATTTCTGAGTGAACATTCCGAAAAGCCATGTAAATCAGTTTTATTATTAAAATAATTTCACGTCGGATTTCCGGCAAGCTCGCCAGAGTTGGCACTTAAGTGTCATAATTTTTTTTTTTTTTTTTAAATGGCACTTAAGTATACCTTTTGGAACTTTTGACACTTAAGTGTCACCTGTGGCAAGTTTTGGCACTCTCGGTGTACTTTCCTCTTGAGAAATGCCTAGACACGATTCTTGCTAAATATGCCAACAAGTTACTTGCAAGCAATAAGAAATTATAATAGTGACGCTAGTGAGTACCATTTTGATAAACTAGTGCCCAGTTGAATTTGTAACAAAATCAAAACGTCATGTATTGATGTGATAGGCCAGGCTACATTGATCACAGGCTTCTATGGGTACTTTAGCCTATTTAAAATGATGATGTAGTGTCTTTTTCAAGCTTATAAATTCACATCTCACAATGATGTTAGCTGTGTATACTAAAAGTCACACATACACATTACAGATAATGAAGTTACACCAAACTATTTAAATTCTAGTACATGGATAGTCCACCTATATCATGTGGCCATAATAAATTGTGGACCCTAGTTCATATGATTCACACCAAGTGATCAATTAATATGTCCACCTAAATTTGGGTCGAGTAATAATGACTTGTTTTATACACTAAAAGTCATGCATGTACATTAAAGATAAAGAAATGACACCAAACTATTTAAATCCTAGGACAATGATAGATCGATCCATCAATATCATATGGCCATAATAAATTGCTGACCCTAGTTCATATGATACACGCCAAGTGATCCATTAATATGTCCACCTAAATTGAGGTTGACTAATAATGATTCGTTTACATACTAGATGTCACACATCCACATTAATAGAAGAAAATGATATCGAACTATTTAAATCCTAGGATAGGAATAGATCAATCCATCTATATCATATGGCCATGATAAATTTACCGATCTTAGGTCATGTGATACTCGCTTTAGGTGGACATATTAGTGGAGTACTAGCACCATAACTTACTTCACCCTAGTATTCCATGGGGGCAGGGGCTTTTTGGGTGGGGGACTTGGCATACTAAGATTGTACTTAACGTACGTATGTATTCATATGTGCTATGATGTAAATTAGTGGACCAACACCTTTGAAGTCCATCATATTCATGTTAATGGATTACTTTATTTAGGAAAATACAACGGCGAATGTGACGTGCGACAGTGGAAAGAGATGAGACGATACTTGTTTCCAATACTATTATTTGCAAAAATTTGCTTATGCTGTGTTGTGTTTAGTCGACCATGCTCCTAGGCAAGCATAGATAAGTTACATTATGAGTTACTCCATGTGAAATCAACCTTTTTGAACAAACCTTTAATAAAAAAAATTTTAAAAATATAAAAATCCACAAGTCATTTCATTTACATGCCAAATTGACTTTAACGTCAGAAATTTTGCGAAAATCAATTAGGAACATCGTTTTCTGAATTTTTTATATTTTAGGTTCAAAATCGATTGGGGATGATGCTGTTACGAACAAATTGCTCTGTGCCGCGCTAGTGTGGAAGACGTGGAAAGACGTTGAGAGGCCATTCATGCCTGCATGAGTGGCGATAATGCGATGACGTCTGAAGATATAAGCACGTGTATCTACGATGAGATTATGTTCAGAACACGTTCATGAGACTGCTCTGTGCCTCGCATGTGAACTTCGGCGTACGATGCATCCGTAAAATCTCGTGGAGTAATTATGAAAAGTACGTGGAGAAAGACTATGTAGAGATCGGATTGATACAAGAGCACATAGAAATCAGAGTATGTGAAAGGGATTATAGCACAAATGGACCGTGAATTCGATTTAATGTGCAATATTATTCATGAATTTTTAATTTGGGCGATATGGTTCCTGAATTTTGATTTAATACGCAATCCCATCTCATTTTCTCAAATAAGGATCTGAAGTAAACCTTATTTCAAATAAAAGCTTGAAGTGGCCATAATAATCTCAAAGAAGCGCCTCAAGTGGTTATGGTTATTTCAAATAAAGGCCTACCTTCACCGGCTCGCCAGCCAACAAAAATTCTTGCCAATTAGAGATATTTTTGTCCAAACACAATTTAAATTTAAATTAAATAAGAAAAAAAAAAAAAGGCGGGAGGCCGCCGCCCCATCGATGGGGCGGCAGCGATGGCCGGCGAAGTCACTGACGCCTGGACAAGGGACGCGACCCTCACCAAGAGGTGACGGCCAACAAGCCCTCACCAAAAACGGGAGAGGGCGGCAACCCTCTCCCAGATCTAGGCGAGGGTTGCGACCCTCACGTAGGCCTAGTGGCCCTTGCCTAGCACCCCTAAACCTAGGCGGCTACGGTGCTACGTAAGATGGTCAGTATCGACATCATTGGCAAAACTTGAAAATGTTTTTTTTTTCGGTAAGAAGAATGTTTTGAACTATAATAATCCACATCATCAAATAACGATGGGCAAATTAACGCAATTTTTTTTCCTTTTCTAAAGTAAATAGATAAAAAGATGGACATGTTGATCTCAAAATATTATAACGCATGTCATCAAATAACGTATGATTTGTCGTTTTAACAAGCCAAAGAATTATATTGAGCATTTATCAAGAACTCAGGGAACACATTAAACAAATTAAAAATTCGGGGATAATATTATATATTGGCCAAATTTCAAAAATTATTTATTTCATTTTCCTTCCGATGTAATCTAATCAATAGGGTTAACAGAAAGTAGAATATACTTGTTTTTTTTTCTAGGAGACTTAACTAAAGAGGGCGAGACAACTAACACGTGGAAAAATTACTAGGGTTGTGTTTATTTCGTGAAAACCTTCTTGATAGAGGAAACTATTTTTTGTAAAAATAATTTTTCAAGAAAAATGACTGGTTTTTAATTGTTTGGTGTCTAATTGAAAGTGAGGAAAAAAAAAATAAGCTTTTTGATATTCAGATCTTACTTTTAAAACTAATTGCTGCATTACAATTATATTTTATCGCTAATATAAGATATTAAGATGATATCGAAATATTTTTCTAAGACATACTAATATATGAAGTGCGAATTTTGTGTTTTTTATCATCAAAATAACCAAAAAAGGATGCCAAATAATAGAAAATGCAAATAAATAACAAACTTAATCTCTTAATTCTCACAAAACTTCACATGGGAATCGTTCTCCATCCAAAAAAGTAATCGAAGAGTGATACTACAACAAGCATCCAAACAGAAGATACCGAAGAGTAGTGAAGACCAATAGAGAGAGAGACGGTACGTAGATTGAAGCTCTAAGTCAGAGTGCAAGTGAAAAAGGAGTTTGGACAAACGATTTCTTCTTTTTATGATGGAAAAATCAATTTTCTTAATTTAAATAGTGTTGTTTTCCTTAATAGAAAAGTTTTTTTTCCATTAATTATCCACTGCTAGTGACCAAATGCATAAAATTTTGGAAAATCATTTCAAGAAAATCTCTTCATAAAACAAACACACCTTTGGATTTGTTTTAATATTCTTTTCTTTTTTCCTCAATTCCTTCTCATATGTTAAAACATCTCATACCGCTTAACAATATGATTTATATGCTCTTTATGTACATATGGTTTTCTACCATTCATTAATTTAAGACTTTCTAACATTCTATTTCTTTCCCTTTCATTCTCCACTCATTTTTTATATTTGGTTTGCGAGTAATGATTTCACAATAAGAAATTATAACAGTGTTGCTTGTGAGTACCATACTGACAAACTAGTCCAGGTTGAATTTCTAACAAAATCAAAATGTCATGTATTGACGGGATAGGTCAGGCCGCATTCATCATGGTTTTCTATGGGTACATTAGCCTATTTAAAATGATGATGCGGTGTCTTTTTCAAGCCTATAAATTCACATCTCACAATGATATTAGATGCATATACTAAGAGTCACACATACACATTATAGATAATGAAATTACACCAAACTATTTAAATCTTAGGATAGAGATAGATCAATCCATCTATATCATATGGTCATATTACAATAATTCATATGATCCATGCCAAGTGATCAATTAACATGTCTAACTAAATCTAGGTTGCGTGATGATGACTCTTTTTACATACTAAAAGTCAAACGTGCACATTAAAGATAAGGAAATGCGATAGGCCGTGTACTAGTGTAATATGATGTGAGAGGTCAAGCTACATTCATCATGGGCTTCTGTGGGTACATCAGCCTATTTAAAATGATGATGCACTATCTTTTTCAAGCCTATAAATTCACATCTCACAATGATATTAGCTGCTTATACTAAAAGTCACACATACACATTACAAAAAATGAAATTACACCAAACTATTTAAATCCTAGGATAGGGATAGATCAATCCATCCATATCATATGGTCATATTACACTAGTTCATATGATCCACGCCAAGTAATCAATTAATATGTCCACCTAAATCTAGGTCGAGCAATAATGACTCGTTTTACATACTAAAAGTCATACATGCACATTAAAGATAAGGAAATGTGATAGGTCGTGTGCAAGTGTAATATGATGTGAGACGATAGGCTACATTCATCATGGGCTTCTTTGGGTACATTAGCCTATTTGAAATGATGATGCGGTCCTTTTTCAAGCCTATAAATTCACATCTCACAATGATACTAGCTACTTATACCAAAAGTCACACATACACATCAGAGATAATGAAATTACACAAAACTATTTAAATCCTAGGATAGGGATAGATCAATCCATCTATATCATATGGTCATATTACACTAGTTCACATGATCCACGCCAAGTGATCAATTAATATGTCCACCGAGATCTCAGTCGAGCAATAATGACTCGTTTTACATTCCAAAAATTCATATATGCACATTAAAGATATGGAAATGTGATAGGTCATGTACTAGTGTAATATGATGTGAGAGGCCAGGCTACATTCATCGTGGCTTCTTTCCATACATTAGCCTATTTAAAATGATGACGCGGTGTCTTTTTCAAGCCTATAAATTCACATCTCACAATGATATTAGCTGCTTATAACAAAAGTCACACATACACATTACAAATAATGAAATCACATCCAACTATTTAAATCCTAGGATAGGGATAGATCAATCCATCTATATCATATGGCCATATTGCACTAGTTCACATGATCAACGCCAAGTGATCAATTAATATGTCCACCTAAATCTGGGTTGAGTAATAATGACTCGTTTTACATACTAAAAGTCATACATGCACATTAAAGATAAGGAAATGTGATAGGTCATGTATTAGTGTAATATGATGTGAGAGGTCAAGCTGGATTGATCATGGACTTCTTTCAATACATTAACCTTCTTAAAATGATGATGCGGTGTCTTTTTCAAGCCTATAAATTCACATCTCACAACGATATTAGCTGATTATGCCACAGGTCACACATACACATCACAGATAATGAAATTACACCAAGCTATTTAAATCCTAGGATAGGGATTGATCAATCCATCTATATTATATGGCCATATTACACTAGTTCATATGATCCACACCAAGTGATCAATTAATACATCCACCTAAATCTGGGTCGAGTAATTGTGTCTCATTTTACATACTAAAAGTCATACATGCACATTAAAGATAGGAAATGACACCAAACTATTTAAATCTTAGGACAGATTGATCGATCCATCTATATCATATGACCATAATAAATTGCTGACCCCAGTTCATATGATCCACGCCAAATGAATTCAGAAGTGTTTATATGATGTGTGTGCGTGAGAGAGAGAGAGAGTACTACAGAGTTAGCCTTCACTAAATGTTTGTTGCACAATTTCATGCGTGGCTCTACCAGTTTCATCTCCTTTTATAAGAGAAATTCTGGATCTGGTCCATCACAAAGATACATCACACTGAGTCATTCAGCAAAAGAACTAAGTACGAAAATAAATAAAGCGCTAAATCCATAAATATTGATCGTTTTTTTTTTCCAGATTGGAGAGAGATAACAGCTCTGTTATGCACATAAATTTGTTCACACTCCTAGCTACAGCGAAAATCAGTGTGGGTTCATAATTTCTATCAACCATATATCACCCCAATTTACGAGGCTCTAGCGACATCCGGTGAGGCCCGAGCCTCGCCCAGCTCAACGGATTTGGCGAGGCCCAAGCTCGTCTAAGCTTGGCCGAGCTCGACTTTGCCGATCGCCGAGCTGTGACCTCATCAACCTCGGTGGAGCTCAAGCTTGCCCGGATTGGCGAGCTTGCTCGTCGATCAACATATTGGTTGGTCACTGGGCAGCTGGCCATGCCGAGGTATGCAACGGTGAAGGAAGGAAGGAAGGAGGAAAGAAAAGAAAAATAAAAATAAAAATTCGATTTTTAAAAATAAAGATAATTAAAAATCAATTTTTTTAAAAATTAAAAATTTTGGTCAATGAAAAATTCAATATTTTTTTTTTTTTGTAATTTTTCCTAGAAAATCAAATCGATACCGAACGGTGAAAAATATTTTCCATTTTATTTTCAAGTTTCATTTAAACACTAAAAATATTGTCATTTTCTTGGAAAATGATTTCTTGAAAACATCATCCGAAACGTGATATTTTTCGTGAAACGAACGGAGCCTTAGTTATCCTAGAAAAAAAAAAAAAGAAACATTAAAGAATATCCTTAATATCTGATGCTAACAATGTGACATCCCGATTTTCCAATTCTGGTTTCAATTAAATAAGTCGGGCATTCATCTTCGCGCTTATAGCTCTCTTCTCTGAGTTAGCCACTCACGAGATAACTAGTCTATTAGGTGAAGCCGTTAAGGAATCTAAACGCAATAGACTTGAGAATTCGACCAGGAAACGACTGCTCGACCGTACTAATCTGCAAGGGTCATTACGGCACGGACCGATTAGAGACGGAGATAGGTCGATTCAACGAACCATGTAATTCGGTGTGGGTGATTCCACCTAATTGCACAATTCTTGTTGATCGGCACTAGACCGATTTCTCTGTCGTTTCGATATCCTTTGTCCGTATTTGAAATCTCGAGATTTCCATAACAATCGAGAGTCGCCAATGTGTCGAATATGTACTTTGTGGCTTGAAAATAATCAACCACTAGTCAAAAGCGTTAAAAGTTCCTAAAAGCTACCTTGTAGATTAGGACGTGCTAAAACCGCGCCAGGTTGAAATTAACCGTGAAATTGAACCTGATTACAGAAATTGACAGTTTTGTCATGTCACAAATCATTTTAGAAATGTTGACTCATCATCCGAAGATTTTTCTGCAAATCGAGATTTTCGGCGAAAAGCAAAGTAAAGCCGTTTTTGTTCGAGATTGTCGAGGGCCGTTTTTAATCGAATCTTCGAGATGCAAGTTGGATCATTTGATGGGGAAATGTCGTGAGAAGGCCAATGACACATGGGTTAATTTAATTGAGCTTTAATTGGATGGAATTGATTGAGAATTAATTGAATTAAGTGTACAAGATTTTATGCCACGGCGGAAAATGAAATTGAACCCATTGGAATGAGGTTGTGGGAGATAGTGGGGTGTGACATCATCCATGAGGTCATGGTGGGGCCAAAGAGAGAGAGAAAGAGAAAGAAAGAGAGAGAGAGAGAGAGAGAGAGAGAGAGAGAGAGAGAGAACCGGTCTTCTTCTTCCTCCCCTTCTCTCCCGTCGACGCTCTCTCCTCCATCTCCATCTTCTTCTTCTTCGAAACCCGCGAGCCGAAGAAGATCGACCAGCAGCTCCTTCACCGTCGTAACCGGCGGCCCGCGCGCCGCTCGTCTCCGCTCGCCGCCGCGACGCCGTCGCCCTACCCGCGCGCATCTCCGTCTCTCTCCTCCATCCCCTTGCTGTTCGACGCCCGCAAGTTGAAGACCGGCGAAGCCAGCTCGCCGTTGAGGCCTCATCGCCGCGCACCGCAGCCGGAGTCGCCACCGCCGCACACCGTCGCCTCACCGCTGCTCCGTCCGTCTCGGTCTCCATCTCGCCGGCTCCTCTGTTCCAGCGGCCATTTCAGATCTGATGGAGCTCCGCCGGAGCCGTCCAGCTCATCTCCGGCCACCGTGAAGCCCCGCCTAGGTCCGGTTCAGCTCCTCCGCCCATTCCCGACCCCAACCAGCCCCGGATCCGCTTATTTTCGGCCCCAACCAGCAGCGAACGAGAGCTGGAAAATGGGTATGACAAAGTGGGGTTTTGGCCCGTTTTGGCCGGCTTCCCGACCTCGGAAGCTAGGCCCGCTTTGGAGACTATCGATCCTCGCGTCGTCCTCGTCGTTTTGAGCCGTTCGGCTCGTTAATCGGGTGGGTTTATCCTCTAATTCTTGCTTAGTGGGTTAATGACGCTTAAGGGGATTAGATTAGTCTAATTAGGTTTATGTGATTAAATTAGATTATTTTAATGTAAATTAGATTAGTTGTATGATTAGTTTAATGGGTGTTTAATTAGGGCTAATTGTATGATTAAATTAGTGTAATCTTGTTTAAGCCCTAATTAATTATTTTTAATTAATTAATTATTTCGAATTTATAAATATTATTTTATTAAATTATATTATTATAATATAATATTTAATTATTTAATTTTCGGAATTAAATTTAATTATTTAATAATTTCGAAAATTATGCCTGGGATGGCCTGGTCGTTAGAATTTCGCGTACCTGATCGCAGGTGCGGTCGGTTTGTGTTAATTGTATGTTTAAATTGAGAAATTGAGTTATTGATGATTATGGTTAATTATTCCAAAAGTGTGGAATTGAGTGATATTGATGAAGTTGTGGTATTTAACTTGAAAATACCCGGTGTTGGCTTTTAGCACCGTAATTGGTTTGTATGACTAGTTTGAATCGATTGGATTGATTGATTGATTGAATTAAGGTATGAGTTGGTTTATTATTGAATTATCAGCTTGTGCGAGCTATCATCTATGTATATATCAGCTTGTGCGAGCTATCATCTATGTATATATCAGCTTGTGCGAGCTACCATCTATATCAGCTTGTGAGAGCATTGCATCCATTTCAGCTTGTGTGAGCCGTGAATGTATTGATGGATGAATAGATGGTATGGTTTAATAGATGATATGAATTGATAGATGTGTGGATCGTATGATATCAATTTGATTGATTGAATTGATAGACCGATATAAGTGTCGGTAGTTTCAGCTTGTGCGAGCATTGCTTGAATATGAATTGTACTGACGTGCAGGAAAGGAACTGAGGCGAGGTAAGTCCTCTATCCTATTTGTGTGGCTAGAGCGCCCTGAGGCGTATTTTCTTCCTAATTGAGTCTTAGAGGGTAGGACTCGCTGAGACGTAGTCTCATCCCGGTTTGGGGAAATTATTTCAGGTCCCTAGATGACGGTCGTGGAGGACCGGAAGTCCTGGAGTTCGGAAGGTAGAGGCTGAAGAATCGGCGAACGTGTCTGACAAGTTGGTCATAGGACGGTTCCCTAGTTGTTGAGCCTGTCTATTTTGTAGACAATCCAGTGTTGTATATAAACCTATGTGTTTATAAGAAAGCTTGTTTGGTTGTAATTGATTGCCTCGCTTTTCTATCCCAAGTTAAATGTTGTCGGGGATTTGTTTCGCTTCCGCATGCGTAATAAAATTGAATGGGTCGGCGACGTGTCCTGGGAAGTCGCATTTCTATCGACCAGAGTGGGATGTTCGCGCGCTCGGAGGATCGGGGCGTGACATCCCCGTTTAAGTGGTATCAGAGCCAGGTTTGTGAATGGAGTGATAAGGTGCGATTGTTTGTGGGATAGTTAGTAGGAATGGCTTTTAATTCATGCTGGTGCATGTGTCTGATAGTTGTTTGGTAAATTGTTTGGCGTGGATCACTCGAATTCTAATCTGGGATTAGAATTGGGAAACAGGTCTCTGTAAAGATCCTGTAGATGAGTGATCAGGAGCAGAGGTCTCCTTGAGAGAGAACCTTTAGACCAGTTACTCGGGGTGGTATGCCGACAGGGATCGGTACCCGAGGTGGTCGTGGCGAAGCGCCGGCTTAGACCAGCGCGTGTGTGAGAGTACCGCCGTAGGTCGGTACTAGTGTAGCAAAGATCGAGCGATCCTAGGTTCGATGGGATCGTTCAGGCGCTAGTGTTCCTTGGAAGCTTGTTGGGTCAGTAAGCTCAGGACCGAGCCGCCGCTATTGCCGCTGTTACTAAGTCTACCAGTGTTGTCACTGTTGTTGTTGCTGCGCCTGTTGAGGCCCAAGCTAGAGTTGTGATCTGGGAGCAAGCCGTTGCATCCGAGTCGAGGTTAAGAATCAATAAAGATGGAAACCAGTTTGGGAATGAGCCTATGATCGGAGAAAAGTATCCCATTTCTGTCTAACTAGAAATGTGGGATGGTCAGGTCAGCAATGGATCAGAATGGATCATAATGGAATGTGTCGTGCTGACGGAAGCTGACATGGATTAGCCTCGTGTCCTGGTAAGACAGGTGCTTGTTTTGTGTGTAACCAACAGGGTTACCTAGCCAAAAACGGTCTTAGAAAGCCGATGAGACAGATCGAAAGGAATGCGCCATAGAACGCATCGTGGGGGTTTGTAGAGCAGGCCTTCAGTACAAGAAAGAGTGCATGCTATTACCTGACAGTAGGCAGGGGACTCGCTGATTGTGTGCCAAGTTTGAGAAAAGAAGTATGAGTCAACCCGGTGACCAAGCTTAACGGGAGCATGCTTTGAATGTGGCCAGCATGGCCATTAGGTTAGGAACCGTCCGTGTAAGTCCAAGAGGACTCGAGCATTGCTACCGCTGTCATGACGCCACTAGGATGGCGAAAGGAATAGGAATGGATTGGCCATGCATTGATCAAGGGAAGAATGTTTTTGAGGAGTTATTATCATAGTAGCGCAGCTAGATTTTGAGTGAAAGTTGTGAAGTTTCCGTTGTTGTAATAAAGTAAAATGAAGATGAATCTCTGGCTATAGTTGTACCTTAAGGGTTTGCTTATATATGACCTGGGAGTCATTTATAAAAGATTTGGCTCGAGGAGCTTTCTGCTGTTATGAATCGTGGCAGTGATATAATTCAGTTGGTTCAGTTAGCGTACGAAAGTTTTGAGTGACTGAAAGTCAGAAAGGACCTCTAATCCCTGTTATTCGTCACTGAAGACGACTTGGCTCTGGTTGTAGGTTGGCAAATCTGTATGGTGACTGTAGTGGATGCGACAGTTGAGGAACCGAGTATGGAGAACATAACCGTGGTATAGAAGTTTTCTGAGGTGTTTCCCGAAGAACTGCCAGGTCTGCTATCAGAAAGGGAAGTAAAGTTCGTGATTGAATTAGTAATCGGATTAGAGCCAGTCCCTAAGGCTACTTACCGAATGGCTTTATCTGAGTTGAAAGAACTGAAGGTGGAGATGCAGGAATTATTAGATAAGGGATTCTTACATCCCAGTGCATCACCTTGGGGAGCATCAGTCTTGTTTGTGAAGAAGAAAGATGGTTCGTTGTGTTTGTGCATCGATATTCTCCAAGATCGACTTGAGGACAGGGTATCATCAATTAAGGATTTGAAAGGAAGACATACCGAATTTAGTGTCTCGTACTTGATATGGCAATTGTGAGTTCATAGTATTATCGATTGGTTTGACGAACCCTCTAGCTGTTTGTATGGGTTTGATGAACAGAGTGTTCAAAGGGTACTTGGATCAGTTTGTGATCGGGTTCGTTGACGTTGTCCTGGTGTGTTCGAAGAGTGCTGAGAACTATGAGAGTCATTTGAGGACTCTTGAATTTTTATGATAAGCTTAGCAGATGCGAGTTTTGGATGACTTGTGTTGCTTTCCTAAGTCGTGTGATTTCAGGAGAAGGAATCTCCGTGGACCCCGTCCAAGATTTAAGTAGTGAACAGTTGGCCGAGATTGACTACAGTGAAAGAAATCAGAAGTTTTCTGGATTTAGCAGAGTATTACAGAAGGTTCGTAGAAGGGTTTTCAGCTTTAGCATCGCCGTTGATAAGATTACTAAAGAAAGAAAAGAAGTTCATGTGGACAGACAAGTGCGGGCGTAGTTTCCAAGAGCTTAAGCAGAAGCTGACTACCGCACCTGTGCTGACCATTTCATCTGGTCCTGGAGGATACAAGATCTATAGTGATGCGTCGTTTAGAGGACTGGGTTGCGTGCTAATGCAGCATGGCAGGGTTGTTGCATACATGCCCCGTCAGTTGAGACCTTATGAACTGAATTACCCGACGTATGACTTAGAACTTGCAGCAATAATTTTCGCTCTGAAGATTTAGAGATATTGTTGGTGTGAAGAAAGACTCCAGATCTTCGCTCACCGTTAAAAGTCTCAAAAGTATTTATTCTCTCAGAAGGAATTGAATATGAGATACCGTTGTGAATCAGATCGTTTGAAGGACTAAGATGGTGGTATCTGGTATCACCTTGGAAGGATGAAAGAAGTCACTGATGCGTTGAGTCGAGAGTCTTCATTTGTGCATATGCTGGTTAAAGTATGGACCTTACTTGAGAAAGTTTGAAATTCGGTTTTCAAATCTGAGGTAGGCCACCTTCGAATTTTATGGCCACTCTCAGAATTGAACTGGATATTCAGGTTAGAATCAGACGCTTCAGTGGACAGACTCAGAAACTCAAAAGATTCTGCAAGAGGATACCGAGAAGAAGAGAACTGATTTTCAGATTTCTGAGGACGATTGAGTGTACTTGAAGATACCGAGATTAAAGAAGAGATCTTATCGGAAGCTCGTCGTAGCAGCTTCAGCGTCGTCCAGACAATATGAAGTTGGGTCCGAATTTGCATCAACAGGATTAGTAGACCGCTGTGAAGACAGATATCACTGACAGGTCGCAAGTGTCAGATGTGCTATCAAGAGAAAGCACAGTTTTGCAATTCAAGAGAACCTTTGTAATCTCTCGAGATCTCCGTGAGAAAGTGGGAACACGTCACAATAGATTTTTGTGACAAGTCTATCGAGGAGTCGGTGTGTTAATAATTTCATTTTGGGAAGTAATTGACAGACTGATGAAATCAGCCCACTTTGTGGCTGTGCGGAAGGATCTTGATTGGATTAGGCATGCATAGGTGTTTGTGCATCAGATAATTCGTTTGCATAGAGTGTCAGTGTCAGAGTTATGTCAGATCTTGACTAGAGGATCCCAGTTTAGCAGATCAGTTAGATAGTTCCTTTTGAGGTAGTGCAAATCAGAGTGTACAGAACTTCAGTTGGTTGAGTTGAGGTTAGAGATCAGAAAATCGCAAGTCCAGAGTTGGTTCAGAAATCCGTGATTCAGTTGTAGTTATTAGTGACAGATTAAGGACCGCTCAGAGCCGTCGGGAAATTTACGCGGTTCAGCATCAGAAACCTTTGAATTTTCAGGTTGAGAATTCTGTTCATTCTTGAATGTCGCCTAGGATAGGGACATCTCGAATTGTTAAGAAAGGAGAGCCGGAACTGTTTAAACGGCGGAATATTTCGAGTTTGAGATCAAAGGAGGATTTTGGCTTTAAATGGAAAAAGAAAGCGGTTTGGGACACCGTCGGCGCCTCTAGCCGAGTGGTACCCGGGAAGGAAGCGAACGGTCCGAAGTCGGGAGTTCGAATCCCCGACGCGGCAGTTAGCCGCTTTGTGGAAAAATAAAAAGAAAAGAAAAAGAACCAAAATTTTTGCAGCTTTCATTTTTGTAAAGATGGACAAGTGCTTAGCCTTTTTGGGAATCAAGATTTGGTTTGGCCAATTTGGAAATGTTTCGGCAGCACCGAGGATCTTGGATAGCAGTGCGAAGCAGAATGAAGGAGCAAAATTGATGAGACGACAATACCCCACCATTTTGAAGAAGAATTTTAATGGTTTAAATTTCGAGGACGAAATTTTTATAAGAGGGGAAGAGTTGTGACATCCCGATTTTCCAATTCTGGTTTCAATTAAATAAGTCGGGCATTCATCTTCGCGCTTATAGCTCTCTTCTCTGAGTTGGCCACTCACGAGATAACTAGTCTATTAGGTAAAGCCGTTAAGGAATCTAAACGCAATAGACTTGAGAATTCGACCAGGAAACGACTGCTCGACCGTACTAATCTGCAAGGGTCATTACGGCACGGACCGATTAGAGACTCGGAGATAGGTCGATTCAACGAGAACCATGTAATTCGGTGTGGGTGATTCCACCTAATTGCACAATTCTTGTTGATCGGCACTAGACCGATTTTTCTGTCGTTTCCCTGTGTCCGTATTTGAAACCTCGAGATTTCTACAACAATCGAGAGTCGCCAATGTGTCGAAGATGCACTTTGTGGCTTGAAAATAATCAACCACAGGTCAATTGCACAGAAAATTCCTAAAAGCTACCCGGTAGATTAGGACACGCTAAAGTCGCGCGATTGAATTTAACCGTGAAATTGAACCCGATTACAGAAATTGGAAGTTTTGTCATGTCACAAATCATTTTAGGAATGTCGACTCATCTCCAGAAGATTTTTCTACAAACCGAGATTTTTGGCAGAAAAGCAAAGTAAAGCCGTTTTTGTTCGAGATTGTCAGAGGGCCGTTTTTAATCGAATCTTCGAGATGCAAGTTGGATCATTTGATGGGGAAATGTCGTGAGAAGGCCAATGACACATGGGTTAATTTAATTGAGCTTTAATTGGATGGAATTGATTGAGAATTAATTGAATTAAGTGTACAAGATTTTATGCCACGGCGGAAAATGAAATTGAACCCATTGGAATGAGGTTGTGGGAGATAGTGGGGTGTGACATCATCCATGAGGTCATGGTGGGGCCAAAGAGAGAGAGAAAGAGAAAGAAAGAGAGAGAGAGAGAGAGAGAGAGAGAGAACCGGTCTTCTTCTTCCTCCCCTTCTCTCCCGTCGACGCTCTCTCCTCCATCTCCATCTTCTTCTTCTTCGAAACCCAGCAGCCGAAGAAGATCGACCAGCAGCTCCTTCACCGTCGTAACCAGGCAGCCAGCGCGCCGCTCGTCTCCGCTCGCCGCCGCGACGCCGTCGCTCTACCCGCGCGCATCTCCGTCTCTCTCCTCCATCCCCTTGCTGTTCGACGCCCCGCAAGTTGAAGACCGGCGAAGCCAGCTCGCCGTTGAGGCCTCATCGCCGCGCACCGCAGCCGGAGTCGCCACCGCTGCACACCGTCGCCTCACCGCTGCTCCGTCCGTCTCGGTCTCCATCTCGCCGGCTCCTCTGTTCCAGCGGCCATTTCAGATTTGATGGAGCTCCGCCGGAGCCGTCCAGCTCATCTCCGGCCACCGTGAAGCCCCGCCTAGGTCCGGTTCAGCTCCTCCGCCCATTCCCGACCCCAACCAGCCCCGGATCTGCTTATTTTCGGCCCCAACCAGCAGCGAACAGAGAGCTGGAAAATGGGTATGACAGTGGGGTTTTGGCCCGTTTTGGCCGGCTTCCCATGTCATATAGCTTAGGCTATACTACCATGTCATATCATTTCATGTTAGATTAGAAGCATTGCATTGCATATGTATTTGATTCTCATTAATTAAGTGAAAAAAAAAAAAGAAATTGCGTGTTAATTAGAAATCATAGCTAGAACTGTCGATGTGAATTCTCGATCTAACATTGCGTACGCTTTCGTTGCTACAAGGTAAGTCTTACTATTTATTCATTGCCTTTATCTGGGTGTTAAATTGATGGTTTGCATACCCGCATAGTCACCTCACATGTTAGGGAAATAGATTTAAAATCAATTCAAGCTGCATGCCAAACATTTTTCGAAATAAAATGAAAAGGTACCAAAAAGGCGTTAGAGAAACCTAGTGTAACCAAGTCCTCGAACTCATAAATCTCTAGTTCGTAGGAGTAAAGTAAATCTCCCGTTACTTTACTTGGGTTTCTAATCGACCCATCAAAAATAGATTAGTGGTGACTCCTAATTAAAAAATCAATTGCGTATTAAAAACTTGAACCTAAGTTGCGAATTGGTATGGGCTTGGGAGAGCCCGAGCTAAGTCTAAGCTTAGCAATCCATTAGCCAAATCCTAGGTAGTGCACCCCGAAAAATTGGTCGGGACAATATTGTCACATGATCAGAATGTCCTAGCAACTTATTTATAAGGAAAAATAAGCGGCAAAAGAATAGCTCAAGTACCAAAACTTGACACAAGGAGATACTTAAGTACCAAAAGTTAGGAAAGTGATACTTAAGTGTCACTTTTGGCACAGATTTGAAATTTAAAATAAAAATTAATTAAATCAAATTTAAAACCAAATCTAAAAATAAAATAAAAAATAAAAAAGAGGATGAGGAAGATGAACAAGAGCCGGGGCCGAGGGCTCAACCCTCACCATCACCGTCGCTATTGCTGTCCCGTCGTTGCTGAGAAGGTGAGGGAAGGTTGGCGGCGGTCACCGAGCCTTGGCCAGGGGCTGACGACCTCGGTCGACCAATGGCGAAGGCCTGCGAGCCCTCACCTAGATCTAGGGCGAGGTCACCGACCCTCGCTCGCCCGAGCCAAGGGCCGTTGGCCGTTGCCGCCTAGGGGGTTCCTAATGATGGGAGGGTTGGTCGTGGTCGCCGAGCCCTAGCCGGGGCGAGCAACCCCAGCCGACTGAAGATGAAGGCTTACAAGCCCTCAACCAGATTTGGCGCTAAGGTTGCGGTGAATCTGGATTGCCGGCCCTTGCCTCGGTCGAGCCAAGGGCCATCGTCGCTGAGGGGTTCTTGGCAACATGAGGGTCAGCTAGGGTCGCCAAGCCTCGGCCAAGGGCTGATAAACCTAGCCGATCAACAGGCGAGGGCCTACAAGCCCTTGCCCAAATCTAGGGCAACCCTCCCCCACCTTCCCAAGAACGACGGGGAGGCGACGGCGCGAAGGCTAAGCCCTCGCCGCCGACTATTATTCATCTTCCTCCTTCCCCTCTCTCTCTCTCTCTCTCTCTCTCTCTCTCTCTCTCTCTCTCTCTCTCTCCAAATAAAAATTGGTTTTAAATTTAATTTAATTAATTTTTAATAAAAATTATTTGCCCATGCCAGCAACAAAATGATGTCATTTTGGCACTTGTCTAGCCATGTTAGTGAGGAAAACGACGTCATTTTACATTTGACTCACTAAAAAATCACCACGTTAATATTTTGGCCGTATTTTCTCACCGTTAGCACTTAACTAATATATTTTGCTCTAATTTTGGCACTTAAGTATCACTTTCCTAACTTTTGACACTTAAGTGTCCCATCATGCCAAATTTTGACACTTCAGTGTCCTAAACTCAAAAATAAGCTTCTGAAAAAGAAAATCAACGAATATGAGAAAAACTTAAATTGCTCACTCTTCCTCTTCTTCCATATGCTGCTTGGCCTACTATTGATGGTATCACATCATCACAAGGGCTAGCTAATGAGGAAGATTAAGTAGAGGAAAGTAATTATGGGAGATGTTTAGCTAGGAAGTGCTCATTCCCGTGACATCCTCAATCTGACTCTAATTTTTAGAATGGGATTACAACGGTGGTATATCTTCAAAACGGAATTGCATTAGGGATCGTTAGACCACAAAAATGCCAAGAAGGCTACTTTGGGGCGAAAACTTGAATTTTTATCAGTAGATAGCAAAAATTCGAAAAAGTAGAAACGGGTCACGAACGAAAACTCACATGAGCCCAAGCCTAGTAATGGGCCCAATGGGCCTTACGCCTAAGCATGGGCAGCCCAAGAGGATCCATGGGCCATTCAAGCCCATTTTGACTTTTGCAAGACTTCACATTAATGACCCCATATGCTTGAATAGTATTATGGCTTGGTGTAAGACCCATTTGCCCTTTCTAGAAGCTTTGGACAAATAAGACAAAGAAGATGAGTATGAAGAGGAAGGGTGCCCAAGTTGAGAGATGAGAGAGAATGTGACATCACCCTTAGCCTATTCCCCAAATCCTCACATGTGCATATCAATTGCATTAATAGCTTTGGATTTACTTTCTTCAAAAGCCATTCTCCTCCATGCATTTACTTGGGCAAGAGCATTTTGAGGGATTGCTAGTACACCCTTGTTAATGGCATATCCTTCATTCTCTCTCTTTCCTCTTCTCTCCCCTAGCTCATGCACCCACTCTCTCTCTCTCTCTCGCTTCTTTCATTTTCTCTCATTCTCTCATTTCCCTCATTCCCTCTCTCTTTCCCTTGCTAGTCAAACCCCTTTGCCTCCATTTCCACCCTCATTTCATACCCATTCCTCTCTCATCTTTCCTCTTTGATCTCACTTGCCATCCACCGTCCACCGTCCACCGTCCACCGTTTGAGGCCGCCCTTCCTTCTCTATCGTCCTCACCGCCATGCCGAGCTTGGATCGTGAGTCATGACTGCCCAACACCTCATGCCGCCACCTTTTTCCCTCTTTTTCCCATCGTTTGAGACCACCGAGAGCCACCGGAGGCCACATGCCACTTGTTGTCGCCGTTCTCAACCCGTACCACCATCCACAACCCTTGTCGTGGACTATATGGTGGCTGTCCATCCACCACCGTGCACCGCCGCCACCGTCCACCCTTTTTGTAGCTGTCATTGTCGTTTGCCGAGCCTAAATGTAGGAGTGAGTGGCTTTCTAACCCTCGTTTAGAGTTGTGATTGCACTTAGGACTAGGATTAGTATTAGATTAAGATTAAGTGATAATTAATTTAGGTGATAAGTAGGTTTAAGTGATAGGCTATCATAGCTTGTGATATGTTATCATGATAGGTTATCATAAAATGTGATAAGTTATCATGATAGGTTATTATAATATGATATAAGTTATCATGATAAGTTATCATAGGTTGCAATAGATTATCGCAATAGGCTATTTTAATATTCGATAAGTTATCGTAATAGGTTATACTTAAATGCAATAACCTATCATGTCTTTGATAAGTGCTCTCTATGTTATGAGTTCTAAAATGATTAGTGCTTGTTGAATGCAAATTTCAAATGTGATATATGCTCATGCAACCTTTAGTGTGGAAAATGGTAAGTATCCATGGCATTCAATGATCATAAACGATGAGTATGTATGTAAGATTATTTGGAAGGATAAATTGTTGAAGTATTTAAGTGATATTGTGTTGCAATACGTTATGAGATAGATGTATGATTATTTTGGTGATTATATTATTGGGATGGGATCACGTAGCATGATAGCATGTTATGATAGTATGCGATTAATGCTATTGCATGTGGCATGGGCATTACTCACTCTTGAATTGACTAATGAGGAAGATAAGAAATGAGCATGAGTGGTGGTATGCTCTTGTGATCACATAAATACCCCGATACGTATGATTATGCAGGGTGATGGTTCTGTTTTGATATATATGATTATGCAGGACGATATCCGATTAAGTTCGGATGCTCCCACGTCAATAGGATGCTATTCGCTGATGGATTTCGGAACGAAACTCCTTAACTAGAATGTCGTCCTAAGGTGTATGCATACGCAGGATGATGTTGTGCTTAATGGAACGGAACGATGCCTGATCATATCGAAAGACTGCCAACCTTCGAGTCGGTCGTGGTCAAGAGCGGTCATAATAATTTGGACATATATGCGTGCATTGTGCATGAGATTGATATTTGATTATGTCTGGGTTATTAAATGACATTTGTACATGATTATGAGACATTGCTCATTCTTATTTATGCCTCGTTAAGTATGTGAATTATTTTGAGAATTGTCTATGCGCTTGTGTGATGATGGCTTTGAGAGGGTGATATAATTGTTCTTGTTAATAGATAAGGCAAAGCAAAGGCTTTGTTATTGATCTACCATCCATAAATAAGTTGCACATTTAGGGCGACTCCAAGGTGAATTACCTCCCTAAACGAGTATTAGGGAGCTTATTCACTGAGTTTTATCTCACTATTGTTGTTTACATGTTTTCAGGCTCTAAGTATGTTTGAGCCCTTTCGCCACCTTTGGTTTGAGGTCCCCATTGACCAGAGTCAGGAGGTGACCGAGTGCCCAATAGAGGGGACGAACGCCCGCTATAAGCAAAGACGTGACTACGATATGGGTAGACAAGGAGGAATGGAACCTAGTGCCCCATCGCTTCATGACCCGGTACTTCTGGGTTGGGGAGGACCTGTATGACCCCATTTGAGGCTTTGACAAGCCTCCAAATGCAGGGCGTGGGACCCAAAGTTGGGACCTAATGGACTTGGATGTGCCTGATGGGGCGAAGTCTGATCCAGAGGTCGACCCCGACGTGGGACCCATCCCAAAGCCTTGATATATAGAGCTCGTAAGGTACTAAGAGGTACGGGGTGCATCACTTTTTGAAGTTGCTCTCATAGTACTAAAGGTGCTAAGCTTACCCCGAAACCCTCTTTTAGAAGTGTGTATGGTTGTGCTTTTGGAATGTGTATGAAGTGGCGTGTAGTGTGTGATGCACAAGTATGTATGGAAGTACAGAGTTATGAATGTATATGTGTGTTTTATGCTATCCCTGTTTTGAATGGTTGGGTGATTTTATTCATGCTTCTGCTTGCGTATAATTAATCAATAACACGATTGGGTCGGCAACACCTCTTGGGACGTTGCAATCAAATGACCGAAGTGATCAAGGGATGCTACATGTCCAAGAGTCGAGGCGTGACAATTCCATTGCTATTTATTTCAATAATGGCGAGAAGCATTTAATTCATGAAGAGCGTGAAGCATATCTCTTGATGGTGCAGTCCTTGTTTGCGACGAGAAAAAACAACAGAGAGGATGGATTTGCATTTTCATGAGTTGAAGTTAGTCTTATTAGGTCTATTATGTGTGCGAGTCCGTGATGTACTTGAGATAAATCAAAGCCAGCTGACAGCTTCTTCTCATTGTGCCATGGCAGTGATTAGAGTGTGCTTGCATGATCATGTGATTTCCAACTCTTAAATTCTTCTCTTGATTAAGTTTATGAATTCTTTATGGTCAACATTTTTCTATAAAGGACTAGATTAGAGATCTTGACAAAAATGGCCCCTATGATGCCTCATTGAATCAGAGGCAAACCGTGAATTATTTTTGACGATCTGAGAATCAGTGAGACTGAACTAATACTATAGTAGAAGATAACAATTCAGTTTTTGAGGAAGTTAATAGGAGTCAACATACTATTGCATCGGTAGTATATTTCTCAAAAGAGATGCAAATGGTTTGGACCATGAAGCTTGGAATGACTAGGGGGGGAAAAATTCACGCTGCAAAAGCCATTGAGCCATTGTGTTATAAAGCAAAAGGCTTGGAGAAAGCATTTTAGCATAGTAGATGTGATTGAGAAAAGAATTTCTCATACAGGAATTGTGTCACGCCCTGATCCTTGAGCGAGTGCCCATCTCTTGGTGGTCAATAAAATTTGCGACTTCCCAGGACGAGTCGCCGACCCTTTCATTTTATTGCACATGCAGAAACGAATAACAAATCTCCTGATAGTAACCATCTCGAGATAGAAAAGCATGACAATAGATTCACAAACAAAACATGCTTTTATATATACACTGAGTCATGTACAAAAATCTATAACCAAAAGACTTTAAAAGACTAGTTCTCGAAAGGAAACTGTCATATCCGACCTACACTTCAGATCACCTCCGCTCAGCTCCAAATCCTTCACACTATGGCCCTGAAAAGAATTGAGCCCACGACGAGATGAGATATAAATCTCAGCGAGTGCACAATCTAAACCCCGATTAGGAGGATAATACGCCTAGAAGCGTCCTAACCACACAATCATACAATCACAAAGACTTACCTCGTCTCAGATCCACCCTGCAAGTCAGCACAATTTATATCATAGACAGCACGAAAGCATGAGCAACAACAAAGCTCAATGAACTGGAACGCCACACTCAAATTTCAAACAAGCACAGAGGTCCTGATTATAAGGCCAAATCGTTATGACATATCCCATACCATGCCACGTAATTTTGTCCCATAATCCGACACATGTAACTCAATTATACATGCGTTCCTAGTTTTGATCTCGGCATATAGCACGGCCTACTCTCTGTTCGGTGGTCTTCTGGCATTAACAAGCTTTGTCTCCCCACCATTGAACACGACGACGTCTCTCAAAGACAACTTTCCCGAATGAGATTAGGTCCAGAATTTACTGCGACCCGAGTTCCATCGAGTGAGTATCCCATATAGGGTAACGTCCGGCTTAAAAGCTCAAGACGGGTTCTCTTAATCAACACACGACCAATCAATCTCAGCCTAGGACACTGTGCACTGCACTCAAAAGCCTCCATTAAAATAGTTATTCTGGCCTATTTTCTTCATATTAAAACACCCGGTGAAAATAGTCGTGTGTGGGTACACTATCAGATCAATCCTTAAAAATTGATATCTCCAATTTAAAATCCCACTGTTTTATATTGTCTATAAAACTATTTTTTGTGTTAAAATCCGACACCCAGGATTTTCTGAATAAATATTGAAATTCACAAATTTTGGAATAAATAACCAAAACTCCAATCAACACTCAATTTGCACAAATTAACACCCAATTGCATAAACTGAACACACCACTGCTATTAGGACGAAATTCTGGTCACCGACTATCACGGTCTAATTTCCGAAAAATATATAATAATTAAATAATTTGCAAAATTAATTAAATAAATCAATTTAAATACCAAAAATGCTAACTTAGGCCGGAAATACCTAATTAAATACTGAAATGGGCCCGCAAAATTTCCGAACCAATCTAGATAAATAATACAACTTATCTAGTCTCTAATTATGCTACTCTAACCACCTAACATGCATAATTAACTAATTAAATCACTAATCTAATCTAACTAACCACCTAATCCCTAATTAACTTAAACTAAACACCACTTAAACGTCATTAGCCTACTAAGTAGAGTTTAGTGCATAAACTTATCGGTTTAGCGTGAAAACTGGTTCACTACGATGGTGGCGCGACGGTGGCCAAAACTCGAACTTTTGGCGGCGTCAACGGGGCTTGGACCGGGCCAAAAACGGCCCAAGATGGCTCAGCAAAGCTGAGCTTTGGCCTTGGTCCTACGGTTGAAGATGCGGGCGAGAAATTAGCTGCTCGGTGGGGAAATACTGAACTGGGCTGGGCTGCTACTAGCGTGAATTCAATTGGACCAGGCTACTGTGGAGAAGGGCGACTGTGAGCTGCTTCAGTTAGTGTGAACTTTTATTTCTTTATTACTTTCCAAATGATTGATTTGTAGGACTACGGAGTTAGCAAACAGGCCACAAAGAAAACCTCAGATGATGCAGATAGCCAGCTTGCCCCTCCATTGAAAGAACTGATGAGGATGTTTTTTAATGTGGAGACATATAGGTCATATGATAACCCATAATAGAATTCCATGTCCTATGGTGCTTTGTATTCTATCTAAGTCCAATACTGACTGCAGATCTGCTATGATGGAATTTGAAATCAATGTGTCAGAAATGCTGCTTGGAAAACTGAGCAAAATTAACATAAGGAAAGGTACTTGATTTGAGTATCGATCTTTTGTGATTTGTATAGCCAGCTGAAATGCCATATTTTTCATTCTGTAATCAGATTATATTCAGGAATGATGGTTTGGTGATATTATACTTCTTTTATCACAGGTTTTGAAGCATTAATAGACATACAGAATCTATTGAATAGTGGAACTCACGATCAATCTGTCAAAGAAAGTTTGCTCATTGATGCTAGCAACCGATTTTTCACAGTCATCCCCTCTATTCATCCGCATGTTATTAAGGATGAAGACGATTTTCAGTCCAAGGTAGCGAATGCACTGCGAAATGCATTGCATGTTTCATCACCTAATTTTATGTGTTTCTTGTGAAGCCAATGAGATTGTGGCTGATTGATTACTACCTAGTCAAAATAGTACTCATCTGTGTCATCTCATATGTTTACATGTGAGGTAAGGATGAAAGAAGTCTTCTCTTATATGACTCAAGAGATGTACACCATTATCGGGTAGAAAATGTCCACTCGTGACTTGCTGGCTCCTTGCATGAACCCATGTAAATTTTTCTTGATGCGGCCAGAATCAATGTAACATTTTGGTTTCTGTTTTGGTTTTGCAACATGGACTCAAACTACAAAAGATTGAGATATTTGACTAGTATCTGGCAGTAGATGCAATACTGGCTATGACGGTGATTACTTGGGAACATTTGGAATGAGAATGAGATTGAAATTCTTGTCACCGTGAGTGCCATCAGACTACAGGAAGCAAAAATTGCAGAGCATGTCATAATTTTCATACTAATAGTCCCTAGTTTTATCCTATTGCTTTTAGCGTTTTCTAAAATTTTAAAGTCAGGAACCTTTACCTTATGAATATTTTAAAGGCAGACTACTCATTTTACTTCACCTATCATGCGATATGCTGGTAAGGAACCAGTTCTATTCTGATGTTTCTTTGTGGTAAATGAGATGGCACATGCTGATTTTGGAACTAAACTATTTTGCAGATGTCATTGTGCACAGGTTGCTTGCTGCATCATTAGGAATTTACAAGCTTCCAGCCATATTTCAAGACAGACCCCAGTTAACGAGTATTGCTGATAGTATGACAATAATGATCCAACTAAGCTTTTTACTGTTCCATTTCATTGCCTCTCTCTTTCTAGCTCTGAACTTTCTTGTATTAGTGGTATGGTTTTGAGGTAAATCCATTGTAGCTCATAATATAGGAAGTGCTGATGAAGCCTACCCATTCCATAGGGAAACAGAACTGGACTTATCAGTTTCAAGTGAAGGATCAGATTGGCAACTACTTTTACTACCCATCTCTTAATTTGCAAAGAGCATCAGGTGGGTTTGGTCCAATCATAATCAACAACAGGGATTTTTTTTTATCTACTGTAATTGGTTTGTGAAAGAAAAGTCATAAGGAAGATAGAAAAGTCATAAGAAAGATAGAAAAGTCATCGGTGTAGTGTCCATGATTTATACTTTGTGTGCAGATCTGGTCATTAACATGTAACCTACTACAGGGGGGCATGGGTTTGTACATTATGAATTGTTTATGCTATTGTTATTACACAGCGCATACCATGTTTCTGGAATCTATAGTCTTGGTCATCTTAAGAATGCTGTCTTTGAGCATATTAATTAGTTATCTTTCAGCACACATCATTTGAGTTTCTGTATCTCCTTGATTTAATGTTTTTCTCATGTGGAAGATTTCCACTTAGAGACTAAATATATTCTCAATACTCAGGTGGGAAGAAATCATGTTTAGGTCAATGAGGTAGACATACCCAATTTCATTCGAGGCTCTGAAACTGTCTTTTGCAGCCTTTTCATGTGATATAATATCTCTTGGCAATGATTGTATGTATTGTATATGTGGTGCTTATACTTTGTGTGGCCAAAGTGCAGTTTCATGCTAATCTTATGTAACTTCAGCTTGCAGAGTATGCCACACTTGGTTCTGATCCTTTGAAGTTAGATAAGCAGCAGTTGATGGATTTCTTGAAAGGTAGTTCTTGCTTTCACCATCAAAATATACACTGAAAGTTTTCATGGTCTGCATTATGTCAGTTTGTCTTCCAAACATGATAAGACATTGTGCAGCTCTTCAAGATCAGTGAAGAACTTATAATCGATGCCACAAATAAAGGGAATATAGCTCGGCTAATTAATCATTCGGTAAGTTCCAATAGAAGCATTTTTTTTAACTAAAAATGAAAAAAAAAAAAAAAAAAAAAAAAAGGAACCTGTTGGAACCTGGAACCGACCCCGGAACCTATGACAGGGTAGGTTCTAGTGTCACGCCCCGAACCTCGAGTACACGCACATCCCACTACGATCGATAGAAATGCGACTTCCCAGGACACGTCGCCGACCCATTCATTTTTATTGCACATGCGGAAGCGAAACAAATCCCCTGACAACATTCAACTTGGGATAGAAAAGCAGGCAATCAATTACAACCAAACAAACTTTCTTATAAACACATAGGTTTATATACAACACTGGATTGTCTACAAAATAGATAGGCTCAACAACTAGGGAACTGTCCTATGACCAACTTGTCAGACACGTTCGCCGATTCTTCAGCCTCCACCTTCCGAACTCCAGGACTTCCGATCCTCCTCGACCGTCATCTAGGGACCTGAAATATTTTCCCCAAACCGGGATGAGACAATGTCTCAAATGAGTCCTACCCTCTAAGACCCGATTAGGAAGAAAATACGCCTCGCGTTCTAACCACACAAATAGGATGGAGGACTTACCTCGCCTCGCCTCCTTCCCCGCACATCGCCTTAATCAATAAATATTGACAACCACATCATCCAAACAATTCAATTACTCGGATCGATTCGGCGATCAATCGACTCGATCGATTACATGTCATCGAAATCATCACACGGTCATTCGACTATTCATTCTCGACTCTCAATCACGGCCTTACAGGCAAGTCTATATATAATGGCATCACGGCCCCACTCGGCAATGTTTATGTGTAGTGGCATCACGGCCCCACTCGGCAATGTTTATATGTAGTGGCATCACGGCCCCACTCGGCAATATCGATTCCAAATTCAGTGGTAAATCACGGCCCAACAGGGCATAGCCGTACTTCGGCAGATTTCTAGATCCACTCATAACCTTTCACAATCAAATTCCGATTGAATACCGACACTAAACATCCTTAGGATAAATCCCCACATAAACATCCATTCAATCAATCGATACAAACTGGTCCTACCAACCAATTATGGTGCTATAAGCCAACACCGGGTATTTTCAAGTTAAATACCAAAACTTCTCCAATTTCACACAATTCCACACTTTTGGAATAATTAACCATAATCATCAAATTGCATAATTTCTCAATTAAACATACAATTGGCACCAACTCGACCGCACCTTTGCGATCAGCGCAAAATTCTAACGACCGGCCATCCCGACAAAATTTTCGAAATTATTAAATAATTAAATATTATATTATAATAATATAATTTAATAAAATAATATTTATAAAATTCGAAATAATTAATTAATTAAAATGATTAATTAGGGCTTAAACTATATTACACTAATTTAAACATACAATTAGCCCTAATTAAACATCCATTAAACTAATCATACAACTAATCTAATTTACATTAAAATAATCTAATCTAACCACCTAGACCTAATTAGACTAATCTAAACACCCCTTAAGCATGATTAACTTACTAAGCGAGGTTTAGAGGACAAACTCACCGGTTTTGCGCGCCGGTGAGTTCACGGCGACCACGACGCCAAAGGGATCGACAAACCCCAAAGCGGCGACACCAACGGAGGCCGGGAAGGGCTTGAAAACGGGCCACGAAGTCTCCAAAACCTTGCTGTCTTCGCTTCGATCCGGGGCTGAACCGCAGAGAAGAAACCAGCAACTTCAACGGGCGAAAACGGGCCGATCGGAGCTCCGGCGAGCAGGTGGTTGGCAACGGGTGACACCCAGGGGTCTTGGGAGTCTTGTTGGAGGTTGGGATGAGCAAAGGAACGGCTGAAATGGAAGAAAACGGGCTGCAAAGTCGAAACAGGCGAAGCAAGGCGGAACTAGGCGGTCCGACGACCTGCGTCTTGAAACGGCTGTACAGGACGGCCGGCAGCTCCGTTTGGGACGAAATTGAGCTCGTTGGAACGGTCTGTCTCTCTCGGTCACGGTGATAGGTGGATCGTTGGCTGATTCATCCGGGAAGACTACTTTTGACTCGATTCTTCACCGAAGGGTCAGCTGGAGCAGAAAACCGGAGGGAGGGAAAACGAGGAAGAGAGGAGCTCGTCCGGTTTGGAGGCCGAATGGGGGAGAGAGAGAGTGAAATGAGGGCTGAAAGTACTCCTCATTAAGGCCATTAAATGGCTGCTTCAAGTTCCCATGCATGGTGACATCATCTTCTCTCTCTCTCTAGCCTTTTTCTCCCTACAACTAGGGGTATTTTGGTCATTTCACATTGCACAATTACCATTCTGTCCTTGGGCTGAAAATGAAGGCCGGGCCTAAGAAATGGGCTTAGAAATGAATAGGAATGGGCTCGGGAATTGGTTGGGCTTGATTGGGCTCAAATGGGCTTAAGGTTTATTAAAGGGCTTAGAACAAGGAATAGTTGGTTTGGCCCAATGGGCTCATTTGCTTGACTTAGGCCCATTATGGTGGCTGTCCCACCTTGGGCCTAAGGCCCACACTGGCTTGGCTCGGCCCACTTCCTCACAGGCTTGCTTCCTCAGTCTGAAAATCCCTTTTCAATTGCTCGGCTTCACCGGCTCGTCGACCGTTGAAGCAGCTTCATCTAATGTCTGTCCCGAACATTCCCGATAATTCGAAGCTCAATCTTTAGTCCTCAAGCCATGTCAATTTCTCCTAATGCCATTTCGGTCACAATTCAGACTGACAGGCGGCTCCAAGGATTCACGCGTAACCGACTCGTGCCAAACCACGTTCAAGACATCTCGACGCATGGACGTCCTTTACTGCATGAAATTACAGAGGATAGATTCTTATTTCAAAGTACACGATCACTGAGGATCAACATAGGGTCGTTCGTGGATTCGATAACAGTAAACGGAATCACCCGTCGTTCCATTATGTTCTGTCCGCGAATCGACTTTTAGTCGTCCTTAGAATCGGCCAGCTTATCTACAGGATCATCCTCACGCAAGTCTCACGGTCAAGTCGTTTTCCCAGGTCGAGTCCTTTAGTCGCACGAGTTCTGTCCTCATTAGCCTTTCCCCTCAAGGTCAGTATCTCAGGAGTGATCAATTCCGAGTGAGATTAACCAACAATGCATTGATGAAATTCACATTCATTCATCCCTTATAGAGCTCGAATTTCAGGATGTCACATCTAAGTTCTTGATTCTGACGGGTAGGTTCCAGGTTCCAAAAAATGAGGAACCTCTACCCGAGGGTAGGTTCCGTTTCCAAGCGGAACCCGTAAGGAACTGGGAACCGCTCACCCCTAGCTGGAGGTGCTGCGGCTTCGCCGGTGAACCGCTTCCGTGGGTGAAGGGCACGTGAGGAATCAACTTTGGTGAAGAGAAATTGTTGGAGGTTGACCCGGTGTCTTCGAGGCAGCGTGAGAGGAGAGGCAGGATTCGGCAATGCGAGTGTGAGGGAGAGACAGCGCAGAGGAGCAGCGAAGGAGGAAGGGATTGACGTTGGTGAGTTGGATTGAATGGCGGAGACGGGCGTGTGGCAGGGAATGGGAATTCGGTGGAGGTGGCGGTTTGTTGGTGGACATGTGGGTGCTAGATTCCTTCGACAGAATGAAGGAAAGTAGAAACAACACATCCAAGGAAGGGTTTAAGCGAAGAAACAATTGAAAGGAAGAAGAGGCGAACGGAGGGGTCGAGGGAAAAGAGACGCACGAAGGGGGAGAGGCGGCCGAGCTTGGCGTGTGAGAGAAGCCTAGGAGGGAAGAAAGTCAACAAGAGTTATCCACTCGATTGAAGGCTTGGTCTCCTAATTCTTTCTTGCTTGAAAATTCCACAAATTAGCCAATTTGATGCCAAATGTTGCATCCCCATCCAAGGCTCTAAATTTACTCAAGTTTGGACTTTAATTTCCTAACTAACTCTCCAATTGATGTCCAATTTGGTTAAAGAAAAAGCCCACACAATTTCTACAATCTCCTTTCACCAAGTAGCTTGGTTTGGAAGTCAAAAATCCCTTCAATTTGGCCCATCCGAATTTTCGTTCTTTTCCGAATTGTCTGAAATGATTTTCCGAAAAAATCTCGAGCTCGCCAACAATTCTTCGAAGGATGAGTCGATATTCCTAAAATAAATCATGACATAATAGAACTTTCAATTTCTGAAATCGGGTTCAAATTCGCAGTTAATTTCAATCGACGCGATTTTAGTGTAATCTAACCTACTATGTAGCTTTTAGGAATTTTTAGTGCAATTGACCCATGGTCGATTATTTTCGAGCCACAATGTACGTCTTCGACACATTAGGGACTCTCAATTGTCGTGAAAATCTTGAGATTTCAAATATAGGCACAGGGTACAGAAATGACAGAAAAATCGGTCTAGTGTCGTTTGACGAGAATTTTGCAATCAAGTGAAATCACCCACACACTAATCACATATCTCTATCGAATCAACCTATTTCCAGTCTCTTATCGATTTTTGACTATGCCGTAATGATCCTTGCAGATCAGCACGGTCGAGCAGTCGATTCTTGGTCGAATTCTTGAGTCTATTGTATTTAGATTCTTTAACAGCTTCACCAAATAGACTAGTTATCTCATGAGTGATCAACTCAGAGAATAGCACTATAGACACGTCGACGAAATGCCCAACTTATTCGATTGAAAACAGAAGTGGAAAATTAGAATGTCACAAATTCCATCCGATAGACGAAGTTAAGATCACTTGAGAAGTTAAATGCATGGACTTTGTAATTTTTTCAAGAAGAAATTCATAAACTCTCCAATGTCGTGAGGTCAAGTGACAAGATCAGAGATAGCACAAACTTTCTGTAGTCATGGAGTTAATGTTTCTTCTTTAATTCCTACAGCAATGGACTTTCTGTGATCTTATACAATGCGGCAGCAAATCTTGAACCTGTTCTGTAGAATATGCAGGGTCTACATAATTTTTATGAGGACTGCAATGCATATCCATGTGCTTGTATAAGTACTGTGATACACGCAAGTCTATTGGATAACAATAATGATGCGGAAGGTCAAAAACACCAAGAAAATGACAAGCTCTATTTGAAACTTTTACATAATTGCATGAACACAATTTTAATTCAGATGAAAGCATAAAGATCACAAACACACATATTTCCTCTGACCCAAGCAGCCAAAGAGTGAGTTGTTTCCATCTCTTGGATGGACTACATGGAAAAGGCCTCGCTTATCTCCTTTATTGATGCATAAATCTAGGCTTTCTACATAATGCCCAAGCTAACGTGTCTAACTCAGTAGAAAAGGTCTTCCTAACATATAATGAGGATCTCCCTAAAAACATCATCCTTTACCATATTGAAGCTAAGTGCACGACAATTTACCCAAAAGCTTAAACTATCAAAATATGCCGATCGAAGTTTTTCATCTTGTGTTTAGGTAGATGCAGGTCCTCTCCCACATCTATATATAAGAGGCCTATAATACTAGAGAGAGAGCTCCTAAGCCTGCAAAGGTAAGAGTAAGACTCTTCACTCTCTTCTGTTTCATCATATCACCCCTTGGATATTGAATTCAACATTCTTATTGTTACATCCGTAGGGGTTTGAAGAGTATTCTCTTTTCCTTGATCTTTCCAATGCAGAACTGTTAGAGGAGGAAGAACAACGAGAGAAGTTCGACCTACAAAAAGATCATGGCCATGGAGAGGTACTTAGCAGCCATAAAAGCGAAAAAAAAAAAAAAAAAAAAAAACAATTCAACCAAAGTTGGAGGAGAACAAACTTAGGTTGTTGCACATAAAAGAGCCTCTCGGTAATTGGAATGAGTGGGCTGTATTGACCTATGACCACAACATCGTTGGAAACTTACTGATCAGGGAGAACAATCTTCTGCAGCAGAGAGTTGGGTTATATGAGAGAAAGCTTAAGATGCTCACTGCTATGTATCCTGATTGGCCTCCTCTTACTGCACCAATATCTGATGTTGTTGACCTTGATAGTTTCATATCATCACTAGAACCCGATCCGTATAACTAATTATAAGTAGCAGTACAAGCGTCTGCGACTCATGAAGAGTGTGTGAAAGTTCTTGACAGCATGGTCTTTGTCCATGTCAAGAAAAATACAAAGCATAGTAAGACTCTCCATTAAGTTGGTACATTATGTGACGTAATAGACTACAAATGCCAAACAGGCCTCTGAATGAGCGTGCTGTATTTGACATCCAATATGAATATGCCCCATCACTTAAGTACACTGATTTGGAGCATAAGCATCATGGAGCTGATGATGTCCTTGAAAAACTCAGAGAAGGATTTTGCATTTCATGAGTCAAAGTTAGTGCATTTCGATTAATATGTTACAAGCGGGTGTAGGTCTATAATGTACCATAAATAAATAGGAGAAAATAAATTGGAGACAGCTGAGAGCATCTTCTCATTGTGCCATGGGTGCAATTAAAGTATGCTCATAAGATGATGCAATTTAAGTTTGTAATTAAAGTGTGTGTCTTGCTTTTAACTCTTTGATTTTCTAAGTCCTAATTTCTGCTCTTAATTTGGCGAATGAGTTCTTCTGGATAAACCGTTTGCTCTATGGACAACTCAAGCAGAAATCCTGTTTCAAAAAATGGCCTGACAGTACAATCCCTCTTCCAAATTATTTTAACCTCACTGAGCCTTGCATTTGGACCATGATACCACTTGCAATTTGTGGAATCTACAAGTCCATTTCAAACTATTTCAGTTAGGGTGGCTCCACCTGTGTTCGAAACGTGCAAATGCAAAATATATCTACGCAGGTCAAGTGATCTCGACTGTGCAATAAGTACTATCGGTTCTGCTGTCATCTTGCACAAAGCTCTTACTCGGCAGGATGCTTTCGTGAAAGTTGAACACCAGACTTTCCCATTTATGTCCTTAATTCAATGACCAGTTGGAGATTTTTCTCGGAAGGAATGCGGGAGAAATTTTAAATTTCCCAGAAATCAAGGGATTATGTTCTACAGCAGAAGCTAGAAATCCACATGGCTTCACTGATTCTAGCAGTGGCAGCCTCAACATTGTTGAAACCCAGAAGCTAGTGCAGAACAATAGAACAAAAGTGACACAGAAAAGACTCATTTGATTTAGGTTAGTGTAGTATTCTTTGGAATCACTTATTCGTTGATTGTTCCTAGCTCTCTTTGGTTAGTGTAGTATTAGCAGGTTGAAGTGGGTCTTAGCTCACCAGTAACTTTCAAGGTAAAAACAAGGGAAAAAAAGGAGGAAGCTAACAGATAGAAGTCAAGACACCATTACCTCAGCAACATATTTCCACTTTGGAATAGGGAGATATTTTCGAGTTTGAACCTCGAGCTTAAGTTGCAATTCAGGAAAAAAAAAAAAAAGGGTCTGTTACAAGAGCCCCTCAAGAGCTTAAAGATAATAGAGGAAATGTTGCTAGGGTATGGCAGCTACTAAGGATCATTTCCCTTGACAAATCAATCAAGAGAGACACAGATCAAGAACATGTAGGAAAATAACGCATACTTAGTTCAGAATTGTAGCAACACAATAATCCTCCAAGGATATATTTGCCCCTGCATCTGGTAAATGATCAGAAGTTTTTTTTTTTTTTTTTTTGGTAAAGAAATGATCGGAAGTTTCATCCCTGTCTTGGACTAAAAGAGGCAGGAAGGAGTTGCTTCCATTTTTCAAGCACCCATCACAGTTATTTGCGCATATGGACACACAATAGAATGAGCAGACTTCAATGAATGCCTTCTTCTTCCCTTGTTGCAGAGAGTGATCTTACACTGATTGCTGAAGGCCGAAGGAAGATTTTGGAGACAGGTGTCTTGCCCATCAGACCCTAAAGAAGCAATAAGGCATTGAAGATCCCTCAAAGTTTTCCTCGTTGAGAAAGAAAAATCTCAAGAATGTACTTGCATATAGTTGCATAAACACAAGAACACGACTGTTTCAGATTGAAGCAAAAAGATCGCAAGTACACATAGTTTCCCTGTCTGAAGCAGATACATAGATTTTCTTGGGACGAAGACTACATGAAGAGGTCGTTCCTCTCCTTTATTGAAGCACACAAAAAACAACACGACATAGTAGAAACACTTTAAAGTGACTGGTGCTTGATGCATCTTCAGCGGTTCTGCTTGCTTGGCCATGAGCACAGCTATGGCTATCCTCATTACTTCTCCTGAATTTTTCCACCGTGAGCTGCAGATTGTATCATGGCCTCTTTGTGATTTCCTGGAGGATCTGATGGCTTGAGAACTAGAAGCACATGATGGATTCTCTATGATTCTTTCACCTTTTGCACCATTCATTCATTCCTATGTGCTTGGGTCAACCAGAACAATGCCTTGGCGGTTGATCTTCCCTCCCAGGCTGTCTGACTAATGCACAAGCTCCCAAATCAACTTCTTTGGAAGGACGAACAAATGTTAATACCATTTTCTTGACATGGTACAGAACTCCATTGTCATTTGATGGTTCCCACTTGTTCAAGTACTTTTACATGGTTTACCATAGTTATCAGGATTGATCGGACCCATAAGCATGTTAGCAATGGAATCTCCATTTCCTAACATCCTCACATCAACAAGTTCCTCGTTCAAATATCATTGGATCCATAAGCACGTTAGCAATGGAATCTCCATTTGCTAACATCCTTGTAATGATAGGTTTTCTTATTTCACGGTCCTAGTTTTTCAGTAATGAGCTCTTCTAACTTATTAAATCTTTTCTCCAGATCATCCATCCTGTGACTCATTATCGCATTCCAATAATTGGGATTGGCTCCAGGAGCATTTGGGTTGTGGGGTTTACCAGGGCACGTAGGTGGATCAGCGGGCCTTAGTTTGGCTAAAATTTCTAGTTGCTTAACATATTCTCCCACCACGTCCTCTAGCTTCTTACGCAGTTTGGAGTTCTCCATTATGTAATCCGCTAAGATCTGCAGATTATAAGTCAGCGGGATCCACTCGTTAAAGCCACCGAGGGGGTTGAGTATATGCAGCAATCGACCATTTTGCTCTAAGTTCGGGTTCGGGCCTATTCTCATGCGGAGACTCTGCAACTGGAAATCAGTCATCTTTCTCTTTGACCTGCCAAAAGGAAAATTTTTGACAAGAGCTCAACCTTTTTGTGTATTTGTATGGTTGAAGTTCATGTGACCGAGACCCGAGTGAATTAGAAAGTGACCCACTGGAAACAGGTAATTACGCAAAATGGAAATTCGCCAACACTAATAAACACCCGCAACATGCCAAACGGCGCACATGCATGAAGAGCAAAAGAGAAAATCTCTCGATTTTTCATTAATTCATCAATGGATAAGTTGTTTGTTCAAAAAAAAAAATCAATGGATAAGTTGTATTACAAATGAAAAACAAAACGATTGAATACTAGAAAACAAAATCCAGTAAATACAAAATATTCTAATCAGATGACTCCTGAAACAGAAAATAATATATTCTAAAACCAAAAGATATATCTAAGACCTGATCGGACAATTATTAAAAGTGAAAATAAAACTACTTAACCTACCAGAATGTTATCTAAAATTCAAAAAGTCCTAAAATTAAGTTGGACGAAGAAAGAAAATACTCAATAATAAAACCCTAAATCAATCAAATAACAAATTAAAAACAAATCTTGAAGTGTCCCGCATCAGAATGTAGCTGAAACACTTTAAGTTTGCAGGCAGTCCAAGAGTACCTTGAGAACTTCGATATTCTGCCGAAGCTTGTGCTCGGAATAGAGGGAAGATGAAGGTATGAGTATAGTTTGTGAAGTGTGCTTTACCATATTGCTTGCCTCTTTATATAGCTGTACCTATGGATGCACTGCACGTGATTATCAGCCGAAGATGAGGGCATTATTGGAAAAATATCAGCACTTTGCATTAAAGTGTTTCCATCTTTTGCATTTTTCTATTGGTTTGCTAGTCCATGAAGTTTCTTCTGGCATGTTCCACGTTAATATGATAGAATCTCATTATTAATGCTGGAACACACTAGACCAGCTTTTTGTGCCTATGATATCTTTATATTCGCGATGATGCATCCACGTATGTATACACTTTCTTTTGTTTCATTTGGGCAATTAATCCTGTCAACACTCCTGAGGTTTGCTCTCTGATAAACATTTCTTGAGAACAAGATGGTTGCTCTACTCGCTTACAACGGGCTCCAAAACAACCTCCACACAACAGTTAAGTCGACAAAGTCTCTAGAACAATTGTACAATCAATTCTAAATCTATCGTTTAGAAACTAAATGGGGACAGCTAAACCTAAGCCTTTCATTGACCCAAAAAAATCCAAGCCATTCAGAAAAACCTATGTAACTTGGACGTAACTTGGACATATAAGGTTGGGGCGTGACCATGCCGACAAGAGAACCGGGAACAGGTTGAAGTGCATAAATTGCTGTAAGATCACGTTGCTGGCACACCATCGAACAAGATGAACAATGTTGAGGATCGATGTTGGAAAAGGGTTATGAGTAGTAACTTAAAAAGAGAATAACATGAGATGTGAGGTATGCTTTGCATACGATGTGCACCCGATTGTCTCAGAATTTGCTTAGGATCACATAACTCTTATATCAAGGCAAAATTGAAAAATAGCACGATGTTGGAATGTTCAACCCAAAATTTTAAGCTTATAGATGCTGGGAGACTATATGTATATAATGAGCAAAGCAATACGTGATATTTTTACACAAATTCTCGCATGTAGAGTTCGCTTCATTCCTATACAGCGCATATCTTAGAGTGGCTCTCCCCCTATTTGGTGCATAATAGTTTCATTCCTATCCACTTCGCCATCCTAAAAGACTGCTAGAGGATCAAGAGTCACTCCTTGTCTAGGCTCTCTTGCCTCGGTGACCACTCCCCGCCCTCGTCAGATCAAGTCGTTATACATTGCACTTGTTTACAGTGCACACAAACACACACTATCACAGAAGAATGGGTAGACTTCAATGATAACTAGCTAGAAGCATCTTATGGGTCTGTAGATCGTAAAATTATGTTACGATCCGGCATCGAGGTGACCATTTGTGCAAAATCCGACTTCACAACGACCACATTTGTCTTTCTCCATCCTTGGTTAATTCCAATCCCAACACAAGCAAGAATTCTTGAGAACTTAAAGTTCATGATGTCACATATTTTTTCTGCTTAGTTCAAATGTTATACCGATTCATTTGACATGGCATGTGTGACATCCCGATTTTCCAATTCTGGTTTCAATTAAATAAGTCGGGCATTCATCTTCGCGCTTATAGCTCTCTTCTCTGAGTTGGCCACTCACGAGATAACTAGTCTATTAGGTGAAGCCGTTAAGGAATCTAAACGCAATAGACTTGAGAATTCGACCGAGAAACGACCGCTCGACCGTACTAACTGCAAGGGTCATTACGGCACGATCGATTAGAGACGGAGATAGGTCGATTCAACGAGAACCATGTAATTCAGTGTGGGTGATTCCACCTAATTGCACAATTCTTGTTGATCGGCACTAGACCGATTTCTCTGTCGTTTTGGTACCCTGTGTCCGTATTTGAAACCTCGAGATTTCTACAACAATCGAGAGTCGCCAATGTGTCGAAGATGCACTTTGTGGCTTGAAAATAATCAACCACGGGTCAATTGCATAGAAAATTCCTAAAAGCTACGCGGTAAATTAGGACGCGCTAAAGTCGCGCCAGATTGAATTTAACTGTGAAATTGAACCCGATTACGAAATTGGAAGTTTTGTCGTGTCACAATTCATTTTAGGAATGTCGACTCATCTCCGAAGATTTTTCTACAAACCGAGATTTTGGCGGAAAAGCAAAGTAAAGCGTTTTTGTTCGAGATTGTCGGAGGGCCGTTTTTAATCGAATCTTGAGATGCAAGTTGGATCATTTGATGGGAAATGTCGTGAGAAGGCCAATGACACATGGGTTAATTTAATTGAGCTTTTAATTGGATGGAATTGATTGAGAATTAATTGAATTAAGTGTACGAGATTTTATGCGCGGCGGAAAATGAAATTGAACCCATTGGAATGAGGTTGTGGGAGATAGTGGGGTGTGGCATCATCCATGAGGTCATGGTGGGGCCAAAGAGAGAGAAAAGAGAAAGAAAGAGAGAGAGAGAGAGAGAGAGAGAGAGAGAGAGAGAGAACCGGTCTTCTTCTTCCTCCCCTTCTCTCCCGTCGACGCTCTCTCCTCCATCTCCATCTTCTTCTTCTTCGAAACCCAGCAGCCGAAGAAGATCGACCAGCAGCTCCTTCACCGTCGTAACCAGCAGCCAGCAGCGCCGCTCGTCTCCGCTCGCCGCCGCGACGCCGTCGCCCTACCCGCGCGCATCTCCGTCTCTCTCCTCCATCCCCTTGCTGTTCGACGCCCTGCAAGTTGAAGACCGGCGAAGCCAGCTCGCCGTTGAGGCCTCATCGCCGCGCACCGCAGCCGGAGTCGCCACCGCTGCACACCGTCGCCTCACCGCTGCTCCGTCCGTCTCAGTCTCCATCTCGCCGGCTCCTCTGTTCCAGCGGCCATTTCAGATCTGATGGAGCTCCGCCGGAGCCGTCCAGCTCATCTCCGGCCACCGTGAAGCCCCGCCTAGGTCCGGTTCAGCTCCTCCGCCCATTCCCGACCCCAACCAGCCCCGGATCTGCTTATTTTCGGCCCCAACCAGCAGCGAACAGAGAGCTGGAAAATGGGTATGACAGTGGGGTTTTGGCCCGTTTTGGCCGGCTTCCCGACCTCGGAAGCTAGGCCCGCTTTGGAGACTATCGATCCTCGCGTCGTCCTCGTCGTTTTGAGCCGTTCGGCTCGTTAATCGGGTGGGTTTATCCTCTAATTCTTGCTTAGTGGGTTAATGACGCTTAAGGGGATTAGATTAGTCTAATTAGGTTTATGTGATTAAATTAGATTATTTTAATGTAAATTAGATTAGTTGTATGATTAGTTTAATGGGTGTTTAATTAGGGCTAATTGTATGATTAAATTAGTGTAATCTTGTTTAAGCCCTAATTAATTATTTTTAATTAATTAATTATTTCGAATTTATAAATATTATTTTATTAAATTATATTATTATAATATAATATTTAATTATTTAATTTTCGGAATTAAATTTAATTATTTAATAATTTCGAAAATTATGCCTGGATGGCCGGTCGTTAGAATTTCGCGGCGATCGCAAAGAAATGCGGTCGGTTTGTGTTAATTGTATGTTTAAATTGAGAAATTGAGTTATTGATGATTATGGTTAATTATTCCAAAAGTGTGGAATTGAGTGATATTGATGAAGTTGTGGTATTTAACTTGAAAATACCCTGTTGGCTTTTAGCACCGTAATTGGTTTGTATGACTAGTTTGAATCGATTGGATTGATTGATTGATTGAATTAAGGTATGAGTTGGTTTATTATTGAATTATCGGCTTGTGCGAGCTATCATCTATGTATATATCAACTTGTGCGAGCTATCATCTATGTATATATCGAACATGTGCGAGCTACCATCTATATCGACTTGTGAGAGCATTGCATCCATTTCGGCTTGTGTGAGCCGTGAATGTATTGATGGATGAATAGATGGTATGGTTTAATAGATGATATGAATTGATAGATGTGTGGATCGTATGATATCAATTTGATTGATTGAATTGATAGACCGATATAAGTGTCGGTAGTTTCAGCTTGTGCGAGCATTGCTTGAATATGAATTGTGCGACGTGCGGGAAAGGAACCGAGGCGAGGTAAGTCCTCTATCCTATTTGTGTGGCTAGAGCGCCCGAGGCGTATTTTCTTCCTAATTGAGTCTTAGAGGGTAGGACTCGGCGAGACGTAGTCTCATCCCGGTTTGGGGAAATTATTTCGAGTCCCTAGATGACGGTCGTGGAGGACCTAAGTCCCGGAGTTCGGAAGGTAGAGGCCAAGAATCGGCGAACGTGTCGACAAGTTGGTCATAGGACGCTTCCCTAGTTGTTGAGCCTGTCTATTTTGTAGACAATCCAGGTGTTGTATATAAACCTATGTGTTTATAAGAAAGCTTGTTTGGTTGTAATTGATTGCCCGCTTTTCTATCCCAAGTTAAATGTTGTCGGGGGATTTGTTTCGCTTCCGCATGCGTAATAAAATTGAATGGGTCGGCGACGTGTCCCTGGAAGTCGCATTTCTATCGACCAGAGTGGGATGTTCGCGCGCTCGGAGGATCGGGGCGTGACAGCATGAGACTCCATGGTCATCGAGTGGTACATGGACGTATAACATGGACTAGGGTCACTTGCACAAATGACTTGACACAAGCCACCCCATTCCCTAAAGACTGGGTTGAGCTAGCAATGTTAAGATATACATGTGAATATGTTAGAAAAGTCCTACATCGAAGAACTGGTATGGTGTTGATTAGTTAATATATAATAATTAACCATAATTCAATAGCTTACAATTTTGAATGAGTGTCGTTTAAACTGAATACATTAACGAGCTCGAACTTCGCTCCCAACAAGCAAGACTAACACATTCATAAATCCAAATCTCCACTCTAATAATCAGCTCCAGTTTGTCCTGTATAAGATCTTTCAGTTTGTCAAATTTCGTCCCTAGGTCATCAACCTTTTGGTTGAACTTTGTGAACCAATTGGGCTAGCCATTGGGATATGTCGTGGGACTGATGGGATATGATGGGTTTCCGTGACCAGGAGGAACTAGATAATTTATTGATCGAGGCTTAATTTGTACATAATGTCTAGTTGATTGGTATAATTTTCTACCAAGTCATCTCGCTTTCCGATCAAATCCCAGTTGTCCTTGGGAATCACTTATTCTTCTAGTGTTCCTAGCGCTCTTTGGTTGGGTAATTTCTCTACCATGGTTATTGGAAATTTATCGACGAATCGAAATCATCATTGACGATAACTTTCTCAGCTTTTACCATGACTGGACCCTAGATTCGTTCGAACTTACCACCAAGAGAACTCATTCAATTAACTCAGTAAAAATTAGAATGTCACAGACTACCAGTGGACGACAATAATGCCACTTTGGTCACTCTGGTCCATTTCAAGGCCCCATAGCATGCCTGATTTTACATACCAACCACACACGTGTGAACACTCATGGAATCGGATCGACATTGCGCGAAAACGCTGAGCTTTTTTTTTTTTTTTTTTTTTTTTTTTTTTTTTTATTGGTTAGTGATGCCATCGTCCTTTATGTCGAGTAGTTACTGTCCCTCATGTGGTGTGTCTTCTATTGTTGCCTAAGCAATTATCCAAATAATTAGGATTGCCAACAGAATTGGCATGTCCAAAGAAAAGGACCAGGTAAAGGCATGGCCACATGATCACACGGCATGTACACACCACTAAGAAGAATGCAGAACACAATGTAAATGAGAAGAATGCAGAACACAATGTAAATGACTTGCAGATAGATCTCATATAAATCAAATGGTCCACCTTTTTCTTTACCACATGAATTTGTTAGCACTTTCTTGATTTCGTTGGACTTACTCTTAAGTACGGATGTGCAAAAGAATTGAGAATGGCCTGGACCATTTAAAAATGATTGGTTCAGGCTTGTTCCCATGATGATAGATCCGATTCCTAATTTTAGTTGGAACCCTCCACCTGGACCGGATGGGTACATATACATAATTATATATTTTTTATTTTTTATGTTAAAATTTCAAAAATCCAGATTTGGCAATCTCGCTCAATGAGCGACGCTCAATAGACATCTCATCTTGCTCTCTTTCTTTCACGAATCCTCTCAAATCTCAACTCTCTTGCTCTTGATCGCCTCTCACTTCGGCCATCTATCGGTCCGCCGTCGATCTCCTCCTACGCTCTTTCTTAGGTGCTGAGGTGTCAAGGCTTCAGGCTAAAGCTACTATAAGCTGTGACCTGGCTTAACCGGGCCGTGGCCGGTGACCCAAAGTGGGAACGTACCCCTTTGTTAACCCGGATGGGGGTTCCATTTCCGGGGCCTTTGTTTAAGGTCCTTAGGTTGGACCAAGGCTAAAGCTACTATAAGCTGTGATGAAGGTGTCCATTTCCGAGATATATGGAAATGGACGCCAGATCATATTTCCAGATTTGTGACTAGCATCCATTTTCGAAAATTCTGAAAATGGACTTGCAAGTTTATATCTTGCTGCTCTTGCAGGTTTAAAGGTGTTTATATTTTGCTGGTTTGGGAAACATGCATATGCATATTTCTAGGTTTAAGGCATACTTGCAATGGGGATAGGGGAGTCTTGAAAGGCATGGCCGGTTCCATGGACCCACCTGAGAATCGGACCAGTTGCTAGGCGGGTCTATGAACCAAAGGGTGGTTTCCGATTCCCAATTAGTGGAATCGGCAATTTGTGGGTGGTTCTTGGTTCTAGATTGAACCGGTCCACTTTAAAATCGATCACCCCTACTCAAAAGATGAAGGCAAAGGATAGCATTTTGCCGATGGTCCATACTCAAGATTCTACACAAAATCGGTTTAGTTCTTGATTTCTCAGCATTTTGGTTGCTACCCACCCCACATCATTGAGAGAGTGCTTTCATCCGGAGAGATCATTAGGGGAGAGCCTAAGTCCGAGCCCATCAACATATCCAATTGAATCTATTTTCATTCAAAAACTTAAGTTAATGACTCATGGACTAACTAGTATTTATCAATTGCTCCACACGACACCAATTCTTCCATGTGAGACTATTCTCTAATACACTTAGACGCACATCATAACAATCTCCCCCTTACATGTGAGCTTGGTGTTAGATATGTTCCTCTTTAATTCAGGTTTCCTTCGTATCTGAATAACTCAACTTGAATATCCATCAACACGGGACTTCATCCCTTGTTTATTTCTCTAGATCGAACCATGAAATTTGCTATTGGGCCACATTTCTACACCACAACACCTACCGCCCATAAACCGCATTAGTCATTAGATCCCTTCCTTGAAATATTCACCAAACATCGAAATAAATTGAGGGCGTTTGAGGGCTCACCAATATAAACATTGATTCTAACAACATTTGTTTAGAGTGCACAACAGGAACCTAATACCTTTACTAGGAGAGCTCGCCAAAAAGGTCTAAACCTATCAACATATTCGATTAGACTCACCTTCACTCAGAAGTTTAAGCTAATGAGTTATGGGTCAATAAGGGTTTTGGTCTAATTGACATGGTTATTGAGAAATGGGGGTACGGACACTGGGAGTGTCAAAACTTGGTACAAGGGGACACTTTAGTGCTAAAAGTTCCAAAACATACACTTAAGCGTGAAAATTAGAGAAGAAATGGACACTTAAGCGGCAACGACGAGAAATTGTAGTCTAAATACTGACGTGGCAATTCTTTAAAAAAAAAAAAAAAAATCATCCACATAGACACCAAGGGTACGCTAAACGACGTCGTTTTGGCACTTAAGTGATCATTTTTTTGCAAAATTTGGTACTTAAGTGTTCACTTTTATTCACGAATGGCACTTAAGTGATCACTTACACCATAACTTGACACTTAAATGATCTACAACCGCCAGTTAAGTGAACGTGGAAGGCAACATGGTTTTAGACAATGATTTCTGAGTGAACATTCCGAAAAGCCATGTAAATCAGTTTTATTATTAAAATAATTTCACGTCGGATTTCCGGCAAGCTCGCCAGAGTTGGCACTTAAGTGTCATAATTTTTTTTATTTTTTTTTTTAAATGGCACATAAGTATACCTTTTGGAACTTTTGACACTTAAGTGTCCACCTGTGGCAAGTTTTGGCACTCTCGGTGTACTTTCCTCTTGAGAAATGCCTAGACACGATTCTTGCTAAATATGCCAATAAGTTACTTGCAAGCAATAAGAAATTATAATAGTGACGCTAGTGAGTACCATTTTGACAAACTAGTGCCCAGTTGAATTTGTAACAAAATCAAAACGTCATGTATTGATGTGATAGGCCAGGCTACATTGATCACAGGCTTCTATGGGTACTTTAGCCTAGGCTAGGCTACATTGATGACAGGCTTCTATGGGTACTTTAGCCTATTTAAAATGATGATGTAGTGTCTTTTTCAAGCTTATAAATTCACATCTCACAATGATGTTAGCTGTGTATACTAAAAGTCACACATACACATTACAGATAATGAAGTTACACCAAACTATTTAAATTCTAGTACATGGATAGTCCACCTATATCATGTGGCCATAATAAATTGTTGACCCTAGTTCATATGATTCACACCAAGTGATCAATTAATATGTCCACCTAAATTTGGGTCGAGTAATAATGACTTGTTTTATACACTAAAAGTCATCCATGTACATTACAGATAAAAAAATGATACCAAACTATTTAAATCCTAGGACAATGATAGATCGATCCATCAATATCATATGGCCATAATAAATTGCTGACCCTAGTTCATATGATACACGCCAAGTGATCCATTAATATGTCCACCTAAATTGAGGTTGACTAATAATGATTCGTTTACATACTAGATGTCACACATCCACATTAATAGAAGAAAATGATATCGAACTATTTAAATCCTAGGATAGGAATAGATCAATCCATCTATATCATATGGCCATGATAAATTTACCGATCCTAGGTCATGTGATACTCGCTTTAGGTGGACATATTAGTGGAGTACTAGCACCATAACTTACTTGACCCTAGTATTCCATGGGGGCAGGGGCTTTTTTTGGGTGGGGGACTTGGCATACTAAGATTGTACTTAACGTACGTATGTATTCATACGTGCTATGATGTAAATTAGTGGACCAACACCTTTGAAGTCCATCATATTCATGTTAATGGATTACTTTATTTAGGAAAATACAACGGCGAATGTGACGTGCGACAGTGGAAAGAGATGAGAAGATACTTGTTTCCAATACTATTATTTGCAAAAATTTGCTTATGCTGTGTTGTGTTTAGTCGACCATGCTCCTAGGCAAGCATAGATAAGTTACATTATGAGTTACTCCATGTGAAATCAACCTTTTGAACAAACCTTTAATAAAAAAAAATATTTAAAAATATAAAAATCCACAAGTCATTTCATTTACATTCCAAATTGACTTTAAGTCAGAAATTTTGCGAAAATCAATTAGGAACATCGTTTTCTGAATTTTTTATATTTTAGGTTCAAAATCGATTGGGGATGATGCTGTTACGAACAAATTGCTCTGTGCCACGCTAGTGTGGAAGACGTGGAAAGACGTTGAGAGGCCATTCATGCCTGCATGAGTGGCGATAATGCGATGACGTCTGAAGATATAAGCACGTGTATCTACGATGAGATTATGTTCAGAACACGTTCATGAGACTGCTCTGCGCCTCGCATGTGAACTTCGGCGTACGATGCATCCGTAAAATCTCGTGGAGTAATTATGAAAAGTACGTGGAGAAAGACTATGTAGAGATCGGATTGATACAAGAGCACATAGAAATCAGAGTATGTGAAAGGGATTATAGCACAAATGGACCGTGAATTCGATTTAATGTGCAATATTATTCATGAATTTTTAATTTGGGCGATATGGTTCCTGAATTTTGATTTAATACGCAATCCCATCTCATTTTCTCAAATAAGGATCTGAAGTAAACCTTATTTCAAATAAAAGCTTGAAGTGGCCATAATAATCTCAAAGAAGCGCCTCAAGTGGTTATGGTTATTTCAAATAAAGGCCTACCTTCACCGGCTCGCCAGCCAACAAAAAATTCTTGCCAATTAGAGATATTTTTGTTCAAACACAATTTAAATTTAAATTAAATAAGAAAAAAAAAAAAAGGCGGGAGGCCGCCGCCCCATCGATGGGGCGGCAGCGATGGCCGGCGAAGTCACCGACGCCCGGACAAGGGACGCGACCCTCACCAAGAGGTGACGGCCAACAAGCCCTCACCAAAAACGGGAGAGGGCGGCAACCCTCTCCCAGATCTAGGCGAGGTTGCGACCCTCACGTAGGCCTAGTGGCCCTTGCCTAGCACCCCTAAACCTAGGCGGCTACGGTGCTACGTAAGATGGTCAGTATCGACATCATTGGCAAAACTTGAAAATTTTTTTTTTTTTTGTAAGAAGAATGTTTTGAACTATAATAATCCACATCATCAAATAACGATGGGCAAATTAACGCAATTTTTTTCCTTTTCTAAAGTAAATAGATAAAAAGATGGACATGTTGATCTCAAAATATTATAACACATGTCATCAAATAACGTATGATTTGTCGTTTTAACAAGCCAAAGAATTATATTGAGCATTTATCAAGAACTCAGGGAACACATTAAACAAATTAAAAATTCGGGATAATATTATATATTGGCCAAATTTCAAAAATTATTTATTTCATTTTCCTTCCGATGTAATCTAATCAATAGGGTTAACAGAAAGTAGAATATACTTGTTTTTTTTTCTAGGAGACTTAACTAAAGAGGGCGAGACAACTAACACGTGGAAAAATTACTAGGGTTGTGTTTATTTCGTGAAAACCTTCTTGATAGAGGAAACTATTTTTTGTAAAAATAATTTTTCAAGAAAAATGACTGGTTTTTAATTGTTTGGTGTCTAATTGAAAGTGAGGAAAAAAAAAAAAGCTTTTTGATATTCAGATCTTACTTTTAAAACTAATTGCTGCATTACAATTATATTTTATCGCTAATATAAGATATTAAGATGATATCGAAATATTTTTCTAAGACATACTAATATATGAAGTGCGAATTTTGTGTTTTTTTATTATCAAAATAACCAAAAAAGGATGCCAAATAATAGAAAATGCAAATAAATAACAAACTTAATCTCTTAATTCTCACAAAACTTCACATGGGAATCGTTCTCCATCCAAAAAGTAATCGAAGAGTGATACTACAACAAGCATCCAAACAGAAGATACCGAAGAGTAGTGAAGACCAATAGAGAGAGAGAGACGGTACGTAGATTGAAGCTCTAAGTCAGAGTGCAAGTGAAAAAGGAGTTTGGACAAACGATTTCTTCTTTTTATGATGGAAAAATCAATTTTCTTAATTTAAATAGTGTTGTTTTCCTTAATAGAAAAGTTTTTTTCCATTAATTATCCACTGCTAGTGACCAAATGCATAAAATTTTGGAAAATCATTTCAAGAAAATCTCTTCATAAAACAAACACACCTTTGGATTTGTTTTAATATTCTTTTCTTTTTTTCCTCAATTCCTTCTCATATGTTAAAACATCTCATACCGCTTAACAATATGATTTATATGCTCTTTATGTACATATGGTTTTCTACCATTCATTAATTTAAGACTTTCTAACATTCTATTTCTTTCCCTTTCATTCTCCACTCATTTTTTATATTTGGTTTGCGAGTAATGATTTCACAATAAGAAATTATAACAGTGTTGCTTGTGAGTACCATACTGACAAACTAGTCCAGGTTGAATTTCTAACAAAATCAAAATGTCATGTATTGACGGGATAGGTCAGGCCGCATTCATCATGGTTTTCTATGGGTACATTAGCCTATTTAAAATGATGATGCGGTGTCTTTTTCAAGCCTATAAATTCACATCTCACAATGATATTAGATGCATATACTAAGAGTCACACATACACATTATAGATAATGAAATTACACCAAACTATTTAAATCTTAGGATAGAGATAGATCAATCCATCTATATCATATGGTCATATTACAATAATTCATATGATCCATGCCAAGTGATCAATTAACATGTCTAACTAAATCTAGGTTGCGTGATGATGACTCTTTTTACATACTAAAAGTCAAACGTGCACATTAAAGATAAGGAAATGCGATAGGCCGTGTACTAGTGTAATATGATGTGAGAGGTCAAGCTACATTCATCATGGGCTTCTGTGGGTACATCAGCCTATTTAAAATGATGATGCACTATCTTTTCAAGCCTATAAATTCACATCTCACAATGATATTAGCTGCTTATACTAAAAGTCACACATACACATTACAAAAAATGAAATTACACCAAACTATTTAAATCCTAGGATAGGGATAGATCAATCCATCCATATCATATGGTCATATTACACTAGTTCATATGATCCACGCCAAGTAATCAATTAATATGTCCACCTAAATCTAGGTCGAGCAATAATGACTCGTTTTACATACTAAAAGTCATACATGCACATTAAAGATAAGGAAATGTGATAGGTCGTGTGCAAGTGTAATATGATGTGAGACGATAGGCTACATTCATCATGGGCTTCTTTGGGTACATTAGCCTATTTGAAATGATGATGCGGTCCTTTTTCAAGCCTATAAATTCACATCTCACAATGATACTAGCTACTTATACCAAAAGTCACACATACACATCAGAGATAATGAAATTACACAAAACTATTTAAATCCTAGGATAGGGATAGATCAATCCATCTATATCATATGGTCATATTACACTAGTTCACATGATCCACGCCAAGTGATCAATTAATATGTCCACCGAGATCTCAGTCGAGCAATAATGACTCGTTTTACATTCCAAAATTCATATATGCACATTAAAGATATGGAAATGTGATAGGTCATGTACTAGTGTAATATGATGTGAGAGGCCAGGCTACATTCATCGTGGCTTCTTTCCGTACATTAGCCTATTTAAAATGATGACGCGGTGTCTTTTTCAAGCCTATAAATTCACATCTCACAATGATATTAGCTGCTTATAACAAAAGTCACACATACACATTACAAATAATGAAATCACATCCAACTATTTAAATCCTAGGATAGGGATAGATCAATCCATCTATATCATATGGCCATATTGCACTAGTTCACATGATCAACGCCAAGTGATCAATTAATATGTCCACCTAAATCTGGGTTGAGTAATAATGACTCGTTTTACATACTAAAAGTCATACATGCACATTAAAGATAAGGAAATGTGATAGGTCATGTATTAGTGTAATATGATGTGAGAGGTCAAGCTGGATTGATCATGGACTTCTTTCAATACATTAACCTTCTTAAAATGATGATGCGGTGTCTTTTTCAAGCCTATAAATTCACATCTCACAACGATATTAGCTGATTATGCCACAGGTCACACATACACATCACAGATAATGAAATTACACCAAGCTATTTAAATCCTAGGATAGGGATTGATCAATCCATCTATATTATATGGCCATATTACACTAGTTCATATGATCCACACCAAGTGATCAATTAATACATCCACCTAAATCTGGGTCGAGTAATTGTGTCTCATTTTACATACTAAAAGTCATACATGCACATTAAAGATAGGAAATGACACCAAACTATTTAAATCTTAGGACAGATTGATCGATCCATCTATATCATATGACCATAATAAATTGCTGACCCCAGTTCATATGATCCACGCCAAATGAATTCAGAAGTGTTTATATGATGTGTGTGCGTGAGAGAGAGAGAGAGTACTACAGAGTTAGCCTTCACTAAATGTTTGTTGCACAATTTCATGCGTGGCTCTACCAGTTTCATCTCCTTTTATAAGAGAAATTCTGGATCTGGTCCATCACAAAGATACATCACACTGAGTCATTCAGCAAAAGAACTAAGTACGAAAATAAATAAAGCGCTAAATCCATAAATATTGATCGTTTTTTTTTTTTCCAGATTGGAGAGAGATAACAGCTCTGTTATGCACATAAATTTGTTCACACTCCTAGCTACAGCGAAAATCAGTGTGGGTTCATAATTTCTATCAACCATATATCACCCCAATTTACGAGGCTCTAGCGACATCCGGTGAGGCCCGAGCCTCGCCCAGCTCAACGGATTTGGCGAGGCCCAAGCTCGTCTAAGCTTGGCCGAGCTCGACTTTGCCAGATCAGCCGAGCTGTGACCTCATCAACCTCGGTGGAGCTCAAGCTTGCCTGGATTGGCGAGCTTGCTCGTCGATCAACATATTGGTTGGTCGCTGGGCAGCTGGCCATGCCGAGGTATGCAACGGCGAAGGAAGGAAGGAAGGAGGAAAGAAAAGAAAAATAAAAATAAAAATTCGATTTTTAAAAATAAAGATAATTAAAAATCAATTTTTTTAAAAATTAAAAAATTAAAATTAAAAAATTTTGGTCAATGAAAAATTCAATATTTTTTTTGTAATTTTTCCTAGAAAATCAAATCAGATACCGAACGGTGAAAAATATTTTCCATTTTATTTTCAAGTTTCATTTAAACACTAAAAATATTGTCATTTTCTTGGAAAATGATTTCTTGGAAAACATCATCCAGAAACGTGATATTTTTCGTGAAACGAACGGAGCCTTAGTTATCCTAGAAAAAAAAAAAGAAACATTAAAGAATATCCTTAATATCTGATGCTAACAATATCGTCAACATAATTCATTTTATAACTCTTCAGCTGAAGGTTAAAATGGCATAACGGATGGCATTATTGCTTCTTCAACCATTCCGATCCATTTCTTACAATCATATGCTTCACGTGTCGCAAGTCTAGAATTCTTTAGAACACGCCCAGCATGAAAGTGAATCAAAGTCTAGAATTTTTAATCAGTTAATTATGCCACGTCATCCTCCTTTATTTTGAGGATCAATAATGCCATGTTTGGAAGAGCATCAGAAGTACGTAGAAAAACATGGAATCCAATGTTATAGAAGTACGTATAAAAAGATGTCATTAGACTTACTTGCACGATTAAGCCTTATCATGTTTGTTATTTACGCATATCTAAGTCCTTACCCACATCTATAAATAAGGAGACCGGAACACCAAAGAGAGAGCACCAGGCCTGCAAAGGTAAGATTCTCCCTTCTGTTCATAATCTCGTACCTGGTATTCAGGGACGTTAAATCCAATATATTGTCGGGGTACATTCTTTAAAGCTTAATGTGTTTTTTTGTTCTCCCTGGTCTTTCCAATGCAGAACGTACTCGGCCTGCCGAAGTGGAAAGATCTAACAAGAGAGGATCGACAGTGAAGAACATGGCAACGCAGAGGTACTATTTGGCCATCAAAGCACACGCAGACATGCAGCCGAAGTTGGAAGAGAACAACCTTAAGCTGCTGCATATGAAAGAGTTCCTCGGGGGTTGGCGTGAGTGGTCGGTATTGACGTACAATCATAATGTCATAGGAGAGATACTTATAAAGGAAAACAAGCTTCTCCATAAGAAAATCGATGATTATGAGAAAAAGCTTAAAATACTAACCACCCCTTCTATGTATTGCCCTCCTATGTATTGCCCTCCTATGTATCGTGGTTGTCCTACTGCTCAACTGAGTTCTGCTGAAGTTGAACTTCGCAGTGCTAGATCATCTGAAGAACTTGAGGTGGAAATTTAAGTAATTATCCAGAAGGTGATTAGCTAGCAAGTGGAGATTCCATTGCTAACTGATCATGAATAGCAAGAATAAGTGTTAGCTCATAGTAAGTGTGAAAATGTTCTTTTGAGATCACCTCTTGCGCTTGGCAGTGGAGTTTCTTGTCCATGTCAAGAAAAAGAAGCAAAATATTGAACCATTGAGAATGGGGTCTAAATTCATCGTCAAGGAGAACTAGTCCACCGCCACAGAGGAACCAGAAATCTGCCAGCACTTCCTCATAAGAAGGAACCGTGGGTCATGGACCAAACACCGGGAGATCGACATTGTTACTTGCTGCCTTGACCTGCTAACTAAGCAAGTCATATATCCTTATGATGAAGAAAGCTTCACACTTTCATGAGTTAGATTTGAGTTCTTCAGGGTTATTATGAGTATGAGTGTTTTATGTATTAGAAATAAAATGCAGACAGCTGAGAGCTTCAGCTTGTGTGTGACATGTGCTGTATGATCATAGTGTAATGCATCTCTCTTTATCAAGAGCGTCTGGTTGTGTTGTTCTAGTTTTGATCTTTCTGGTTTCTTCTCTTATTTCTAGTGAATGAGTGCTTCCAGGCCAACCATTTGCTCTTTAAGGTACTTGAAACTGGCTTATGATGCTTCTTTAATTAATTTGACTCGACCAAGTCTTCTGTCAAGTAAAGAAATTTTAAATTCTGTTAACCAAATTGATGAAAAAATAATAAAATAAAAAAACTAAAAAGAGTGTGGACCATGATCCTATGTTCCTCGGCCGATCATGCTTAACTGCACTTCACCATGTGATACCTTGCCCGACCTGTGGTCGTAAATATCCCTTTATCAATTCATGAGCAACAAGTCTGTTTGCACCCATTCACTTTGAGTGTTCCACTTGTGTCCTGTGTAATCCAATGACGTATATATGCTCTAGACCACACATTATTCTTCGGAGTTCAAATATCAGTGATTTTATAGTGGGGTGCTTTTATATAGGCTAACAGTGGACTTTCCCAGTTTCACATCTCCAGATTGATTCAACTTAAAGATTTAGCAAACATAAACGTGTGAGATATCTGGTGATATTTGGAAATCGAGGGGTCGCTGATACTGCAATGCAAAATAGCAATTAAGTGTTCTTGCTAGCAAGTTGATAGTATCCAATAGGTGTTGCCTCCTGTCTTCCTTCTTTAATTTGAAATTTGGACCTTATGGTGGATCGAGAAAAAAAGTGTCCCCTCCAAGAGTCTATGGATCGTTGATTTGTGTACCAGAGAGGTTAATAGGTCGATGGCTTGATTCTGAAGATATGGTGGAGTTGTAGATGAATTGTTTGAAGATATTCTTATGTGAATTATATATTTATCTAGAGGACAATAATTCCCAATCATTCATGCAAAGTCATTTGTCAAGAACCGAAAAAGATAAACGGTAAAACTCCCTTCGATTTTGATGAACTAATTGTTCTTTTTCTTTTTCTTTGTTTTTTTCATTTTAAATTTTCTGGGTTTTTCTTATTTGGCACTTAGTAGACGCCATATCAGTGCCCTATGTGTCCAAAATAATAAAAAAAACGCATCTGCATTTTCCATTAACCAAATTGGATGGAGATAAAGATGGAGCTAATTGCACTAATTTGATAGAAAAATTATTCGAAAAGTCTTAAACATATTGCGCTTTTGCCAATTCAATCTTAAATTTTTTTAATTTTATCAATTGAGTCCTAATTTTTTTCATGTTTTATTTATTGAGTACATTCAGCCAATTTTTGCCTCTGACATGGATGCCGATGTCTTATGTGACACGGACAAATAATGACGTGGATAATTTTAAATATTTTAATTTTTTTTTCTCTTCTTTCTTTTTATTTTTTGCCTTTTTCTTCTTCTTTTTTTCTCTTTTCCTTCTTCACATTTTTTTTTACTAGGGTCAGCGAGGGTCGCCTGCCACGGGCGAGGGTCACGGCCCTCACCCGGCCTCGCATTGATTTGGGTGAGGTCATCACGCCGCGGATGATCAGCCTCATCCAGAATAGTGTCTCATTCTTACCCCATTTCTCTCTCCTCTCCTTTCTCTTCACCTCTCTCGCAGTCACGCATATATTTCTACGTTCTCGCTGCTCCTTCGCGTCCTTCCAGGTCAGTCTGAGACCAATTGGGGCTGCGGGGAGTGGGAATTGGAGCCGCCCATTCGTGGGCTTTCTTATTCTACTGGTTCCTGGGGTCCTAGATTTAGCTCTCTCTCTCTCGGTTGCCAAATCAAAGTACCAGCCAGCCAGCCAGCCAACGAGGGCGGAGGAGGAGGGAGAGCGTGAATCGCCAGCCACAGTCAGAAAACAACGAAGTATGAAAAGAGAAAGAAAAATAAAAATAAAAGAAAAAATAAAGAAAATTTAAAAACTTGTCCATGCTAGCGCTGGCCATGCCACGTAAGATTACTGACGTCCACATCAGCAATTTTCTATTAAAATTAACCAGATTGACTCAATTAGCAAAACATAAAAAAGTTTAAGACCTAATTAGTAAAATTGTAATGTTTAAAACTGAATTGACAAAAGTATAATATGTTTAGAACTTTCTAGACAATTTTCCTCTAATTTGATAAATTTTAAAATTTGATTGCACTTTCTAATATAAAAAAAAGATTTGATTGTACATTTTCACAGTTTTAAAACTTAATTACATTTTTATGACGAGTTTTTATACTTTTAATGCGCTTGTCTCTAAAACTTTAGATCCGGTTGAGTAAGAATCCTTGAGAGCTTAGAGGTTCAAGATGTCACGTAATCTTTTTCAGCAAGTCCAAATGTTGTACCGTTTCAGTTGACATAGCGCAAGAATCCACTGTCATCAAGTTGATGTGGACATTTACCACAGGACTCGGATCACTTGCTCACAGACTACCCTTTTCACTAAAGACTAGGTTGAGCTAGCAGGACCACTAGTGTTAGCAATGGTATCTCCATTTACTAACACATTCATACACCAAAATCTCCATTTTAATAAGCAGGTCCTATTTTTTTCTTTGTAAGATCTTCCGGTTTGTCAATTTTTTTTTTTCTCAAGTTCTTCGACCTTCTGATTCAACATTGGGTACCTATATGGTGGACCCTTGGGATATGATGGGTTCACGCCAACTGGAGGAACGGGAAGCCTAATTTTGCACATAATCTCTAATTGCTTGATATAATTGTCCATTAATTCATCTAGCTTCTTGATCAAATCCCTGCTGTCCTTTGGAATCCCTTATCGTTTGAGTGTTCCTAGCTCTCTTTGGTTAGTGTAGTATCAGCAGGTTGTAGCGGGACTTAGCTCACCAGTAATTTTCTTTTCGAAAAACATGGGAAAAAAAGAAGAAGAGAAAGCGAATAGATAGAAGTCGAGACACTGTAGCCTCGGCAACATCTCTCCAGTTTGGAATATGAAGATATTACGAGAGTGAGCCTTGAGCTTTATGTTGCAGCTCGGAGAAGAAGGGTCTCTTACAGGAGTCACTGAGAGCTAAAAGATGATAGGAAATGTTGGTGGCTGTAACATATACTAACGATCAATTCTCTTTACTGATCGTTTTTAAGGGAGAAGTTGATCAAGAACATCTAGGAAAATAATGCACACTTAATTCACAATTTCAGCAGGGTAATCATCCTTGAAGGATATATTTGTCCCTGCATCCAGTAAATGATCAGAAGTTTAATCACTTGTCTTGGACTGGAAGGGGCGGGGAGGAGTTTTCTCCCTTTTCCAAGCACACATCACACTCAGTTACCCAAATGTGGACACGCGGACACACAAAAGAAAGATCAGACTTCAATCAACGCTCTCTTCTGCTTCTGCCCTCGTTGCACAGAATGATCCTAAACTGATTGGTGGAAGCTGATGGAGGACTCGAGTCGGGAGTCCTGTTCATCAGACCCAAAAGAAGCAATAATGCATTGGAGATCACTAAAAGGGTACCTCTTTGAGAAAGAATAATCTCTAAAACGTACTTGCATAGATTTGCATAAACGCAAGAACACAGATTCCCTGCCTGAAGCGGATACATAGATTTTCTTGGGACAGACATTACATGAAGGGGTGATTCCCCTCCTTCATGGATTCTCTGTGATTCTTTCACCTTTTTTACCGGTCATTCATCCCCATGTGCTCGGGACCGTCAGAACTCTGACTTGGTGGTGGTGGTGGTGTGTGTGTGTGTGTGTGTGTGTGTGTGTGTGTGAGAGAGAGAGAGAGAGAGAGAGAGAGAGAGAGAGAGCACCCGGACTGCAAAGGTAAGAGTTTCTTTACTCCTGTTCATGGACTATATTCCCAGTGTTAGTTGTAAATTTTGAATTTTGATGAGTATTCCCTTTTCCTTGCTCATTTCTAAATGCAGAACATGTCGACAAGGACGAATAACGAGAGAAGATCGACCATCACATTATGGCAAAAGAGAGGTACTACGTGGACATAATAGCACGAGTAGGCATGTCAACCGAAGTTGGATGAGAACAAGCTTAAGTTACTGCACATGAAAGAATTGCGAGAGTCCGTGATATTTGTTGACACCTAAATTTTAGCGATCCGATCATTTATTTATTGCATAGAAAATTAGGGGTCAATTTTATCCCTAAAAAAATATTAATTACATATAGATTTAGGTGTATTTATTTTTAATTCATATTTTTTGCATTTTATTGGATCGGTGGTGGATGGATTCAAATTAATGATTCTAAGCTTTAAATTGACAAATCGAACTAAGCCCACAAAGAGAAGCAAATTGGCCCAAGCCCGTATTTGAAAAAAATCCTATTGCAATTTTTGAAAAATCAATAGAGAATATTCATTTTTTGCAAAGGAAATCAAGAAGAGGTGTGGAAAATAAAAAGTGATATTACGTGCGGAAAAGAATCTTCGCGGATGTTGATTTGAAAAGAAAATTAAAATCCTAATTTTTGGCCTATAAATAGGTTAAAGCGCCTAGGGTTTTGGGGAGGCCGGAAAACAAAATTTCGGAGCACATAGAGAGATACGCGAGTGAAAGAGAGGGAAAAGGTGCTTGGCCAAGCTTCTTGACTCTCGATGAAGTATCCTCGCCGGACACACCTACTTTGATCGCTGCTGCTATACGACGAGCTGGCACCTCCCCGAGTCGCCGCTCTCACTTGCCGTACGCTGGAGGTCCGCCGATAATGCCGGTGAACGGGGAACGTGAGAGTTGGGCTTGCACCACAGCCGACGAGAAGAAACAGAAGTCGGAAGAGAACGTGGCTGAAGAAGAAGACCGATCCACGAACCCCCTACCTTCTGTCGCCGCCTGCCCTCACGCTTTCAGGAGTCTCTGTCAGTCTGATTGCATTGGATCAAATTCGGAAAGCGAATTTTTACATTAGATCTCGATGCCGTCCCCATCCAGACGTGAAGCCACTGCTCACCCTAGCTCAATGCCAAACCCATATCCTCCCGGTGACAGTAGACGTCTCGTCCGTGCCGTTTGCCGCCTCGGCTTGCCCCAGCGTTGAAGTTCCAGCGAACGCTCGGACTAGCTCTTGCAGTTTTCAGACACGAAGCTTATAATCCCAACGTCACCCCCAGTCCCTGCTATCACCTGTTGCGAAGACGAGCGAATTCCTGCTGTTTCGCACGCGTCGTCACTGCTGTGTCGTCCGAGCCGCAACGATACCGCCTGTACCAGTGGCTCGACGACACTGCTGGTGTTGCGTCACACCAAACGCCCCTCAGCACTCTTCGCAGTGAATTGTTTAGTGCCCCTGCAGGTTAAGTGGATAACTCCAAACGGCGGTCGAAGGAGCTTTAGTGAAGATTGTTTTAAAATATAATAATTGGAGGCAATTCAAGGAGGGGCATTCTTGATACGAGAGAGAGAGACACGTGAGAGAGGAAAGAGCGTGAGTCTTCTTGGTCAATTCTTGGCCAAGACTCACGCCGACGTTTCTACCGCGGTGCTTTCATCGTCCGCGATACATTGTCAACGAGCTGCCATCCTGTTGGAGCTATCACTCGACCGCTTGACGACGCCACCGCAGCCCCTTCATCGATGATTGTCACTGCAGCACCGTTCCTCGTAGTTGCTGATCCTCCACTGACGAACGCTGCCTGGAGCTACCCCTCTACGAGGAGATCGCTGCCTCATCGAGTCGGCAATCTTATTGTGTTTCTATTTTGCAGCAACTCTCCCATTTGCTGTTCTGGTCTTCTTGTGGTTGCCTCCCCTGCCGTGCCGGTCATCCTCGTTGACTCTGCCAAGCCGAATCAGCGAAGCATCAGCCACCTCTCGAAATTTGCTATTGCTTACTGAGCGAGACGCCATCTTTGAGTCATCTCGAACTGCCGCCCGTGAGTCATTCCGCCGTCGGTTGTTCGTTCGAACTCGACAGCATGGTCCGCGTGACACCAAATATTAGGTAAGAATCTCTTTTAATTCGATTTTCATATATCCTTATTACCTAATTTATGGAATTATCTCGTATGAATATTTGAATGATACCATCATATCCACAAAATATTGATTAGCCTTTTAAATTGGGAAATCTTTCTAATTTCGCAACGTACATATGATTGACGGTCCGATTTCGTACTCGAAATACGACCCACAATCGCACGGAAAAAATCACCAATCCGATCTCACGCTTGAGATACGTTTCATAATTTTATTTAAAAATTGGCCGATCCGATTTCATACGCGAGATACGATAAGTCAATTTATTTCCAAAATTAAATGGACATGGATGATATCTTGCTTGATTTGTTGCTGTGCTGTTCTCGATGCTTTTATTCGATTGCTCTCGTAAAGGAAAAACCCAAAAAAAATATTTGAGTTAGGTTAAATGCATGTTAGGATATTACTGGTTTTAAGGTTATGTTGCATGTTTAGGATAGGAAATTTATTTTGAATTTCTTAAATAAAAAGACCAAAAACATTAATTTAGGGATATCATATTTTTTTCTCATTAATTTAAATTGCACATTTAATTATTTGGCAATTTTAAATTTCGAATTTCATAATAAAAAAGAAAAAATTAGAATTAGGGCATTCTTTGCACATCATTGCATATTAGGATAGATTGCATGCTTATTAAGTAAATAAAAAACCATGTGCACATCATATAGCATTAGGTTCATGAAATGCACGTCATTTAATGATTATTGCTAGGTCTATTTAATTGGAAATTGCTCATCATTAGAATTAAGTCATTAGATTAATTTAGATTGCACATTTAATTATTGCATTTCTTTTACCCATGTCATATAGCTTAGGCTATACTACCATGTCATATCATTTCATGTTAGATTAGAAGCATTGCATTGCATATGTATTTGATTCTCATTAATTAAGTGAAAAAAAAAAAGAAATTGCGTGTTAATTAGAAATCATAGCTAGAACTGTCGATGTGAATTCTGATCTAACATTGCAGACGCTTTCGTTGCTACAAGGTAAGTCTTACTATTTATTCATTGCCTTTATCTGGGTGTTAAATTGATGGTTTGCATACCCGCATAGTCACCTCACATGTTAGGGAAATAGATTTAAAATCAATTCAAGCTGCATGCCAAACATTTTTCGAAATAAAATGAAAAGGTACCAAAAAGGCGTTAGAGAAACCTAGTGTAACCAAGTCCCCGAACTCATAAATCTCTAGTTCGTAGGAGTAAAGTAAATCTCCCGTTACTTTACTTGGGTTTCTAATCGACCCACCAAAAATAGATTAGTGGTGACTCATAATTAAAAAATCAATTGCGTATTAAAAACTTGAACCTAAGTTGCGAATTGGTATGGGCTTGGGAGAGCCCGAGCTAAGTCTAAGCTTAGCAATCCATTAGCCAAATCCTAGGTAGTGCACCCTGAAAAATTGGTCGAGACAATATTGTCACATGATCAGAATGTCCTAGCAACTTATTTATAAGGAAAAATAAGCGGCAAAAGAATAGCTCAAGTACCAAAACTTGACACAAGGAGATACTTAAGTACCAAAAGTTAGGAAAGTGATACTTAAGTGTCACTTTTGGCACAGATTTGAAATTTAAAATAAAAATTAATTAAATCAAATTTAAAACCAAATCTAAAAATAAAATAAAAAATAAAAAAGAGGATGAGGAAGATGAACAAGCCAGCGGGCGAGGGCTCAACCCTCACCATCACCGTCGCTATTGCTGTCCCGTCGTTCTTTGAGAGAAGGTGAGGGAAGGTTGGCGGCGGTCACCGAGCCTTGGCCGGGGTTGACGACCTCGGTCGACCAATGGCGAAGGCCTGCGAGCCCTCACCTAGATCTTGGGCGAGGGTCGCCGACCCTCGCTCAGCCGAGCCAAGGGCCGTTGGCCGTTGCCGCCTAGGGGGTTCCTAATGATGGGAGGGTTGGTCAGGGTCGCCGAGCCCTAGCCAAGGGCGAGCAACCCCCCGGCGAAGATGAGGGCTTGCAAGCCCTCAACCAGATTTGGCGCTAAGGTTGCGGTGAATCTGGATTGCCGGCCCTTGCCTGGTCGAGCCAAGGGCCATCGTCGCTTGAGGGGTTCTTGGCAACATGAGGGTCAGCTAGGGTCGCCAAGCCCTGGCCAAGGGCTGATAAACCTAGCCGATCAACAGCGAGGGCCTACAAGCCCTTGCCCAAATCTAGGGCAACCCTCCCCCCACCTTCCCAGTAACGACGGGGAGGCGACAGCAGCGAAGGCTAAGCCCTCGAGTCGCCGACTATTATTCATCTTCCTCCTTCCCCTCTCTCTCTCTCTCTCTCTCTCTCTCTCTCTCTCTCTCTCTCTCTCTCCAAAAAAAAAATTGGTTTTAAATTTAATTTAATTAATTTTTAATAAAAATTATTTGCCCATGCTAGCAACAAAATGATGTCATTTTGGCACTTGTCTAGCCATGTTAGTGAGGAAAACGACGTCATTTTACATTTGACTCACTAAAAAATCACCACGTTAATATTTTGGCCGTATTTTCTCACCGTTAGCACTTAACTAATATATTTTGCTCTAATTTTGGCACTTAAGTATCACTTTCCTAACTTTTGACACTTAAGTGTCCCATCATGCCAAATTTTGACACTTCAGGTGTCCTAAACTCAAAAATAAGCTTTTGAAAAAGAAAATCAACGAATATGAGAAAAAACTTAAATTGCTCGCTCTTCCTCTTCTTCCATATGCTGCTTGGCCTACTATTGATGGTATCACATCATCACAAGGGCTAGCTAATGAGGAAGATTAAGTAGAGGAAAGTAATTATGGGAGATGTTTAGCTAGGAAGTGCTCATTCCCGTGACATCCTCAATCTGACTCTAATTTTTAGAATGGGATTACAACGGTGGTATATCTTCAAAACGGAATTGCATTAGGGATCGTTAGACCACAAAAATGCCAAGAAGGCTACTTTGGGGCGAAAACTTGAATTTTTATCAGTAGATAGCAAAAATTCGAAAAAGTAGAAACGGGTCACGAACGAAAACTCACATGAGCCCAAGCCTAGTAATGGGCCCAATGGGCCTTACGCCTAAGCATGGGCAGCCCAAGAGGATCCATGGGCCATTCAAGCCCATTTTGACTTTTGCAAGACTTCACATTAATGACCCCATATGCTTGAATAGTATTATGGCTTGGTGTAAGACCCATTTGCCCTTTCTAGAAGCTTTGGACAAATAAGACAAAGAAGATGAGTATGAAGAGGAAGGGTGCCCAAGTTGAGAGATGAGAGAGAATGTGACATCACCCTTAGCCTATTCCCCAAATCCTCACATGTGCATATCAATTGCATTAATAGCTTTGGATTTACTTTCTTCAAAAGCCATTCTCCTCCATGCATTTACTTGGGCAAGAGCATTTTGAGGGATTGCTAGTACACCCTTGTTAATGGCATATCCTTCATTCTCTCTCTTTCCTCTTCTCTCCCCTAGCTCATGCACCCACTCTCTCTCTCTCTCTCGCTTATTTCATTTTCTCTCATTCTCTCATTTCCCTCATTCCCTCTCTCTTTCCCTTGCTAGTCAAACCCCTTTGCCTCCATTTCCACCCTCATTTCATACCCATTCCTCTCTCATCTTTCCTCTTTGATCTCACTTGCCATCCACCGTCCACCGTCCACCGTCCACCGTTTGAGGCCGCCCTTCCTTCTCTATCGTCCTCACCGCCATGCCGAGCTTGGATCGTGAGTCGTGACTGCCCAACACCTCATGCCGCCACCTTTTTCCCCCTTTTTCCCATCATTTGAGACCACCGAGAGCCACCGGAGGCCACATGCCACTTGTTGTCGCCGTTCTCAACCCGTACCACCATCCACAACCCTTGTCGTGGACTATATGGTGGCTGTCCATCCACCACCGTGCACCGCCGCCACTGTCCACCCTTTTTGTAGCTGTCATTGTCGTTTGCCGAGCCTAAATGTAGGAGTGAGTGGCTTTCTAACCCTCGTTTAGAGTTGTGATTGCACTTAGGACTAGGATTAGTATTAGATTAAGATTAAGTGATAATTAATTTAGGTGATAAGTAGGTTTAAGTGATAGGCTATCATAGCTTGTGATATGTTATCATGATAGGTTATCATAAAATGTGATAAGTTATCATGATAGGTTATTATAATATGATATAAGTTATCATGATAAGTTATCATAGGTTGCAATAGATTATCGCAATAGGCTATTTTAATATTCGATAAGTTATCGTAATAGGTTATACTTAAATGCAATAACCTATCATGTCTTTGATAAGTGCTCTCTATGTTATGAGTTCTAAAATGATTAGTGCTTGTTGAATGCAAATTTCAAATGTGATATATGCTCATGCAACCTTTAGTGTGGAAAATGGTAAGTATCCATGGCATTCAATGATCATAAACGATGAGTATGTATGTAAGATTATTTGGAAGGATAAATTGTTGAAGTATTTAAGTGATATTGTGTTGCAATACGTTATGAGATAGATGTATGATTATTTTGGTGATTATATTATTGGGATGGGATCACGTAGCATGATAGCATGTTATGATAGTATGCGATTAATGCTATTGCATGTGGCATGGGCATTACTCACTCTTGAATTGACTAATGAGGAAGATAAGAAATGAGCATGAGTGGTGGTATGCTCTTGTGATCACATAAATACCCCGATGCGTATGATTATGCAGGGTGATGGTTCTGTTTTGATATATATGATTATGCAGGACGATATCCGATTAAGTTCGGATGCTCCCACGTCAATAGGATGCTATTCGCTGATGGATTTCGGAACGAAACTCCTTAACTAGAATGCCGTCCTAAGGCGTATGCATACGCAGGATGATGTTGTGCTTAATGGAACGGAACGATGCCTGATCATATCGAAAGACTGCCAACCTTCGAGTCGGTCGTGGTCAAGAGCGGTCATAATAATTTGGACATATATGCGTGCATTGTGCATGAGATTGATATTTGATTATGTCTGGGTTATTAAATGACATTTGTACATGATTATGAGACATTGCTCATTCTTATTTATGCCTCGTTAAGTATGTGAATTATTTTGAGAATTGTCTATGCGCTTGTGTGATGATGGCTTTGAGAGGGTGATATAATTGTTCTTGTTAATAGATAAGGCAAAGCAAAGGCTTTGTTATTGATCTACCATCCATAAATAAGTTGCACATTTAGGGCGACTCCAAGGTGAATTACCTCCCTAAACGAGTATTAGGGAGCTTATTCACTGAGTTTTATCTCACTATTGTTGTTTACATGTTTTCAGGCTCTAAGTATGTTTGAGCCCTTTCGCCACCTTTGGTTTGAGGTCCCCATTGACCAGAGTCAGGAGGTGACCGAGTGCCCAATAGAGGGGACGAACGCCCGCTATAAGCAGTACGTGACTACGATATGGGTAGACAAGGAGGAATGGAACCTAGTGCCCCATCGCTTCATGACCCGGTACTTCTGGGTTGGGGAGGACCTGTATGACCCCATTTGAGGCTTTGACAAGCCTCCAAATGCAGGGCGTGGGACCCAAAGTTGGGACCTAATGGACTTGGATGTGCCTGATGGGGCGAAGTCTGATCCAGAGGTCGACCCCGACGTGGGACCCATCCCAAAGCCTTGATATATAGAGCTCGTAGGGTACTAAGAGGTACGGGGTGCGTCACTTTTTGAAGTTGCTCTCATAGTACTAAAGGTGCTAAGCTTACCCCGAAACCCTCTTTTAGAAGTGTGTATGGTTGTGCTTTTGGAATGTGTATGAAGTGGCGTGTAGTGTGTGATGCACAAGTATGTATGGAAGTACAGAGTTATGAATGTATATGTGTGTTTTATGCTATCCCTGTTTTGAATGGTTGGGTGATTTTATTCCTGCTTCTGCTTGCATATAATTAATCAATAACACGATTGGGTCGGCAACACCTCTTGGGACGTTGCAATCAAATGACCGAAGTGATCAAGGGATGCTACATGTCCAAGAGTCGAGGCGTGACAATTCCATTGCTATTTATTTCAATAATGGCGAGAAGCATTTAATTCATGAAGAGCGTGAAGCATATCTCTTGATGGTGCAGTCCTTGTTTGCGACGAGAAAAAACAACAGAGAGGATGGATTTGCATTTTCATGAGTTGAAGTTAGTCTTATTAGGTCTATTATGTGTGCGAGTCCGTGATGTACTTGAGATAAATCAAAGCCAGCTGACAGCTTCTTCTCATTGTGCCATGGCAGTGATTAGAGTGTGCTTGCATGATCATGTGATTTCCAACTCTTAAATTCTTCTCTTGATTAAGTTTATGAATTCTTTATGGTCAACATTTTTCTATAAAGGACTAGATTAGAGATCTTGACAAAAATGGCCCCTATGATGCCTCATTGAATCAGAGGCAAACCGTGAATTATTTTTGACGATCTGAGAATCAGTGAGACTAAACTAATACTATAGTAGAAGATAACAATTCAGTTTTTGAGGAAGTTAATAGGAGTCAACATACTGTTGCATCGGTAGTATATTTCTCAAAAGAGATGCAAATGGTTTGGACCATGAAGCTTGGAATGACTGGGGGGAAAAAATTCACGCTGCAAAAGCCATTGAGCCATTGTGTTATAAAGCAAAAGGCTTGGAGAAAGCATTTCAGCACAGTAGATGTGATTGAGAAAAGAATTTCTCATACAGGAATTGTGTCACGCCCCGATCCTCGAGCGCGTGCCCATCTCTTGGTGGTCAATAAAATTTGCGACTTCCCAGGACGAGTCGCCGACCCTTTCATTTTATCGCACATGCAGAAACGAATAACAAATCCCCTGACAGTAACCATCTCAAGATAAAAAAGCATGACAATAGATTCACAAACAAAACATGCTTTTATATATACACTGAGTCATGTACAAAAGTCTATAACCAAAAGACTTTAAAAGACTAGTTCTCGAAAGGAAACTGTCATATCTGACCTACACTTCAAATCACCTCCGCTCAACTCCAAATCCTTCACTCTATGGCCCTGAAAAGAATTGAGCCCACGACGGGGTGAGATTTAAATCTCAGCGAGTTCACAATCTAAACCCCGATTAGGAGGATAATACGCCTAAAAGCGTCCTAACCACACAATCATACAATCACAGAAACTTACCTCGTCTCAGATCCACCTTGCAGGTCAGCACAATTTATATCATAGACAGCACGAAAGCATGAGCAACAACAAAGCTCAATGAACTGGAACGCCACACTCAAATTTCAAACAAGCACAGAGGTCATGATTATATGGCCAAATCGTTATGACATGTCCCATACCGTGCCACGTAATTTTGTCCCATAATCCGACACATGTAACTCAATTATACATGCGTTCCTAGTTTTGATCTCGGCATATAGCACGGCCTACTCTCTTCGGCGGTCTTCTGGCATTGACAAGCTTTGTCTCACCACCATTGAGCACGACGACGTCTCTCAAAGACAACTTTCCCGAATGAGCTTAGGTCCAGAATTTACTGCGACCCGAGTTCCATCGAGTGAGTATCCCATATAGGGTAACGTCCGGCTTAAAAGCTCAAGACGGGGTCTCTTAATCAACACACGACCAATCAATCTCAGCCTAGGACATTGTGCACTACACTCAAAAGCCTCCATTAAAATAGTGATTCTAGCCTATTTTCTTCATATTAAAACACCCGGTGAAAATAGTCGTGTGTGGGTACACGATCAGATCAATCCTTAAAAATTGATATCTCCAATTTAAAATCCCATTGTTTTATATTGTCTATAAAACTATTTTTTGTGTTAAAATCCGACATCCGGGATTTTCTGAATAAATATTGAAATTCACAAATTTTGGAATAAATAACCAAAACTCCAATCAACACTCAATTTGCACAAATTAACACCCAATTGCATAAACCGAACACACCACCGCAATTAGCACGAAATTCTGGTCACGGACTATCACAGCTAATTTCCGAAAAATATATAATAATTAAATAATTTGCAAAATTAATTAAATAAATCAATTTAAATACCAAAAATGCTAACTTAGGCCGGAAATACCTAATTAAATACCGAAATGGGCCCGGAAAATTTCCGAACCAATCTAGATAAATAATACAACTTATCTAGCCTCTAATTATGCTACTCTAACCACCTAACATGCATAATTAACTAATTAAATCACTAATCTAATCTAACTAATATCCTAATCCCTAATTAACTTAAAACTAAACACCACTTAAACGTCATTAGCCTACTAAGTAGAGTTTAGTGCATAAACTTACCGGTTTAGCGTGAAAACTGGTTCACTGCGATGGTGGCGCGACGGTGGCCAAAACTCGAACTTTTGGCGGCATCAACGGGCTTGGACCGGGCCAAAACGGCCCAAGATGGCTCAAAGAAAGCCGAGCTTTGGCCTTGGTCCTACGGTTGAAGATGCGGGCGAGAAATTGGCTGCTCAGTGGGGAAATACTGAACTGGGCTGGGCTGCTACTAACGTGAATTCAATTGGACTAGGCTACTGTGGAGAAGGGTGACCGTGAGCTACTTCAGTTAGTTGGATACGTGCAGACGTCGTGGCCTTCGCTGGAGGTAGGGGTGAGCGCAATTCCCGGGTAGAACCGGGAACCGGAGAACCGAACCGGAGGTTCGGGTTCGGTTCCCGGTTCTAAAGGGACCGGTTCCTGTTCCCGGTTCCCCTTTTTTGGGAACCGGCGGTTCTCGGTTCCGATTCCGGTTCCGGTTCCAGTTCCTATAAGAACCAGAACTGGCATTGGGAACCGAACCGGTCCGGTTAGGGCTCAAAGAAAAAGCCCCAAACTGACTTTCACTTTCACCATTTGACATACGACGCTTTAACATTCACAGTTCTCTCGTCTCTTTGCCCGTTCTCCACCTCTGCTCGACGCCACTTGAGATTCCCTCGCCGCATCCCTACTTTGCACTTCGCCGCCGCCGCGTCTCCGAGTGACCCCCTGCTCGCTCGCGCCGACACCCGAAGCCCTCTCGCAGCAGATCCCAAGCCCCGCCGCGCCTCGCCCGCAGCCCACACCGACCCGCGACGACCCGACGTCGCTCCTGCTCCGCCCATTGCTGCTGCCCGACACTGCTGCTCACCCCGCCGCTGTGATCCTACGACGCCGCTGCTCTGCCTTCGCCGTGCCCCGAAGCCTGCGACCCGCAATGCCCTCGCCCAGCTCCGAGCTTTCCTCGAGCGACGCTGCTGCAGCTCGCCGCTTTCACTCATCCTAACTATGCCCACATGGAAAAGACAGCAACAAAATGGTGATAGAGATGCTGGAAGCGAGGTACCTGATGATTTTTTATTTATTTTTCATGCTTGTTTCTGGTTTTGTGTCCTTTTAGTTGTGTTTGGTTTCATGGACAAGAAATTTGTGGAGAGATTGAAATTTTCATGTTGTAAGTACTGATTTTGAAAAGAAACAAGAAATATCTGTCCTCTTTCTCAGCGGAAAGTGAGATGGAATATAACATGTTGTAAGTACTGATTTAGTGTGAACTTTTATTTCTTTATTACTTTCCAAATGATTGATTTGTAGGACTACGGAGTCAGCAAACAGGCCACAAAGAAAACCTCAGATGATGCAGATAGCCAGCTTGCCCCTCCATTGAAAGAACTGATGAGGATGCTTTTTAATGTGGAGACATATAGGTCATATGATAACCCATAATAGAATTCCATGTCCTATGGTGCTTTGTATTCTATCTAAGTCCAATACTGACTGCGGATCTGCTATGATGGAATTTGAAATCAATGTGTCAGAAATGCCGCTTGGAAAACTGAGCAAAATTAACATAAGGAAAGGTACTTGATTTGAGTAACGATCTTTTGTGATTTGTATAGCCAGCTGAAATGCCATATTTTTCATTCTGTAATCAGATTATATTCAGGAATGATGGTTTGGTGATATTATACTTCTTTTATCACAGGTTTTGAAGCATTAATAGACATACAGAATCTATTGAATAGTGGAACTCACGATCAATCTGTCAAAGAAAGTTTGCTCATTGATGCTAGCAACCGATTTTTCACAGTCATCCCCTCTATTCATCTGCATGTTATTAAGGATGAAGACGATTTTTAGTCCAAGGTAGCGAATGCACTGCGAAATGCATTGCATGTTTCATCACCTAATTTTATGTGTTTCTTGTGAAGCCAATGAGATTGTGGCTGATTGATTACTACCTAGTCAAAATAGTACTCATCTGTGTCATCTCATATGTTTACATGTGAGGTAAGGATGAAAGAAGTCTTCTCTTATATGACTCAAGAGATGTACACCATTATCGGGTAGAAAATGTCCACTCGTGACTTGCTGGCTCCTTGCATGAACCCACGTAAATTTTTCTTGATGCGGCCAGAATCAATGTAACATTTTGGTTTCTGTTTTGGTTTTGCAACATGGACTCAAACTACAAAAGATTGAGATATTTGACTAGTATCTGGCAGTAGATGCAATACTGGCTATGACGGTGATTACTTGGGAACATTTGGAATGAGAATGAGATTGAAATTCTTGTCACCGTGAGTGCCATCAGACTACAGGAAGCAAAAATTGCAGAGCATGTCATAATTTTCATACTAATAGTCCCTAGTTTTATCCTATTGCTTTTAGCGTTTTCTAAAATTTTAAAGTCAGGAACCTTTACCATATGAATATTTTAAAGGCAGACTACTCATTTTACTTCACCTATCATGCGATATGCTGGTAAGGAACCAGTTCTATTCTGATGCTTCTTTGTGGTAAATGAGATGGCACATGCTGATTTTGGAACTAAACTATTTTGCAGATGTCATTGTGCACAGGTTGCTTGCTGCATCATTAGGAATTTACAAGCTTCCAGCCATATTTCAAGACAGACCCCAGTTAACGAGTATTGCTGATAGTAAGACAATAATGATCCAACTAAGCTTTTTACTGTTCCATTTCATTGCCTCTCTCTTTCTAGCTCTGAACTTTCTTGTATTAGTGGTATGGTTTTAAGGTAAATCCATTGTAGCTCATAAAATAGGAAGTGCTGATGAAGCCTACCCATTCCATAGGGAAACAGAACTGGACTTATCAGTTTCAAGTGAAGGATCAGATTGGCAGCTACTTTTACTACCCATCTCTTAATTTGCAAAGAGCATCAGGTGGGTTTGGTCCAATCATAATCAACAACAGGGATATTATTTTTTATCTACTGTAATTAGTTTGTGAAAGAAAAGTCATAAGGAAGATAGAAAAGTCATAAGAAAGATAGAAAAGTCATCAGGTGTAGTGTCCATGATTTATACTTTGTGTGCAGATCTGGTCATTAACATGTAACCTACTACAGGGGGGCATGGGTTTGTACATTATGAATTGTTTATGCTATTGTTATTACACAGCGCATACCATGTTTCTGGAATCTATAGTCTTGGTCATCTTAAGAATGCTGTCTTTGAGCATATTAATCGGTTATCTTTCAGCACACATCATTTGAGTTTCTGTATCTCCTTGATTTAATGTTTTTCTCATGTGGAAGATTTTCACTTAGAGACTAAATATATTCTCAATACTCAGGTAGGAAGAAATCATGTTTAGGTCAATGAGGTAGATATACCCAATTTCATTCGAGGGTCTGAAACTGTCTTTTGCAGCCTTTTCATGTGATATAATATCTCTTGGCAATGATTGTATGTATTGTATATGTGGTGCTTATACTTTGTGTGGCCAAAGTGCAGTTTCATGCTAATCTTATGTAACTTCAGCTTGCAGAGTATGCCACACTTGGTTCTGATCCTTTGAAGTTAGATAAGCAGCAGTCGATGGATTTCTTGAAAGGTAGTTCTTGCTTTCACCATCAAAATATACATTGAAAGTTTTCATGGTCTGCATTACGTCAGTTTGTCTTCCAAACATGATAAGACATTGTGCAGCTCTTCAAGATCAGTGAAGAACTTATAATCGATGCCACAAATAAAGGGAATATAGCTTGGCTAATTAATCATTCGGTAAGTTCCAATAGAAGCATTTTTTTTAAACTAAAAATGAAAAAAAAAAGGAACCTGTTGGAACCTGAACCGACCCCGGAACCTGTGACAGGGTAGGTTCTAGATTTTTGGTTCTGACGGGTAGGTTCCAGGTTCCAAAAAATGAGGAACCTGTACCCGAGGGTAGGTTCCAGGTTCCAAGCGGAACCTGTAAGGAACCGGGAACCGCTCACCCCTAGCTGGAGGTGCTGCGGCTTCTGCTGGTGAACTGCTTCCGTAGGTGAAGGGCACGTGAGGAGTCAACTTCGGTGAAGAGAAATTGTTAGAGGTTGACTCGGCGTCTTCGAGGCAGCGTGAGAGGAGAGGCAGGATTCGGCAATGTGAGCGTGAGGGAGAGATAGCGCAGAGGAGCAGCGAAGGAGGAAGGGATTGACGTTGGTGAGTTGGATTGAATGGCGGAGACGGGCGTGTGGCAGGGAATGGGAATTCGGTGGAGGTGGTGGTTTGTTGGTGGACATGTGGGTGCTGGATTCCTTCGACAGGAATGAAGGAAAGTAGAAACAACACATCCAAGGAAGGGTTTGAGCAGAAGAAATAATTGAAAGGAAGAAGAGGCAGAACAGAGGGGTCGAGGGAAAAGAGACGCACGAAGGGGAAGAGGTGGCTGAGCTTGGCGTGTGAGAGAAGCCTAGGAGGGAAGAAAGTCAACGAGAGTTATCCACTCAATTGAAGGCTTGGTCTCCTAATTCTTTCTTGCTTGAAAATTCCATAAATTAGCCAATTTGATGCCAAATGTTGCATCCCCCATCCAAGGCTCTAAATTTACTCAAATTTGGACTTTAATTTCCTCACTAACTCTCCAATTGATGTCCAATTTTGTTGAAGAAAAAGCCCACACAATTTCTACAATCTCCTTTCACCAAGTAGCTCGGTTTGGAAGTCAAAAATCCCTTCAATTTGGCCCATCCGAATTTTCGTTCTTTTCCGAATCGTCTGAAATGGTTTTCCGAAAAAATCTTGAGCTCGCCAACAATTCTTCGAAGGATGAGTCGATATTCCTAAAATAAATCATGACATAATAAAACTTTCAATTTCTGAAATCGGGTTCAAATTCGCGGTTAATTTCAATCGACGCGATTTTAGTGTAATCTAACCTACCATGTAGCTTTTAGGAATTTTTAGTACAATTGATCCGTGGTCAATTATTTTCGAGCCACAATGTACGTCTTCGACACATTAGCGACTCTCAGTTGTCATGAAAATCTTGAGATTTCAAATACAGGCACAGGATACAGAAATGACAGAAAAATCGGTCTAGTGTCGTTTGACGAGAATTTTGCAATCAGGTGAAATCACCCACACACTAATCACATATCTCTGTCGAATCAACCTATCTCCAGTCTCTTATCGATTTTTGACTATGCCGTAATGATCCTTGCAGATCAGCACGGTCGAACAGTCGATTCCTGGTCGAATTCTTGAGTCTATTGTATTTAGATTCCTTAACAGCTTCACCAAATAGTCTAGTTATCTCATGAGTGATCAGCTCAGAGAATGGCACTATAGACACGTCGACGAAATGCCCAACTTATTCGATTGAAAACAGAAGTGGAAAATTAGAATGTCACAAATTCCATCCGATAGACGAAGTTAAGATCACTTGAGAAGTTAAATACATAGACTTTGTAATTTTTTCAAGAAGAAATTCATAAACTCTCCAATGCCGTGAGGTCAAGTGACAAGATCAGAGACAGCACAAACTTTCTGTAGTCATGGAGTTAGTGTTTCTTCTTTAATTCCTGCAGCAATGGACTTTCTGTGATCTTATACAATGCAGCAGCAAATCTTGAACCTGTTCTGTAGAATATGCAGGGTCTACATAATTTTTATGAGGACTGCAATGCATATCCATGTGCTTGTATAAGTACTGTGATACACGCAAGTCTATTGGATACCAATAATGATGCGGAAGGTAAAAAACACCAAGAAAATGACAAGCTTTATTTAAAACTTTTACATAATTGCATGAACACAATTTTAATTCAGATGAAAGCATAAAGATCACAAACACACATATTTCCTCTGGCCCAAGCAGCCAGAGAGTGAGTTGTTTCCATCTCTTGGATGGACTACATGGAAAAGGCCTCGCTTATCTCCTTTATTGATGCATACATCTATGCTTTCTACATAATGCCCAAGCTAACATGTCTAACTCAAGTAGAAAAGGTCTTCCTAACATATAATGAGGATCTCCCTAAAAACATCATCCTTTACCATATTGAAGCTAAGTGCACAACAATTTACCCGAAAAGCTTAAACTATCAAAATATGCCGATCGAGGTTTTTCATCTTGTGTTTAGGTAGATGCAAGTCCTCTCCCACATCTATATATAAGAGGCCTATAATACTAGAGAGAGAGCTCCTAAGCTTGCAAAGGTAAGAGTAAGACTCTTCACTCTCTCTTATGTTTCATCATATCACCCCTTGGATATTGAATTCAACATTCTTATTGTTAAATCCATAGGGGTCTGAAGAGTATTCTCTTTTCCTTGATCTTTCCAATGCAGAACTGTTAGAGGAGGAAGAAAAACGAGAGAAGTTCGACCTACAAAAAGATCATGGCCACAGAGAGGTACTTAGCAGCCATAAAAGCGAAAAAAAAAAAAAAAACAATTTAACCAAAGTTGGAGGAGAACAAACTTAGGTTGTTGCACATAAAAGAGCCTCTCGGCAATTGGAATGAGTGGGCTGTATTGACCTATGACCACAACATCCTTGGAAACTTACTGATCAAGGAGAACAATCTTCTGCAGCAGAGAGTTGGGTTATATGAGAGAAAGCTTAAGATGCTCACCGCTATGTATCCTGATTGGCCTCCTCTTACTGCACCAATATCTGATGTCGTTGACCTTGATAGTTTCATATCATCACAAGAACCCGATCCGCATAACTAATCATAAGTAGCAGTACAGGCGTCTGTGACTCATGAAAAGTGTGTGAAAGTTCTTGACAGTATGGTCTTTGTCCATATCAAGAAAAATACAAAGTACAGTAAGACTGCTCCATTAAGTTGGTACATTATGTGACGTAATAGACTACAAATGCCAAACAGGCCTCTGAACGAGCGTGCTGTATTTGACATCCAATATGAATCTGCCCCATCACTTAAGTATACTGATTTGGAGCATAAGCATCATGGAGCTGATGATGTCCTTGAAAAACTCAGAGGAGGATTTTGCATTTCATGAGTCAAAGTTAGTGCATTTGGATTAATATGTTACAAGTGGGTGTAAGTCTATAATATACTAGAAATAAATTGGAGACAGCTGAGAGCATCTTCTCATTGTGCCATGGGTGCAATTAAAGTATGCTCATAAGATGATGATGCAATTTAAGTTTGTAATTAAAGTGTGTGTCTTGCTTTTAACTCTTTGATTTTCTAAGCCCTAATTTCTGCTCTTAATTTGGCGAATGAGTTCTTCTGGATAAACCGTTTGCTCTATGGACAACTCAAGCAGAAATCCTGTTTCAAAAAATGGCCTGACAGTACAATCCCTCTTCCAAATTATTTTAACCTCACTGAGCCTTGCATTTGGACCATGATACCACTTGCAATTTGTGGAATCTACAAGTCCATTTCAAACTATTTCAGTTAGGGTGGCTCCACCTGTGTTTGAAACGTGCAAATGCAAAATATATCTACTCAGGTCAAGTGATCTCGACTGTGCAATAAGTACTATCGGTTCTGCTGTCATCTTGCACAGAGCTCTTACTCAGCAGGATGCTTTCGTGAAAGTTTAACACCAGACTTTCCCATTTATGTCCTTAATTCAATGACCAGTAGGAGATTTTTCTCGGAAGGAATGCGGGAGAAATTTTAAATTTCCAGGAAATTAAGGGATTATGTTCTACAGCAGAAGCTAGGAATCCACATGGCTTCACTGATTCTAGCAGTGGCAGCCTCAACATTGTTGAAACCCCGAAGCTAGTGCAGAACAAAAGAACAAAAGAGACACAGAAAAGACTAATTTGATTTAGGTTAGTGTAGTATTCTTTGGAATCACTTATTCGTTGATTGTTCCTAGCTCTCTTTGGTTAGTGTAGTATTAGCAGGTTGAAGTGGGTCTTAGCTCACCAGTAACTTTCAAGGTGAAAACAAGGGAAAAAAAGGAGGAAGCTAACAGATAGAAGTCAAGACACCATTGCCTCAGCAACATATTTCCACTTTGGAATAGGGAGATATTTTCGAGTTTGAACCTCGAGCTTATGTTGCAATTCAGGAAAAAAAAAAAAAAAGGCCTGTTACAAGAGCCCCTCAAGAGCTTAAAGATAATAGAGGAAATGTTGCTAGGGTATGGCAGATACTAAGGATCATTTCCCTTGACAAATCAATCAAGAGAGACACAGATCGAGAACATGTAGGAAAATAACGCATACTTAGTTCAGAATTGTAGCAACGCAATAATCCTCCAAGGATATATTTGCCCCTGCATCTGGTAAATGATCGGAAGTTTCATCCCTGTCTTGGACTAGAAGAGGCAGGAAGGAGTTGCTTCCATTTTTCAAGCACACATCACAGTTATTTGCGCATATGGACACACAATAGAATGAGCAGACTTCAATGAATGCCTTCTTCTTCCCTTGTTGCAGAGAATGATCTTACACTGATTGCTGAAGGCCGAAGGAAGATTTTGGAGACAGGTGTCTTGCCCATCAGACCCTAAAGTTTTCCTCGTTGAGAAAGAAAAATCTCAAGAATGTACTTGCATATAGTTGCATAAACACAAGAACACAACTGTTATTCAGATTGAAGCAAAAAGATCGCAAGTACACATAGTTTCCCTGTCCGAAGCAGATACATAGATTTTCTTGGGACGAAGACTACATGAAGAGGTCGTTCCTCTCCTTTATTGAAGCACACAAAAAACAACACGACATAGTAGAAACACTTCAAAGTGACTGGTGCTTGATGCATCTTCAGGGGTTCTGCTTGCTTGGCCATGAGCACAGCTGTGGCTATCCTCATTACTTCTCCTGAATTTTTCCACCGTGCCCTGCAGATTGTATCATGGCCTCTTTGTGATTTCCTGGAGGATCTGATGGCTTGAGAACTAGAAGCACATGATGGATTCTCTATGATTCTTTCACCTTTTGCACCATTCATTCATTCCCATGTGCTTGGGTCCACCAGAACAATGCCTTGGCGGTTGATCTTCCCTCCCAGGCTGTCTGACTAATGCACCAGCTCCCAAATCAACTTCTTTGGAAGGACGAACAAATGTTAATACCATTTTCTTGACATGGTACAGAACTCCATTGTCATTTGATGGTTCCCACTCGTTCAAGTACTTTTACATGGTTTACCATAGTTATCAGGATTGATCGGACCCATAAGCATGTTAGCAATGGAATCTCCATTTCCTAACATTATCACATCAACAAGTTCATTGTCCAAATATCATTGGATCCATAAGCACGTTAGCAATGGAATCTCCATTTGCTAACATCCTTGTAATGATAGGTTTTCTTATTTCACGGTCCTAGTTTTTCAGTAATGAGCTCTTCTAACTTATTAAATCTTTTCTCCAGATCATCCATCCTTTGACTCATTATCGCATTCCAATAATTGGGATTGGCTCCAGGAGCATTTGGGTGGTGGGGTTTACCAGGGCATGTAGGTGGATCAGCGGGCCTTAGTTTGGCTAAAATTTCTAGTTGCTTAACATATTCTCCCACCACGTCCTCTAGCTTCTTACGCAGTTTGGAGTTCTCCATTATGTAATCCGCTAAGATCTGCAGATTATAAGTCAGCGGGATCCACTCGTTAAAGCCACCGAGGGGTTGAGTATATGCAGCAATCGACCATTTTGCTCTAAGTTCGGGTTCGGGCCTATTCTCATGTGGAGACTCTGCAACTGGAAATCAGTCATCTTGTCTTTGACCTGCCAAAAAGGAAAAATTTTGACAAGAGCTCAACCTTTTTGAGTATTTGTATGGTTGAAGTTCATGTGACTGAGACCCGTGTGAATTAGAAAGTGACCCACCCACTGGAAACAGGTAATTACGCAAAATGGAAATTCGCCAACACTAATAAACACCCGCAACATGCCAAACGGCGCACATGCATGAAGAGCAACAGAGAAAATCTCTCGATTTATCATTAATTCATCAATGGATAAGTTGTATTACAAATGAAAAACAAAACGATTGAATACTAGAAAACCAAAATCCAGTAAATACAAAATATTCTAATCATTCTAATCAGATGACTCCTGAAACAGAAAATAATATATTCTAAAACCAAAAGATATATCTAAGACCTGATCGGACAATTATTAAAAGTGAAAATAAAATTACTTAACGTACCAGAATAATATCTGAAATTCAAAAAGTCCTAAAATTAAGTTGGACAAAGAAAGAAAATACTCAATAATAAAACCCTAAATCAATCAAATAACAAATTAAAAACAAATCTTGAAGTGTCCCGCATCAGGATGTAGCTGAAACACGTTAAGTTTGCAGGCAGTCCAAGAGTACCTTGAGAACTTCGATATTCTGCCGAAGCTTGTGCTCGGAATAGAGGGAAGATGAGGTATGAGTATAGTTTGTGAAGTGGGCTTTACCATATTGCTTGCCTCTTTATATAGCTGTACCTATGGATGCACTGCACGTGATTATCAGCCGAAGATGAGGGCATTATTGGAAAAATATCAGCACTTTGCATTAAAGTGTTTCCATCTTTTGCATTTTTCTATTGGTTTGCTAGTCCATGAAGTTTCTTCTGGCATGTTCCACGTTAATATGATAGAATCTCATTATTAATGCTGGAACACACTAGACCAGCTTTTTGTGCCGATGATATCTTTATATTCTCGATGATGCATCCACGTATGTATACACTTTCTTTTGTTTCATTTGGGCAATTAACCCTGTCAACACTCCTGAGGTTTGCTCTCTGATAAACATTTCTTGAGAACAAGATGGTTGCTCTACTCGCTTACAACGGGCTCCAAAACAACCTCCACACAATAACAAAGTCTCTGGAACAATTGTACAATCAATTCTAAATCTATCGTTTAGAAACTAAATGGGGACAGCTAAACCTAAGCCTTTCATTGACCCAAAAAAAAATCCAAGCCATTCAGAAAAATCTATGTAACTTGGACGTAACTTGGACATATAAGATTGGGGCGTGACCATGCCGACAAGAGAACCGGGAACAGGTTGAAGTGCATAAATTGCTGTAAGATCACGTTGCTGGCACACCATCGAACAAGATGAACAATGTTGAGGATCGATGTTGGAAAAGGGTTATGAGTAGTAACTTAAAAAGAGAATAACATGAGATGTGAGGTATGCTTTGCATACGATGTGCACCCGATTGACTCAGAATTTGCTTAGGATCACATAACTCTTATATCAACGCAAAACTGAAAAATAGCACAATGTTGGAATGTTCAACCCAAAATTTTAAGCGTATAGATGCCGAGAGACTATATGTATATAATGAGCAAAGCAATATGTGATATTTTGACACAAATTCTCGCGTGTAGAGTTCAGTTCATTCCTATACAGCGCATATCTTAGAGTGGCTCTCCCCCTATTTGGTGCATAATCGTTTCATTCCTATCCATTTCGCCATCCTAAAAGACTGCTAGAGGGTCAGGAGTCACTCCTTGTCTAGGCTCTCTTGCCTCGATGACCACTTTCCGCCCTCATCCGATCAAATCATTATACATTGCACTTGTTTACAGTGCACACAAACACACTATCACAGAAGAATGGGTAGACTTCAATGATAACTAGCTAGAAGCATCTTATGGGCCTGTAGATCATAAAATTATGTTACAATCCAGCATCATGGTGACCGTTTGTGTAAAATCCGACTTCACAACGACCACATTTGTCTTTCTCCATCCTTGGCTAATTCCAATCCCAACGCAAGCAAGAATTATTGAGAACTTAAAGTTCATGATATCACATATTTTTTCTGCTTAGTTCAAATGTTATACTGATTCATTTGACATGGCATGAGACTCCATGGTCATCGAGTGGTACATGGACTAGGGTCACTTGCTCAAATGACTTGATACAAGCCACCCCATTCACTAAAGACTGGGTTGAGCTAGCAATGTTAAGATACACATGTGAATATGTTAGAAAAGTCCTACATCGAAGAACCGGTATGGTGTTGATTAGTAAATATATAATAATTAAACATAATTCAATAGCTTACGATTTTGAATGAGTGTTGTTTAAACTGAATACATTAACAAGCTCAGACTTCGCTCCCAACAAGCAAGACTAACACATTCATAAATCCAAATCTCCATTCTAATAGTCAGGTCCAGTTTATCCTATATAAGATCTTTCAGTTTGTCAAATTTCGTCCCTAGGTCATCAACCTTTTGGTTGAACTTTGTGTACCAATTGGGCTAGCCATTTGGATATGTCGTGTGACTGATGGGATATGATGGGTTTCCGTGACCAGGGAGGAACTAGATAATTTATTGATCAAAGGCTTAATTTGTACATATTGTCTAGTTGATTGGTATAATTTTCTACCAAGTCATCTCGCTTTCCGATAAAATCCCAGTTGTCCGTCTTGGGAATCACTTATTCTTCTAGTGTTCCTAGCGCTCTTTGGTTGGGTAATTTCTCTACCATGGTTATTGGAAATTTATCGACGAATCAGAAATCATCATTGACGATAACTTTCTCAGCTTTTACCATGACTGGACCCTAGATTCGTTCAAACTTACTACCAAGAGAACTCATTCGATTAACTCAGTAAAACTTAGAATGTCACAGACTCACAGTGGACGACAATAATGCTACTTCGGTCACTCTGGTCCGTTTCAAGGCCCCATAGCATGCCTGATTTTACATACCAACCACACACGTGTGAACACTCATGGAATCGGATCTGACATTGCGTGAAAAACGCTGAGCTTTTTTTTTTTTATTATTGGTTAGTGATGCCATCGTCCTTTCTGTCGAGTAGTTACTGTCCCTCATGTGGTGTGTCTTCTATTATTGCCTTGTAATTATCCAAATAATTAGGATTGCCAACAGAATTGGCATGTCCAAAGAAAAGGACCAGGTAAAGGCATGGCCACATGATCACACGGCATGTACACACCACTAAGAAGAATGCAGAACACAATGTGAATGACTTGCATATAGATCTCATATAAATCAAATGGTCCACCTTTTTCCTTACCACATGAATTTGTTAGCACTTTCTTGATTAGAATTGGCATGTCCAAAGAAAAGGACCAGGTAAAGGCTTGGCCACATGATCACACGGCATGTACACACCACTAAGAAGAATGCAGAACACAATGTGAATGACTTGCATATAGATCTCATATAAATCAAATGGTCCACCTTTTTCCTTACCACATGAATTTGTTAGCACTTTCTTGATTTCTATTGGACTGACTCTTAAATAGAGATGTGCAAAAGAATTGGGAATGGCCTTGACCATTTAAAAATGACTGGTTCGGGCTAGTTCCCATGATGATAGATCTGATTCCTAATTTAAGGTGGAACCGTCCACCTAGACCATCTGTACATATATATAATTATATGTATTTTATTTTTTATGTTAAAAATTTCAAAAACCCAAATTTGGCAATCTCACTCAATGAGCGACACTCAAAAGACATCTCATGTTGCTCTCTTTCTTTCACGAATCCTCTCAAATCTCAACTCTCTCGCTCTTGATCGCCTCTCACCTCGGCCCTCTATCGGGCCGTCGATCTCCTCCTACGCTCTTTCTTAGGTGCTGAGGTGCTGAAGGCTTCAGGCTGAAGCTACCTTAAGCTGTGATGAAGGTGTCCATTTCTAGATGTATAGAAATGGACGCCAGTCATATTTCCAGATTTGTGACTAGCATCCATTTCCGAAAATTCTGAAAATGGACTTGTAGGTTTATATCTTGCTGCTCTTGCAGGTTTAAAGGTGTTTATATTTTGCTGGTTTTGGAAACATGCATATGCATATTTCTAGGTTTAAGGCATACTTGCAATGGGGATAGGGGAGTCTTGAAAGGCGTGGCCGATTCCATGGACCCACCTGAGAACCGAACCAATTGCTAGGTGGGTCTATGAACCAATGGGTCGTTTCCGATTCCCAATTAGTGGAATTGGCAATTTGTGGGTGGTTCTTGAGACTAGATTGAACCGGTCCACTTTGAAATCAATCACCCCTACTTAAAAGATGAAGGCAAAGGATAGCATTTTGCCTATGGTCCATACTCAAGATTCTACACAAAATCGGTTTAGTTCTTGATTTCTTGGCATTTTGTTTGCTACCCACCCCGCATCATTCAAAGAGTGCTTTCATCCAGAGAGATCATTAGGGGAGAGCCCAAGTCCGAGTCCGTCAACATATCCAATTGAATCTATTTTCATTCAAAAACTTAAGTTAATGACTCATGGACTAACTAGTATTTATCAATTGCTCCACACGACACCAATTCTTCAATGTGGGATTATTCTCTAATACACTTAGATGCACATCATAACAATCTCCCCCTTACATGTGAGCTTGGTGTTAGATATGTTCCTCTTTAATTTAGGTTTCCTTCTGCATCTGAATATCTCAACTTGATTATCCATCAACACCGGACTTCATCCCTTGTTTATTTCTCTAGATCAAACCATGAAATTTGCTATTGGGCCACATTTCTACACCACAATACCTAGCGCCCAAAAACCGCATTAGTCATTAGATCCCTTCCTTGAAATATTCACCAAACATCGAAATAAATTGAGGGCATTTGAGGGCTCACCAATTTAAACATCAATTCTAACAACATTTGTTTAGAGTACACAACAGAAACCTAATACCTTTACCAGGAGAGATCGCCAAAAAGGTCTGAACCTATCAACATATTCGATTAGACTCACCTTCACTCAGAAGGTTAAGCCAATAAGTTATGGGTCGGCAAGGGTTTTGGTCTAATTGACATGGTTATTGAGAAATGGGGGTGCGAACACTGGGAGTGCTAAAACTTGGCACAATGGGACACTTTAGTGCTAAAAGTTCCAAAACATACACTTAAGCGCGAAAATTAGAGAAGAAAGGGACACTTAAGTGGCAACGACGAGAAATTCCAATCTAACTACTGACGTGGCAATTCTTTAAAAAAGAAAAAATCATCCACATAGACACCAAGAGTACGCTAAATGACGTCATTTTTGGCACTTAAATGATCATTTTTTGCAAAGCTTGGCATTTAAGTGTTCATTTTTAATCACGAGTGGCACTTAAGTGATCACTTACACCATAACTTAACACTTAAATGATCCACGACTGGCACTTAAGTGAACATGGAAGGCAACATGGTTTTAGACAATGATTTCTGAGTGAACATTCCGACAAGCCATGTAGATCAGTTTTATTATTAAAATAATGTCACATCGAATTTCCGACAAGCTCGCCGAAGTTGGCACTTAAGTGTCATAATTTTCAAAAAAAAAAAAAATGGCACTTAAGTGTACCTTTTGAAACTTTTGATACTTAAGTGTCCACCTATGCCTTGGCACTCTCGGTGTACTTTCCTCTTGAGAAATGCCTATACACGATTCTTGCTAAATATGCCAACAAGTTACTTGCAAGCAATAAGAAATTATAATAGTGACGCTAGTGAGTACCATTCTGACAAACTAGTGCCTAGTTGAATTTGTCACAAAATCAAAATGTCATGTATTGATGTGATAGGCCAGGCTACATTGATCACAAGTTTCTATGGGTACTTTAGCCTATTTAAAATGATGATGTAGTGTCTTTTTCAAGCTTATAAATTCACATCTCACAATGATGTTAGCTGCGTATACTAAAAGTCACACATACACATTACAGATAATGAAATTACACCAAACTATTTAAATTCTAGTACAGGGATAGTCCACCTATATCATGTGGCCATAATAAATTGTCGACCCTAGTTCATATGATTCACACCAAGTGATCAATTAATATGTCCACCTAAATTTGGGTCGAGTAATAATGACTTATTTTATACACTAAAAGTCATACATGCACATTAAAGATAAAGAAATGACACCAAATTATTTAAATCCTAGGACAGGGATAGATCTATCCATCAATATCATATGGCTATAATAAATTGCTGACCCTAGTTCATATGATACACAGCAAGTGATCCATTAATATGTCCACCTAAATCGAGGTTGACTAATAATGACTCGTTTACATACTAGATGTCATACATCCACATTAAGAGTGCGTTGGATTGGACTTTTGGGGAAAGCCTTTGGAAAAATGTAAAAGACTTTAAGTTAAAGGGATTTTCCAAAATGCAAATTGTGTTTGTTAAATTGTAGTTTGAAAGTTCATTGTGAAGTACTTTTGAGTAAAATAGTGTTTGAAAAGATTATATTTACAAAGGACGTTGGTGATTAATAAAAAAATATATATGTCACGACCTCCTTTTTTTCCGTTCGGGGGAAAAGAATAAAGGTTTAGGGGTATTTGCCTAAAGAGGCGGACCAATGGCCCTTTATTAGGCGCGAGCTCTCCCAAGCCTATATCTCGCGCGACATTGGATTTTGAATTTTAGTTCTTAACAATCCATGTAATTTTAGGAGTCGCCACTAGCCTATTGGGGTCGGCTAGAAATCAATCAAGACACGGGAGTGTTGTCTCGATTCCTACGCAACCAGAGATTTCTAGGAACGGGGACTTGTTTACGCCAATGTTTCTATTAGCGCCCTTGCGGTACCACTAACTTGGAAGGTTGTTTATCTAAATGGCTACACAATCTTGATTACCAATTATAATCTTTATGAAACCACTAAGTGTCCATGCAAATGTTTTTGTAGTTTTTTTTTTAATGTCTAGACTAATCCTAACATAATTTAAAAGAGAAATTTACACTCAAATTAATGAAAAGTAGCGCGTAAGTAAACATCCAAGAAATTGAAATGACTTGAAAATAAACGCGAAAAGGTAAACCCGATACAAGTCGGGCAAATAATATTACATGGCCTTGTTATCACACCCCGGGACAAGACCCCCATGAGAAAAATGAGAATTCAAATATGCATGAAATTACTCTATATGCATGAAATTACTCTAAATAATTTTAAACTATGCAAAATGGATTATTTACAAAAATGGTTATAAAATACCAAAAGAGCACTAAATTAGGAAAATGACCTTTTAAAATTAGGAAAATTTAATAGATGCCATTTCTATCCTAATTTGATACTATCTAACATTTTTTTATATTTTTGAAAATTTCAGATTTTTTTATTATTTTTTTTTTATTATTTTTTAAAAATATTAATAATAATTCCTTAAATCGATCTATGCTAACATGGAGCAACACAGCATATGAATATTACAATAACCGGGCTCAAATCGACCGTTTCAAGATCGAAACTTGGTTTGCGCATTTCGTTGAACACTTGGCCTGCATCAAATCACCCCAAACCAGCTTCCTCGGGCCATGTTTGCGGCCTTCAATCTCAACGCATGAGCAATATTATGTGGAACTAAAACATCAAGGTTAAACTACCACATGCAAGGAGTAAGATTAGATAGAAATCACAGCTTAAAACACACGAAAACCAAGCTGGAATCGTCATCAAATATGCGGGTTTGATCTGATTTTGCAAATCTGGGTTTGAACCCAAGTCAAGCAAACAGGTTGAATACCCATATTCATGTCCCGACACTCATCACATACGAGATCTAAGGGAAACACTACTTAATCCGAGTGAAAGTAGGTAACATGAGCTTTCAAATGCAAGAAACATTATAGAGAATGACCCACCGAACAACATCAAAACGACCTCTCCAAGAAGCACACATGCAAAACTCTTGAAGAGATTTCAAACACTTAGAAAAATTTCAGCCTCAGAAATCAGTTTTCCGGGCTGATTTTCCTCTTGATTTTCATGATCAAAACATGCTCAAAATCGAACATAAATACATCTAGTATGCTTACCTTGCTTCCTAGTTTCCTTTTCAAGTGGTTCTTGGCCGATGAAACCGACAAATTATACTCGGGGGCCTGTGGAAGTTGGCTTCTTCAACTGGAAATGAGGTCTGCAAAAAAAAAGAACTGACAACGAAGGCTTTCGTTGACCTCTAACATTAGACTTCAAGACGTATTTTATTGGAAAACTTGACACCAAGCCAAACTATATGTATTTTAGTTTGGGGTAAAAGTCAAGATTTTCCTCATTTGTCTCTCAACTTTCTCAAAAACACTGGCTTTCCCTCACTCGTGACCAACCGGGCTCAACACTTAGAAAAATTTCCAGTGTTTCTTGGCCCGCCAGGAGGGTGTTCTTTCGGGGGGCTTTAGGAGGTCTTCCCGATCTCCATTTGGGACTTGCGACCTATGGATGGAAATATATTTGAGTGAAGTTTCACTCTCTAGTTGAATATTTTGGCTAATTTTGGCCGAAGGGTTGTGAAAATTTCACTTTTCTCTCAGAAGGTTGATCTGGAATTTCTGGGCTTTTTCGCTTTCTGGAGTTGCTTCTGAAGGTTGCTTTGGGGAACGATTCCGAGCTCTCTCCTCTCTCTCTCGTCTCCTCCTTTTTGTCCATTGAAAGAGCTTGCTTCCGTGATCTTATCCCCTGAATTAGAGGATTTTTGGTCAGCCTTTTGTCCACCTACCAAGCCTGTCAACAGGGCTACTTCACCCACTCTCTGACTTAACCAATTTTTTTTCAATTCTGCAGCTGTTGAGTGTGCGGATTTTGCTACGATTTTCCGGTGCTGTCAGCAGCTTATCCCTGTCCAATTTTCGTCCACTTGCACTACTATATACGGTCTTCCATCACGTGCAAATATCGGGCTGGTTGGGCAGCTGAGGAGGACATGGTGGGGCCACCAAATTGCTTACTCAGCAACCCCGAATTAAGACCAACTCGTGGACTGAGTTTTGGCTGTTGATTTGAGTGCTTTAATCCACTAATTTGGCTGCGTTTTTTTGATCAATTAGAAAGCTCATGTATAGTAGTTTAAGATCCTGATCATATTTTGCAATTGTACCCACCCAATTTTGCAAGAAAGTCCCTCAAAGTTGGCCATTTTCTTGCTCGAAAATGCCAAATTCAATGCAATTAGGTCCTTTTTGCCCGATTCGATTAATTAGACCTGACCTAAGTTTAATTTCAACTCAATTGGGGGCCAAGATAATGATTTAAGGGTTCGGGCAAAATTTTGCAAATTTTGCAAATTGGTCCCTCAACTTTTGGAAATTGCATTTTGGCCCCAACTTGCCGTTTTAATTACAATCTGATCTCCTGGGCTTGGCTAGTCACATTCAGATCATCGGCCCCAACTTGCTTCTTTTTCTTTTTTTTAGGAAAAACATATTCCATTAAAAAAAAACTATACGAAACACCTAGATAATCTAATATGCAATAATTTTTTTTTAGGTGTCAACAATATATATCAAAAAATAAAAATAAAAAGTTGGTCGGCGAGGCGAGGCAGCAACCGCCGGTGGCCTCGGGCAACCCTCGGAGACGACCGACGAGGGCCGCCTAGGGTCGGGCGACCCCCGGCGACCTTTCACGAAGGTCGCCTGACCCAAATCTGGGTCCGCCGGAGGTCGCGCGACGTCACAGCAACCAAATCTAGTTCGCACCTGAGGTTGGGTGACCTCCGGCGCCAGCGTGACCCAGACTAGGTCACCGCGAGGTCAGGCAACCTTCGGCACTGGCGTGACCCAGACCTAGTCATCGCGAGGTCACGCGGCCTAGATACCCGCCGAAGGTCGCGTGACCCACCGGTGACGGTCACCGTGACCGTCACGAACCCATCTTTAGTCCATCGCCCGCCCTCCGCAGCCTTGCGCAATCCAAACACCCGCCTCAACAAAGAAGATGAACAGCAGAAACAAGGGCAAAGCCAAAGCTCTTTCAACCTCCGGAAGGCCAGCTTTCCTCTAATGGGATTTCTAAAATCTTTCCTAAACACCTAATATTTGGCCAAAAGGCCTTTAGGTGTCCAAACCCCTTTGGAAATGCAGGTTCCAAATGCACCGTAAATAGAAGAAAATAATATCAAACTATTTAAATCCTAGGACAGAAATAGATCAATCCATCAATATCATATGCCCATAATAAATTTACTGATCCTAGTTCTGTCACACCCCGATTCACAAGAAGGAGGGGCATGACACGGCCGTCCTTTTTCCAAAGGACGCAGCCTCAACGTAACCAAAATTCCAACCCGATACCAACATATATACATCCACATATATATTTGACAAAAAGGGGCAATTGGTTACAATATCGAGTATATCTATAATCCACAAAAATCAAAACATAAACCTATTAACTATGTATAAGCCATACCCAAAAATTTCCACCACAAAAGTCCTCCCTGAACGAATGCTCACGCCTATTCGCGACTCGCTGAAGAACCTGAAAAACAAGTAGATGAGAGGAGTGAGCTACCACGGCTCAGTGAGTAACACATTTCTTCTAAGCGGATCGAGAAATCACTATGCACATTTTAAAACACAAACATAACTCATTTTATCATAATATCAAATCATAACTCAAATACCGAAAGTACCAATGGTCGAGTCCATTAGTCAATCTCGTAAAACATACATCAATGGTCTATTCCATTAATTAATCTCATCAAATCACATTGATGGTCCATTCCATCGACCAAACTCAAATCACACGTCAATGGTCCACTCCATTGACCAATTCATGCTCAAATGTCTAACTATGGTCACGCGTAACGCCCGTGACAAAACGACCAAGATTCCCCCTTGGCAAGGTCTCCACCTATTATTAGCCGGTGGCTCGGCCCACAAGGATATCCTAGAATAGTATGCGCATACCCACACACCCCTCAGGGGCCACAGAGACATTGAGCACCAACCACCAATCACAATATCCAGTAATTCAACATTAGAAATGAAGTCATATCACAACTCAAAATTTGATATATAAATATCAAAGCATTCTCCAAAACATTTCAAGATTCTTTCACAAAGAATCTCACAAATCATTTTTCAAACAACCATTCAAATCGAAGTCGAAATATAATTCCCTTCGAACAACGAAATGGCAGTAATAGCTCGATCCTGTTTTATGCAACAAAATATGCCTTTTATCAACTCATGGAATATATAATCCACCACGTTTCTCAAAACATGAGTTTAAAATACAAAGAAGAAATAGTGTCACTCACCTGAGAAAAGCCAAAAATCAACTACGACGCTCATACGAACCAACGCATTCGGATTCCTAACAATTAACGGAAAAATAATATTAAAAGGCCGAGTAAAAGGATATTCTTATAACGACTCGCCTATACTAGGCCTATTAGTCGATAAAACGACACCTACGCCCTCCAAAAGCTCACAATTTAGCATAAACCCATCATTTTCAGCTAGGCGCGGCCCATGCGCCAACTTCGTCACGCCATAACTCCCTCCACAAAATTCCGTTTCAAGCCGTCTTATAGTCTTTAGAAAGCTCTCTTAACGTACAACAACAACCCCAACTCAGCCGCCCCAAAACAGTACCGAAAACAACAAAAAAAGAGACTCGAAGCCACTGATCGCTACAGTACCAGATTGCGCCCCCAACTTCAAAATTCCGTTCCGAACAAACCGCAAGCTCAAAACACGATCCGTAAGTTGCTATAGCTTCACAACATCCCAAAGTACCATTTCTAAAAATATACAGCTTAACGACTCAAAAATCGGACTTCGCCACACAAATACCCAAGAAATCCGAATTTCGAGCCCTAATTGCGGCGATTGCTTCAAGTAAGTGATTAAAGGCTTCAATTTCTTACCGGCCTTGCAAAACACCCTTGAGTCGGCTTGATGAGGCGTCCGGACCACAAGCGCGTCAAAATTTTTTTTTTTTTTTCTCTTTTTTCCTTTCTCTTCTTTCTCTTCTCCCCTGTTTTTGCGTTTTCCCCTGTTTCTGCCCGCTGCTCTTCTCTTTCTCTCCCTCTTTCTCTCTTTTTATACTTAGCCAAAGCTTCTTCCACTTTCCTTCAGCCTCTCTTTTTGACTTTTCAAACTCTTTCCTTTTCTTTTATTTTCTTTTCTTTTCTTGTTTTAAAGCCCATATTTTACAAGTTCATGTGATACTCGCTTTAGGTGGACATATTAGTGGAGAACTAGCACCATAAATTACTTGACCCTAGTATTCTATGGGGGCGGGGGCCTTTTTCTTCTTTTTTTTTTTTTTTTTTTTTTTGGGGTGGGGTTGGTGTTGGTGTTGGTGTTGGAGTACTACACAAAATTGAAGTTGACTTGGCATACTAAGATTGTACTTAACGTACGTATGTATTCATATGTGCTATGATGTAAATTCGTGGACCAACACCTTTGAAGTCCATCATATTCATGTTAATGGATTACTTTATTTAGGAAAATGCGACGGCGGATGTGGCGTGCGACAGGGGAAAGAGATGAGACGATACTCATTTCCAATACTAGTATTTGCAAAAGTCGCTTATGCTGTGTTGTGTTTAGTCGACCATGCTCCTGGGCAAGCATAGATAAGTTACATTATGAGTTACTCCATGCGAAATTACAATGGTTACCAAAATTTAAGACCTTCAGAGAGGCCGAGACCCAAAATCATTGGGAATTGATTTTTAATTTTTCATGATTCCCCTACGTTGTACGATGAGCTACCAACCCAAAATTCTGATTTATTGCGGAGGTAGTAATTATTTTAAAAGCTTATAAGCTTTCAGATATGGCGGTGCAATTGTCTGCTGGTGGAACGCGGTTGACATAAAGCAAAATTTGAGCTTGATCTTAGAATAACAATTGAATGGAATTGTTGGCACCATATTAGGCCTATTGGGCTTCGGAAGTAAACAAGAGTAAAGCAGGCCCAGCATACGAGAACACATGGACGATGGGCCGAAAGGTTAGCAATTGGCAATGAAGATGTAGACAGATGGGACATCAGAAAACCTATCAGAATGGACAAGATAAGAATGGAAGCAGTTACTAGAATCGGCACCAGCGATGACACTGACAAGGCAGAGCAGTTATCGACAAGGAGTCGCAACTTCTGAAATGATTTGAAATTAAAATGGTAACCGTCACGGAGCAGTTACGAGTAGGATACAATTATAAGTAGCCAAAGAGGCACTCGTGTAGAGGATCTTTTGCCAAAATCAACAATCAACACCCGTTTCATTAGCCATCTTTTCCTTCATTGCACTTTAAGGTTCAATCGCATATTTACTTTTTCCTGTTTTCCTGCATTTTCATTTGCCGGTAGTTTAGTCGAGTCGCTTCCTTTTCGAAACAATACAGAATCCATTTTAAACAGTAAAGCCAAAGCTTTGTCCCTTAGGCAAATGATATTTGTCAAGGGAATCTTTCTCCGACGAACAAAAAATTTTCAAAGTGTACTTTATTTTAAGAAAGACTTTGTCAAAAGTGAAGCTTAATCAGAAACCGAACAACGAAAGCTTGCAATTTTTTTATACACTCTTTTTTATATGTATGTGTATTTGTTGCTTTGTAAATTAGATCATTTTCTTTAAAAAAAATTAGAACATTTTTTTATAAAATACATTTAGCAAGTATCAAATGGACACTCGCTAGCTAGATCCTAATCAGAAAAGTCCCAAATACACTCGCCACGTTGCATATAATCGGTACTCTCCACCCTCGAGTTTTCATCTCAAACCAATCAAAACTAACAGATTGCCGTTCATTTAATAAGCAAAAACAACAGATGGGTCAAAGATTGGGAAAAAAAAAAACAAACAAACATCCAACGGCGAAATCTCTAATCGTTATTCAATCAAATGTTAGTTGGGAACAATTAACACCTGATTTTTAGCCGATGCGTCGATAAAGTTAGAAAACTGGAAATTAGAGCTTCCAATTGCAACGGAGGCCGTTTTTCGAACCAAAAAGTGTTGTCTTTCATTTCTTTCTTTTGTCTTGTCATTGTTGAGCAATTTCCTATTCATTTTTATCAAAAATCTGAAAAATCGAATGATTTAGAATTTTTAGTTAATCCTTTGACCAAAAGTCAACTATAGGTCCAAAAATTGACTTTTTGCATAAAAAGTTCTTTTCTAGCCTTAATAACACTTGGGCCGTGTTAGTTTTTAAAATGTTCAAAGATTTGATTACAAAATCAACATTTTAGAAAAAGTCAACTAACGATTTGACTTTTGGTCAAACCTTTAACTAAAAAAATTAAAAGAATATAAAAATCCACAAGTCATTTCATTTCAATTCCAAATTGACTTTAACATCAGAAATTTTGCAAAAATCGATTAGGAACATCATTTTCTAAATTTTTTGATTTTAGGTTCAAAATCGGCAAAAAATAAAATTATTTTCATTTTAGTCATAATTAATTTCAATTCCTTTTACGTTATTTGATGTAGAGATCATTATCCATTTACTCGTTCAATCAATCTCAAAATCAGGCGTGCCAAAATATAGATTCTCATTTTTAGCCCTAATTAGGGAGTTCGGATCTATTCTATATGATTTGCAAATGGGCACTTCCATTCCACTCGTTTTTATGAGATAAGTTCAAATCCAAGGTCAATTTTGGGGAATTCATTGGGGAACTTATCAATTTAAGAGATTTAGCCCTCTTGAACATAAGAAAATCCCGCTAATGAACTCCGATTGATGAAATTCTAGTTGACCCATTTAAGACTAAGGTCTAATTTCGAGAATTGAAGTTCAATTTCACTATTAAACATTGATTCAATTTTAGCATAAAAGTCACGCCATCAATTCAAGGTCAATTTGGATGCAATAAGACACCCTAGGTATGGACAATTAATCCAAAAGATCCCTTGCAATTTTAGTTGAATTCAATTCCAATTAATTTGTATATTGGGGCAAGAAAATCCAATCACGTGTACCCATGATCTAAGTAGCACTAACACTGATACGCGACATACGACACGACACGACACACCGACATGTCATTTTTCAAAAATGCAGAGAATTCCAACACGTTGGGATACATTGTATATTAAATATATATTTATATATACATAATAAATTATCATTTTTATGATTATTTCAATCAAATTAATTTGAATCAAATTCATAAATAAATAAATAATTAAAAAAGCCTAAAATGAATATACACTAAAAACATTAATCTGTCATTTATTAATATCATTCATTATTTCAATTTGACAAATTCAACTCTATTTCAATAATTCATAAAACTTGGAAAAAAAAAACAAGTGATCAATACTATGGACTCGCATGTTAGATATGTTGGAAGAGGAGAAAAAAACTTAAGGGTGAATTGCATATCACGGGAAGCGAGAGTCAAAAGAGAAGAAAATACTAGGTTTTTCTTCTTTCTCCATTTATTATTTTTATTATTGTGTTTTATTTTCTCACACACACACACACACACACACATATATTGACCTCTCATTTATTGAATTTTTAAAATTGACCTTAATATCGGAATCACATGTTGGAAACTCATATGTCAGAATTTCAACTCAAGTGTCAGAAAGTGTCGAGAAAGTTGACCAGATGTCAAAATTTTTGACACGTGTTGACCGAATGTCGAGAGTGTCGGACGTGTGTCGAAGTATCCGATACGACACGAAGGCTCTTAAAAGTGTCGATGCTTCATAACCCATGATGCAGGTCCAATATTTTTCATGTCAATTAGGTAATTAGGCCAATAGAAAATTACAAAATTATGTTTATATGATTCGGTTGGTAGTTGATCGACTCTTGATATCTTCATAAATGAACACACACACACACCTCTTTTTTGTTTTTTTTTAAATATTTATTTAAACTCTTGTTGGCTTCTTGTACATTGCCTTGAGTTTGAGAAGATGTTAGAGATAATAAGATATTCAATTCTACATCCCCTTCAGTTTGTTAGAGGTAATAAGGAGATCCTCTATATTTCTATGCATTGTGTATATATCTCCTCTCATAATTATGTATATCCTTGATTGATAGTAATTGATTGTGATTGATATTGTGATATCATATTACCTTAAACACTCATCTTATAAAGTCTCCGCTGCTCTTCATCGGGAATGCATCATTGTGAAGGCATAGAAATTAAATGGACAAATAGATACATGAATTGAGATATATGAACTTAACAGATATATGTATCGAAGAAATTCATGAATTCAAGATGTTTATAAACCGAAGTGATTTCGTGTCTCGTTTTTCCCTCTTTTGTTGATTTATTAATCTATAATAATTACAACAGAGACAATACCCATCCATTAATCCATATGTTAGGCATTCATGCTCTACCGCCATTTAGCTCCCTGACAAATGTGATTCGTCGCTTTGTCAATAATTCATGTAAAGCCACCGTCCTCTTCAATGTTCTTATCGTGTTCTAATTTCTATATTTTTTTATAGGCACCAACCGATTAAACCCTAATTTAAACTTTTGAAAGTCGGAGCGATCGCATTGAAGGGTGATGCAACGTGTGCTCATCCTAGCCAAAGTTAGCAAGATTTCACCTCCCTTTCTTCCGGACAGGGGATGGATATATCATCATGATTTTAGCCATTTTTCCAAAGTGTTCTCATTATTAGGGAAACAGACAAAAGCATGCGAAACACAAAAGGTTCTGCAATTGGCAAGATTTCACCTCTCTTTCTTCAGGACACGTGATGGATATCCCATCATGATTTTTGCCATTTTTTCAAAGTGCTCTCGTTACGAGGGAAATAGACTATTAAAGAAAAAAATTACTAAAAAAACTTAGACTTATTATATTAATATCAATTCAATACTAAACATTTTAATTAAATTAATTTAATATTAAATATTTTCATATTAGTATCAATTGAGTCCATCCAGTCAATTTAAATCGACAATTACTAATGTGGATATCAATCATTCAACATGATATGGCTGGTTGGATATTTTTTAGTCTTCTAATAACTTTTTTGATATTTTTTTCTTTTTTTTTTTGCCTGTGCCAACACCAGCACAGAAATGAAGGTGAAAGAGAGTGCTGCTCTGACGTGGGTCTATTCCAGCGGGAAGTGAAGAGGAAGAGGCATGGAGGTGGAGGTGGAGGTGGAGATGGAGGTGAGTGGCAATGGACGATTCCTCTAGTATGAGTTTCTTTTTTTTTTTTTTTTTTTTTCCCTTTTACTTTTTTTTTTTTTTTTACCTAGATTTTATTTGGATAAAAATATCCTATTCCGGCTATTGAAAAAATTAAGTGCTAGCCGACTGACAAAAATTTAGCCGACCAACCTGCTAGAGTTATTTGAGATTGACTTGACGATTTTAAATTTTTATTTAAAATAAAATTCACTTTGGATCATTTTCCAAATAAGAAAGGTGTTACATTATGGACTCCTCCAATCACGTGATGAACAGACGAGCATCTGTCCGAGAAAAGGGAAATGATAGGGTGTGTTTGTTTGTATTCTTTTTTTCTGTTTATGAACAAAAATTCTGTTTTTTTGTTTCCAAGAATAAAAATTCTGTTATTTTGTTTACGGGAACAAAAAAAGAACAGAAACGCGTTTATTTGCATTTTTGTTCCAAATTTATTTTTTTGTTCCCGAGAACAAAATTGGAATAGAAACAAGAAACAAAAAAAACTTGTTTCTTATTTCTGGAACAATTTTGAGGAACAAATTTTCTCTCTTCTTTCTTTTCTTTTTCTTTTCTTGTTCTTTTTTCTTTGGCCGATCACCAGCCTCGGCCATAATCGGCGATTGGCCATCGAGGGCCGGCGACCTCGCCGGCGTCGCCGCCCCCGACGAGGCCGAGTGTCACCGGCGCGAGGCTAGGCCGAGCCTCACCGGTGACTAGGCGAGCTCGGCCTCGCCGAATCCGGGCGAGGCCGCCGCCCTCGTCGACCAATCGCTGGCCATGGCCGAGGCCGGCGACCGGCCAAAAGAAGAAAAAGAGAAAAATAAAAAAGAAAGAAAAAAAAAAAAAAAATTAAAATATTAAAATATTAAAATAAACAAAAAAAGAACACAAATTTATGAAACATGTTTCTGTTCTTTTTTTATTTCCGGAACAAGTTTACCAAACGCATTTTTTCTGTTAAAATTGTTCCCTGGAACAGAAATAGTTTTTTCTATTTCTATTCTCTGAAACAATTTTTGAACAAAAACACAAACAAACGCACCCATAGTTTCTGGTGAAGGGGAACTTCAATGCCTAAAATAGACGGTGTGAAAATGGAAAAGTTGATAGAGGAAAACTCATAAAGAAGACCCCAGATCACACTTTAGGAGAAAGGGTAACTATGTTAGACATTTACTTAAAGTGTATCCTGTCCTGTCTAAAATGAGATTTGCTTAAAGTGTGCGCTTACTAACCTCAATGTCGTGAGTCACGTGGGAGTGGAAATCGATCTTTTACGAGAGAAGGGCCATACTCTCTCAATTTCCTTCGGAGCCAAAACAGCACGCATTTGAAAGAACGATTGGGGATGATGCTGTTACGAACAAATTGCTCTGTGCCGCGCTAGTGTGGAAGATGTGGAAAGACGTTGAGAGGCCATTCATGCCTGCATGAGTGGCGATAATGCGATGACGTCTGAAGATGTAAGCACGTGTATCTACGATGAGATTATGTTCAGAACACGTTCATGAGACTGCTCTGCGCCTCGCATGTGAACTTTGGCGTACTATGCATCCGTAAAATCTCATGGAGTAATTATGAAAAGTACGTGGAGAAAGACTATGTAGAGATCGGATTGATACGAGAGTACATAGAAATCGGAGTATGTGAAAGGGATTATAGCACAAATGGACTGTGAATTCGATTTAATGTACTCTATTATTCATGAACTTTTAATTTGTGCAATACAATTCCTGAATTTTGATTTAATACGCAGTCTCATCTATTATGATTCTTTAATTATTGGTAAACATTTAACATAATCCCTAGATTCATATAAGAATATTTAAAAGTTCAGATATCACATTGAATATGAGACATTATATCAAAGTTCAAGGATCATTAATATTATTTTTCCGACACCGAGATATGTGAATTTAAGAGTTGTGTGTTGCATGACACATAGAACGCCGGGAAGGATGTGAGAAATGTCGGACGGCGTTGTCCTTGTAATTCAAGAAACTGACGGCATGGGAAAGATACGTGTGTGGAGGACCAAACAGCAAAAAGGAGAAACTACCCCAGCCAAAAGGAACTAGTCTGCGAAAGAAATCCAGACTCTTATGGTGTGTTTGGTAAAATTTCTGTTTAAAAATTGTTCCTGGGAACAGAAATTGAAAAAAGTATTTCTTTTAAACAATTTTTGAACAGAAAAACACGTATGGTAAATCTGTTCCGAAATATAAAAAGAATATAAACACGTTTGGTAAATTTGTATAATTTTTTTATTTCTTTTAATTTTTTAATATTTTTATTTTATTTTTTCTATTTTATTTTTTATTTTTTCTATTTTCTTTTTTATTTTTCTTATTTTTTATTTATTTTTCCTTTTTCTTTTTTCTTTTTCCTTTTTTTTTTTTTTTCTTCTTTTGGCTGGCTCTTCCTCCCCCGGCTCTTCCTCCCGGCATCTCCTCGCACGAACGGTGACCCGAGCCACACCGTCGTCTCCCTCCACCGCATCGGCGACCGCGCTTGACGCCTCCTCGCCGCCACCGTACCGGCCGTTCGTCGGAGCAGCCACTGCGCCCCGCATGCCGCGACGCCGGACCGCGCCCGACGGCGTCGCCGACCTCTCGCGTCCCCGATCCGTCGCCTACCGCTCCGTGTTCTCCCCTCGCGACACCAGACCTCCACCCGAAGCCTCCGCCGACAACCTAGCGACGCCGGAGCCCCAAAGACCACCCCTCCACCTCACGCCCAATCGACGCAGGTCTCGAGCCTCCGTTCGCCACCGCCGCATCAGATCTCACCACGCCGTGACCCACGACTTCGAGATCCGCTCGATCGTCAACCCCACGCTGGCCCACGACTCGACCGGCCGTCCTCGCCGCTCCCCCTGGCCGCTAGGCGAGCTCGGCCTCACCGGATATGGGCGAGATCGAGCTCGCCCAGCCAAGCGCGAGGTCGGCCTCGCTGCGCCGGCCCACGACTCTCGCTGGTGGAGACGCTCGCAACGGCTGTCGGCGCCGGAGAGGACGACAAAGGGAGAAGCCGGATGGTCACGAGACAGAGGCGGCTGTCGGCGCCGAAGGGTGGGAGGAGCCGGAGAAGACGATCGCAGGAGGAGACGCTTGGAGGAGGAGAGGGCAAGGCTGAGCAAGAGAAACGATTTTTGTTCCTTTTTTGTTCTTCAAACCTGTTTCAGAAGTAAGAAACATAAATTTTTTTGTTTCTTACTTCTTTTTTTTTTCCTTCACAGGGAACAAAAGAACAAAAAAAGGAACAGAAACGCAACCAAACGTGTTTCTGTTCCTTTTTGTTCCCGTGAACAAAAAAAGAAAAAGTGTTTAAAAACAAAAAAAAGAAATGAAAACAAACGGGCCCTTAGAGGACTCGTCCTAGATTTTTCTTTTGTTATTTCCCTTTTCGCTTTTCGTGTTCAATTCAATTGTTTTTTCACTTGTCATAATCGTGGACTAAATAAAACACCGCGTGCGTGATTCCTCTTCACATCCCGCAATCACGAAAGAAAAAAAAAAGGCATAGACCGTCTTTTGCAATTTAATGGAAGGTGATGGGGGAGAAGAAAGGCGCACTACTCGCCTCTCTAGTTAAACAGCTTCTCCTCCTTCGCAAGCATCGTCGCATTTAGCTCTTTTTTTTTAGTTACGTTCCTGTTCCTTTTCGACTCTGTGCGCCTACGCTCCCGAGGTTTTGCTCCTCGTGTTAATACACTGACGTGAACTCGTCGCGGCTCTCGAACGAAGATGGTTGGTTCTTGTCCTGCTCGTCATCCCTGAATTCAGTTGCGATTGAGATCCGATGATTTGCAAATAATGATGGACATTTCATGGCTGCATGATAGTGCTGGTTGTAATGAGATTCTTGTTGGGAGTGATCGGTTTCGGAATGTGTCGATTGTAAGATTGGAATAGAGAACCTATCCTATAAGTCCCAATTTCGAATCGGGAATAGGACTGGTTATATAGTTGGCTGTCAAATATGATTAGTAAAATCTTTTAAATTGAGTAGTATTGTTCCTCTACTTCAAACTGGAAGTCATGGTTTCTATTCTCCCGAGTTGCATGTCACTATTCTTTTTTAATAAGATCCATAAGACCAGTTCTAAGCCGATGTGACCCTTATTCGGTTCTAGGGTTGAATTGGTCTACATAAGAATTGGGAACCGAACAAGTTAAACGCCATTTTTAGGGTTTCGAAATAGAGAATCGGACTGATTCTTCCCGAAACCAGCCTAGAACCTACCAAGTAAGGTTCGTCTCATTCGATTCTCCGATTGAACTGGCCCGATTGCTCACTCCTAATTTTGGCTAACAGATTTACTTTTCTAAATTTTCTTAAGACACAAGATGGATTTCCACAAACAACTAAAGCCATAAAAGAAAAGATAAAATAGGGCTAATGAAGAGCCAACGAATTGGAAAGGTTATGCAAATTTTTGGCCTGATGGGCATGGTAGGATTGAGAAAATGTCAATGTTGGATGTTTTAAGAAAGAAAAAGATTCAAAATGGAGATTATTTTTATCATAACTAAAGTTAGAACTAATAGGAGTGTTGCACCTTGAATGAATATTATATATGTAAAGGCAAAAGTTTGGATATAGATCAAATAGAAAGATCATCAACCACCAATAAAATAAAATAAATCTGAAGCGATCAATCAATCCTCATTAATTTAGTGATTTAGAATATTGCAGGGTAAAAATGGCACCGGATATCATAACTAAGCAGCACTCGGCGGAGAAAATAAACAGTATGGAGAATCTGAGCTATGAAAAAAAGCTCCAATACCTGAGGGAGTTAGCAAATGGAGATTCCATTGCGAACAATCTCATCAATGCAATCAAATCGCGCGGCAAGAAGGAACTTTGCCGAGCGGCCGAGGAAGTAATCTTGGTGCTAAATTCTCAAAACCCGCCCGACGATCAAAACACCGTCCCCTATCACGTCAAGAAAATGGTCGAACATCTGAACCAAATAGTGCTGATCCTAATTTCACCGCTCGGGTCAAACGGGTGCAAGACACACTCGAGGATCTCGCAGATGGCCTAGGATGGAAGATCGATAGCAATGCCATAAGCGAAAGAAAACCCGGAGAGAACTTAGAGACGAGGCCATACAAGTCGCCGGAGCTGAAGCCTCATCAGATCCTAACGGAGGAGCGACGGAGAGCTGTCGTGTTCAATATGCAGTACTTTCTTCCGAAGGAAATACAGAAGGATATCCAGAGAAGGCCGCCGACGTCATTCTACAGGTGGCGGTCGCACTATCTAGAGCTCCAGAAGAACCAGAACCCACCAGGAACCACCAAGCACAACATAAACATAATCAGAGAAGGAAGCGAAAATTTTTACTGGGTCCTGAAGTCGACGCCAAGAGAGGTGGCGGCGGAATTGTTCGAAGGAGGATTGGTCAGGATCATGGAAATCGAAGCAGGGGAAAGACTTAAGGAATTTCCTTCGATAATTTACCAATCTCTTGATAAGGAGAGATCTCTCAATCCTCGCAAAGATCTCATGCTTTTGATCCATAGCACACCGCCCGAATGGAATGAGGATATAGTCTGGCCGAGCTACCATTTGGTCCAAGTCGTGGACCGGATTGGGATACCGAATCCGCCAGGATGCGTGGAATTAAGCCCCGACACAGTTGACGAAGAATTCATCTCCAAGAATAAGGCGAAGGGCCTAGCCGACATGTATCTTAAGCTCCAAAGCCCAAGTTGGACAACCGTAGCGGGCAGTTCAAGGATCATAGTCCAAAAGAAGCTGAAAAGAAAGGTGCGGAGACCGGAGCAAGAGCTGAGGGAAAAATTTGAGCGGGGAATACTAGAAGCAACCAATGACATGTCGGATTTGGCTCGCGAGATGTTGATGACAGAAATGGAAATGCATAAGCCAAAGAAAGATATCATCGACAGTGCAATGAGGGTCGAAATAAAGGAATTTCTGGGTGAGCCTGTCGATGTAGGAAAAGAGAATATCGAGAGCCGGTGGTTGATCAGCACTTCCATCATGTCTCTAATTACATTTCGTCAATGTACGTAACCATGCGTCGTGTGTTTGTGACAGTATTATGGGGAAAAGTGCTAAAAAAGTCCTAAACCTTTTATATTTGTGCCAATTTAGTCTTAAACATTTTTACATTGTGCCAATTTAGTCCTTTCCGGCCAATTTTGGCCAAATTTTGCTGACTGGACGCCAGCCGGCTAACGTAGCCTAATCGGCACTAACGTGGACAAATTTTAATAATTTTTTCATAATTTTTATTTTTTATTTTTTTATTTTTTTATTTTTTCTTTCTCCTCCTTCTTCCTCCAGCCAGTCGCCGAACCTCAGCAATGGCCAGCGAGGTTGTCCTCAACCTCGCCGACCACCTTGCCGGTGGGCGCAAGGGCAGCCTCACGCCGGGCGGTGAGGGTCAAGCCTCGCCCATGGCTGGCGAGGCTCGCCCTTGCCGACCATGGGCAAGGCTCGAGCCTTGCCGCCCGGCCTTGAGGGCAAGCCTCGCTGCCCAAGCCTTGAGGCCGGCCTCGCGGCTGGGCAGGCGAGGCTCGCCCTCGCTGGATCTAGAGAGGTCAAGCCTCGCCAGCCATGGGTGAGGCTCGACCCTCGCTAGATCCGGCGAGGTCGTCCTCGACCTCGCCAACCATCACCTCTAGTTGGTCGCCAAGGTCCGGCGACCAGCTGGAGGAAGAAGGAGGAGAAAGAAAAAGAAAAAAAGAAAAAAATAAAAATATTAAAATATTATTAAAAGTTGTCTACGTCAACGTCGATCGTACCACGTCGAGTCAACCGGCGTCCAATTAGCAAAATATGGCCAAAATTGACCGGAAAAGACTAAATTGACACAACGTAAAAAGATTTAGGACTTAATTGGCACCAAAAAAAAGTTTATGACTAAATTGACACAAATACAAAAGGTTTATGACTTTTTTAGACCTTTTCCCAAGTATAATGTATTAAGCTTTTGAATCTTGTCCTCGATACTCATCCCTCAGCAGTGTTGAAGAGTGTTAATGCTTGATCTTGTTTCCTCTAATCCACAATTCAACTGTTCATAGGTCATGTATTTTGCCCTTAAAAATACATTGCTGGCAAGAGAGAAAATCTATGGAAAAAGCTTTTGGCGGTACGAGCCGCTCAGGTTTAACCGTTGAACTAGCAGATTATGAATGAACAAGAAACAGAACCACAAGAAAACCTCGCTAAGCATTGCTCTTTGAACTCCACTGATCTGGTCTGCATGGTGCTTGGACACTGTGGCCAATAAGGCAAATTCCCGAGCTCGCTGAGCCAACTCAGGTACATCCCGTGAGGGATATTAATCATCCTGAACTCTTCTCGATTCCCTCGTTCAGATGCTTGTTTTCATTCACTAACATGTACCCCAAGACATTGTGGTTATTACTCAGGATCATCCATCTCTCCAATCGCCTAGAGGACTGTTCGTGTGCAGCATTCTGTTGCTCTCCTTCAACTGCGGACACGCGCCGACTTTTGACTTTATGTTGGCTAGATATTTCTCCGTATTGCTCATTCTCTTCACCGGCTTTTTAATGCTTGTCGCGTCTTTCAGTGAAATTAGTTCTTTGACCAAGGTTTGATCTGCATGAAAGAGATGAAGAAAAGAGGCAAAATATTATGAACTTCAAATGGCAATAGAACATACAATCAAACTATAGAGGAGACTAACCGTCGTGTGTCTTTGCGCGCGCGCGAGAGAGAGAGAGAGTATTACAGAGATAGCCTTCACAAGTGTTTGTTAAACAATTTCATGCATGTGTCATGGGCCTAAAAAAGGTCGACCCGAGAGGTTCCCCGAGGACGACCGTGACTCATCCGTGGTGGACCTCCTATGCTCGCTCGGATTTCCTACGAGCCTTCTTCCCGAAGTTTCTAGAAGACTCTAGCCCCATTTATGTCGGTAGCTAGTAGTTGGTATGTCGGTAGTTAGGAGTTGGCATTTATGTCTAGTAGTTACCGTTAAGTGTCGGTAGTTGAGGCGGTGCGATCTTGTCCGCCGGTTAAATTCTAGATCAATGGTTGTAATCTGAGGCCCTCGACTATAAGAAGGGTGTCCTCCTTCATTTGTAATCATCCACTACTTCTGCAATATAAAGCTTCTTTCCAGAGCTCCTCTCTCTAGAAATTTCTCTCTCTACGATCCGGGTAAACGAGCGAGTGAGCGTTCGATCGAGCAAGGCTTGGCTTAGGTGTTTTGGCGATCCAATACGGTCCCAAAGTGCTCGAGTCGCCGCGCGGTCATGATCCAAATGATCGGCCCGTGACAAGTGGTATCAAAGCTAAAGAGAGATCCGTTTCCAGAGATTGAAGAGCGCCAACTGTTTGAAAGAATGTCAAGCCAAGAAGCGGCTATAGTTGGAGAGGCCGGGCAAGTCAAGGAGACCCGCGGTCGATCAAAGAAGAGGGAAGCCTCGATGGATGCTGCGGCTTCGTTCGATGAGAAGATCGGGAAGGTCCGGAGTGCCGTGCTCGAACTCATGGAAGGTCTTGACGATGTGCGAGACCGGATCATGGAGGTTGAGGGCTCGCTCCGTGAGGACTTCACGACCGGCATCAACCAAGCCACGGCTCCATTGTTCAACAAAGACGAAGCTCTCGAAGCATCGATTGATGGTTTGAACGAGCGCGTCCAAATAATCGAGGAGGTAAGCCCGTGTAGGGAAGAGGTTGAAGCCATGAAGGCGGAGACCAAGAGCGCAAGACCGAGCTCGCCCTATGCAAGCTAAGCATCACGAACGGTGCTGTGTCTACTCAAGCGGTGCCCAAGATTGAGGTGCCAAAACCAAAGGAGTTCAAAGGCAACCGGTCCGCCCAAGAGGTGGACAACTTCGTGTGGAGCATGGAGCAATACTTCGGCACCGTCAACATCCGAGACGAGTCGACCAAGGTACGAACCACTTCCATGTTCCTGTCTGATACGGCAATGCTGTGGTGGCGCAATAGGTGCGATGAGATTAGACGTGGCGCCGATCCCGTGAACACGTGGGATGACTTTGTGAGGGAATTCCGGGACTATTTCTTCCCCGAGTTCACTCAACAAGAAGCCCGAAGCATGCTCCATCGCCTCGAGCAAAGAGGCGCGATCCGAGAGTACATGAAGGAGTTCACGGAGCTCAAACTCCAAATTCGCAACCTAAGCGAAGAGGAGGCTTTCGGAGCGTTCATGGATGGACTAAAGCCATGGGCACAACTTGAGCTGAAGCGACGGGACGTGAGTAGTCTTGCGCGAGCGCTGAACATGACCGAGTCTCTCATCGACCTCACCAAGGTTGAGCCGAGGAACAACCGAGCAAGAGATTGGAGGTCGGATCGACCCGAAGACGACACGAGAAGCACTCCCCGAGGCGCGCATGATCAAGGCGGCCAAGCCAAAACGTGGGGAGAAGGGACTTCTAAGCCGTCCTTCCAAAGAGGTCGACCGCCAACGGACTACACGAGTAAGTTCAATCAACCTCCGCCCTCTCCTTGCTTCATCTGCAAAGGTCCGCACTGGACCCAAAAGTGCCCGAAGAAGGGTCGAATCAATGCCCTCCTAGCCATAGAAGAGGTGGAGGAGGAGCCCAAAGAAGAAAGGCGACAAATCCGGCTTGGAGGCGTGAAGACGATCAACTCCATCCGAGCTCGATCGCCGTCCAAAGAAGGAATCACACCAAACACAGACATGTTTTTCGTGGAAGTCGAAGTGTGTGGCCGAACGCTTTACGCTTTGGTCGACACTGGCGCGTCGAACATGTTCATGTCAACTGAGGTTGCAAAGGCCTTAAAGCTTCGTGTGCAACCGACTGGGAAGACGTTCAAACCCATTAACTCAGACGGTCTCCATGGCGTAGGATCAACTCCCGGCGTGGGCATCCAAATCGGTGGATGGAAGGGCAAGCTATCGTTCGAGGTAATCCCTCTCGATGATTATGATCTCATTCTTGGTATGCAATTCTTCAATAGTGTGAGATCCATGATCGACATGAGGACCAAGTGCCTCGTGATCCTCGACCTGCAATACCCAACGACGATCCCCATGATCAAAGGGATGGTCGACACCAAGACCATCGCCACAATTCGACGCCTCGATAAGAACTTGAAGTCCGAGAAGCGACTAAACAAGCTGGCCGAGGTGAAGCCAAAGGTAGAGTTGGATCCTACTCCAACACACGCTATACCCATCCAAGTACTCTTCCCCGAGGTTGAGTACGCGCCGCATGCTCCGTCCAAGCCAAAGATGGAGTCGCGTGCCAAGTCCGAGTTCATCATTGAAGGTTGCGGTCCTTCGTACGTGAGCGTCCGCACCAAACGAAATCAAAACAAGAGAGCCCGTGCCAAAGCCCGCGCTCGTACCAAGAAGGCTGCCTGTCAAGCTGAGAGCGACGAGGATGTCGCTCGATTGAGTGGGGGAGAATGTCACGGGCCTAAAGAAGATCGACCCGAGAGGTTCCCCGAGGATGACCGTGACTCATCCATGGTGGACCTCCTATGCTCGCTCGGATTTCCTACGAGCCTTCTTCCCGAAGTTTCTAGAAGACTCTAGCCCCATTTATGTCGGTAGCTAGTAGTTGGTATGTCGGTAGTTAGGAGTTGGCATTTATGTCTAGTAGTTACCGTTAAGTGTCAGTAGTTGAGGCGGTGCGATCTCGTCCGCCGGTTAAATTCTAGATCAATGGTTGTAATCCGAGGCCCTCGACTATAAGAAGGGTGTCCTCCTTCATTTGTAATCATCCACTACTTCTGCAATATAAAACTTCTTTCCAGAACTCCTCTCTTTAGAAATTTCTCTCTCCACGATCTGGGTAAACGAGCGAGTGAGCATTCGATCAAGCAAGGCTTGGCTTAGGTGTTTTGGCGATCCAATTCGGTCCAAAGTGCCCGAGTCGCCGCGCGGTCACGATCCAAACGATCGGCCCATGACACATGGCTCTTCCAGTTTCATTTCCTTATACGAGTGAAACTCTGGATCTGGTCCATCCCAAACATACAACACATTGAGTCATTCAACGAAAGAGCTAAGTAAGAAAATAAATGAAGTACTGAATCCATAAATATTGATAGGGTTTTTTCATATGGGAGAGAGATAACAACTTTGTTATGCACATAAATATGTTCACACTCCTAGCTAGAGAGAAAATCAATATAAAAATGGACTATCTACGTACTTTGTTGTCCTATTAAGAAAAATGACACAAATTGTTCTTTAACTTTAGTCCAATCTATAATGTTATTCTTGGATTTTTAACTATTCAACGTGATTCTATTATTAATAAATATTCAATCTAATTCCTAGATCATATGAAAAATGTTCAATGCCGTCCTTCTCTTAATTCAAGCTAACGAAATTTGCTAACATGACTCCCAATTCATTAAGTTTGAAAGGTAGATAACAGAATAAAGTAACCTGTGAATTATTCAAGTTAGATATTCATTTCAAATCAGGATAGAATCATCCACATCATCAAATAACGATGGACATGTTAATACTTTTTTTTCCTTTCCTAAAGTAGTTGGATAAAAAGAAGAACATGTTGATTGATCATTCTTAAATATCCAACATAATATATAATAACGCTCGTCACCAAATAATGATGTTTAGTCATTTGAGTAAATGGAATGACTATATTGAATATGTATTAGGAGTTTATGGACTACATTGAACAAATTAAAAATTCAAGAATGACATTATACATTAAACTAAAATTTATAAATCACTTATATCATTTTCCCTTGAAACTAATCCAATCGATATGCTCGTTATCAAGTCAACCAATTCATATCACAATAGTAATCATGAGCAGAACTTCACCTTTTAACATCGTGGTTGTCAAACGTCAATAATTGAATCTATTGAACGTGTCGTGAATTTATTGAAACTGCTCAATCAATTCACATGGATATGGATGACCTACGCATCACTAAAGTGAATTTATGTGATTCACGTGGCTATGTACTACTCAACCATGTGGTTGAATTGGTTCATCATTAGTGTATGCTAATAAATCCGGAGGCTCAAGGTGTTTCTTCATCAATTCTCATTTTTTGTCAATGTAAATAGTTACTAACCACAAAGAAAAAGTTACTAATGACCGATAAGTATCGGAGTTTAAGATCCGTTTGGTAAAGCTTATAATCCGAGGAACAATTTCTTTTTAGAAATAATCTTTTTTATTTTTATATTCTGAAACAATTTTTGAGTAAAAGAACGCATTTAATAACTATATGAAATTTCTATTCTCGGAATTAAAAAAAAAAAAAAAAAGGAATATGTTTAGTATGATCCACAATTTTCTTGTTAATGTAGCATTTCTTTTAATTTTTAAATAATTTTTAATAATTTTTAAAGTTTTTTTTTTTTTTTTCTTTTCTTATTCTTCCTTACTTATCGCCGCCGACCGCCAACTACCAACCGGCAGCGGCAACAGCCAGTGGGTGTGGCAGGCAACAAGGAAGAAGAAAAGAAAAAAGACTTATTTCTAGAAATTATTCTCGGAAACGATAAGTTACTTTTTTGTACTTCTTATTTCGGTTCTAAATTCATCCTCTGGCCACTTTTCTATTCCAAATATTAGAAAAATTAGTTAACATTACCAAATGAATTTCTATTTTTTTTATTTCGGAGAACGAAAAAAAAAAAAAAAACAAAGAAATTAAAACATTGCCAAACGGACCCTTACTATTCTTGTAGAGAAATTTCTGACTATTGACTACCTCTATATATGTGTGTGTATATATATATATATATATTTGTTATGGAAAGTTATTTATCATATGAAAAGAACTGTAAGTTTAACTTATCAGAAAACTCCCCCTGACAAAGTAACAGGACCTTCGACCAAAAAAAAAAGTGACAGGACCAACTTGACAAGACCATGCCATCGAGAAGTTGTGCAACCCGACGATATTAAATATAGATGAAACATCTCTTAACCTTTATCTGATTCGGCAACCACAGTGGTACTATCATTAACTAAAAAGGGCGTATGTTGGTCCTCTTATCGGTTTGATCACTTTAAATTGCAGAACATTATGGAGCACTCCAAATTTTCGGAATGCCAAGTGTCTTTAGTAATGGATATTTGTCAATGCGTATTGCCAATCGTCACCCAGAGCCATCGCCTGTCTACCTCAACTGAACTACCCACTAAGGGAAATGCCTATATATGACGAAGGGTTCATTCATGTAAGAGGTTTAGTCAATTGACTGATTATTGAGAAATTACGATACTAAGATACTTTGTGTACCAGAAGTTGGATTTTGCGATGGCCGTACTTTGATTTTTTTTTTTTCCTTAATTCGGAACACCCACAACTTTTACAATAGGCAAATATTGACGCATATATATACATGTATACAATTTGCTGTCATGAAATTTATATAATATTTTGAATCTAGACACGAATGTAGATTGTCAATTTCTGCTTTCTAAGAAAATTAACCAAACAGGCCAATACAACTTTCCAGGGAAAAGTTGCTCGGGTGTGTTTGTTTCGTAAAATTTTCTTGATAAAAATGTTTTTAGTAAAAATCACTTTTAAGGAAAATGTATGGTTTCCGGTTGTTTGATGTGCAATTGAAAATGGGACAAAAAGTTTTTGATATCCAGATTTTACTTTTAAAAACTATTTGCTCCATTACAATTGTCTTTTATTGCTGATATAAGATATTAAGATGATCGGAATGCTTATCCAAGATATTACTAACATATAATTTATGTTTTTTCCTTATCAATATAAAATAACCTTTAAAATGATGCCAAATAATAGAAAATGTAAATAATTAACAAACTTAATCTCTCAATGCTCATAAAACTTCACATGGGAATGGTTTTCCGTTTGAAAAGGTAATCAAAGAGCGATACCACAATAATCCTCACATAAGATGCCGAAGAGTAGTGAAGACCAATAGAGAGAGATGGCACGTAGATCGAAGATCTATGTGAGCGTGCACGTGGAAAGGGAGTTTGGGAAACTGATTCTTTTTAGTATGAAATAATCAATTTTCTTAATTCTAAGTATGATTGTGTTCCTTAATCAAATAGCCTTCTCAATTAACTAGTCACTTTCTGTGTACCAAACACATGAAAAATTGAAAAATAGTCTCATGGAAATCTTTTTCATAAAACAAATGCACCATTTAGATTTGTTCTAATTTTCTTTTTGTTATATTCGTAATTCCTTATCTTATTTCTATTTGTTCATTCTCTACTCATTTTCATATTCGGTTCGCGATAAATTGTTTTACAATGAAAATTATAATTGTACCGCCACGTGGATGCCATATCGACAAATTAGAGACTGTTTGTTTAAATTTGTTTCTGTTCCTTGGAACACAAATTTTTGTTTTTTTGTTCCGAGAAATAAAAAAGAATTGAAACGCGTTTGTTTACACTTTTATTCTCGGGAACAGATTTGAAACGAAACGAGTAAGTAAAAAAAACTTGTTTCTTGTTCTCTGAACAATTCCGAGAAACACTTCTTTTTTTTCTCTTTTTTCTTCTTCTTTTTTCTTTGGCCGATCGCCAACCTCAGCCATGGCCGGCGACCGGCCATCGAGGGCTAGCGATTGGCCCCCGACGAGGCTCGGCCTCGCCTTGGCTGGGTGGGGCGAGCTCGCCCAACCACCGGTGAGGCTCGGCCACCGCCGGTCGGCGTCGCCCGGTGGTGGCCCGGCGAGGCCGAGCCTCACCGATGGCTAGGCGAGCTCGAGCTTGCCCAAATCCAGCGAGGCCGAGTTCGCCCAGCCACGGTGAGGCCACCGTTGGGCGACACCGACCTAGCTATGGCTCGGTAAGGCCAAGCCTCATCGATGGTCAAGCAAGCTCGGCCTCACCGGATCTAGGCGATTGCTGGCCATGGCCGAGGTCGGCGACCGACCAAAAGGAAGAAAAAAAAAGGAAAAAAAAAAAAGGAAAAAAAAAATAAAAATATAAAAAAATTAAAAGAAACAAAAAAATTATACAAGTTTACCAAACGTGTTTCTATTATTTTTCTATTCTAAGAACAGAAATTTTGTGTAGTTACTAAACGTTCTTCTATTCAAAAATTATTCCCGAGAACAGAAATTTTTCTAACAATTTTCAACAAAAACGTTATTAAACGCGCCCTTAGTCGCCAGCTAAATTTGAAACAAAATTAGAACATCATGTATTGATGTGATGGGTCGGGCTACATTGATCATGGGCTTCTTCCGGTACTTCAGCCTTTTTAAGATGATGATGCGGTGTTCTTTTCAAGCCTATAAATTCACATCTCTCAAAGATCTACACATACTAAAAGTCACAGATACACTTTTTTATCCGGTCGAAACAGATATACATTAAAGACAATGAAAGACACCAAACCATTTAAATCTTAAGACAGGACAGATCGATGCATCTATATCATATGACCATACTAAATTGCTGACCCTAGTTCATATGATTCATCCAAGTGATCAATTAATATGTCGACCTAAATCTTGATCGAGTGATAATTACTCATCTCATTTATAAGAATGCCTTGTATTGATGATCTGAGTAAGACAACCACCAGAGAGAAAGAGAAAGCGACAAAAGGGTACGCATTTCTGAAATCTTTACAGTGCATTGTGATTCACCATCTCACTATCGCTTCACATAAAGATTATGATCCTCTCTTCTTGTACTTTGCCAGGTGAAAGATCAATTATGAGCAAGCAACAACTAGAGAACCTCAAGGAGAAAATTGGCACGTGCCCTCAGTTGGAGCAAAACGAGAGGTTGCTGCACATGAACAATCCAGTGGGCTTTTCCAACGAGTGGGCTGTGTTGTCCTACAACCTCACAGTGCTGGGTGACCTCATGAGGGAAAACATATATTTAAGGAAGAAATTAGAAGATTTAGTGGACAAATATGTTATGCATCCGGAGATGTTTGGCAAGCCTTGGAGGTGTCGACCTCATGATCTCCCTAGCCACCCTATTCTCATCCTTTGTACCCACCAGACATGCGTGTGTTGATGAACCAGAAGTTGGAGTTTCTGGATAGCAGTTTTGGTAAGTTAGAAGAGATTATGAAGGAGAAGTTAGGAAAATAATGACGTCGTAAATCTACATATTTATCACATATAAACAATTAAGTAGAGATATAATATCTTTGTATGTTTGTATAAATTTTCTCTTTGGGGCAAGGCCCGCGAGGAGAAAAGTTGTGGAAGTTGACCCTCGACACGTCTGAATTGGCTCGTGCGAGGTTGAGATTTAAGATATGGAGACATATCAAATTCGGAAGGGAAAGAGGGGGAAAAAGGGTTCCGGGGGGGTGGTTTGGGGGAGGAGAACTTGCACAAATTTGAAGTTGTCTCGGCATCTTCAATATGATTATACTTAGATGTACGTATCTGTTTGTACAAGTTCACCTTTTAAAGTCTCACATACTCATGTTGATACAAAACATTACATAGGATGACAGGACACCTACATACCGTACGATTTCAATACTAGTATTTGCAAATGTTGCAAAAGGATTATTGTTGTGTCATATTTAGTCAACTATGCTCTCAAGCAAACACAATTAAGTCACGATATCAATATATGTATGAGAAATATATTAGTGATTCTATGTATTTCTCATATTATAATCTCATTAGCTTGATTGATTGTAATTTCCATTGCAATATTATGTTACTATAGATAGCCGTCTTGTAAAGCCTATAAATAGGCTGTTGTATAATTCATCAATAGATATAGAATTTTCACAACTTCATTTTCAGCTTGATTCTTATCATGGTATTAGAGAGATTCTTCATGAAATAAAGCCATGTATAACGAGAAACGATCATCAACAAAAATCGCAAATAACTAAATCCTTCCATAGTTGGAGTAGGGGATGACCCTCGTATATCAAAGTAAATAAGTTTAAAGGGAGCATAACAAATAGAGTCACTAAATTCATCATAAATTGCCATAAAAAATTGCATATCACTTATGCAATCACAATATACATCAAACTTGCAAGCATAAGAATCCGTGTCCCATCGTAGTTAAGATAATACTAGTTGATTCCAAATAGCACGCATGGAGGATAAAAAATCATTAATAGATTGATTTGTCTCCTGATGCATGCGATATAGATTTCCTAACAACTGATACTAATAGGCAATAACTAAAGCAGAATATCGACTAGCAAGCAGATCTTATGTTTCCTTCTATAGTATTAAGATGACAAAATTAAAGTGTTTCGAAACCACTTAAGAATCTAATGGTTCTATCATCCCAATCCTCTAAGTATTCATTAAATTTCTCTTCAGTTTCACCAGTAACTTGAGTAGGTACATGAATAACACCAATGACGCGATGCTAAGAGTCCGCGTGCTCCCAAAAAACTGGATATTTCTTGAACTCATAAAATATAATTGAAATCGAAATGGTCTGAATGGGTATTGAAATTTTCAATTTTTCCATTCTATGCAATATCCTAGTATACACCCAGCAAATGTTATAATAAGTTCCTTGCTGAGTTGACATGGAGAAAATAAGACCAAAAACATATTCATGGTGTCAAAAAACCTCAGAATCTGGCCGAAGAACACTAAAAACTGATCTGAAACCAATCGACCCGATCGAAAAGGTGGGCAAACAATCTGGTCAACAAAAGTCAGCATACGATCAACGATCAATCAGTGCAATCAATAGTCACAGTCAAATGCTGACATGGCAAACAGATGTCAATAATGTGGCTAAAACGTGGCGAATGATGTCACTAGGTTAGCGGGAGCGGCGGATCACATGAGAGGCGCGCAGCGCATGGACTTCACTTGTGGAGAAGGCTGGTGGCGCGTGGAAGCACGTGGGGGTGTCGAAAGGCAACAATTTCCCCAGATCTTGACTCATTGGAGGATGGAGAAGCTGATTGTGGCATTGATTTGCTGAATTAAGGATGTCTAAAGTGTCAGAATAACACCGAAAGCTATTGGGATCGGTGAATCCGAGACGTGGCGGCTCGTGTAATATATTTTCCGCCTTTATTCGTGCTAATTTGCTATGGTTGCCAAACTTCAAGACCAACTTTCACAAGGGCCAAGGCCCAATCCATTGGAGATTGTTCTCCGTTCTTTCACAATTTCTATGTTGTACGAACCGCTTAAAGTAGATAAATCGAAAAGGGTGCTCCATTTTTTTACTAGAATAATGACTAGCCCAGAAACTGAACAAAGCAGATTTCATGTCAGAAACCATGACCGGACCGACCCGAAATTCTGATTGCGGAGGTGGTAATAATTTATGAAAGCTTATGAGCTTTCACATGCGAAAGGTGGACGTATCTGCCGCGTGGATATGATTGGCATAAAAAAGAAATACGGGCTTTATCTTAAAAAAGTATGAATGCGGTTTCCCAATGTAAAGTGTATCTGAATATATATTGCAGCCGATTCTCTTAAAAATTAGTGACTCTCAATCATTTCTCTTCGTTTATTTTAAAAGGATTTTGTCAGAAGGAGCTTAACGAGAAACCAAGCAAGGAAAGCTTACAGCTTTTAATGTTTCTCGTTTCTTGTGTATTCAATGCTTTGTAAAGTGAGACATTTGCTCATAAAATATATTTAGCAAGCAACTAACTCGACGCTCATTAAGCATACCCTTTTAAGGAAAGTCCCAAATGCGCTAGTCATCCTGCGTACAGCTAGTACTCTCCACCCTCAGCTTTCAAATCTTAAGAGTAGAATTTTTCGCAAATTAATTTTTTAGACTTTCGTACAATTGATTTACTAAAAATGATGAGTCAACGAAAAATTTATTTATAGTAAAAAAAAAAGGTTAATACCCTGAAAAACCCTAAACTGGTACAGTTGTGACAAATTTATCCAAAACTATTTTTTTGACCACCAAAAACCCCAAGCTGATATACATTTGACAAATTTACCACAAACTGTATACTTATGATAAATTCGCCCTTTGTTAGTTTTCAGTAAATTTTACTATCAAATTATTAAGTTAAATGACACGTGACAATTGACCGATATATCAATTTGGGATTTTACGCTCCGTTTGTCACAGTTTACAATTTTTGCGATTTCTTTGTGGTATCAATCCAATTTAGCGGAAGGCATATTTGTCACAAATTTATTATTTTGGGGTTTTTTGTGATCAAATAAATTAGTTTGTGGTAAATTTGTCATAAATATATCAGTTTATGATTTTTTATGGTCAGTCGGGGTAAATTTGTCACGAGTATACCAGTTTGGGGTTTTTCATGGTTAAAAAAATAGTTTTTGGTAAATTTATCACATGTGTACCAATTTGGGGTTTCCAATTGTTATTCATTCAAATGCTAGCTTTTTGTTGTTCGATAAGATAAAAAAAAAAAATTCCTAATTGGAAGCATCTAAGAAGTAAAATCTTAAATGTACCAAGCTTACTTTGTCAAGTGCGTCCTTAAGATCACTCATGCAGATGGAATAGTTGAGATGCTCGAATACTTAAATCTGGAAATAACACCCCGATCTCTTAACCCACAAATAAACCTTCGTTGATCCTTTTGAAAATTCTCGAGCATAGCATGATCTATCAATTGGTTATGTCCTCGCCATCTAACAAAAATAGTTAGCATCATCACGTCAAGTTCCACATTTCTTGAAATTATTTTGTCGAATAAAACATGCAAGTGATTGTAGAATAGTATTCCGTCCAATGACTTCCGGTCATCAGCTTGGTGGGCCACAAGGCCACGAAAGGTGCGTTTGGTAGTTATTTTATTGCTGAAACAATTTCCACTTAGAAATTATTCCTTTTAATTTCATTGTAGAGAATAATTTCTGACCATTTAAAGGTGTTTAGTAGTCATTCAAAATTTTTATTCACAAAATATAAATGCATTTGGTAGGATTCATAAATTTCTTTGTTTCTTTTAATTTTTTAATACATTTATTATATTTTATTATTTTTCTTTTTTCTTCCTCTTTCTTTGTGGCCGCGCCAATTGAGGTAACTCCCCTAAGCGGTGCAAGGATTTGGCAAGGAGAGCCTCGCCAGCCAACGCAAGGTTGGGCCTTGCTAGGCCAAGGTGAGGCTGACCTCACGCCGCTCGAGCGAAGTTGAGCCTCGCCAGTGGCCCTACAAGGTTGAAGCTTGAGATGGCTAGGGAGCCTCTAGTGAGCTTACCGAACCTTGCCTAGTTGGCCGTTGCCCATCATCGACAGCCGGCAGCAATGGCCAATGATTGGTTGGGGGGAAGAAGAAGAGAGAAGGAGAGAAGAATAAAAGAAAAGAGAAAAAAAGGTTTGGGTTTAATTTGAATTGTTCTCTAGAATAAAGAGATAATTTTTTTCTACTTCTTGATTCTGTTCCAAATTTAGTTCCGAGAACAAAAAAACGGATTTTTGTTCTCGGTAAGAAAAAAATTATCAAATTGATTTTTGTTCCAAATTTACTCCCGAGAACAAAAGAATAGAATCATATACTATTGGATAAATTACCAAACACACTCTTGAATGGGTCTGAAAAGCGTCATGTGTTGAGTAAGACCTAGCTTGACAATTTATAAATGTGGTGCGAGAAAATAATACCGATACTTTTTAAAGTTTTGCTCTATTTGCAATGTCATCCTTGGATTATTAATCTGTTCAATATGGTCATTGAATTATTTCTAAATGTTCAATTTAATCCCTTAGCTATCAATTTATCCAGTCTAGTCCCATGATTTTTCATAAGAAGGTCAAATAAATCATTTGGTACTATTATCCAGATTTTAAAATATTTTTTAATTTCAATCAATTTCACAAATTAACCAAAAAAGTGCAATCTCTTTATTACATTTTACCTTTTCGTCTTTATAAATATCACAACAGTTTCCATTTAGTATATTTTAAATTATTGATCTTTAAGGGCGCATATGGTAACGTTTACATTTCGGGTAACAATTTTTTAACGAAATAGTTTTTTCTATTTCTGCTTCCTAATAATTTTTTAACAGAAGAACGCGTTTGAAAACTGCACAAAATTTGTGTTTGTATAATAGAAAAAGAACTAAACACATTTAGTAAACTTATATAACTTTTTTGTTTCTTTTAATTTTTTAATTTTTGTTTCTTTTTCTTTCTTTCTTCCTTTTGGTCGATCACCGGCCTTGGCCATGGCCAGCAATCGATCGACGAGGGCTGGTGGTCTCGCCTTGGCCGCGCGAGCTCGAGCTTGCCCAGATCCGACGAGGCCAAGCCTCACCAGCCGGCGTGAGGTCGGCCTCACCTTGGCCGGGTGAGCTCTTAGATTCAATGAGGTCAAGCTCGCCCGGCCATCGACAAGGCTCAGCCTCGCGGAGCCACCGCTGGTCAACGCCAACCTGGCGGTGGCCCGGCGAGGGTGAGCTCGGTCTCGCCAGATTTGGGCAAGCTCAAGCTCGCCTAGCCAAGGTGAGGCCGAGCCTTGCCGAGGGTCGGCGACGCTTCGGCAAGGTCGCCAGCTCTCGACGGCCGGTCATCGGCTATGGCCAAGGTCGGCGATCGATCAAAGAAAAAGAATAAGTGTTTCTCGGAATTGTTTCCTAGGAATAAGAAACAAATTTTTCTACTTTTTGTTTCTATTCCAACTATTCTTGAGAACAAAAGTGTAAACAAACGTGTTTTGTTTTTTTTTTTGTTCTCCTAATAAAAGAACAAAAATTTGTGTTCCGGGAAATAGAAACAAATTTAAACAAACGGCTCCTAAAACATTAATAAAACCTAGAGTTATATCGCTTGACCTTCCTGCTAATTTAAGAATAAGTGTTTGTATAAGGGCATTTATAATGATATTAATTTATTTGTAGATAATCGTAACGATATTAACCTAAATCATCTTGTTCCTTATTGTTTAGGTTTATAAAATTTGCAAGTTTTTGCATTTCGTATTTAACTAATTTTAGTTAAATTTGTAAATTAGAAATTTTAAATAGCAGAAATATCAATTGGATACAACTCTAACCTTTACATATGCCATTAGCTGAGAGATACTTGAATAAAACTATCGTGGTATTTATAAAGACCAAAAATGTAAAAAGCTAATAAAAAGACAACATTTTTTTTGTTTGATTTAAGAAATTAATTGAAAAGAAAAGTTATTCTAAAGATTAGAAAATAGCGTAATTATAAAAATTGTGAATAATACAAAAGTATTGATTTTACTTAGTTATGGAAATTTGATGGACTAAATTAAATAATCCGAAAGTCTAGAGGCTCGATTGAACATTTATGAATAGTTTAGATATCACATCAAACAAATCAAAAAATTCAAATATGACAAAGCAACGTTAAGCCAAAGTTTATCATCTTTTATATATGCATGTTGATATGAGTGATGTCGAACAACAAAATAAGGGTCCGTTTGTTTGGAAAAAAACAAATTTTGAGAATTATTTTTTGACTTTCCGACGTTTGAATAAGGGAAAATTCCAAATAAATACTCTCATTTTATCAAATAAAGGCTTAAAGTAAATCTCGCGTCAAATAGGGTCGGAAGTTGTCATGTTAGTTTCAAAGAAGCACTTGACTAAAATGTTCCTTCATGGACTGAAATATTCAAGTTCTTATTTAAAACTACCATGTAGTTCTTATTCAACACAATGTTCACTTCAGTCCCTCATTTAAAAAATGATAATATTCCAAACTTTTATTTAGAATTTTCCTTTTTGATAATGAAAAATTAATCAAATTACTAAAAACGTCTCTAATAGACAGAAAACAAGAAGTTTAGAATGAGGAAAAAACAATTTCCATTCCTGTCAAGAAAGAAATTGCTTCCCCGAAACCACCAAACAGATGGAAATGAATCGTTCCCTTCAAAAATGATTTCCACGGAAAATGCTATCCTGCATCATAAAATTCTCAGCGAAACAAATGCAGCCGGGAGAATATTCAAATTCGGCCTGGCCCAGCCCCGGTCGATTCCTCCTCTCATCCCATGGTCTAAGGTCGGTAGCCCTAGCCATGGAAGGAAGGACGGTAAAAAAGACCAGCAAAATCTCCGACTTTTTACCCCCACCACGGAAGGGTGGGGGAGCGTCCCAGCGCCGGGCTCACCCCTGTACCCCTCGTTCCGAACAGGTCTGATCTGACAGCGAGCTTCAAATTTCCGGAGGGAAAAAGAAGAAGGGCTCGACCTCCCACGCCCATCCCCTGCCATTTTTTTCAAACGCGAGCAGGAGGAATCAATCAATCGCGGGAGAGAGAGAGCAAGACGGTGCCCCCTGGGGAAATTTTCCCAATTCAAAAAGGCCTGGAGGAGGAGGAGGAGGAGGGGGAGCGTTTGAATTCCCTCCCCGGTCGCTTTCCTTTTCCCTCATTTTCCCATCCAACCAAACAGTCCAAATCCCCGCAAGAAGCAGAAGAAAAGCTAACGTCCACCCCAAGCTTTCCCTCTCTCCCCACCTCTCTCTGCTGCGTGCTTTTCAAATTACGCTCTCTCGGACGCATAAGACAAAACACGCGAATTCCCCGCTCCCGAGTCGTGGCAGCAGCGCGCGGTGACGTGTGGGCTTCTGCCGCCGATCCCCCTCCACGCTTCGCCGCCGTTCGCCGCCGTTCGCCGCTCGGATTCTGGCCGCGACGCCTGTTCTCGGGGCGGGAACTCGGGAAGCCTCCCCCTCCTCCTTCCTTCCTCCCGAAGGCATGCCTGTACGTCCGTTCCCCCCCATTTCTCTCTCTCTCTCTTGCGCCTTCGTCTCTTGTCGTTCTCTCCGTTTTCTAGGGTTCTTCGCGCTTCGGCGGGTTTCCCCCCCTTAGGGTTTCGCCGCGGTGGGGTGAAAAGTTTCGATCTTTGGCAGGAGCTGAAGATGGCGAGCCTGCGGAAGGGCTCCAAGGTGTGGGCGGAGGACCGGGGCTCCGCTTGGGTCGCCGCCGAGGTGGTCGATTCGGCGGGGAAGCAGGTCCGGGTGGTGACCGCCGCCGGTAAAAAGGTGATTGCTTTGGCTTCCTCTCTCTTGGCGTGTCCGTCTCTGTATTTTTGGCTTGTTGGGATCGTGAGGGTGTTGAGCTCCTCTCTGTAGGTTTTGGCTTCGCCGGAGAAGCTGCATCCTCGGGACGCGGACGGCGAGGAGCTCAATGGGGTCGACGACATGACCAAGCTGACGTACTTGAATGAGCCCGAAGTGCTTTACAACCTCGAGAGGAGATATGCGCTGAATGATATATACGTGAGTCGTTTCATGTGGACGTGTGCTGGATTCTGTTTAGCGTTGGGTTTTATTGCGTTCTGCATGGTCAATGCGTGTGGTGGTGAGTTGGTCGATTAGTTAATTTGGAGTGGTGGAGTTGTGCAGCAATTACTGATATATTCCTTGTAGAGTGATTGAGGTCTCTTGAGATAAAGATGTCCAAGGTAAATTAGTCACTGGGGTGCTTTTAACCTTAGAATGATATTGTTGAGAATCTTCACTGTTTGTCAGAAAGGCGACTTCCTCTTTTTGAGAGCATCTACAAACGTGAGAACATCATATGTGGAGATTATGGTTAGGTGTAGTTTTCATATTTTCAGAAGAAGCGATAAATGACAAAGCTCCAACTACTATTTCTGGATTGAAGGTTGTAATTTTCTTATGTTGTGTGTTCCAATTGCTATATATGACTTAATTGTTGCCATCACTTGAATGCCGACTGCATTGTTAGAATAAATTTCGGGTCTGTCATACTTGACTTATACCTATGACTAATTTGTCGGCAGCTAAATTGCCATGTGATGATGGTCTTAATTGAATCTGAACATGTGGTGATTCAAGTGAAAGGCAATCTGCATATACCTATGGCTCATTTTGTTTATTCTGGTATCTGAATATTTTCTTACTTTGAAAAGGCAGCTATTCACTTAACAATATCAATGTATGATAAATGTGGTAAACTATTAAGTAGGACTTTTTTTCCCTTTGTGAGCAGACTTACACAGGAAGCATTTTGATAGCGGTCAATCCATTTACAAAGCTTCCCCACCTCTACAATGTGCATATGATGGACCAGTATAAGGGAGCTCCTTTTGGGCAGCTAAGTCCACATGTATTTGCAGTGGCTGATGCATCATACAGGTGTTTAATTTTTTTGATGCTTGTCATTGAGTCTCATTGAGTATACTCCTTAGTCTTACAACATGATCTAATTAGGTGTTTGCCATCTTGATGCAGAGCAATGGTAGATGAGGGTAAGAGCCAATCTATACTAGTTAGTGGGGAAAGTGGGGCTGGAAAAACCGAGACAACAAAACTGATTATGCAGTACCTCACTTATGTGGGGGGTCGCACTGCTAGTTCTGGTGATGATCGAACAGTAGAGCAGCAAGTTCTTGAAGTAAGGGTTGCTTGTCACCATTCAGTGAAAAGCTGTACCAGTAAATTTGCATATTTGACTAATATATGCCCTTCATCATAACTGTTGAAGATTTTGGATATTAGTTATCTTTCTACTTTGGAGATGAACATTCTGCTCACTTGACTCTGTGTCATCCAGTCAAATCCACTATTGGAGGCATTTGGTAATGCGAGGACTGTCAGAAATGATAATTCTAGGTGGGTGCCGGTTCTCTTTATTTCAATGTTGCTATAATCTGCTTTCAAGCTTTGAGCTGCTTGTCAGGGTAGTTTTACTCTACCAGTTTGCCTATAAAGTGGCAAGATTTAATTTGACAACCTGCCCCTTGATATATTTATATTATTTTTGGAGATCACCCATTGCCTTTCTATGAATTGAGTCTTCATATTGAATTTCCCTGATGGAAATGACATATTCCATTATAATAATTACCCTGGGATCGCTTATTCTTAAAAGCATCGACTGAGTACCAGTGGGACCTCATAGGGAAATAAAATAAAATAATTGGTGTTGTCTCAAGTTAAATGCATTGAAGTCTATTCACTGTTGTTAATCCAAGATCTATTGAACAAAGAAATATTTATGTGCAATTGGTGGACAAACAATAACTTGTTATTCAGTAAATTATCTGGCAGTCACTTCATATTGCCATTGCGTGCAGCTACCTTTGGGTGCATAGGTATACAGACATATGTGATAGGTCTGTGTAGCAAGTTATCTGTCATTAGAAGTATGTAAGTATTTAAGTATGAGTTAAGGCATGTGATATTTGTGGTTGTCCTTTCAGGTGGTCATTTATTTTTTCTTGCATAACTCAAAGAAGTTCCTGTCTCTAGAGTTTTTAGATTTCTTTGTCCAAAAAGACTTGGGATTCCCTATATGATTCACAGTTGAAAATTCATGTCGAAAAGAAAAATCTGGGAAACAAAAGTGAAGCAGTTATCGTAATATTCTAGTAATAGGAATCTTGATGTTTTTGTTTTCATTTCAATGATAAGAGTCAATCTTAACTAATTCAGATTTGCTCTCACAAAGAGATATTTAATGCACAGTAGATAAGCATTTATCAACAGAGTTAACTTTCATGTCATATGAAGATGACGGCATGTTCTATTCTAATTGTGGATGATTGCATTATCATCTTGCATTGAAAATACTTGAAGCATTATTGCCAGCAGTAGCACATGCCATAAAGGGAAGATAATCATTACAACTTGTGATATCAACATCAGTAGCAGTGAAAAAAATACAGGGAAATTGGTTGATATGTGAGGTAATCTTGGAATCTTAGAGATAAAGACATGGAGGGAAAGCTGGTTGTTAGAACAGGTCACTCTGTACGGGAAAGAGATATTGAGTGATATAGGCAAGTAGTTGTGTTGTTGGAAAATGGTGGCCAATGGTAGATCACAGTCACGCTACATGCTTTTGAGAAGGTTAAATCTTCCCACGTTGATATATTTTTCCTCCTAAATATTTGTAGACAACTGGGGCTTTTTATCTGTTATTTTTTGCAGTTGGTCTTTGAGAGGATGAGCAGCCTTCTATATTGAGTCGTGTCATTGATTAGTCTATGTTTGTATTGGGCTAGTAATCGTTAGGCTTATCTGATAGGTAGATTGTAATTTGTCTACCTTATTGTTGCAGTCGTTTTGGCAAGTTTGTTGAAATCCAGTTCGATGCAAACGGTAGAATATCCGGTGCCGCAATTAGAACTTATCTTTTGGAACGTTCTCGGTTGTTCAAATAACTGATCCTGAAAGGAACTATCACTGCTTCTATCAATTATGTGCATCTGGAAGGGTACGTCCCCTCCCCCATCCTTCTCCCTCCCCCTCCCCTTTTCCTCCTCTGTTGGCTCACTGTCAGTCCTCTGCTTTCATTATGCATCTAAATTTGTTGATCTATACACCTATTGAGATGTACCTATTTGTTGAAATCTCTGCAATGAATTTGTTCTGGCAAATGGTTCATCATTCGCGTTAAGGAATTTTGTAAGTTCTGAAGTAAGATGTGATCAATTGCGTGTGGCATATTTCCATATTTAGCTAGTTGCTGAATAGCTGGATGCATGTGCCATTAGTGTGTGCGTATCCTGGCACAAATGAAACCTATAAGCATTGTAGCTTTGGGAACGTCAAAACATGTGCAGGATGCAGAAAAATACAAGTTGGGACATCCGAGCCTGTTCCACTACTTAAACCAAAGTAAGACTTATGAGCTGGAAGGAGTGAGCAGTGCAGATGAATATTTGAAGACGAGAAGAGCAATGGATATTGTTGGCATAAGTTCTGAAGATCAGGTTGGCTGGTTTTTATAAAAACTGACGGATATATACCTTTCTTGGTTTTGCGCTGCTCTTGTATCTTACTTATTAGAGGAACTTTTATGCTTTTCACAGGAAGCTATTTTTCGCACATTGGCTGGAATTCTGCATCTAGAAATATTGAATTTTCACCAGGCAAAGAGCATGATTCTTCTGTCATAAAGGATCAGAAATCTGGCTTCCACATGCAGATGGCTGCTCATCTTTTTATGTAGGTGATCTAGAATCTTCTCACATAGCCTTCTTTTTCTCGGCAGTCCATAGTTATTATTTCCTTGCCTTGTCTTTATTTGAATGCCGGATTG